>CM020219.1:59038920-60238920 GCA_009819775.1 Phoenicopterus ruber ruber | reverse complement strand
ACAAACATGAGAAATAACATAAATACAGTTGATCCTGTCTAGGGACAGCAGGATGAACTAGATGGCCTCTTGAGGCCCCTTCCAGCCCTGTTTCTCTTTGAGTTTATGTAAGAGGATAAACTCTGTTCACCTGCCTTTGCTGTTGACTATATCATTGAATCTGTTACTTAACAGAAAATTGAACGGGTATGTGCTTGTGTTTTGTCTTTCTTTAAAAGGCTAGATGCAAGAGAAGATTTTGTTTCTTAATAAGTTAATTTTTATGTGAAAGTTTTGTTTGGTTTTTTTTTTTTTTTTTCTCCCAAGGAACAGCTTTCACACTCATACTCCCTGCTGTCCTGTGTGTCAAAATCCTTGGATATTAGGAGCTCATTATTATCTACAAGAAGGGCATATTTGGCATTTATATTCTATTTACTCGACACTAAAGATAAAAAGAGAATCTTAGTTCTTCCATTCTGAATTTTCTTGAAAATTCAGAGTGAAACACTGCATTAAGAAAATAATCTTTAGATCTCAGCAAATTGGAATCTAGGTAAGAGAACAGGTTTGTCAGGTTCTATTCCATATCACAGAATTCTTGGCATGGCCAATGAATTCTTTAGGAAAAAATAGTTATCTACTGCTGCAAAATATGCAAGGCTATATAGTTCATTGCAGAGCAAACACAGACACACACATTATTTTTTAAATTTTTTTAAAATTTATTTATATATTTCATTAGTATGTTGGAGACTGGAATCTCTTTGTGCCTGTATGAGACAAATAGAACAAGTAGTAAAGAGAATCAACTGCTCCAGTTAAAATTCAGGGCACTCTCTTCTTCAGATAGTATAGGAAAACCAAAGACTTAGGATCTTGGTTCCCATCTGTATATGCCTACTAATGGTATTTGCTCAACAGAACAAAGTGGAGGGCACTTTTTTTTTTTTAAAGAACTTTCTGGTATTCTTTGTGGCTCTTGCACAAGCCATTTTACAGATGTATATTCTTCTTTTTCTTTGTTAGTTTCCATAATGGACAAAGGAAGCACAGTTTTCAACAGTGCACAAAGGCTGGAAGTTGTTAGAAACTGCATCTCATTCATTTTTGAAAACAAATTTTTGGAGACTGAAAAGGTAATAAAATAACATTTTAACTTTCCCAAGTAAGCTTTCTCTCTGTTAATGAGCGAATAGAGACTGACCTTGTCACAAAGTACATTTTGAAGTCATTTCAAATACTAATGATTATTTTAACCATTTAAATGAATGATGTAAGCAATAAAACTAATCATCTAAATGCAATACTGTATGTAATATGAAGCTAATGGATTTGAAAACCTGTTTGTAATACTACGTGAGTGTGTTGATACTTTTTTTGCCAATTTATATTACCGTTATAAATAGTATTGTCCGCATGATTTTTTTTTTTTAAAGGGCTGTATATTGGTCTAGCAGTATTGATTAGGAGGAATGTAAACAAAAGGCATACATAGATGTTTCAGTGTTTGTCAACCAACGCTCTTTTGAAATTTTCAGTACAGTAGATTTTGCTGGTTTTAAAAATCAGTAATTTGATAGAACTCAGAGGTGAGTGTAAATATTTGGCATGTCTGTCTTCACTAAAATGTACTAGTGAGTTGTCATCCTTGACACTCTTATTTTTTCACATTAAGAAGTTGCCAGGTTTTGGAGATTCTATCCATAGAGTTTTCAGTTATTGATTCTAGAACAATCACTCAAACTTACACTCAAATCTAATTCTACATACGGAAATGACTGTAAAATTACGTTACGATTTTTTTTTATTTCTCAGAAAAGTATCACCTGTATATCTCTGAGGCTGTGCAGCTCAAGATACAAAATGAGCATTTCTTGATTTACAAGTTATGTTATGGAAACGCGTATGGGAAAAGCCCTAATAAAATGTGTAGCTCTTTTTAAAGAGTTTTGATGCATGTGTAACACAGTAGTTTTTAACCTCTTTCAACTTACAGGCACTTGGAAAATTTCAGTAGTGTTTTGTCCCCCTGCATTGTAAATTTGTCCTTAGACAACAGGCTACCTTTTCTTACTTATCTATTACCACCCATTAAATCTAGTCTAAAGGGCCACAGTTGATAATCACTGATGTAGCACTTGCTGCATCTTTAAAACATTGGCATAAATATTCTATTGGCACTGTTTTAGGGTAAACTGCATAACAGTCTTGTGGCCTCATTGCTATGAGAGGTATGCCACTTCTAAAGCCATTTGTCATTCACTGCTTATCAAAAACCACACTGGTTGGCCTTGATATGCTAATTTGAGACATGGCCTGGCTGGTACAGAATAGAGCACTTGCTTTCATGCACAATAATCCATTTCTGACTTCACATCCATTCAATGCCTGTCCATATTCAACTATTTCTATTTACAGATGTAGGTGAGAAATGCTGTTTAATGCATTTGAAAAAACATGGGAAAAATTTAATACTTAATGACTCAAGCTAAATAACCATTATGTGAAAGTTTGATATTCAAGCTAAGCAGTCATTTCCAAAGTTATTCTTTACTATGCTGTCACTTGCAGTTTCTTCGTAAAGAATGATTGCTATTCAGTATGAATACTGCCATTTAATTTCAATTTAATAAAGTTGGGTTTTCTTGTCTCCAGACCCTGCCTGCAGCTCTGAGAGCCCTGAAAGGAAAGGCAGCTCGGCACTGCCTGACACAGGAATTAGGCCTGCATGTTAAACAAAATCGAGCGATACTGGACCATCAGCAGTTTGACTACATTGTGCGAATGATGAACTGTGCTTTGCAGGTACAGTGTGTGAAGATTTTGTTCTTTGGTAGTCTTTGTTTTGTTATTATGATAGCAAAAAATTGTTGAGAGTGATGTGGAGAATCAAAATAATTAACTTATAGGACCATGTACTACAATGATGTAGCAGATACTACTTGACAGTGGATTTAAGATATTTTGTTGTTGAAAGGATAAAGGACAAAATGCTCAGGTCTATACAGATCTGCCTGATATGAAAAACAGAAAGAAAACCGTTCCCATTGCTAATAATTTAGATATAATTTAGTTCTGGTAACTATTCAAGTGATATATCTTAATGGCTTTAAGTACTTTTTAAATGAATGGGTTAGCTTTTCCAGGTCATTTTCAACTCTGAGCTCCTAAAATGTGTACCCGCTGCTCAGTTAAAAAACCCCATGAGTTTGTCCTCTTTGTCATCACAAGTGTGAACATACTTCAGGAAGAAAGCATACTTTCTGCTTGCGTAGTTCATGGTGGTAGTTCTGCTTGTTACAGTGTCATCTTAGTTTGTCAGAAGGTGTTTGCAGTTCATCCTCTAAGTTATTCTACTGATAAATAATTTTGTGCTGAATAAACATCAACCTACGGTGGCAGCTATCTATGAGAGTAAAATACATGGATGACTTCTTTTGACTTTTATTTGAATAATTGTTATGTTTTAGCTTTACTTGTTGGCAATTTATTGTCAGAAACATTTTATAGACATCAGTGTTGTCAGTCTGATAGCTGAGAATGTAGTAGTATTTTTTTTAAATTTGTAATGTGATCACATTTGGTTATAATTTGCCTCTTGTTGCCCCTGTCTAAGTTATTGTATCAAATTAGGGATTTGATTGAGACATTGGTATTTTAACCCCACTCTCCTCCAACCTAAAAATGTCTGAAATTATTTTGCAGCAGTTTGACCCATATTTTTAAAAAGGTGAGTGCTAAATACAGCTTTCACTTGAGTATAGAAATAAATTAACGTTGACTGAGCAAATGCTACGTCAGGTCACCATCAAATGTAAGTTTCGCTGTCTGTTGTATTTCTTGTTTATTCACAGCAGATATTTTTCTGCTATTTGGAACAAAATTCAGCTTTACTTGAGCAGTGGTCTTTGGAGTAAAATTAAGCTGCAGTTAGCAGATGAAAACTGAAGTCAACTGGCTAAAATAGCACATGTACCAGAGTATGCTTTTTTGGCACAGTCATTGGCCTTTAGAGTTGGGAGAAAAATTGAAGTTATCTGTGAAACTGTATTTCTCCACCCAAAATCATGACCAATGGAATACTGCACCTGCTGTGTATTCCAGAGTTAGAAATTTTCTTTCAAACCAGAAAACAGAATCATTTAGATGTGCCACAGATTTTGCTCCTACTTTTTTGATTGATCCTGGGAAAAAAAATAGAGATGTTTTTAGACAATAGGAACGGAATACAAATCCCCTTTATTTGCCATATCTTAGTACAAAACAGATGGCAGAAGAAAATGGGGTGTTGAGGAAATTTCCTTTGCTGAGGAAAGAAATACTGACATCACCTTTTAATAAAGCAATAAAATCGAATTTTTCTCTAGGAGAAAAACGTTACTTTTCTTCCCAGTCATTTGAAGGCCCAAGAAGGACCTTAATGTGCATAGAAATTAATGTTCCTGAAGTCTTACTGAAGTTAGAATGTTATTTTTCTCAATAAAGCTAGCAAATATAACTCAAATCATGCAGAAGAGACAGACAGATCAAGTACAGAGGCACAGTTTTTCTGCTTTTTTCCCGCAATTGTATTTTCGTATCTTTGAAAGTATAAAATGGAAATATGAAAATATCTGGACTCCTGACACTGGGCAGCTAGTTAGAAGCAAGTATTTAGTACGTCTACTTTTATGATGTATGAAATTATTTATTAAGATAAAATGATTTATAATTTGTCTGTGCACTTTGTTCAACTGTATTATTTGGAACAATGCGTAAATTGTGACATTTTGGAGCTTCCCTGTATTGGTTCAAGAAAAAAATACCTTATCAAGAAGTTACTTGTTTGCCCTTGCTGCAGTGGGACTCACCAAGTCAGGATTTTGCTGTAGAGACATGAATTCTGTTAGCTGCAGGTCATAAGACCAAGCAATTTAAACAGTGTCTGTTAAAAAGATACAAAAATGTAATTTAAGAAATGTGGTCTTAACTGGAGATGTATTCGAGCATTAGGGAAACACCACATTAATTATGATGGAATTTTTGGTGGAGAGTTAGGTTGCAGTATTGCTTTAAGACCTTGTCGAACTATTGGAATTGTAGAAACTGTCTCAGTTGTACCACCAAAGGTCTTGTCACAGATTTTTCTGTTAACGTTATTGCATGTTCCCGTTGGCGTCCGTAAGATACGAACTCAAACGTTGCTGTGGGCAGGAGGCATATAGCAGCTGACACAAAAGCTGAGAGGAGCAGAAGGCCCCGGGCATAGCGGATAGGTGGGGCAGAGCCTGGCGCTCTGCTGTACGCGCTGGGTTGAGCCAGGCTGTGTGTGCAGCAAGCCCCAGCCTGATGGTTTTCCCTGGGAAATACCAGTCTCTGCTGGCTCACTTGCTCATGCTGATAGGAAATCTGATGCTCCCAGCCACCAAACCTCTGCTATTGATAATGTGAATTGTTGCAAACCATGTGCATTTCAAGAGATACAGGTTGGCCATTTCTGAAAGTGTCTTTTGAACAAGAAACTGTATTATTGGCATATACTGAATTCTTTGTCTTACTGGGAACAGTGCCACATATTACAAAACCGGGAATATTGGATTCTGCAAGTTTATTGCAGATCCCTCCGTTACTATTCAAGATTTTCCTGGTTGTTTAGCGTCAGGTTTTTTCTTTTAATAGAGTGTATTCTCTTGTTTTACTGGAGTCCATAAAAATAAAGGTCAGATGCTTTTTCAGAGCTTCTGTATACTCATTTTGTAGATGAAGAGCAGTACATTAACAAAATGCTAGTAATAATCCCACCATGTGTATTGTCGCTGGTCTCGTTGTATCTGGTGTGATGTGTCTGCTACCATACCATGTGTCTGCTTGAGAATAGATTAAGGAAGAGGAATAAAATATTCATACCATTGCTTCAAGTTAATAGCTGTTTTATTTTAGTGAAAAATTACTTAGGCTGTATTTCCCCAAGTATCCGATCTCTAGCCATTTTGCAACTGGGAGGAAAGGAGGGTGGTATTTTACTGATTTCTCTAGAGATGGCAAAACTTGGCTTGCCAGATCCCTGGTGTTTGTCAGCTTGAGTCTCTCGGTCCAAGAGTGGCATTCTTTTGAACTATTCTTCTTTAGACTGTTTACAGTCTGAAGGTAACGGGCAGGACCTCACTGCAAATTTTTAATAGGCCTGCGATCTATGGAATAGTACAATAGAGTTTCATAGTAATCTGCCTTATTTAGCAGGTAGGCAGCTGCATGTCAAGCCTTGTGGCAGACTTTAGGTGGCTTTACAAATTTAAGGTAAGGCATGATGCAGTAAGTCAATACTGAAGTGTTAAAAACATGCTTTGCTGTGTCTATTTGTTTCTGGGAAGTACTGACAACCTACTGCTGCTGAAATGAAAATGAAGGAAGTATTTCTGATTGTTCTTATTAGTAGGAAGATCAGAATGACGTAGAGATTGTATTGCTCATTGATTAAAGCAGATGTCTTCTGATGAGGGCAATTAAATCTCCAGTTATTTGCTTTTATCTCTTCTAGGAGTTGTCATTGGCCACTTGCTAAAAACTGTATTGTCATACCCTAAGTAAGAATTTTTCCTCTGACAAATCATATACTCTGACAAGCATTTAAATTGGCCTGTGTTACAGTAGTGATTAATGTCTGTGATAGCGAGGCAGAAGCATTATGTTCTGTTGCGTATGTTATATAACTAAATTAAAAACCATCTACAGTGTTGTGAAAGCTTAATATATTGATTGACAATTTATTCATACAGATAGCACTGTAATGAGAAAAATGCGAAATTATTTCTTCAGAAACTATTTCCGTTGTGTTTGCTATCTGCTGATGTGGTTACCTCAAAATAATTTGCAATTACACATAAATTCCTATTTTAAAAGTTTTTCTCTCTTTAATTTCCTGTAATGAAATGCTTTTCTCTGACATTTCAGAAAAGACTGCTTAACGTTTTTTGCAACTAAACCCCCTATTTTTTACCAGGGAAACACTTCTATGTAATTATGTTTCCAGCAACACATTGTATTTTTAATACTCATTAAGAAGGAATGGCAAAAGCCATCTCAAGGCTCAATTTGCATACTTCTCCATTAATTTATTACAAAAAATATGACTTGTCCAGATTTTCAATTGTCTCTCTGACTTTCCTCTGGCAGCAGCAAGTGAACTCTGTATTTTGAAACATAGTAGCACTTAATTTGATAAAATGGCAGTAAAGGCAATAAGAGGCCTGAAGATGGTAATTTCTCCCACTGTGTAGGTGGAGAGTACTTGATAATCAGAAACAATTTTTATATTAAAAAGACATTCTAAGCAATTTGCATAAAAAACAGTAACAATAAGACTTCCAAAAAAATTTTTTTCTGGGGAAAGATTATCTTCACATAGTGCAGGACTGTGCACTAGCTTCCTTTGGTGGTTGGAACAGATAAAACTTTTCATTTAAAAACAAAAACTCCAAAACTACAATGTTTCAATATAACATTTCCTCTGTAAGATACTGGTCAGTAATATTACCTAACTGCATATTAATGCTTTTCTTTGGCAAATGTGCCCCAGACATCTGGAGTACTTAATCTAAATGCGGTTACAGTGGCAATACGGTGTTAAATACATAAATACTGTCAAAATTCTGGTCTTTAGGTGTAGGAAAAGGGTGAGGTCGCCTAATGATGTGATTTCATCTGATAACCTACAAAGTCATCAGTGCTGTTCTAGGACCTGGTTTGCTCCAGTGTCACGTCTGTGTGAATATGCATGTGTTGTATCAATATAACTTAGAGAATATCTTTAATAGTAGACAAATTATTCATCATTTTAGTGCTTTAGATACTTTCTAATAGATCACTAGGGCTTTCCATTGTGGCAATAAGCAGATGTTTATCTTTCAAATAGAGTATACTGAGTATTCTAAAAGTCTACTTACAGTATACAGTATGAAAAACACCTGTAGGAAATCTTAGTAGCAACCAGGACAAAATTAAAACTTTAACCTGCATTAGGTTACAACAAAGGTAGATCTGGGCCCGCATCTGTTCTCCAACAATGGCCTAAAGCAGATGAAAGATAGTATTGGTTAATTTTGCCTCTAGAATTTTGTTTGTGACTCTTCTGTATTGCTTTGGGGTAATAAGGGCCTCTTTCTAGCACTTACACAGTCTGTTGTGAAAGAAACTTTAATACGCAAAATTAAAAACAATGACATTCTACAAATAATATTAAATTTATGTTTCTTATGCAAATAACTTTTGTATTATATTCTGCCACTAGATAAAGTTTAAAAATTGTCAGTCCGTTCTCAGAATTCCAAGGTTTGCCAATACTGTCCAATAACAAGAAAGATTTCATTACTCCTGAGAGAAAATCAGCCGTGTGTGTGTGTCATATGATTCAAATTCTTGGCAATATAAAGGTTAAATGAACTAGCATTTCTCATATTTTAAGTTGAAAACTGTGTTGCCAAACGTCTTTATTTTGGAGGGTTATAGTAGGTTTCTCTCCTTTCAGACTTTTATTTCGTGGCCTGTCTTTTGTTACTCAGTTTGACTTGCGTTCCTGGAGGTAGAGACACTCAGGAGTAATGTTTGAACAACAGCAGTATTTGAAAATATTTTAAGGTATTTTAAAATATAGCAAATATATCATGAAGAGAAATCATGGGAGTTTAACAGGGCCACACTAAATTCTATTAATTCATCAGTTATTAACAATATGATCTTTTTCATCCTGTTAGACATAGTCATGGTATTATGTGAGTGAAAGAAAGGAGATTCCGGTGTTTAAGGCTTGGACTTGAAACTTCCAGATTTAATTCCATATTGTAGTGCAGGGGGGAGGTTTTGTCACAGTGGGCACATCATATAGTTTCTCTGGTCCATGGTTTATTACCCAAAAAGTAGAAATAACAGCTTTTTCATCCTGCTGACTATTCAGGGGTCCACCAATAATGTTCTGGACTTAATAAAAGAAGCTGCTATTTCTGAATCTTTCTGGTGATGTCTCTTGCCCAAGAAATTGCAAGATACTAGAATGTGGCTGAACTGATAGTTCTCACATAATTTCTGTAGGAAATAAAATGGAAGTGCACTGTAAAAGATTGTATTGCTAATCTGTTTTTATTTTTCCTTTCTTTGCTCTGAGAAACATATTGTTATACTCATCCCATCTCATTGGATGGCCACACAGCCCAGGAAAAATCCATTCGCAGGCATCTTGTTACAAAATCCAGAAAGTAGAGTTTCTTTCTTTGAGAGATTGCCCATGTATATATGTCACTCAGCATTGCAGATATTTTGGCCTTATTACTGCTGCTAGAAGACCCGCCCAGAGTTACCTGCGCTGCACGTATCAAGGGAGATGACCACCTTGACAAGCAGTAGCCGCTCTTCACTGGGCCAGGACTCTCCCTGTGGAGGTGGCAGTGTCCAAGTAATTCCTTTTTACATCACTTAGGAAGAGTTGTTTGTGCAGTGGTCTCCACAGAGGGGCGTCTGGCTGGTTCTGCATGCGTGTCCAGGCACCAAGGTGGTTGTCTCAAGCTGTGTTAAACTGCCTCTGTGGTTTTAGTGAGGAATTTATTTGATGACCAGGCAGCAGGAAACCATGGCTGCTTTTCACACTGGCGCTGTGCCAGTGGAGGTGTTCAGGAATGAAGCTCGTGTGTGGCTGGGCACTTCCGAAATTGCTGTTTCCTTGCAGACTTCCAAGACCCCACTTCTGGTAATCTAAAAGTGTTTTTTGTGACTTCTGCTTGGTCCTACCCTCCATAACTATTGTGCGAGACTGTTACTTAAAGAAAGGAAAAGAGAAGGATTAGCGGTAATGAGAGTCCCATGATGTGTTGTCCTTACCTACATCTGCCTTTGGCCTCCCTCCCTCTCAGCTTCTCACCAAAATGTGTTGTGTTCACACACTGCCTCCTCCCCTCTGTACTTACATGTATGCATGTGCATACACGAGGCACAAGGGTGATATAGATATGTCTGCTATGTAGAGAAATACATATACAGATAATATAAACTCAGTAGTAACATAGAAGTTAAAATAATCCCCAAGTCCTGCTATGATCAGAGCAGCCCGGTCGGAGTGTGAATGAATGTGCATCTTGAACATACGTCTTGAGGGCTCCAGTTGCAGGGAATCCCCTGGTTTGCCCCAGGTCTCTTGCTGCTAACGTGAAAAAGGATCAAAAATGCCAGAATAAAAATGTGATCGCGTCCTCCTTTCTGTTGATATAACTTGGCATAGATAGAACTTGTTTTCTAGACTGCAGGGTGTGGGGATATTGATTATGCCTTCGTTATGTTTCTATGCAGTTATCAGAGCAGGATTCAGTCTTGGTTTAAGGGTCTCTGCTAAATGTTTTATGACAAATATCAAATGATAGAAGGGTGTTGCTTTTAATACAAGAATAAGCAGAAATACATGCGAGCAGCAGCGCCACTGGTTCCTCGGGCTGGCTGCAGCTTTGGGGCTCGCCATGGGGTTTCCAGCTGCGGCTGTGACCGGCTGGAACCGGCTGTGACCAGCCCAGGGTGCCCCGCAGCGCCCTGCTGCCCACAGCCTCGGTCACGCCCTCACAGGGGTGCTGCACAATCCAAACCCAGGCCGTGAAGCAAAACAGCAGCAGCAGAAATAGGTATGTTAAGAGCTGTGATGATCTTGAAGAGTTTTTAGCATATTTTAGCAGATTTTACATGCCATTTACATAGCAATGTAGACATTTTAGAAAAAAATATAAGGTATAGTATCCAAACTGCAGACAGCTGGTTTGTGTCTTGATTTCAGTCAGATCATTGTCTGGCTTACAGATAGATAAGTAAAAATGTGGTAGCCTTTTGGACACAAACATGAGCATGAGAGCATCAGACACCGAACGAGGGTGTCACACCACGTAGCCCCTGGCAGGGCTAAGGAGAGCGGTACAAACCCACCCCTCAGGGTTGAGTCTCTGGGACGTTCGTCTGCTAGAGCAGTCTTTACTCTTAGTGGACATCTGTCACTGGCCTTTCTTCAGTCCTCCTGTATTTGCTGTTAATGCGGGGCATGCTCACGTGTGCTTGCTCACACATAGGTATCTTACTGAAACCATGTAGCTTCTTGGAGCGTTGACGTGGTAGGCTCTGACTGCTCTTAAGTGTTCATTACTGTTAATTGTGGCCTTGTGGTTGCCAAGTGTTCCTAATAACTCTGTGTTCTAAATATTTTTGGTTGTCTTGATGAAAAGCAGACATGTACTTGTATGCTACTCACTGATGTAAATAAAACAAGTCTGGTTTAGGAATTGTGTTATACTGCTGTGTAGTTGCTCTCCAGCCTGCCTGTGAAGGAGGTGGGCTGATGAAAGGTAGTAAAAAAAAAAAAGAAAAAAGAAAGTCTTTGATGTTGGAAAGAATAGGCATTTTGCTAATAGAATAAGTTATGTGAAATCAGTGATTTCTAGTTTTACATTTAATAAAAATATGGAAGGAACATACGGGATTTTTATTTTAAATTTATGTTTGTATATAATGTGTATTTCAGTACAGGTACATAATTCCATATAGATTTGCATATAACACTGTTAGATATGTGTACATGCGCTTAATCTGTATTGAGTGTCATTTTATGTATACAATTAATAACAAAACATTTTAAGTATTGATGTACTCTACCCATTCAGTGAACGTGCCTCTGTGGCTGCCCATATGCACATGTGTATTTAGCTTTAGATCAGTCTTTTATTACACCCTTCAAGTAAGTGTTAAACCAGAGTGTAGTAGAGGAGCTGAAGTGCAATGCTGCTCTGCTCTGCGAGCAAGGTGTGTGCTTCCTTGATCATTAATGGTACTTAACTTACCAGAAGAAACATGCCGTATAGAAGACTTGTTTGTTGTTCCTATAAGGAATTTTGTGACGTTGTCTGTTTTTAAATGGTTTATTTTGCAGGAATTTGCATAAAAGTTGCCAATGGGTGGCTGTAAGATCATCATCTTTTATTTTTCACATACAGTCATTTCTAAAACAGAAAGAACATTGAAATATATTCAAAGTCTTCTAATCATTTGGTTGCTATAATGTTTGTATAACCTTTGGTTTAAACAATTGAAATCTTGGCAGCTTGTATTCAAAAAATTGAAGTGTGGTGTTGAGATAAATACCATAAAACACAGGCCAGTTCTGGGTTTTGTCAATATCTTGTGTAAGCTTTGACAAATGCATTAATATGACAAACATAAAATAGTGAACATATGTGGCATTTTAGAATGATTTTTAAGGAAAAAAGTGTAAGAATCTATTTCTTTACAGTAATAGACCTACCTCTACTGTTACATAAACAAAAAGTGTGTGAAGTTATAGAACAAAAACAGAAAATAAAGGTGTAAACAGAAGAATGTTTGACAATCTACATATGTTGTAAAACATCCTTGTAGCTGTTGACATTCATTTTCAATATTATAGCCCAGATTTATGACTTATATGAATTGTTTTTAAGGTTGCATGGGAAAATGCCATGTAAGCATGGTATGGTGAGGATTACTTTTAGTAATTCCTCGATGTACACAGTCAGGGGGCAGGCTTTGGTATCTAGTGATCCAACAAAGTATTTAAAAATAACTTCACCTAATATCTATAGATTAAAAAAAAAAAAAAAAAAAAAACCCACCAAAAACGAAAACCCACCCAACCCCCTTCCCCACTTCTCCCACCATTTCTTCAACTCTCAACTCCAAAACTCCTCTTGGGAGCTAGGAATTAAAATTTGAATTGCATGTTTGTCAGTCTAAGATCTCACAATGATTGCGAGTGTACAAATAGAATTAATTTTCTATCTAGATTATTTGACTTTTGAGGACCAAAGCAACTTATTTTGATGAAATTAATTCCTCTGGTCAGTTGAACATGTTGTAAAACCTTTGCTTTCAATGTTAATTGATTAAACATCACTTTAGAGAATACGTATCCTTTGTTATACCTAAATAAGTTGCATACAATTGGCATATAGTATTCTCTATTCCTTCCAGGTGTATGGAATGAAATCTCTTAATAGATCATCTCTTACTCTAACTGTAGTAATAATAATACACTTAAAATCAACCTGGACTATGAGGATGCCATGGTTTTCAGCACTGCTTCTTCAGAAACTTCGTCTTTTTCCTTAGCTGCATTATAATATTCTGTCTACCTCTGAACCATAGGCATCTGAGTTTTATGTGTTGTACATAACTTCAACAGTACTGATGATTTTAGTTCTCAACAAGTTTTCATTTTTCTTCACTTTTAATACCTTAATGTAATTGCTAATATTTTATATATATTCCTATACTTTCAAGCCTCACAAAATTTTATTTCTGTAAATATCATGCATGCTCTGATATTTTCCACTTACACAAGAACATTAGCATTGGTACAATCTAGATTCACAGGTGGCACAAAATATGATGCTACCTACAAGATGTTTCTTGATCAGTGTATTGCCCGTGTGCCAGAAGAAACCAAGTCAAGTCTTTACTGAATAATTTTTTTTTTGTATTGGAACAGAGGCAAAACAAATTGTTGTTTTGGACATTTTTTCTTCGTAAGAAGAGAAAAAAATGTTAATGCAAGCAAAACCAGTGGACTAAAATGGCCTTTAATTTATTGTTTTCAGGCCAAATTCAAGATCCTAGACTATTGATTTCATTGGAATTTAGCCTGATATATTTATCAAGTTAAAAGGTAGAATTGCTATTGTGAAAAACAATTTAAAGGAAAATATTTATTTTAATGGACTATTTTGGAGCCTTGCCTTTGTCATTTGGGAATAGCAGAAATACTAACCATATGTGGTTCTGTTTAAAAGCCACAGGCCACAACTACAGTTATGTTAACACAATTTGTTACTCAGCCTCTGAATTGCATGTGTAAGAAAGTCATAGACTTTGATCCTGACTTGATTATGATAGATGGCTGTTATCTTCTCAATCCCCTATCTATTTAGGCTCCACAGAGCCAGTTACCATGTAAAACATTTTCTGTGAAGAAAACTTAACTGACAGTAGGCTTGGAGTTTTTCGGTTACTTTTCACAACCTCTCAGGCATAGTCAGTAGACCAGCAGTGTTGCGTGAATCAAAACATGAAAACCATAACTACAGAGAAAATCCAAACCAGGATGCTGAGAGGTATTACGAGAATCACTTCTTTGATTATCCATATTTCAGCTAAACTTTAACAAAGGGACTCAGACCGCCACATGCATTTTACACGTGCTCATTGCAAAGAACTGCTTCCAAGATAATTTGGTATAAAAGTACCACATAATAAAGATTTGAATTCTATCAGTCTTGTCTAAGTTCTGATTTCAAATGGAACATAGAACGTGCGTATGAAAACAGTAGGCATCAGAGCGCGTTTAACTTAAAATCAATCCAGCGAACCATAATTAAATATTCCAAACCATAATTATCTATTCATGAAAAATGGGCTTATGGAAAGGTGAAAGGTCCTACCTGAAGTCTACACTGGGTGCCGTTGGTGGTGTTCATTCCTGGCTTTAAATCCGGGGGCATTCTGTGCTTAAAAGTAAGAACAGGTGTACTAAAATATATGAGCGTTCTGATTATCTCTTTTATACAAACGTTCACTTTCTTCAGTAGCCTACTTGAAAATTATCTCATCTGAGATCACCTAGGAGTAATCAAAACTGTGGGGACAACTGCTGATTCTTGGATACTTTTTTCTACAAGAGCACGTTAAAGATTTTCTGCAGCCAGAAATTTTCTGAATATTCCACAAACATTTTTGAGGTTACATGTACATTCAGGTTTTATTGATCTCCATAAATACTGGTTTTGGAGAAGGGGATTAGGTTTTGTTGGGAGGGAAATGACTTTTTTCCCAAGTCAGCTTGAACCACATAATGTTTAACAAATTTACCTAAGTCAACATATTTTCTTGGTGCACGTTGTTTCCATGACAGTTTGGATTTTTTTTTAATTTCAGTTACTGATAATATACACTCTTGGGAGCATGCAGAGAAATAAAGATAGATGCTCACTAAGAGGGTGAGGGAGTATTACAGGGAAGGTCATATGTTCCCTGTTACCTCTTAGTAAAGGGACTATGTTCCATATTTTCCATCTTAGCAAAAAATTAAAACCTCCTACATCTATTCCTATCTAATTTTCAAAATTTGAAACTTAATTATGTACTTAATAAAATAAAATGAACAAGTGTGTAGCTCTGGTCAGTAAAAAGAAGCTGACCTTAGAGGTCCTTGGGGGTAGTTGAAATGCTGGTGGAGCCTCTAATCTCCACGTTAGTGATAAAACATCTTTGGCTACTCAGGCAACAGTCTAGTAAGAAAGAAATCATGAACAAATTCATTTTCAATGAAGTCATTTTAAGTCATAACCTAAATACTTTCAAAATTCTCCAATAAAAGTTTTCCTGAAGAAAGACTTTCAAAAACTTACTGAAAAGACTAAAACCAACATTTGATCATGAACTTTAATATCTAGTGCAGAAATCTTTAGCTTGTACCATACCACTGTAAAGCTTGGTTCTATCACAATTTTGTATGAATATGTAACTTTTTTAGGAATAAAAGCTGAAGTACTTATTAAAAATGAATTTTGGTTAGCAACGTATGCAAGAACTATAGTGGTTAGCACCATATAAAATCCTTATCGTTAACAAAAAATGTTGATATGTTTCTTTTCCTAGTCAGCATGCAGCTTTCAGTTCAGAAACTTCCATGACCCTGAAAGCAGCTAAAGCAATGTTCTCTGTGCTTTCTTGGTCTCCTTTTTATTCTTTTCACTGTGTTTGGTAGTCATCCTTTCACAGTCATTTTTTAGCTAATATTAAATCTCTTGTATTTATTTTATCGTCAATCCATAGTGATTTCTTCAACTTTTTTTTTTTTTTCCCCTCTTGACAGACAACGGAATTTACTAATCATTATTACAAAATAGTTGAATCTGTTGACTACATTTAGAAAATTATATGTCAGTAAAAGACCTATCTGGAAACTGATGTTTTGAAACTTTCTGCAATTCAACTGAGAGGTGTTTCCTTAATTTAAGATTTCTTCATGTCTTGATTTGAGACACTATTGAGTTATGGGATTTTTACGTATTCCAGAAATTGTTTCAGTACTGTAGACTCTGCAATGATCATCTAATGATTGCCAGTATTACCATATAGATTTCTTTTATCTCACTTCAGTGATTACTGGTTTGCTAGTAAAAGTTGGCAGGTAGTATGCTTTTCTGAATACTATATCTTTAGATTTTGTTGTTGTTGTTCTTAACTCTGTGTGTGCCCAGATTAAGTAATCATATTATTTTAGGTATGCAAAAGCTTCCATTCATGTGTTCATCTTACTAAGTTCATTACTGTTATAAGGTGAGATAGTGTAATCGTTTTGTTGCGTACTGGCTGCCGTGATGCCGTTATTAAAAACTAACAAACTAAAAATGCAGTACATGGTATATCTCTGTACTTAGCTCATTCAGGATGAAGACAAAGGATTTGGGTCCAACTTTTAATGACAAGGTATTTTCTAGAGATTTTCATCAAAATCAGATGTGCAGCATCTCCATATTATTGCTACAGCAATGGTGAATTTTGGCTGACGCTTAGCTGTCATATTTAAGGTCAGAAAAAAAATCATGTACTTCGAAAGCAATGGTGAATGCTTTTGAAAACTTGGGAAAATATTTTTGTAGTTGCATACAAGATACTTGGTAAATTATCACAAAAAAGTAAGACCTTTTTATCTTTGCCTTCTTTTAATTTGTAAAAATTGATCAAGTTTAACATATTTCTTGAGACAGCAACTGTATCTAACTTTTGGATATATACCTTTATTTAATACAGTAAATCTCACAAGACATTTTACCATATAATATAAAATTCTGGTGCTTATCAGTCAGCTTTTTACTTATTTTATTTCAAAAGTAAACATAAATGTTTAGAATCAGCTATTGTAAGAGAAAAATACTTAATTTTCCCTTTATTGTTATAAAAATACGGTATTAGCAGATTACTACCATGCAGTTATTCCCAGCTATAGAGTTAAATGAAAATACTATAATATGGTCTAAACTTCAGTGATAGCCAAGGGGTCAGGGAGAGGAGAGGGGTTGTTTTGCAGAAGAGTCAGGCTAATGTAGGTATTTAAGAATTTAATGTATTAATTCATTAGTGTAAATAAAATACAACAGATAAGTTCAATTGCAGATTGAACAGTGAATGCAAAATGGTGAGATAATTTTTTGACAATATATAATACATGTAATGTTTGTCTATAGTGACAGAGGAGCTTTGTCTGCTCAGAGGGAGGGGGCTATTATTCGTCCTTTACTCAGTTGTGGTGCATCGAAATGATTTCCATTCACACAATCAAATCCTTGGAATGCATAACCTGGTAAAATAGCTTATTTTCTGCACCTCACTGAAAATGCAGCAAGTTTGCTGTTCAGTTCATGTGCCCTCATTCAGGTGGATCCAGTGGTACTGCCGCAAGTGCTGTGTTACGTGCTTGGCATCCTTCCAGGCTGGCTTAATCTGTTTATGTACTATGTGCTCTCAGGAATAGCTTGGACTGCATATTACTACCCTTCCTATACACCGCTGCATCATCGCATTCATGTGTCTCGCTCCACAAATGGGCATCGCTATACTACACAGTAGCATTGTACTGTGCTTGTGCATCCGACTCGCTGTGTATTAATATAGAAAGCCCAGATCTTTATTATTTATTATTTTATTTTCTGTGGAGAGGAGAAGGTTCAAAGAAGGAGAAGGATGGTAAATTAGAGTATTTGAAATTTTTATTAAACTGTTGACTAAGATCACCTAGCAGGATGTCTCACAGTACTGAATCAAAAGCTACGCTCTAAAATCTCCTTACAAAACAGCAAAGAACAAGATCCAAAATTTCAGCAGCATAAGGAGCCTTGGACAAAATGTGGCCATGGGATACTAGCATGGTAGTGAAAGAGAAGGCAATGGGGACTGTGGAATTCATGTCAACTCTGATAGTGAAGGTCTTCCTGAAAGGCTAAGGATTTCTTTGCTACTTAGAACTGCAGGTAAGATAAAAGGACTGAGAAGATGGTGAAATGTATCAGGATATCTGCTCATATTTCATGTTAGGAGGAGGCACAGATTAGAAATATTTATCTTCACTAATACTTCACTAATATTTCACTGTACCCCAAGTTGCCTTTTATGAATCTTTTCATTGCCATTTACTGTGCTTCCATGGCAGAACTCCCCTTTCCGCATTTTTTTCCCTATAATTTCAAGAAGGTAAGAACAAAGCAGAAAGGTGTTTGGAATAAAACTCTCAGGAAGGAAGATCAGATAGCCTAGGAGAAGATCTGTCAGGGTTTTAAAATGGATTAATTGGCAAGCCAAAAGCTGGCAAAGAAGGCTTTCTCTGTAGTTTGTTAGCTGGATGTTGCTACTAGCAATGATGTAGAAGGCTATGGAACAGAAAAGGATTATACTGAGATTTCTTAGAATTTGTATCAAAGAAAAAGTTTTGCTGGAAAGCAGTGCTACAGCAAATGTCCCCACTTCTGCTTCTTTGGTCCACACAGCAAGCTCAAGGATTTCTTCTTTCCTCTAGTAGTGTTTGCCCTGCAGACTTGTTTTTACAGAGAACAGGAATTTGTTTCAAGGACATCCAAACATGCCTCTTCAACTAGATGACAAAACGGTATGTTTTGGGAGCTTGCTTCTTCGCTTCTGTAACCAAAGTCGGAGGAGTTACTTCATGGAATTCTAATCTTCAGATTTCCTGGAGCCATTTGAAGATCCCAGAGAAAAGTATCAATACAACAAGTTCTAAGACTGAAAGATTCAGGGGATAGTTTTACAATGGCCAGTTCAAAATTGATTTACTGTTTCTTCCATTGCCTTTATTTATCTCTTACCAAAAATGCTTCACCCTTGTTTTTGCTTGTATTCTTAGAAAAACAAACATTTTATTAACATTAAAGGAACAAATTTTCAATAAAAGTTTCATAAGAAACAGTTCCCATGTCTCACATGGAACCAGAAAAAAGTGTAAGATTTCAAATAAAATCTCTATCCATATGAAAGAAGCTGCTGCTTATGCACTGGAAAGTACAATCTGAACACTTAAAATACTTCACATTAAGTTAAATAAAAATACTATATTTTTCTAAGTTTTCTTTTCCATAGTTTAAATATTTGTATTAGAAAGTATATATTTCATTGATGAATGTTATCTTGGAGGGAGCACTACTAAATCAAGCAGCTCTTGAAACCTCTGAATCTCTTGGGCTTTCTAGACCTTTGCAACAACATTCTTCCTTGATCACATAGATATGATTTGTTAATCAAGATGGACACTGCTCTACAATATGCTACCTAATTGCGCATAACATATGTCCTTCAGTTTCCCAAATTTGCTTTAGGTATTCTTTTCTGTGAACAATTTATCTTTTAAAAGACTTTATCAGCCAGGGTTATAAAGCCTTAAATTTACTGGGAGTTTTCTCCAGAAAGATGGGATATTTCTGATAATGGCTTTAGTAGCATGATTTTTCATGATGTGGAATGAGCCTATTCTGATGTTGTTACAAGGTTGATTTTTGGATTAAGCAACTTGTACAACAACTTGTGTTAAAGTTGTTAAAACTGCAGCTACTCTTTGAAACATAACAGAAAATTTACATTCCAGTCTATTAAGGAACTCAGAGGTCTGGCAGCAGGGTTGGCAACAAGGGATTTTAGGTTCCGTCAAATTCACCAGGGCAACAAATACAATGCGTCATTTCTGCCTAAGCATGGAAAAGCCCTTGCTGGATGAATTCAAGATTCACAACCTTATAATAAGCAGAATTACCTCAAAAAACCCACAAAACTCCCCTTTGTCATCCTTGAAATTCTGCAGCCATTGCAGGTCATCCCAGAAATATCCTCTTCCAGCAGCTGACACTTGTTTCATGAATCCAGAAATGGAGCTGCAGCAACAAAGCTGATCCAAGAAAACTTCTTCCAGAAGCAGCTGGTCATTGTCGTTCTTGTTGTCCTTTGGTGCAGCTGTACACAGACTAACTGGTGCCTCTGCCAAAACTGTAGCAAAGCTTCTCAGTACTATCAAGGTTGGCGTAGAAAAACTGAAGCTGTCCGGCAACAAGATGTCAAATACGTATTGAAAAGAGACTCCACTTTTGGCAGTTTGTGAAAAAATGCGTCTCCCAGCGGCAGTGTTACATCCACACAAACATGTACTTTGGTTCCCAGGGGATGGGAACCTGTGGATGCATTTGGTGTATATCTATATATTTAAAAAAAAAAAAAAAAAATTGGCATTAGCTTTCTCCAATAATTTTTGTCTGTGCTGGTTGAGCATAGTGTTTTCCCTTTATATACTTATTTAGTTCTTCTGGGCTTCTTTCAGTTCTGCACTCTCCTGACAGTTTCCATCTCTTGGATGAGATCCTTAACCTCTCTAATTGTTTTGTTCTTTTGCCCCTGCTATGAGTATATCTCTTGGTGAGACTAATGTTTTTAACATTTTTGACTTGGTACAAGATATTCTTTCCCTCCCATCAGTCTTATGCATTGTTTCCAATTATTTACTCTTTACCTTGCATATTTCTTTGAGAAACTTAATGTCACTACTGTAGATCTGACCACTTCATCTGCCTGTTGATATTCTTATAATGCTTTTTTTCTGACATCAAGGTACTTCATAATATTTCCATTTCCTGTCATGTTGAGTGCCTGTTCAATTCAACTGCAATATTCTCTCTTTTACCGATTCCTTGGAGCTGTCTATACTGTACAGAGTTTGCTAATATCTGCAAACAGCAACAAAACAAGGTAATTAATTTTGCACTTTTTTTCTGAATTTTAGGGCAGTCTTGATTTGACATGTATAACACAGCATATGGTTCCAGGTGCTGTTCACGTGTAGCTTATGTTTTTGCATGGAGTTACCCGTCCCTTGTGCAGAACTTAGCATTTGTCTTTGTTGAAGTTCAGGAGGTTCTTGTCAGTCTGTGCTGCCAGTTAGTAGCAGTCCTGCCCTCCAGTGTATTTACCACTCCTTCAAATTTGGTGTCATCCAGAAATTTGATGAAGATGCATTTCGTGCCATTTTCCAGGTTGTTAATGAAAACATTAGGCGGTATTTGCCACAGTACCAACCCCTGAAAACATGACTCATAACCGCCTGCCTGTTAAGCTTGGAACCATTGATGGCCGTCTTTTGAGTCCGACGGTGCAATCAGTTTTCCACTCTTTCATCTAGACCACATCTCCCCAGCTTGCCTACAGGGCAAGAGCCTGTGTCAAAAGCCCTGTTAAAGCCAAGGTAAATGAGACGTGCTGCTCTTTCCTCAGCTGCAGAGCTTGTTACTTCATCGTAGAGGCTGGTCCATTTTCCCTTGGTCAGCCTGTGCTTTCTGTTCTCAATCACTTTCTTGTTCTTCATGTGTCTGGAAATGCCCTCTATGAGGACTTGCTCCCTACAGTCCAGCCTGTAGATCCCCTGAACCTGTTCCTTGCCTTCTTTGAGGTGTTGCCCAAGGTTTTATTTCTGTTTCCCCAGAAAATGTTAAAATTGACAAGGTACCTGTAAGAGACTAAGTATCCCAAGGGGAAAACTTTGGCGTTTAGAAGTTCTCTTTTCTAAGATGATGTCAGGGAGGGGTTTTTAGCATAAATAAAAAAATATTTTGCTATCACATGCTATTCAATGGAAGATTTTCAGTGAGCACTACTTTCAGGTTACATTTCATCAGCCATTGTTTGTTCAATTTCTCCACAGTGAACTAGACCTAGAGTCTTCTGGTAATTGATTTGAGCTGAGTGTTGACTCTCTCATTTCAGAAGATAGATGTAAAATTCCACTTCTATCCAAACAATATTTTTCTAAAGTGAAAAACTGATTTTTCAGTGAATCACTTTACATACCCATACAAATTTGATTTTTTTTTTTTAAAAAGATGTTAATTCCTGTTAAGTTGTAAAAATTGTATGGAATGTGCACTGATGATGTGATGCATTTTTATTAAAAGTATATGAAATTAGAAAATCACATGAAACTTAGAGAAGAACAGTAAAATTAAATTAAACGAGATGAGTGTATTCTTACATGTTTGATAGTTTGTGACTTTGCTTATGATTTAGGAGCAGAGACACTGCTGCACACCGAATGAATGCTAGAATGCGTAAGAATGCGCTGTGTACTTGTGAACTGATTCGCTAGTAGATAACTGGACTCTTCTGAAATATTGCATTTATTTTAATAGTTCTTCTAATATTTTAAGTATTTTTCCGTTGTTCCTTAACTCAATTAACCAGGCTGTCTGTAAAGTGGTTTACAAAGTATCCTGTATTTATGTTTTGCAATCACTGCGTAAGTGCTTTGGTCTACCAGGGCTTTAGGAGTACACTGCAGTCTGTAGATATATTATGAATTAATCGCCCCTTCCCAGCTGAGTAGTTAATGGATATTGATCACTGTTTTGTCATGAATTGCAATGTATTCTATCATTTGAATGTTGTTTGTCAAATACTTTTTACAAATTACTGTGCAGGACCTTGTATCACAGCTGGTGTAGTTTAAGGTTTGGACAGAGTCACTGTGAATGAAGCCCTGCTGTGAAATAAAAGTCAAAAGGCATCTTGGCATCCCAACCATTTCCTTGGGAGAAGATTACAGCCTGAGTATGTTGAACTTTATTGCCATGGGCCTCATGACAGTATTCAGAAACATGCATGGCATTTCTGTTAAAGAAACTCAGATGTGCTTAGACGCAAGGGATGGCATTCTTGTGTTTATCAGTATCTTGCAAAAAAAGTTAAGTGTTTTTACGCTTTTGGGGTACAGTAAAAATACAGTGAAGAATGTGTAATTTATGCACATAAAAACTGAGGTTCCTGATTTCCTAAACATAATTTGTTACAAGAAGGAGGAAATGACTAATCTCAACCCTAGATGGAAATGTATTTATTGAGAAAGAAGGGAGGGGGGGACTCGACAGCTCTTCTTTGAGTAAAATGTCGTTGCTTGTTTTGGCTTGCTGTGAGATCAGAAGTACAATGGAGCTGCATAGAGAAAATGCACTGCATTTGTTAACTTGTGATCATGGAGAGTGAAGCAAAAGGTAACTTAAAAATCAATGAACGTTATGTGCTTGTGTAATTCCGTCTAAATTACATCAATTAAATTCTATCCCTTATACCACTATGTTTCAAGGACAGGCAAACCTATGAGAATTCAGGGCCAGATAAAGACAAATACGAAGCTCTTCAGGAAGTAAAATCCTTCTAAAATGGAACTGGATCTCCTGCTACCTGGAGTGGCAGGCCTTACAGCATCTTGCATCCTATTGCTGACACGATAGGTTCCTTAACGAAATAGTCATTATGAGGGCTCCTAGTCAGGCAGAAAGACCACAAAGTCAAAACAAATTGGGTTGGGTGCAGTTCCTTTTTCTTCTGTGTTGGCACTCGTATGACCATACAGCAATCTCACTGTCATGTAATGGCCATAGAGGATGAAGAAAGTATTACATCTAGCATAATTCAGAGCACAGGTGAAATCTGTCTGATGTGGACTTTGTGTTGAATTACTGCTGTCAGGTAGTAACCAGGTAGCAGTCTGAGAAGTTGCTCCTCAAAAGCCCAAAGTGTGATTCTGGCCAATGTTAAACCTGGAAACAATAGACCATAAGACTGTACGTTTTTGTTTTTATTTACTGAGAATCACTGCAACAGTATTTAAGTAGAACAAAAGTTAAATTAAAAGCTAGCGTTAATGAGTAACACGTAAAATGTGCTAGGGTCATTTATGAAGGAGGAGGTGGGTTTGTGAGTTAATAATTTGGAAAGGCTGTATATATCCTTATCAAAATGAGAAGTTTTAAAAGTAATGAGAATTACATAAAGCAGTATCTTCCAGGTTTAGAGTGTGTTCTTGTAGTTCTGCTGATAGACAAGTCCACAGGTAGTCAGCTATATGGGCCTTCTAGGTATGTCTTTCTTCTGTCCTGTTTCTCAAGTCCCAGAAGAGTTGCATTTAACAAAATTGTAGCTGTCTCGATAAGGTTTGATTTCAGCTTTGGTGACAAGAAAAAAAGAAAACTTTGATTCCATTGTAAAGCAGAGCAGCAACTAGCAGTGATGTTAACTTCACTAGGCAAAACTGTATATGAATGTCAGAAAGAAAGTAACTGTGCAATACTTTTCACTGAAAAAAAAAAATTTTGCTTATGATTTCAATAAGAAGATTCCAAACTTTCTTTTGAAGTTAATTATATGCTCTTAGTAATAAGTAATGTAAGTAATTAGTGTCATATTGGCATTTATTCCAGCAAAATACGTCACTTTGACTATTGCTCCAGATGATGGCTTTATCTGTGGAGTTAAAACTTGTAGTTTAAATACTTTTAAAAGTTACATTCTAAATAGGACTATGTTTTTTTTTCACCTTTCTTTCAAGGCAGAATATAATTATATTAGATATAATCAGTACATGGTGAAATTGTTGGTTTATTTACTTGGATTTTTAACTCGGCTGAGACTGAGTATAAAGGACACCGGTTGTAACAATTGATTAACATGGAATAGGTTTTCCTTGATAAAAACTACCATTTTTAATAGTTCAGTTGCATTAATATTGTATTTATATATGGATGCATAAACTTTATTTAGCTTAGCTAATGAAAATGAATTATTTTTCTAAAATCAGCTCATTAAAATTCAGTTCTAGTTTTGAATTACATTGCAGTTCTACATGGTGAATCCCTATTCCTTTTAACAAACAAAGCATTTTTTCTAAGCTGGGCTGCTGAATTCTCTTATTACTTTAGACAAAAAGAAGTCTTCTGCGTTAGCTTTGAAAGTTTGTATTTCCAAAATATCAACTGCATCAACAATAAAAATTCTGTGATTCAGTAAAACTCTGCCCATGTAATATACCTGTAACAATAAGGATTAAATCCTGGCACCACTGAAATGATCTGTTGAATTTGGAACCAATATTTCACCTACAGTTTGTAGCCAATGTACTGCACATAGTTTATGGTTACCTTACACGTGCTGATTTACCAATTCTTGTCTTAGTGCTTTAAAAACACATATGACTGTAAAGTTTCTGGCATTTTTTTCTTGATTCATTATGAGCTTAGTCCTGCATGGTGATGAATACTCTTGGTCTTCATGAAAATTGACAGCATTCAATACTTCGCAAGAGGGACAATGCAGCGTTGAGGGTTACTTTAGCAGTATTTTTAATAGAGCATATATGCATCTTACTGTACTGCCAAAAAAATATGGATCAAGAGCTGCCATGTTTAGGTTTTTAGATTGAATGCATTCATTGCATGTTATGTTAATTTCTTGCGATAGCCAGGCCTGCAGGTAATTCCATTTATTTATAGTGCTGCTGAGTTTAAAGCAAAATTAGGTTCCAAGTTTTCAGCATACTCAGATTTCTGTATATTATTAAAAATGTGGCGTCTGTTTGAAAAGCTTACTGCCCAAAGCAGAATGTGGTTTAACACAGGAAACATAATTTATCAGCTAGCAATTAATGAGAGAGACTATCAAGATGGATTTAAAAAGAAAATCGCACTCCAAATGTTACCAGATATTGAATATATCTCTCCTAGGTTTTTATCGTGCCTACAAGAAAGCAGAAATCCTAAGTATCGGTTGTTGTTTACTGCAGCCTGTTCAGGAAGATATGTAAGCTTGTGCTTAACTGTCACTGTGCTTCACTGACTTCGACTTGCTCTGGTAGTCAGTGGGACATCAAAGGGTGCTTAAGGGCTTTGTTGACTCTGGGCCTGCACCTTCAGCAGCAGATCAAGGAGGAACCTTTACCCGAGGTGGCTTTTCTTAGTTGTTCAGTGCTAGGATCAGATTGTGGAGGGCATCTCAGCTTAATGATGACATACAATACCTTGTTTTCCAAACAAAAGTTCAGGTCAGTACTTGTTGAAGTCAAGAATGAGGACAAGAGTTGCCTCTCCTCTCCAGTACCAGAAGCCTAAGCCGCCTACCAGATTCCAAAAACCATCTGTGCCTCATCAGGTACCAGCGGTCCCATGCGTCTATCGAAGCAGTCAAACTCTGTAACTTCTAGCTGTCAGTTCTACAGTGACAATAATGATAATGACAACATGACAATGACAATACCTAACCACACAAGTTTTGCTGCATATTTAAACTGAGCGGAACATAAAAATAAATCACATGTATTATCGAAGTAAGTAATGTAAGGAAAAAAGTCTTATTTTATTATTCACTTGTCAATTCAGTTAAGCAAAACTATTTGAAATGTACATGAATTACTGTAACACTTCCGATCTGCTACAGAGTTCAGCAACTATCTGAATATATGATCGGTATGGCCAGAATCACGTGTCAGGTCTTCACTCAAATAGGCATGGATTCAAAGCAGTACTCTGCACATGGCATGGTGGAAGTCCGTATTTCACTGTCCTAAAACATTATTTTTAGGAAATTAATTTGCTGAGAATATTCTTGTTCCCCAGATGTGTTTCAGCTTCATTTTGTGCAAATTAGGTGAACAGCTTTAATTATTTTATGGTATTTGCTTTGTATACTTCTGTAGCGGTAGTAAGAGATATTTTTCACAATTGGTAAAGACATAATAATATATAAGACAGCTGGATTGCCGTGTTTCAGGAGTCTAAACTAATTGCATACAATACATATATGACATTTCCAGTACTTTGGTTTGCCTGTAAAATTGAGAAGCTAAGATTTCAGTGCAGCATCTGTTAACTATGGCATTCTATTGTGCAGCTGCAAAGCAGATAAACAGTTAATTAATTTCACTATTCTTAAAACAGCAGTGTTATAGTTTATTCCTAACTGAGATCTTTTTACGTTTCTTGTCACATGCTGGAGAAGAAAAAAATTATATAGATAATACCTTCATACTGCAAGTCCAGGGGGTACTGCTGACATAGAATATATAGAATATATAGAATTTCATACTTGCAAGAAGGAATGGAAAAATAATCTACTGTGTTGTTTATGTGGTGATGATATATATCTTTGAGACATATGTTAGCTCTTGGAGTATTGAATGTTCTCTAGGTGAAGATACATTGTTCAGTTTTTATAAAGATATTTTTATGTATATTTTGGGTAAAAGCCAAAACTCTTACAAATAATTTGAGCTAAGGGATTAAGTAGATAACTTGAAACAATGAGGATGGATCATTTTATACCTGGTCATAAATAAGCACGTACAGAAATAAGATATTTATTTCTTTGAAAACTGTTGAGCATTCCTAAAGGTTGTAAAGTCTCATTTTAAATGGAAAGTTTTCTGATTAAGTGAAAAAATACTAACAATATTTATCATATCTTTGTATTCAACTACAAATACATGTGCTGAATTCCAAATGGGGGTTAAGGATATGGATAACAATAGGAAATAATGCAGAAATTGAAAATGAAAAGCAGCTGAAGCTATGTCCTTTAGTCTTACTGTTCTGACATCTTACAAACTAATTAGGGTTTTTTATATACATGTCACCATACTGAAAGGCATCATTAAAATGTATATTGAGTTTCTCAGTGTCCACTTTTCTTACTGTTTTCCTCTACCAGATTGGAATGCGTTATGAAGTGTGAGCACTTGCACACCTTTTGTTTTCCATGCACAGTTAGCATACATGCATTCATGCAGTTAGACATGTTAAAGCCTTCAGTAACTCTGTGCAGAAATAAAGTTTCACATCTGTGAACTTGTTGCACACCTTTTCAGAGTACACATGTAAGTAGTTTTCTAAATGCTACTATATTTAACTGTGTATGGACATTGGTATTCTGTTTAGGTGAGCTTGATTAAAGTAATAGAAGATGAAGTATTTGTTACTGGAAAATCACAAAGGATGAAATGGACTTTCAAAGTCATGAGAAGCAAAATAGTCTTGTGATGAGTTTTTTGGTCTATTGTTTTAAAGCTGCAGTCCGTAATCACTCAGCAGCCATTTAAGAAAGGAGGAGGAGATGGATACAAATACCATCCTAATGATTCTTAACATGATTGTTCCTGTAATGCAGATTTTATATTTCTGCTATCGTAGTTGTCTGGTACCAAGTTTTTGCTAGTTGCTGTGTTTTGGAGGACTCTGATATGATGAGATGAAGGCATAAATGAAAAGTCTGGCAGAGGAACACTTGAGATATTTCAATTTTGGAATTTGGTCAGATGTTTTAGATAGTTAATAGGAGTGGTGTTTGAGTTGAAGGGTGCCCGTTGTAAGAATGAATGTTAAAAATATTGAAATGAATTGTTCAAATGGAAATGTTGTTTTGCCATTCATCGTCCAGGGGCACAATGGTGATACATTTGTCTAGCGTTATTGTGTTTTTCAGTGTTGGCAAAAAGAGCTAATGAAAAAAATCTAGTCACTTAAAAAAAAAAAGTATCCTTTTTAACTCTTGTTGAATATTTTTTATTCTATGTTTTTTTAAAAAAAGTCTTAAAAATTCAAGTAGTTTGTTTTTTGAATATTAAGTTACATTCCATTCTGGTTTCTTTTAAAAGACTTCTGTAATAAAATCACTATTTTCATCAGTGCAATTACTAGTTGATTTACTTTGGCATACCCTTCTCAGCCTAGAGAGACATGAATGACACACTTGACTGTTGAATGAGGCATTCTGAGACTAGGAAGAGAATGGGTTTTCATCTTCTTTTAAAGTTAGCCTTGTGCCAAACTTTTATAGAGGCTGTGGAGGTGATTATTTCATATTAAATAATAACTGTCAATTTCTTTGTGTAAACTTTTTGAAAGTGCATTCTTTGGTCATCACATCACTTCCATTTTAGTCAGATTTGCTGTTGACCCAAATGGAAGCAAGCTACCTTTCTATTGTTTCCCAAACAAGGAATACTTTCCTTTTTATATGTGAACTATGTTGGTGAAATTATATTTCAGACATGGGAGTGAGAAAGCTGCTAATAAATTCCCTAAATGGGAAGAATCATAGCAGTTCCTACCTAGCAGAAATGGAGGAAAGATATGTATATGTACACACACATGCGCACACATAAATATATGTCATCCTTACATGATATCAAGTGATTAAAAGTTACATTGTGTATAGGAAGGATGTCAGAGGGACTCCATAAGGCAGAAATGCATAACATTGAAAATGGTTTTGCTTATTTTCTTTGTTTTTTTTTTTCTTGAAGGATTGTTCATCTTCGGAAGAATATAGCATTGCTGCAGCATTGCTACCCCTGACGACTGCTTTTTATAGGGTAAGTTTTTATTCAAAACCACTCCTTTTTTATATTTTTTTATATTACGTACATTGTTAAAATGAAGAAAGCGATGACAGGAGATACATGGTGGGTAGGAACGTTCATTCTAAAATTGATTGATGTCAATGGAAGTCTTTTAATAGGCTGTTATGGCCATTGCTCCAGAATTACACTTATTGATATTGGATGATCATCATTATGATAAATTTACCCAGAACTAAATGCAGGCTTATATGATGGGTTAAAGAATTATCATTGAATTATAAGTAGTTACTAAAATAACTGAAAAGAACAACTTCTGATATTATTGTGTAAAAACTGTTTATTGGAGTACTTTTTGTTTAATTTGGCACGTTAAGCATTGGCCGAAAAGTACATGTTAAGTTTTCAGTCTGTGTAGTTGTTAACTTTGGAGAATATTATGAATGACTTGTTTTAACAGTATATTTGTTTTCAATTTCTTGTGCTGTTGGTTTTTTTCTTTGTTTTTGCGTAGTGTTTGAGAGTGATAAAATATAATATGGTAGTGAATATGAAAATGTAAATGATGCAAATTCTGCAAGCAATTATTTCAAAAGCAGAACTTTTGTAGTATGACTGTAGTTATTTCAGTGTGCCAATGCAGTAGCGTTTTCACCAGTTCTGGTTAGCTCAAGTGTCAATTTTTAGGATGTACATATCTGAGGAGGTAAGAAGTTCAGAACATGGACTTGCTTGCAATATTAAATAATCTTTGTTTAATGTGAATATTGTTATACAACCCAGTTTGGAAAATAAGTGTTTAATCATTGGTAATTGGTACGTCATGATACTGCAAAATAGTAGTTACTGTGACAGTCTAGCTAGACATTAACAATATGTGATAGAAATTAAGAAAAATATAACCTTCCATCCTTCAGATGGTGTATGAGGCATTTATGAGTAGCCATAAAGAAAAAGCAAAGAGATTCCTATTTTAGCTGAATAGAAACTAAGGTTTCTGCAACAATAAGCTGAGAAATCAATCAGTGCTTTTTAATTTAAACTATACATTCTAATTGAACAGTTTCTAATTGTTTTAAACTAGAAATAGATTCTGTGATGTAGTTTTTAGAATAAAAAACGTGGAACTTTACCAGTCATAGAACACAGAAACATTTGCTGAAGATGAGAGCAATTTTGACGAAGTCATGTGCACAGGAAGGTTCTTGAAATCTATTTAAGCCAGTATTTACTACATATATAGAGCATGAAGTGGTAGATTTTCTCTCTTCTAATCATTTGAACTTTGAAGGAGCTTTGGTTAAATGGGCTTTATTTTAGAGCTGTACGCAATACCCCAAGCCTGCTTGCTGGAAGGAGTCTGCAGAATATTTTCAGTCTCTTATATAAGCTAGCATGGTGAGACATTAAATTATAGAATCATAGAATCATAGAATTGTTCTGGTTGGAAGAGACCTCCGAGATCATCGGGTCCAACCATTAACCTATCACTACCAAGTCCCCCACTAAATCGTATCCCTTAGGGCCTCATCTAAACGTCTTTTGAATACCCCCAGAGATGGGGACTCCACCACCTCCCTGGGCAGCCTGTTCCAGTGCCCGACAACCCTTTCGGTGAAGAAATTTTTACGAATGTCCAATCTAAACCTCCCCTGGCGCAACTTGAGGCCATTTCCTCTTGTTCTGTCGCCTGTTACTAGGGAGAAGAGTCCGACCCCCATCTCTCTACATCCTCCTTTCAGGTAGTTGTAGAGAGCAATAAGGTCTCCCCTCAGCCTCCTTTTCTCCAGGCTAAACATCCCCAGTTCCCTCAGCCGCTCTTCATAGGACTTGTGTTCCAGACCCTTCACCAGCCTCGTTGCCCTTCTTTGGACACGCTCCAGCACCTCAATGTCTTTCTTGTAGTGAGGGGCCCAAAACTGAACACAGCACTCGAGGTGCGGCCTCACCAGGGCCGAGTACAGGGGGACAATCACCTCCCTAGTCGTGCTGGCCACACTATTTCTGATACAAGCCAGGATGCTATTGGCCTTCTTGGCCACCTGGGCACACTGCTGGCTCATATTCAGCCGGCCGTCAACCAACACCCCCAGGTCCTTTTCTGCCAGGCAACTTTCCAGCCACTCCCCCCCAAGCCTGTAGCGTTGCGTGGGGTTGTTGTGACCCAGGTGCAGGACCCGGCACTTGGCCTTGTTGAACCTCATACAATTGGCCTCGGCCCATCGATCCAGCCTGTCCAGGTCCCGCTGTAGCGCCTGCCTGCCCTCCAGCAGATCAACACTCCCTCCCAATTTGGTGTCATCTGCAAACTTACTGAGGGTGCACTCGATCCCCTCGTCCAGATCATTGATAAAGATATTGAACAGAACTGGCCCCAGTACTGAGCCCTGGGGAACACCACTTGTGACCGGCCGCCAACCGGATTAACTCCATTCACCACAACTCTTGGGCCCGGCCATCCAGCCAGTTTCCTACCCAGCAAAGAGTATGCCCATCCAAGCCATGGGTAGCCAGTTTCTCCATGAGGATGCTGTGGGAGATGGTGTCAAAGGCTTTACTAAAGTCCAGGTACACAACGTCCACAGCCTTTCCCTCATCCACTAAGTGGGTCACCATGTCGTAGAAGGAGATCAGGTTGGTCAGGCAGGACCTGCCTTTCATAAACCCATGCTGACTGGGCCCGATCACCCGGTTGTCCCGTATGTGCCGCATGATGGCACTCAAGATGATCTGCTCCATAACCTTCCTGGGCACCGAGGTCAGGCTGACAGGCCTGTAGTTCCCCGGATCCTCCTTCCGGCCCTTCTTGTAGATGGGCGTCACATTTGCCAGCCTCCAGTCAACTGGGACCTCCCCAGTTAGCCAGGACTGCTGGTAAATGATGGAAAGTGGCTTGATGAGCACTTCTGCCAGCTCTTTCAGCACCCTTGGGTGGATCCCATCCGGCCCCATAGACTTGTGCGTGTCTAGGTGGCGTAGCAGGTCACTGACCACTTCCCCTTGGACTTCGGGTCTACATTCTGCTCCCCATCCCTGTCTTCCTGCTCAAGGGCTGGGGTGCCCAGAGAGCAACTTCCCTGCTGTTGAAGACTGAGGCAAAGAAGGCATTTAGCACCTCAGCCTTTTCCTCATCCCTTGACACTAATTTCCCTCCGCATCCAATAGAGGAGGGAGATTTTCCTTAGCCCCCGTTTATTTGTTATGTATTTGTAGAAACACTTTTTGCTGTCTTTACGGCAGTAGCCAGATTGATTCTATTGGGCTTTGGCCCTTCTAAGTTTCCCCCTGCATGACCTCACAACATCCTTGTAGTCCTCCTGAGTTGCCTGCCCCTTCCTCCAAAGGTGGTAGACTCTCTTTTTTTTCCTAAGTTCCAGCCGGAGCTCTCTGCTCAGCCAGGCCGGTCTTCTTCCCCGCCGGCTCATCTTTCGGCTCATGGGGACGGCCTGCTCCTGCGCCTTTAAGATTTCCCTCTTGAAGAATGTCCAGCCTTCCTGGACGCCTTGCCCTCCAGGACGGCCTCCCAAGGGACTCTGCCAACCAGACTCCTAAACAGGCCAAAGTCTGCCCTCCGGAAGTCCAAGGTGGCAGTTCTGGTGACCCTCCTCTTTACTTCTCTGAGAATCGAGAACTCTATCATTTCGTGGTCACTGTGCCCAAGACGGCCTCCGACCGTCACATCACCCACAAGACCTTCTCTGTTTACAAACAACAGGTCCAGCGGGGCGCCTTCCTCTCGTGGGCTCCCTCACCAGCTGTGTGAGGAAGTTCTCTTTTTCAATCCCAGCAAATAAACTTTCAATCCCAGCAAATAAACTTTCTCCATCTTTAATTACTAGTTCATCTTTTTCTATTCCCTCTCTTTTGAGTCCTTGAGTAGCAGAATCGTGAGTTGTTTGTCATTTGTTGCTGCCACTAATCCCTAATATGGAGAAAGAGCTGATGTGCTATAGAGATTTTCCATTTCCCTATTTTATTCTTGCTACTGCATTAATCCTATATTATGAAGAAAGGTTACTTTATTTTTGTTTTATTTTCTGATTTTTAGTTTCTCCTAATAAAAATGGCCAAGAAAGTCCATATAGCTTCTTTGCCTTGAGAGGTACAGAGAGTATTTTGGGGAGCTGTAGCACTTTGGTTAGATTCCTCATTTGATAAAATTCGATTAAGTAGAGGGGAAAAAAAAGGCAACTAAAAAATACCTTTTGCATGGAGTATCACAGGTGTTGAAATAAGCTTAAATAGTTTTAATTTCACAATCAAGGAGAGCAAAAAGCTGGATTGAATATAGAATGTCTTTAAGTAATTCTTCTATACACTTGTATTTTTGGTAGGAACACTGAAATCTCACACCATTTCTCCCACAAAAAGTTCTCTGAAATCTTTTGTTGTAATAACCTAGTCCCATACTTACTATTTAACTCTGAAGCTATACACTCAGGGAACTGAGAGTCCCCGATGTAAGAAGCATGATGATTAATGTTCCAGACCTGAATTAAAAATTAAAGTAACCTGACTGTTAACTTGCAAAAGCCAGCTGTTAATGCATAATAGAAAAAGAATTTTGTTTTTCCCAGATCTAATCCTCAGGTTCAGTGATGGCCCCCTTTGGTATGTCCCATTAGATACAATTCTTTGGCAAAAGTACTTATTTTGGATAAAACTATTCATATTAAACACAAACTGATGTGTTGTTCAGAACATAAGATCAGTAGACAAACTTTGCAGCGATTAGTTAAAATTAAGATTAACAGTTTAAGGTTCTGTTTGGAATTGGAGAAAAAAGAAACTTTTGAACACTTTTCAGCTTCTTTAGAGGTTTTCAAAATTGTATCCTAGACCAGAATGAGTGTGTTCTACCTGGCGTGAACCTGTGTAGGAACAATGTTCGTATCAGTATTCTTAAATTAAGAAAAATGGGTGTAATTTTTCCAGCCTGTTAACATCTCTATAACCCTTTGGAGGGATTCCTGCTCTAGAGTTACACTGAACTAATGTTCCTCTTCCCCTGTTTTGGGGAGAAATAATGTCAAACCCTTCTGCTTTACTTTTCTCCCTTGAGGTTCCTGCTTTCTATATATTAACAGTTTATAAGTTCTCTTTTCACTGGGTTTCCCTTTACCAAAATCTTAGATAGAATGATTAAAGTTTTGTTGCTTAACACAGCATATTGCTGTTCTGTCTCTGATAAGTCCAGAGAATGTACAAACTAAAATTAAGGTCATTTGGGGGATTATTTGTTTTTTATTAAAATACCTTCAGGAAAACTGGTATGTTTGCACTGTCAAACTATGTCATGGCCTTTTCTGCTGAGTTGCTTGTCAATTTTATTAATTACCATATACAGTGTAGTTTCCTACACACACTGCACACGCGCGCGCACACACACACATGCGTCAAGCTGCGTTTCATTTTTCTGTAGGCAGAGTCACAGGTATTCCAATACTGTTGCTTCAATATGCAGAACTGTCTTACCTCTGCTATATAATTGCGATTGTATTTATGCTTTCCAAAAAATAGTGAAGTAGTGCTTGGCAGTATGTACTTGGTTTATTGATGTTTCTGTTTCAGAATACCATGTTATGCCAGCAGCATATTAAATATTATTTCACCTAGCCCTGTTGAAACTGCATAGTGTTCTTGGTAGCCAGGAATAGACAGGAATTGTGAATCTAATAGTGACAGGTTTTCATTTGTGTATGCATTGGTATGCTGTGCAAGTGGTATTCCAAAATTGAGTTATCAGTGAGAAAGTCTGTAGTAAATCTAAAAATGTTGTAGACTTATGTCAGTCAAATATAAATTTTACCATCTATGTTTGCTATAGCAGTTTGATGGAAACTTATGATGGGATTTCATGTCACAACGTTTATTGTTAATGTAATTCCTGTTGCTTCAAATGAAATAATAAAAAGAAGTTACACAGCATCGCAGCTCCTTTGTGAAATATTGTGTATATGAAAATGTTAAGTTTCATTTTATTTACCTAACACAAAGCAGAGCACTAATGAAACAATTACTTGTCCTTCCTAAATATCTTTACTGTACGTGGCCACACATAGTGCAGACACCAAGTGTTTGAGGGGTATAAATAATGAGAAAGATGTGGTTTTGTGTGAGTCCAGCAGATGAAAACCAGAAACTGAGTAGTAGGAGAAACATACTCCGAGAAGTGATGTTGGTAAGATTCTGGAAGGGTCTTCTCATGAAGTAGGCAATGTTCTAGCCTTGAGGTATTTTAAAATATTCTTGGGAAAACAGTAAAAGATGTATAGACAGGAACAATCTTGCATGATCTAACAGGTCTGTCTATCTCCTAATGTCTTTGCTTATGTAAAGATTAGTCTAACATATTTCTCCATATATCTAATTAAAATAACAAGAAACATCACCCTGTGTACAGCATGCTATCAGCTCTTGGGATGTCTGATGAATTTCAGAATTCCAAATCCTGAAGTCTGGCGAGTGGTCTGTTGAGAACTTGATCAGGCAGGATTTGATCGCACTCTAACTCATAGCTGGTGGGCTTAAATTCATAGACAGAAAGTCAGTACTGGTTGCATATTTGTGGCCTGGAGAAATAATTGAATTTTTCTAGAAAAAATAGTCACAATGCTTTTAAAAATTTTAAATATTGGATGTGAGCTGTTAGCAAATGTGACTCATCAGTGACAGTGGACTTTGGTGTGTACTGTTAATGTCACAAAAAACAAACACATCTTTTGCTTCTGGTTAGAAAAAGGTTTTGGTTTACCATTAGTAATACTGTTGGAATTTGTTTAAAATTGAAACAATATAAATAAAACGTATTTACACATGAAGATAAAAGAATTTTTCCATGTTTTTTTGGTACGGATGACCCACACTTATTTGGTATGCAGTCATTTTTCTGTGTATAAAATAGAAATGTCATTTCCCTGGTGCTGCGGAAAAGAGGTCTTTTTTACACATGGGAAGAAAAGACAAGGTGAAAAGGACATATTTTAATCATAATTTCATTTTATTAACTCATCGAGGAAGACATGTAATTGGCATTGTCAAATTCACAGGATTTGGATACTCTGTTTCAATTATGTCTCTTTGCCAAGGTGGCAAGACGCTGTGTAGACTACGCTGCATTTCTTGAAGGTTTAGGTATGCAGCAGGAGTGATGATGAATGGCAGGCACCCGTTGCAGCCTGGCTGCTGGACAGCAGGCAGAGGGAGCAACAGCTCTCTTCCTCCCTGCTATTCCATGCCAAGTCACAGTCAGAGTCCACTTCTCCATCTTCCCTCCCTTTTCAGCTAAGGTGATGTTTGGCAGTCTAATCAAACGTTCTTTCTTGCATCCCTCAACCATTGCAGAACCTGAATGTGCAGATTATAACACAAGTTTCTCACTTTCAGGGTTTTTTTTTTCAAAATTGTATAATTAAAATGTTTATGCTTAAACTGTGTATAATCATCTCTGTTCCATGCCTTTCTAAGGGTATTCTACTACATTACATAGTAGATAGTACGCACTTGCAAATTTTTTGTTATTTGGCATTCAGAAGTGACAGTTCTGATCACCTGTGTTTGAATAAGGAGGTGGCATAATAAAAATATACTATTCTGAAACTGAAGTTTGTTTTGTGTAGAAATGATGATGGACTTCCATATTTTAAAGACGAGCATTTCTTTAAATTGCAGTAGCCAGAGCAGTATTATTTTTCAGAATCACAAGTAGTTCATTTAGATTTCTGAGTCAGTTGCTGGTTTTATGGCTTGGTGTGCGATGGGATAGTGCTGATCTGACTTCAGGCAAAAATAACCCAAAATGCAGTAAATTGTCTCACAGATTGGATGTATTACATTAAAATTGACATCTGTCATTTAGCATAACGCAGTGAGACGCATTGGAGACTGCTTCATAATTTTTATGTGACTGCATGATGTAATTCTTGGGAGGGATGGAAGGAAGAATTGTTTGGGTTGGGTTTTTTTAATGCTTGTAAGCCATCAAATTTTGAAAAAATTGCAATTGGATACTGATCTAATTTTATTCTGTAACTTGCAGTGAAACTTCAGAGAAAATATTTTGCAGACTAGTGCTAACTGAAATCCCTTGGGGTATGCTATTGTTTGGCTGTTCATCTGCATGTCTGCCGATTTATCATTGTACTCCACACGGCTATACTTTTCTTTATTGAGAGGAAATAGAATTACATAAAATAGGAGAATTGCTTTATTCAGTGGTTTTTAAAGATTACCAAAATTTGGTAATCATTTTACTTAAGACTTTGAATATGGTACTGAACATTTATTCAGGTCATCTTAGGAATTAGCCTAGTATCATTTTCAAGATGAAAAAGATGTTAGTCCATGTTTATTGAAGTAGTTTTTGTTTAACTTTAAGTTTTTTTTAATAATCTTCAAGGTGAGTACAAAATTGTGATTTAAGAAAAAAAATTGGAGTTAATAATAAAATGTGAACTGGAAGTATTCCGTGTTAAGACGCCCATATAATAATTCTAATGTTTTCCTCAGTGAAATATATATGCTCTTTTGCATAGCATAATAATAAAATGAAATTAATTTGAGTGTATACTTTCCTAGTTGAAAGGAATTACCAATTTTCAGTAACAGTTATGACAGACGTTCAATGGAAGAAAGCCTTTACTCCTTGAAATGCCTAAATAAATGACCACTTTACTCCACAGCCTGTTAGGTGTGGGAGGGTTCCCAGTTATAAGGATAAGGGCTTTCTCTGAAGATTAAAGAGGCAGTACTAGAGAAATTCAGAGTAGTTTATCATATTTTAACTATTACCATCAGATGCTTTTCCAAGAGACCCAATCCAAGGTTAATTATGTAACCAAAGCATCATAATTTGAAATGTGCTCTCTTGTGTATAGCATCAGCTACAAAGTCACAGCGAAGCTACCTAATGAAAGGCTGATGTGGAAATCTATGATGATGGGTGAAGAGTTGATTCCATTTTTAGTCTTTATCAGGCAAATTTGACTGTTAGTATCAGCTGAAATAAGTGGAATGTTAGTCCAACTGTACTGTGAAAAACAATAGAAAAATGTGGTACTAACAGTAGCTCTGTTTGCTTTACAACAAATAATAATATATTAGTCTTTATTTTAGAATTTGTGTAAATACCAGGGACTTACATAAAGTTATTGGATGATACAATTAATTTTGAAAAGCAAGATTAGTGGTGTTTTTTACATTTAACGGAGTTTTCATTCTTATATTTCTGCACAACTGCAGTTGGCCCAAGCAATTCTCATAAACATCAGCATGCTGTTAGCCTTCTATAAATCTAGAAAGACTTTCTGTAATGTGTCAGCTTTCTATACTGAAATATTTTCATTCCTACATCTAGTTACTGTATTTCGTTCTAAACATTTCTGTCTTACTTCTAATGTGCTTGGGATGAAATCACTTCTACTTTAAAATTCTCCACTCTTGAATTGGCTGGCTTTAATTAGGAAACTACCATCCTGAAAGACTTCCTTTATTGTCTTGGCAAAAATTTTGTCTGCTTCCATTGATTTTCTTCTTATATCTCTATTCTGCCAGTTCTGATACTATCTTAGTCCTAGGAAAGTTTTTTGTGACTGAAATTGTATTAAATGAAATTATTTTTAGTACTGTACTTATTTATCCATTCTCAGAGTGGTAATCCCTTAAATGTAGAAATACATTAAGTTGCCTGCTTAATAAAACAGCAAGAACATGCCTACATCATATAGTGGATACTATGGAAGAAGCTGAACCACAAGAGAAAATATATGCAGGCAGACTTGAAGTGGTTACTATTTTTCCCATAACTCTTCTAAAACAACAGCAGTGTATTTAAGGACATCACAGAGGAGAGAAGAAAGCTTTTTCTGCAGTACCCCAAATGAAGTAATCGGTAGCAAAAGAATATGTATTACCTTTCATCATTGGATTTTGCTGTTCTTTCACTATCAGAGCCCTAGTGCTGCTTTATATCAGCAGAGATTGTAATGTTTCAACTCCAGATACCAGTCTGGCTTGTTAGGAGAGAGTGAGCGGTAATGGTGGGTGAAAAGTGTAAAAGGGGCATGATACACATGCCCTGCTTTGCAGGGGTAGGGTTGGATGTTAATCCTTTCAGGTGATTCATATTTTATAAGGAAAAAATACATGTTTAATCCTTTAGGTTGAGGTCGGTTCCTAGACTTCTGGACAGTAGTGTAACTTAAAGCACCATGCAGTTGGTTTGCCATATAAGCGAGATTTTTAAATCTTAAATTAATTTAATACGTAAATTGTTTTTCCATATATCATCTTGTTTAAAAATTCTTCATTCAGAGATCTTACTCATTTTGCACGTACTCAAGTTGTCAGGCAAAAGATTGATTAAGGGTATTTTACAATATTATCAAGTGTGTATATTAGCATTATTTGCATTACTGGAAAATCTGGGAGCCCTAATTATGGACCAGAACTGCTGCTCTTGCTTTCGTACAAGAGAACACAAAGATGAAGACCCTTATCCTTAAGAGCTTACAATATGAATTTGAAATAAGTAATATACTTGAAGCCAGGCAGTTTGAGGCACTGCAAGGAAGCTGTGGAGCAGTATTAGTCAGCATTACTGTTGGTGATTCTGTCCACCAGTTGGTTAAGAGTGGCTGAAGTTTTTATAGAAGTGACGTAAAAGCGTTATTTATTGAGTTCTGAGAGAGGATAATGTGGTTACTTGGCAGGTGCTTATAAATATGAGTGAGGTCATGAAGAGAATAGTTAAGGTGATGGTCAAAGTTCTGTCAGTATTTCCAAACACTCTCCCAGTCAAAGGTTTTATTAAATCCATTATAAGTTCCTTTCATATAAAGATTATAGTTCAGTAAATTATTTTGTGTAAAATCAAACATACTTTTCAAGTTGCAACAGGAATCTGGGGATTCTTGTTAGCTATAATTGAGTGGGTTTGCAGTATCGCTAGCAAACACAGATGCCAAAATGCTGTCTTTGATCCTTAAGATTTTAATTAATCTACTTTGGTTTTGAATGGATACATATAGATGTCTATAGACCAGATTTTTATGTCTTTGCAGGTAAAGCATATCTCACTTCCAAAACTGTTTTTAGGTGAAAAAAAAATCTGGAAGAAATCAAACAGGAAGGTATAATATGACGGTTTAGCACATTAGTAGGAGAGACTAACTAGAAGATTTTTTTAACGTGTGTCTTACAAGGAATTTTGGAAATGAATACTATAGTAACTTTGCTCTGTTGAGAAGCTTGCTTTCCCAGAACGATAACATCATGAGAAACATTGAAAAGAACTTGCAATCTGCAGTTCCTTTCCTTAGTGGGTTTGTGGGAGGAAGTACTTGGTCAGGAAAAAAAAAAAAAGGGACAACCCTCCCACCCCCCCAATTAAAATAAGTAGTAAAGATAAATGTTGTAGTAAATGTTTAGTTTTGTAACTGAGGAACGGATCCACTATCTCCTAGAATAAACAGAAACCTTTCCATTGTATTCCCACAAGCATTGGATTACATAATTTGTAACTATTCCTGATTCTACTTGAACTCATTTTCTAGCAATGATACAGAACTCTGGCTTGACTGTAACAATTTTAATTTAGTTATACTCCATCTCTCTACATTGTTGTTGTTTCTAGGAGGGAGTACAGTGTTACAGAAATACTGCTTCATTTAGAATTTTCACCCTGAAAGAATTTCTCATGATTTAATTAGAATTTCTGGTAAAGCTTCAAACCTTAAAGTGAAGGAATGTAATCTGAAGTAACAGAGTCCCATGCATTTTCCATATCTATAAGTTCAGCTTCTCCTCCTGATCACTAACTCCTTATTCATAGAGATGGAGCTTTATGTTCTGCATGAAAACCAAATTCCTTTTATTGAATTCATTTCATTGGGGCATTATTATCTGTCATGATTGGAGCAGCATTATTTTATGTTTCCAGAAGAGAGCAAATGCTTACAGATGGGAAGGAAGATAGTGCTGATATATTTGTGTATATTGCCTGCTTTGTGTGAATTTCTGTGTTGCCGTTCCAGATGTCTCATCAACAATTTGAACTGGATGTGGCCAAAGAATTGGGGTTGTCACAAATGCTTTCCTGTCTTGGGTTTTCCCCTTCACTCGTACACATTATGATTATTCTCCCAGGAGTTCAGCCCATAATTGAAGTTCATATCTGCTACTCTTGTTTTCATCACATCCCTGCATTTTATCTACTGGCTGCTATCTTTATCCGCCATAATAGTTCCTACAGTTGAAATTCTTGTTAGGATCCTCTTCTTTGCTTCCTCTGAAATCATCACTGGCTTTCTGAACTTGTGAATACCACGTCAGCAATTTGTCATTAGTTCAAAACACTCCTGCCAATAAGAATTTACTAGGCAGATCTAGTACTCTCCTCTTCCTCATGCACTGCTCATGCCATATCTGGATCTTATCATTTGGCAGAAGAGTTTCCTTACAGTATCCTACTCTGTAATGCACTTGCATCCAGCACTTCCACAATCCTTCTTGCCAGTTAGTCAGACTGGATCTTCATTTAATCTGTCAAATGACTTACCTCAGAGTGCAATAAGGCAGGTTTCTAGTCCTTACTTTCAGGATTCTTCATGATATTGCTCCTCTCGTTTTTACCCACCCTCTCTTTCACCTTCTGAACCATGTCGTATATATAATTTGTATTGCCAAGACGAGATCCGCTACTGTTACAATATTTTTTTATTTTGCAGTTAATATTCTGTATTGTACCCTTATATCTTTGTGACTATTTTGCTCATCCCGTTCTTGAGGACTGCTGGAAGACTATGTTTTTAGTTTTTTCAGATAAGGGAACATATATATGAGAGAACTTCAGAGGGAATTTTACCACTGAAGACAGAGAAAGCTGCCATAGGAGAAGGAAAATAGTAATTAAAGAAATACTAGAATGAAGTGACAGAAGAACTTGAAAATACTTTATTACCCTTTTGGGGATTACTTAGATGCTCTGTTAACTGGGCTTTAGGTTTCATATCAGGGCATCAATAATTCTAAGAACCACTATCTGAATATAAATTAAAACATAAACTTGTGAGATTTACAGGGTTTATTTGTTTCTGAGCATAGACCTGGATAACAGCTTTGTTGCTGGGAGGTCATTTTGTGGGTAGAGGCAATGTCACCATTCCAATGGTCCACAGGTGCACGCTCACTGCTGAGCCACCTAATGCAAAAGGAATATGGTGGCATTTTAGAAGATTTTCAAAATAGCTGTGTCACAATTTCAAGAACTCTTCAGATGGATTCAACACTGCAACTGAGAATTTGTGAAATCTATAATTTAACCAATGGAATTAAATCTTGGTGAATAGAGTCATGGTAATCTCTATAATGAAATTAGATTTTAAAATAAAAAACTTTAATGTACTGTAGACAGGAGAAAAAAATGATTATATTCTTATCCACTTCTTGGAACTTAACCGTATTTAGAACTGTGCAGTTCCAGTATGAAAATGTCTTCTCTCTTTCATTTTTGCGGGTTCTGAACATCCTTCATTCTAGATTATTTAGTTTCCTTAGTGTGTTCTGTGTGTAACAGAACTTTGAAAACTTTTTGTTATCCCTTTGGAGAAAGGAGAAGTATGTTATTGTGCATTATGTAATGTTAGTATATCTTTGTAATAGCATATATCTGTCTGTCTTGATACATCTATATAAAATCTCCGAGGTATTCTGTGTGACTTTAATGTATAGTAAATTATACATGATCTTCAGGAATCTGGGATTAAAGATTATGAGTAGTTAGATGGTTAAGACACTTTTGCCAGAATGTATACAATAAATAAAGCTCCATCCAGAATTACATTTTACAGAATTTTGTAAAATTCTAGAATTCTATTGCCCTCTGCTGGTTTAGTGTACCTGTCTGTGATTTGGTAGGGCTGAATTAAGTGAATTGGCCTTTCTTTTATTGTTCATGGTGAAATAATAGTGAAATAGTAGTGTAATGAACCACTTTGCTACTCACACTTTAAAGTATTTTAAAATATACATCAATCTTGAGTCCAATCTTGTTTGGTGGCTTTCTGACGGTGGTAGAGCTTGCAAATTGTTTTCTTTTTTGTTGCTGAGGTTTTCAGGTTGGAGAAGCAGCTTGATTTATTTTGTCATTTTTTTTCTAAAGCACTAAAAATCAAAACTCAAAAAAAAAAAAAAAAAAAGGAAGCTTCACAGTTCTTACTTTATGCTTCTATGAACTTTCCTCACATTTGTTTGTACAGTACATGTCGGTATAATTTTATATTTAGACCAAATGGGAAAACCATTTATTGAATTGAATTTTTTGGCTGATGTTATCCATGCAGCACTCAGTCAGACTTGAAAACGTATTCAATACACTTGTTTGAGTATGTGCATGCTGTGATAAATATTGATATATGACAGTGATGCAGTGTTGTATGCAAGTAATATATAGATAAGGCTCACTCCTGCAGATAGTCTATGTAGGTTGATCCTGTGGGACGACTGTGATGTCTTTTGTACTTACCAGGTATCTATGTGGGCACAACATAGATCTGAATGCAGGACTGGCTCGTAGAATATGTTCATATGCAGAACTTGGTTTACGTCGCCTTGGGGAGGGGCAGCATGTTGCCTACAGTAAGTGGTACCTATTCATGATACGCAATAGGTGGTAATTGACTGAGTGTCTATATAAACAGCTCCTAGATGGGGAGTAACCATTTTAAAGTAGCAGTGTCACTATGTCCTGGATGATCTATAAGCTCACACTTGCAGACTTCCAGGGAGAACCTTACCCAGCATAAGAGAGGAAGTGCTGTGATCTCCTTTGGTATGCATAGAGAGATCGGGGGTAATTCACGGCTGTTGCAAGAGCTTTCTCACAGAGGTCAAGCAGATAACCCATAGCACAGTGATTCCTCGAGGAGCTGAGGAGGAAGCTGTTCTTTGTATTCAGCAGCAACCTCTTTTTCACCTCCTTTCCTCTTCTCACCAAAATCCAACCAACCTCAGGATTAAGTTGGAGAGGAAATCCAGTTTACTCTCAAGTAAACTGGATTTCTCTAAAGACCAGAGTACTTGTTGAGTTTGCCCCTTTGTTTCCATAGCCAAGAGACATGCAGCAAAATCCTGTGAGAAAAGAGCAGTCTCAGGTATATTTGTATTCTGGTTTTCACTTTTTGTTTTGTAACTCTCTTTCCAACTTCACAATCAGTAACTGGATCCTTTGCTTTGCTAGAGTAAACTTGCTTTCTTCTTTAGGCTTTTGTAGTGTAAAGCATAATGATGAGATGATCAGCACAAAGCATGCTTTTGTTTTCCACAAACAAGCAATCTAAATAATATGTCATAGAGAAGCTCTTTGGGAACCTGCATCTCACTGTAACTTTGAGAGTCTTGGAGTTGGTGCACGTTTTTACTGAGCCGCAAGTATCATTTTCAGAATCAGAAGTATCCAGTGTCAGGAAGCAGAGAAAAAATTCTAGGCAGGTATTATCCAGTGCCACTCAGTAAGGTGGAAATAACAGAAAGGTAATTCCTGAATTCAGGAAATTGCACGTAGTCACACATAGCAAGTCCCAAATCTGCCTTGTGTTTTCACAAAGTGTAGAATGTAATTCATTATTTTAATACGGGTAATGTCTGTTTCATACGTAACTTGGGAGGGGAGTGTTTGGGTTTTTTTAAGTGCCATTAGTCTGTTGAAAGAACTCAGTGTCCTTTGCAGAAGTTAACTCATTTTCTGTTGGTTATTACAATTTAGACCTCAATGCTCATTTAAGCTATCATCAGCTTTAGAATAAGGACTTCATCAGTTCAGAACTATTTTTATTTTCTTCTGGGGTCTTTTTTAAGCTGTCAGCCCTTAAATCGTCCCTTCTAAGTAGGAAATTATTTTCCTGCCTCCTACGTTCATTCTGTCTGGCAGAAATGAATGACCAGGACAGGGAGAAAGAGCATAAATATCAGTGTAGTTTAGCTGTCCTATGGACGGACAGGTGAAGATTTGTTTTATATGTAGTATTGCTTGATGAAAAACACTGAACTACTGTTTTACTTAAATCGGAGAAATCCTGAGCAAATTCTTTTCAATACAACAGTAAACATTGAGGCCCTTTTGATGTATTAGTTTCCATTCTAGTCAAACGGGCTGACTAAGCACTCCCAGGGCAGAGAATATAGACACTGCAAGCTTCATGGGATGCTTACATTTGTACCAAGAGTATTTTAATCCATGGATTTTGACTGCATAGGAGCAGCAGTGTGCTTCTTAAGGTTGGTATTCATATTGCTTTTTTACAAACAAACTAACCAAAACAAGCTGAGAATCCAAAGTGATTTTGCCCAAAATAACTGGCAGAGCTGAGCCTGGAACAAGAAGTCCCAACTTTGATTCTGTGCTCTGGCCACTATCAGGTTTTGCCATTTGTTTCGACACATGCAGGTGATGAGAAGGATAATGTTTATGATCGCTTAGCTTTTTGATGGATTTTCTTTCATCTTTTTGTAACCAAACTATTTTTATTTTGCCTAGGAGTTACTGTCAGTGTTGATTTATGTTATATTTGAACATAAATCTCCATTGTTTAAAAATTGTGTTTTGTACATGACTGTTAATGGTTTTAAATTATGAGCACAGGAAGGACATCTAAAAGCCCCTCAGCTTTCCTGTCATGTTTGTCCCCATGTGAAATCATTTGTTTCATTTTTATTTCTGTAACATTATTACTATGGACCCAGGGTTATGAGTTTAAACTTTCTTTTGGGTTTGTGCCAAAGATCACCCCCTCTTTACCTAGTTTACACAATTACCGATTTGGACTGAGGCATCAAAGGCAGCCGGACAGGTTGATAGTCAAATCACTCCTTTGTGTGGCATTCACTACACAAATTGGCATGAGTTAACTGTACGAACTAGCTAGGCTTGAGCAGACATTTACCTCTTTCTTTCTGACATCATACTCCCTTTTTGCAGCTGTATTGTGACTGGGAATTACTGCCAGTGAAAAAAATATAGAGTAAATCAAAGTAAAAGTCATGATATGGCTTTAGCAGTAACTGTAGCTTTCAAGATGTGTTGTCCATATTTATATTCCATGATTTACCTGTCATCCCCATTCCTCTGTAACACAAGTTTTGTGCATCTGGATTTTGAGTTAGGTGAATGATTGGGCCAGATCCATTCTGCGGGCCCTGTGTTAATTACCACAGCTGAACAAATTAAGCCATTTTAAGCTAGCTGTGTACACACCTGCCAACGGTGAAAGATAGGAAATGTGTACAGCTCTTAAAGAATAAAGATTACTGTAAAGGTGGTAGCTTTACAAGAGGATAGAGGTAGTCCTCCTGTATAACATTTTCTCATTGTTTACAATTAAAAGACTCGATTTCATATACAGTTAGTTGTCCTGCTAATTAACAGGCTTGACATAGCCATGAGTTAGTGATATTTTGTGCCTGAGATTTTTTCAAGGGCTGCCCAGCAGTCAGTACAAAGATCAGTAGGACACCATTTGAGCTGACCTGTTCCGTGATTTAGCAGCTAGATCAAGCATGGGAGCCATTGCTGTGCGATCAGGTATCATTTCCTGTGAGCTACCATAAACTGCATCACAGCTGAAACTTGGGAGTCCGTTGAGCAAACCGGCTATCTTCTGTTTCAATCTTTATTGAATAACAAAGTCACATTTAATGTAATTTGAATCTTCCACACGTTTAGATTTCTGAACAGGTTACTAAGAAATTTTGATGAAATTCTGCATGATTAAATAAAATTACATTTCTCACTTTTTGATGGTTAATTGTGAGAAGGTATTTCAATTGAGTAAATTTTAGTAGCATGTCACCTATCATTTCTTCAAACATACCATTTCAAAGCACCTTGTCCTCAGTAGGAAATGAATACATGGCACATGATCAGAACTTTTAGTTCATGGTGTACTTGGAAGAGCATAGTGTGGAAAACAGTTCAAAGAATTGCAAAACCAGAAATCTGTAAACCAGACTTTAAAATTTTCAGTTGTAATTTTCTAGCCTTCCACTTGAATGCCTGGGTGCCTACTAAGGAAGTATTATATGTACTGGCTGTTGTGTTCAATCGTACAATTATAAATATTAAGTAGTATTTATGCTCTACAGGAAAGTGGTTTACAACATAGTCATTAAAGTAAGATTTAACTTCTATATATAGTGTATGTTTCAGGTACAGGTAGTATTCTGAATGAAAGTCATTAAATGAGGCACCCAATAATGTACTTTTATTCTTCAGTTCTACTGTAGAAATAATCATAAGCAGGTATTTAGATTACCTGCTTCTTTGCTATATGCAGTATACAACACAAACTTTTCTGTGGCCTTTTTTTCAAAAAGTAAGAACGTATGATACAAGATTTCATTTTTCATAATTTGAGTCATTGAAATAAATTTCCTTTCATTGTGTTGGTTATCAAGAATATTAAACAACTCACTGGGAGACTAGTGCCACCTAAATAAATAGACCTGCATGAAAAAATGGTGCATTCATAATGAGTAATGCTGTAACAATTCTGGTTTTGTCTGAGACCTTATAGGGTTCCAGACACTTGTGACTTCAAAGAACATACCTCTATTTAGTACTCTTATAGGAGCTGGATTTGGGTCATACAGCGCGGTAGATAACAATGAAGAGAACAATTTGTCTAATCTGCTGCTGTTACAACAAATGCAGCTTATTGGAAGGACTCAGTTGCCACTTACAATTATTTTACATTTCATTACTCTTGTTCTGACTTTTAAATAAAATGAGAATTAATTTTCATCTATTTGAATACTGATTTCTATGTTGTAGGACTAGGTTATTAAAAATACTGTATTTTATGTTTTACATTAGAAATGTGTTCTGTACTGTCATCACAGAATTCTTCCTCCGAAGTCTCATTTTTCTACTGTGGATCAAGAAAGCCATGCCTTGCACTGGCGTTAGACTTCTATGCAAACTTCCTGTCTGTTAATTTCTTTAATGGCACAAAACTGGAGATAATGTCTTCTTCCTATATTGCAGTACAAAAGATGGTGTATATCGCGTATTTCAGTCTCTACAACTGATTTTTTTTTTTTATTATATATATTTCAATACTCAACCCATAGCCTTTAAAGGAAATTAAATAATAGGACTAATTTGTCAATTTTGCACGGTTTTTGCTTTCAGAAATTAGCACCTGGAGTTAGTCAGTTTGCTTACACCTGTGTACAAGACCATCCTATCTGGACTAACCAACAGTTTTGGGAAACAACCTTTTATAGCAATGTGCAAAATCAAGTTCGCTCCCTCTACCTTACGGCCAAAGACGACAACCATGCAGTACAGTTGAGACAAAAGGTAGGAGAATATATTAAAGTAAATGTCAAGGTATTATCTTTATTCACATTTTAATTGTCTACTAAGTTATAGAGAGCTAAGTTATGGTTTCTCCAATTTTACATATTTTTCTTTCATTTTTTCCCATATTAAACAGCCTACAATAACACGAAAAGCAACAAAAATTGACGTTTATCTGCAAAGCATTATAATTTGATGTTACTCTTACCATTTTTCAAACAACCACTTTTTGTATAATTTTCCACACTTTAAGGTGTATGTTTTTCCTGACGGTAATAACTTATTGTATAGCAATGTTATAAACTAGTGACAGTTCTATTATATGAACAACCTAAGCTAGCAGCAGTTCTGTTGTCCAGTGTTAGATTATTACCAAAGCCTAGGGTGGTTTCTGTTGAATGGCACTCAGTCTGCTTCATTAAAATTGGACAGATCTTCCAGAACACAGATTGTCTTTCTCAGTAGGAGGAAAGTACATGTCTAATGCAAAAATGAAAGTATAATGGGAAGCCTTGCAGCATGCTAAAAGAAGATTTTTTTTTTTTTTTAAGAATGAGCACATACACATAGTAAAAAGCCATTTGTAATCTCTCTTCTTGTATGAAAATATCATTATCAACTATGTGACTGAAAAGTGTATGCTACCCAAAATCATACAGCATTGTAAAGAGAGGAAGTAAAATGGACAGAGATTTTCCAGAAGTGTAGTCAGAACGAAGAACTGAAAATGCATGTCAGACATATCAGGGATAAAGAGAAAAGGACTGTGGGACTGTGTATGGGGAGTCCCCTCCAATCTGACACCATGTAAGGAAAAATGTGAAGAATAGTAGAACTTACAAGGAAGCATGTACTTTAACCCTCATATGTGTTATATGGAAAATTAGCTTAACTTTAACTTAGTATGGAAAAAATGTTTACAAGATACCTAGTCCGTTAATAATTTAACATCAGGCATTAGATCACTAATACCGGCTGCCAGATTCCTTTATTCTAATTTCCTCAGGCTATAATATAATTTGACTATGTGCCGTGTACCTAATTTGCTACAAGCAAATGCTAGAATTGGACTCTAACATGTGAAAACATGAATGTTTCAGCTGGTTTGGAAACTATTTATATAAAAGCTTGCCTCACCTGAACATCCTAGGTATTTGGAGAACATCACGTGCATCAAGCAATGAGCTACATGTTATTTCTTAGTCTGATTTATGCTTGTTCTTATGTGAGCTAAGTGAATAAGCTAAGGAGAGCAGCTATATTAAAATCAGTAAACCACTCTGAAGAAACATGGAAGATCATATAGCGTAAAAAAGATCTAGAAAGAAATGGTGTTATTTAGATCTGTCCACATTGTGCTACTTGCATATTTCAGTAAACTGCCTTCAAAGCTCAGTTACTATAATCATAACTCTCCTTAAACCCTATTGAGTGTAGTTACTTGCTTTTTCTTTTTAAATTTATATATAATTTAAATAACTGAGGAAGTTTAATAAACAATTTAGTAAATAATGTTTTGGCTAAACATTGTTATTTAAGTTATAGCTTTATTACTTCTTCTGTGTCTTTATATTTCTTTCTATATGTCTTCTAGGAGAAAAATTCTGTAGGTTCAGACCAGGATAAGACAGCAATGGACCTGGCTGCTGAGCAGTTGCGATTATGGCCAACTCTTAATAAACAAACGCAGCAGGACTAGTCCAGAATGAGGAAAGTACAGTTTTCAGTCAGGCAATTCATTTTGCTAACCTCATGGTCTACCTGCTAGTACCACTGGATACAAGTAAGAACAAGTTATTGAGAACGTCAGCTACTGGTGACTGGGAGAGTGGAAGCAACAGTATTGTCACAAACAGGTGGGTACACAAGTTCAGTGGTAATCAGTTAGCATGAGCCACAGTTTTCAAAAGCTTCTTAGTTTTCAGGACTTATTCTAAATACCAGATTATTTCAGTATCTTTCTTCTTTCCAAGTTCATTAATTAAGGAGAGCAGAAGTCTAACATGATTCCTCTTAAATAACTGAAGTTAATCTGGAGTAATTTACCACCATTTGAAGGAACATAAAAATTTTATTGTCACAGTAAGAATTTTTAATCTAGTAATGCAAACGTTGAAGACAAATATAGGTATGATGAGAAAGAAAACAGCACCCAAAACCTATTTTTATATAACTTGAAAAAAACGGTTTATGAACCTAAAATCAAGAAAGCATTTGTATAGCATCCATAAAATCACAATTTCTGTGCAGCAGCTGCAAGGAAGAAAGGCACTGAGGTCATAAAAAGCGAGAAGGCTAAACCACTGTGGCAAAGGTTAAATTACTAAGGAGGCAGGAGGAGAATAATGCCAATTACGTTCCCTAGCATGCAAATCCAGAACGTTTCATAACAAGCCTTCCTCCTTCTCTATTTATTGTCTTCATTATCACCTATGATCCATCAGAAATCCCACCTGATAAAATTGTAGAACACTACGTGAGAACACTGACATCAAGTAAAAGATAGGCAGGCTATCAGTATCAAACTTCCCGTGGCTCCTCGTTTCTGCTGACTAAACATGTCTAAACTCAGGCATTAGGACATGCTTAGTAGGCAGGTTGCAATATCCGTTGCAATGAATGAATCTGGCCCGTAATATTATGGGAGGCATTTTCAGACGTTCAAAGTATTTGCTTGCATTTTCTATCTGATGCACAAAAAACTTCTCTTATGGTCTTTTCAGCTTTTGAATGCTTTACTCTGCAACCAAAATATTCGTTTAATGTAAATTTCTATATGTAACTGCGTATTTGTTTACCATGGGTTGCAAATAATGTACTTGACTCTATGAAGTGAAGACATAGAGCTCACTTCTAAGCAGCTTTTTTTCTCTTGTGGGCCTATCTGTGCTGGAATCATGGAGGGAAAGTTCTCCATGCAATTCTGACAGTGTTAATGATAGTGAAAGTACAGTGTAATTGTATTGCCACCATATGCTTTTAGCAAGGTTTATGTACTGTAACTAGAAAAAAACCCCACAGCTTGTCTGTCTCTAGCCAGGTATCATATGTGCATCACCAGCTGAATTTTTCACCCTTGAAATTTCTTTTATTTATGTCCACAGTATTGCAGGCAGTGTTGCAGAGAGTTATGACACTGAAAGTGGATTTGAGGACCTGAGAACAATGATGTTGCAAATGCAGTTGTGCGCTTCATCACCAGATTTATTGACAAGGTTTGCACAGAGAGTGGAGTTACACAGGATCACATCAAGGGTCTTCATTGCATGATACCAGGTAAGAATTGTGACCAAAAAGTGGTTTGTAGTCTTTCTTTTTCTTTTTTTTGCTAGTGAGAGAAATGCACTTTTTAGTTTCTGTTACTTTCAGTGAAGTTAGAAGGCTAGATTTCTTTTCTAGACTATAATTCCTGTTGAATTTCAAATAATTATTCCCTTAATGTTTAAATTTGAGAATTTCAGAATATTAGAGTTTTAATTAGATTGCAACTGTCTCTTTCATATTATGTGAGACTTCATTTATGGTATTACTGCTTTCCAGGCATTGTAGCAATGCACATAGAGACCTTGGAGGCTGTCCATCGTGAGAGTAGGCGGCTTCCACCAATACAGAAGGCAAGTATTATGAAACATATTTGTATTCTTTACAAGTATTGGAATCATGCAATTTAGTCATCTTTTTTGCCCCTCATAATGTTAGGAGGAAACATCAAAACACTGAAAGAAAATTTCCACTAGTGATAAATAAAGTGCTTGGCTTTAGTCTCATGAAATATGAACTTATGAAACTAGTAGAGCCAAACTTCTGATCATAAACAAGCTGTTGCATGCCCATTGTTTTTGAGACCCATTTCTCTTAGTTGAGTCCAAACTCCGTCTCCCTTCTTTGGACTCAGTCTCGTAACAATTTTGTTTTGAAGCTCTTTAAGCCAAATATTACAACTAAACTGAGGTATAACACTGGTATTGCCATTACACTTACACTTTCATTTATTTGCATCAGCCCAAAATTCTACGACCACCTTTACTGCCAGGAGAAGAATTTGTTTGTGAAGGTCTCCGTGTGCTACTGGATCCTGATGGCAGAGAGGAAGCTACAGGAGGACTGCTTGGAGGTCCTCACATCCTCCCTGCTGAAGGAGCTTTGTTCCTTACCACTTACAGAATTATATTTAAAGGCACTCCTCATGATCAGCTGGGTAAGAAAAAAATAAGTAGTGATAATTGTGGTCCTTTGGATAGGCAGGACTTTGAGCTGGCCTATCCACCTATTCAAGCATCAACATCAAAATGTACGTATACCTCACAGTATAATTTTTCATGTTGATCAGATAAGAATAATCTCTTAATATAGGTTTTTATCACTAGAAGTGATAATGATTGATTTTGATTTTGCATTTAACTTAAGTAGAACTCATTTCTTCAGATGAGGCATTAGGTGCCAAATGTTTGTTTATTCCTGCGTGTGGTAGATATTGAGAGTGCTGTCTTCAGTAATTTATGTAATAGAAAATCATAATACGTACTTGTCTTAGAGGAAACTTCAGTAGACTGTCACATGGTATTATGGGCTTTTACAGACTACCTGAAGTTGGAGATAGAAAATAAGGACATCCCTGACCATACTTCAGTAATTTCTATAGACTTTGTTTCAAATGGACAAAATGCTTAGTATCTTTATATCTCAGTTCCATCTGTAAAGCTGGTCTAGTAACACTGCTTTACAGAGCAATGTTTGTAAGCTTCTTCACCACTAAGACAGAACATATGTAGTGCGTGAGATCTGCAGCTTCCACTACCCCTGGCTTTTCATTAAACGGGGTTTTTCAGCCACTGGAAGTGTGTTAAATGAAGAATTTCATGAGCTAGTATTCTCCCTAAAATGATTATTAAAATTCAGTATTTTTTTAATATGTAATGGAAATAGCTCTTCTGAATGATGAATTTACATATTGACATCTGCCATTTCTAAGCAGATGTTCCTTCAGAATTATAAATTTATTGTGGAAAGTTCATGGTCATATGTAAAGATATCAGTGTATATTCGTTCATTGTTTATAAGTTGTATAATGCAATATGAAATTTGAATAAGCTTGAAACTGTTTCTTCTTGCCCTACCAACATAGATTTTGGGGGTGTATTTCCATCATGTAGAAAGACTCAGAAAGCAGGAAAATATTTTTCTAATCATCCAGCTGTAATTAAGCAGAAATTCAGATTACAAATAATACTTTGGGAATTTACCAACTTTTCAGATATTTTGCCTGAAATTAATTCTGTACCGTTATTTTCATGTTGCTTTGTGCTTACTCTTTCCTATCTATTCAAAGTACAATGTGACCACACCAGATCTGATTCTGTGATCTAACAAGTATCTGTAAATACAATTTTATGGTCCTCAGTTGGAGAGCAGGCAGTGATCCGGAGCTTTCCTATTGCATCTGTTACGAAGGAGAAGAAGATCACTATACAGAACCAGCTGCAGCAGAGTATGCAGGAAGGACTGCAGATCACTTCAGCTACCTTTCAGGTAAAAGGAAGTTTTGTAAAAATTTATGTGAAAACACAGTCATCTCAAAATACTTACGAGCAGTGCTTTGTCCTGATATTTGTGAAGAGTTCAGTTTTCTGCCCTGTAAAGTCAATAGAGAATGCAGTCCTCTCATAGAAACCCTGGTGTTTCTTGGCCCAGTTGATACTTACAGGGGGTTACCATTTTCATATATGATTTCTTTCGCTCCTTTCCTCAACTTTCTATTTTGGATCCAGTAAAGTGCTATTTTGGGTCCAAAATCTCTTAATGTGAGTAAGTAGAGGCCTAGACAGGCCAGTGGAAACGTGCTTTCTCTCTCCTCCAGCTACATGGAATGAATATGGAAAAGCTATAAATACTGCTTTCTTCTCAAGACTTGTCACTTTACCAGCTTTCTGTAAGACTCCATGGCAGAAAGTCATGGTGCGTCTCACGTGGAAGCTGCACTTCCAGGACTCTTTAGGGTAGTCACCATTGGCCAGAACCAATGAGCCTCCATATGACTTGCACAGATCCTGGCAGTGTTCCTGTCTGTAGGATCCCGCATCAGTGTGTTCAGCAGAAGCATGTACTGCAGGGCAATTGACAGAGATGGACTTCTAAGAATTAGGAACCATGAAGTCTCTGAAGTCTTCCCTAAATGTTTCTTCTTGGTGGTGATCTTATCTGTGGTCAAACCCTAAGAGATGGAAAGTTGAAGGCAACGAATTTTATATCGTGGACTGAAAGTAAACTGCAGTGCTTAAGATATGAAATATTTTGTTGGGTTGGCTGACTGCAGACGTATATTTTCATTGAGAACAATAACATTTGAAAACATAATAAAATAGATCATCAGCGTTTTACTGGTTCCTTACAATAATGGGCACTATTTAGCTAATCATCCTTCAATATCCTATTCAAAAGCATAAGATTAGGAATACAAGTGAGTGAAACAACCGAAAGTAAGTTGTTCTTGTGGACTTTTGAGAGGACTTCATGAGGACTTTTATTTTCCAGGAATCTTTTTACCAGAATAGTTAGCATCCTTCAACGCTGTGCTAAATACAGACACAGCTCACTGTGCCTCACACAGCACCAGTTTTTAGTGCTGGGTTCTGGCCAAACATCGTCTTTGTTTTTGTTTAGCATAGTTTTGTATTAGGTTATGAGAACGAAAACAATCAGGAAACAGTTTACTTTCTGTTCCCTTTGTAATAGCTAGAGTTCAATACAGTATGAAATAGCCCCTCCTCTTTGTTTATTAATTATGACTTGCAGGTTTTGGCTGCAGTTATGCTATTTAATGTCTTTAAAACTTCAAATCAGTGTAACCTCTGAAGCTTCAAGAGCTCCTTTCAAGGAGGTCCTAGAACAACAGTGTTATTAGTCATTTGGAAAGTATTTACAAAACAAGTGAAATTAAAAAGCAATGATGAAATCCACCTTCCAAATGGCAAACAAGACATTCAAAAGGTGTATAGGTATGCATTCAGAAATAAAACGCTAGGATATTTCTTTGGGTTTTGTACACTCTTAAAGTTGTTCTGGGCTCTTTTGTGGATTCCCTATTTTTTCTCTCTACTCCCCCCCCCCCCCCACGAATTGCTGACTGTCATTCTTTTGGCTGAGGATGATGGGATGGGGTTGGGTTTTTTTTTTCCAAAACCTTTCAAAAAGCATTTTAGTGGATGGATCAGTGTTGAATAGCACAAGGTTAGGTCCTTTTTAAGGATCAGATTTCACTATTACATTTTATTATTAGCAGTTTTCTGTACTTTGCTAGGTGAGGCAAAAAATTGGAATGACTAAATATTGGAAGTATAATAGTTGTGACATATGAATGTTGAAATTCTTGGTTTGATGAGAGTTTTTGAAGTGCATTACCAACCTCAGTTCCCAGTGTATGTGCAGAGCTGGCAGAATATTTCCAAGCTAAGCTGTCCCATGTGACTAGTATTTGAACTGTTGTAGACATCTTAGTGCCAGCACTACTACTTGGATTTACCAAATATTTTGTGTTTGATATTACGAGAATTCCAGGTGCTTCTTAGTGAAAATACCTTAGTATTAGGACATAAATGTAAAAATTAAATAAAAATCAGTAAGCTGTGTAATGTCCCTCAAAATCAATAAGATATATGTACATATATTGCATAAGTATGGGAATTTTGCTAAATTCTTGTAATTTCTTTAATTCTATAATTTTTTTTTTTTTTGTTTCTAACATGTTGTGTCTTTAATATGCAGTTAATTAAAGTAGCATTTGATGAAGAAGTAAGTCCTGAAGTGGTGGAAATATTTAAGAAACAGTTAATGAAGTTCCGTTATCCTCAATCTATCTTCAGCACTTTTGCATTTGCAGCTGGGCAAACAGCACCACAGATAATTTTACCAAACAAAAAGAAAAGAACACTTCATTCCGGTATAGTCATTCCTCTTTTTTTACTGATGTTCTTGTTTAGTATTGGTCAAATACATTGAGCAATCTGACAGCTTTGCAGAAATGCAGATCACTGAAGCAGTTTTCAGGAAGGTCAAAATAACTGGTTGCTATTCTGCATCTTTTTATATTTACTGAAAAAAAGGTAGATCAGTATGATATGCGTGTCAGTTTGGTATAGGAATATATTATTTATCCAAATTTCTGGCTGCAGTAAATTTGAACAAGCATCTCATTACATTTTGAAACACAGAATGTAAGTAACACCTTCAGCTATGCAAACTATGCCAACATAAAAACCAGATTTTTTGTATATTGCTTTATAGGTTAATAACCTAATGTGGGTTAGAATTAATTTTACCCTTAGTACAGTCTGTACAGTTGTCCTAGTGTTTTTTAATCTAGAGTTTCAGCTTTGAGTCCTCTTTTGAAGTTTATGTTATACGTTAATTTTTACTAGACTAAATGGATCATTAGTCTGTTCCAGAGTGGTAGTTCCTGTGATTCTCTGATTATTGCATTGTTGACACAGGAAAGTAGAATCCCAAGCTAGTTATGGAATCCTAAAACTTTAAGGTAATTTCTGTCTTTCCTGCCTTTACTTTGTCAACTTTGTAGATTTGTCACATTGCTAGCAAAATACAGATACCTAAAGAAAGATGATGGCTGCCTATTCATTACTATTAGGCGTAATAGACACAATTTATTTAAAAATAATAAAATTGGTATTTAAAAATTAATACAGGTAGTCATTTTTATGGAGGTAATAATTTTTGTCATTATATTAAATGAAAAATTCTGAAATATGTTTTATTTGGGTGAGTTGATCATAAAAATCTGTACATGCTATCAGGGAGAATCATATACATCTTTCTAAATATTTTTGTTGCTATGAATTTATAGTACCTTCTCAAAAAGCATTGTGAAAGGAGCAAAACGTGCTGGGAAGATGACAATTGGACGCCAATATTTATTAAAGAAGAAGACAAGCACAATAGTGGAAGAAAGAGGGAATCGCCCAGGCTGGAATGAAGATGATGATATCTCTGGTAATAGTAAAACATTTTTTTCCATGTTGGTTGATAAGTCTATCCTATTATGCTCCATTCCAATATATTGAATAAGTAATATCTTCAAGAAGAAATTACGGAGTCTTCCTAGACAGGAAGAGAAAGGTTTCAAATATTTACAGTAAGTGTTTTCCTTTGTGATGACGAGGCAAAAGAGGAAGTTGACTTCATTCAGTGGTAAAATGCTAGTTTATTATTTTTTAATTATCAAACTATGTAGTATTTTTACCATTTTTTACATCGTAATAGCGTACATGGAACAGCATAGAAGCACGCTGTAGCTTCCATTTATCTTTAGACAGCATGACATCTGCAATTAGTCTATGATGAGAAAGTAGTAATTGGCGTGATTCAAGAAAGAGCAAATACTATGGGAGACTTTTGCAGATGTGGAAGTGACAAATGATTTCTGAAAGCAGTAGAAGTCATTACAACTGAAAATACCATTTTTCCAAATTTTGGTTCAAAGGACTTGGGGACAGAAGGTAGAAAGCGATTGGGCACTTTGTATAGTTCGTGTGATGGTGTGGAGTTTGACTTTCTTCCAAATACTTCTTTTCCTACCATGTGCTGCTGTCAGTATATCCTTATCTGGACCAGTGCTAATTTATAATAAACCACTAGAGGGAACCAGATTCTCCTGTACATAAGCAGGTATTGTTTTGTCATACCATTCTTTCTTTTTTTTATTTAAAAAAAAAAAAAGGGCATTTCAGATAACAAAGTGTTTATCAAACACTAATAATTTCTTCAAAACATCAAACAAGCCAAATTTTCCTGTTGAATATTTGGTCAGTGACAAGGCAACTTATGTGACTTATGAGCAGATATATAAAGTTGTCTGAAGCAGGACTGTGTTACTGCACTGTCTCTGTTCTCTCCAAAATGGAAGAAAGCCATTCCAGGAAAGCTAAAAAATACTGAGTCTCTTCTTTCATTCCAGGTAAAAGTGGGGGGGAAAAAAGGCAAAAAGAAAGGATTACAGAATACAAAATGTCTTTACAGTGCTGAAAAATTACATTCTTAATTGAACTTCCAGCATCTGCGTTAAGTGCTGAGTTAGTATGCATTCTGATGTTGCAGATTCTTTGGGTCAGAAGTAATTCTGCCAGCTGTACCTGTGTGATTTTTGGGTGATTTTGTGTCCTTCCTTCAGAGACACTAAACACAATCATACCTGTGTATTTGTACTTGTCTTGACCATGAAGAAATTTTAAGAGTTTTTGCATTGCTGACGCATAAAACAACTACATTCTTCCATGAACACAGGAGTTATATAAATATTAGTGATAGTCACTTTTTCCTCCCCTAACAAAAATATAAATATAAATTCTGAGGCTTCCTACCTGCTGCTTTCCAGATGTTGGGAGTGGGAATGTGTAAGGTGATCAAAGTCTGACAGTTTGCTTTTCTCTCCATGCTGCACTGACACCTCAGGTACAGTCAGCTGACAACAGTAGTAACTCTTTACTTCAGACAGAGTACAAACAGCCATAGGAAATTTGCTATTTAATCACTGCAATTTCTTTTATGTTGACTGCTGTGAATGACTTTTTGTTTGCAAGTCTCAGAAAGTGAAGTATAGGAAACTATGCAGCTATACCAACAATGAAGCAAACAGGAATTATCTGCAGCAGATGATGCATTCTTAACAAAGACATGTTAAAGATAGGGTTGGAAGGAACTTCAGGAGATCATCTACTCCATCTCTGCCCCAAGGCAAGATCAACACAGTTAATTTGTTCCTCATAGATGTTTACCTAACTTTTTCTTAGAAGCTTTCCAAGATGAAGGTTCCACAACTCTAGGCAATTTGTACTAATGCTTTAACCATCCTTAACGCTGGAGAAAAACAAGCAACTTTCTGATATTCAGGCCTAAACATTTCCTTGCCACAATTTAAAGCCTTCACTTCTTATTCTGCCATCATATACATAGAGATGATTCCCTTCATTTTGATTGCAGTGCTTAATGTATTTATGGACTATTGTAAAAATACTCTTCTCTGTTCTTTTCTGGATATTAAATATCTGCAGTTCTTTCAGTTCTTTTTATATTAGTCTTGATAGACTTCTGATCATCTTCATTGCTCTTTGCTCAGTCCTGTGTAGCTGGTCCACATAGAACTTGCAATGATTTCCAAAACTGGGCACAGTACTGTAGTTATTAGTTGTTGCTAATGAACATCTAATTTCCCTCCAATTCCTCCCCATCTTTTTATTTTCAGAGTTTAGAATCACATCACTACTGAATTCTGTTTTCTATAGGTGATCATACTGGTGTGTTCCATAAAATAGGAGACTGTAAAACCCACTTTTACAAACAGTCATAACTCAGGAACAGTAAAATAGAGGGATTATTCCTCTTCTTTTCAAAATCAAATTAAAAAAAAAAATCCACTTTAAACTTGAGACAGCAAAACATCTTCATCTCCCTCTTCAGGTTAAGGACACCAATTTGAGCTCTTATAATCTCTAGTTTTTTATGCACAGGAAAATGTTTTGCAAATTCTGATCCCCAATATACCTGCTTTCATGAGAGAAAAATGCATTTAGAAAAAAATATTTCAAAAAATGCACCCTTACCTTATCTGAGTCAGTTATAGTTTTCCATTCAAGACTGTTAAATACCAAGTTTCTACATGCCCCAAAATAAAATTATTTCTAAAACTCATTTAATTTGTTTCTCGTTAATGCACTTTATATTGGTAAATCTTTCTTACCATGAAAAATATAAAAACACAGAAGAAAAGAGGAGGTATCCACAGCATTACACTTTTTAGGTCAAGTAGAGAATTGTTGGTTTTGTTTGATGAGCTGCAGGGGCAATAAAATTATTCATTTAGCTTTTATGCTGAGGTGCACAAAAAAAATGTATATGGGTTCTACTCCTGTAAATTCTGAATGTTGTCTACAGCCAGTAAAATTTTAATTGTGTCATAATTTTTATTTTTTAAAATAATTTTAATTTCCAATTTTATAAAGTCCTGTTTAAATTTAAATCCTTATATACTTTTCAGTGCCTCATTCATGAAGAAATACTTCCCGTCATACGCATATTTCAATGCTTGAGGTGGTAGCAAGTAACTAATACATGCTGTGAACAGTAAATCTGCTTTCAGAAGTATTTGGAAATAGTTGGAAGTGTCAATAACAGGCAGGTGGCAGGTTCTGTAGAAAGACCTTGCTTGACTTGAATTTCAGTGTAGTTTGAACTTGTGACATGGTTTTTATCTCTCATGGTTAAAGGTTTTTCTGCTTTGGAAAGTGCAGCTGACGTGCATGGCTGAAGAAAGCTGCTGTTTGACATTGAAACTGAGCATTAAGAAACCAACAGTCATCTGTTGTGAAATTATGACACAGAAACATTTTTATTTGAACCAAGCCTTAAAAAGATTGTTACATCTTTTGAAGATAGTTTAAAAGAATTGCGAGGCCCATTTTATCTTGGATGTTTAATGAATTTATGTGCACATTTTTCATTATTCTGTCTTGTGTACATCTTTGCACAGCAGTTGTGAGTTTAACGGGTTTTCATAAATTGTTGAAAGAAAGATTTATCTGTGTTGGTTCAGTTCAAATGAATATATGAGATAACTTTTTCCAGGATTTTAGTGACAGAGTTGTCAGCCATGCCAGTCACAGTAGGTAACTGTACGATATATTCAGGTTTGCTGACTAAAATATTATTTTATTGCTTATAATTTCTATAAACTATAATTTGTATGTATTAGTTCTTGTCATTGTCACTGATAGTAAGACAAACTAATATTTTGTTCAGAAGAAAATAGCATCATTTTCTGTGTAATTGCTGACCTCCCCAGTAGCAAACTCTTTAAGATTTTTAACTTCAGTTTCAGATGACAGCGAGCTGCACACAAGTGGTACTTTAAAAGCATCAGAAAAATCAACAATGGAGCAATTAGTGGAAAGAGCCTGTTTCAGAGACTATCAACGTTTGGGACTAGGCACCATCAGTAGTAACTCTTCTCGCTCAAAAACAGAGTACTTAAGAATAACTGCACTGAACAGGATGTATTCACTTTGCAGGAGGTGAGTTTACAAATTCAGTCAAGTAGTTGAAAAGAAAGATGACATAACACACGTACCACATGATCCATTTAAGCAACTTTGAGAAAATTTTTGTCTACAGTAGGACTGTTCAACCAGTGACCTTGAAGCTATTTTTATTCCACTCGGAAATTCATCTTCTGGTGGCTGCATCTGTATTCATAACAGATTCAGAAAGAGTGCCAGCCAGCAATGGTTGCCAGAAGTGAGCTTTCAGAACTGCCCCAGAAGCTCTGTCAGACAACACAAGTCTTCCTTCCTAGGTTCTTTCTACAGCCCATGGACAGAGAGTGCCCCTGGGGCTTTTGGAGGAAACTAACCTAGATACTCTGGATTGCCTTTTGAAGGAGTTTCTCTGTCTTGACATTCTACACTGATGTCTAAATCATTAGGCTAATTTTTCAGCTTTCTGACTTAGCCAATAAAGTTACCTGGTAGAACTCGCTCTCTCAGTATGGTTTCAAGGACCTACTTGGAGGAATCCCATGGGTTAGGGTTCTAGAAGGTAGGGGGGTCCAAGAAAGCTGGTCATTATTCAAGTACCACTTCCTCCAAGCTCAAGAGCAGTGCATCCCCATGAATAATAAATCAAGTAAAGGAGGCAGGAGACCTGTATGGATGAGCAAGGAACTTCTGGCAAAACAAATGGAAGAAGGAAGTCTATGGAATGTGGAAAAAGGGACAGACCACTTGGGAGGAATACAGGAACGCTGTCAGGGTATGCAGGGATGCAACGAGGAAGGCTAAGGTCCACCTGGAATTTAGTCTGGCAAGGGATGTTAAGGGCAATAAGAAGGGTTTCTTCAAATACATCAGTAGCAAACGGAAGACTAGGGAAAATGTGGGCCCCTCTGCTGAATGAGGTGGGTGCCCTGGTGACAAAGGATACAGAGAAGGCAGAGTTACTGAATGCCTTCTTTGCTTCAGTCTTTACTAATAAGGCTGTCCCCCAGGAATGCCAAACCCTGGGGGTAAGAGAGAAAGTCTGAAGAAAGGATGGCCTTCCTTTGGTGGAGAAGGATCAGGTTAGAGGTCATTTAGGCAAAGTGGACACCCACAAATCCATGGGCCCTGATGGGATGCACCCACGAGTCCTGAGGGAGCTGGCAGATGTCATTGTGAAGCCACGCTCCATCATTTGAAAGGTCATGGAGAACAGAGAGATGCCTGAGGACTGGAGGAAAGCCAATGTCACCCCAGTCTTCGAGAAGGGCAAGAAGGAGGACCCGGGAAACTACAGGCCAGTCAGCCTCACCTCCATCCCTGGAAGGGTGATGGAACAGCTCATTCTGGAGGTCATCTCTAAGCATGTGGAGGAAAAGAAGGTGATCAGGAGTAGTCAACATGGATTCACCAAGGGGAAATCATGCTTGACCAATCTGATAGCCTTCTACGATGGCATGACTGCTGGGTGGATGAGGGGAGAGTGGTGGATGTTGTCTACCTGACTTCAGCAAGGCTTTTGACACTGTCTCCCATAACATCCTCATAGGTAAGCGCAGGAAGTGGGTTAGATGAGTGGACGGTGAGGTGGATTGAGAACTGGCTGAATGGCAGAGCTCAGAGGGTTGTGATCAGCAGCGCAGAGTCTAGTTGGAGGCCTGTATCTAGCGATGTTCCCCAGGGGTCAGTACTGGGTGCAGTCTTGTTCCATTTATTCATCAATAACCTGGATGAAGGGACAGAGTGTACCTTCAGCAAGTTTGCCAATGATACAAAACTGGGAGGACTGGCTGATACACCAGAAGGCTGTGCTGCCATTCAGCGAGACCTGGACAGGCTGGAGTGCTGGCCAGAGAGGAACCTCATGAGGTTCATCACGGGCAAGTGTAGGGTCCTGCACCTGAGGAGGAATAGCTGCATGCACTGGTACAGGCTAGGGGTTGACCTGCTGGAAAGCAGCTCTGTGGAGAAGGTTTGTGGGAGTCCTGGTGGAATGACAAATCCACCATGAGCCAGCAATGTGCCCTTGCGGCCAGGAAGGCCAACGGCATCCTGAGTGCGTTAAGAAGAGTGTGGCCAGCAGGTCGAGGGAGGTTCTCCTCCCCCTCTACTCTGCCTGGTGAGGCCCCATCTGGAGTACTGTGTCCAGTTCTGGGCTCCCCAGCTCAAGAAAGATGAGCAACTACTGGAGAGAGTCCAGTGGAGGGCTACAAGATGATTAAGGGACGGGAGCATCTCTCTTATGGGAAAAGGCTGAGGGAGCTGGGGCTGTTTAGCCTGAGGAAAAGAAGACTGAGAGGTGGACCTCATCAATGCTTATAAATACCTCAAGGGCAGGTGTCAAGAGTATGGGGCCAGACTCTTTTCATTGGTGCCCAGTGACAGGACAAGGGGCCACGGGCACAAACCTGGACACAGGAAGTTCTGTCTGAACAGGAGGAAAGACTTCTTCACTGTGAGGGTGACAGAGCCCTGGCACAGGCTGCCCAGGGAGGGTGTGGAGTCTCCTTCTCTGGAGATATTAAAAACCCTGCCTGGAAAGCAGTCCTGTGTAGCCTGCGTGGGTGACCCTGCTCTTGGCAGGGGGGTTGGACTAGATGATCTCCAGAGGTCCCTTCCAACCCCTACCATTCTGTGATTCTGTGTGGGTTCTGTTGTGTAACTTGCTGTGTTGGTACTGGAAGTTATTTATGTATATATTTGCATATAAAAATCTATTCTGTTCCTAAATAAAACAACAAGCCTTGGAAACAATTACACATAACTATTTCTTCAAATAAAAAATATGTTTTAAAATTGAATTCATGAAGGTATCTACACTACTTTAAAAAATTTGTCATGTGCTGAAAGTCATGTGCTGTGTTTTAAACACGTGAATGTTACTAACTCTATTTTTGTTGTGAAAGCTGATGTAGTTTACTACACTACCCACAAAAATTCTTTTTATACAAAAGCATGTCTGCGTGAGTCATATCAGAAGAGCATTTGCATTCTCTAAAGCCAGTTTTGAACTAGTCATTGTTTTCATTATGGATAATGAAATCACCAGTTCTTCTTCATGGAAGAAGGGCACACAAGAAAATATTAGATCCTTTCGTGTTTTCTGACTTATCTAGAGTGACAGACTAATAACTGGTTTTGTTCAATGGCTGTTGAGTACAATGCAGATGAAGGCATTAAATCTGTACATTTTCGTTATGCTTTGAACATTATGCAGACAACTCTTTCCTCCCCTAAAACTGCCAGTTTTTATTATTCTGTAGGATTTTTTTGAAAAGATAATTAATATCTGTGTGGATTACAAATCTCAGAATATAATACTTACCTAGTGCCATATTAGATTGATTACTGTATTTTAAGAAGTAGACCATAATAATATGTACATTGATTTTTGTATGAGGGCAGTTCAATAAATGTCAAAGAACTGAATTTACAGGAACAGTGTATATTGTAGAGGAAGAAGGTTGTTTAGTAAGCACTAACTTTTTCCCTGCTCCTCGTCTTAGTTGTTCTTCTTAACATATGAAATTGGCACTTAAATTGAATATTTTGAGATAGAAGATAATCTTTCATATTGCTTGAATCCTTTCACTAACATGAACACAACCACCATCTTGCTGGTAAAGCTATTGTATTGGTGAATTTCCTAATCTCTCAATGCATTGTAGTGTTTCAAAAAGCACACAAAAATCCAGTTTCAAATACACCGTTCCAAGGAATCTGACTGTAAAATTAAATGTATTTGATGTAAACCAAAAACTATTGTTTTAGTTGTGATACTTTAGGCAGTTCGAGCATTCTTTCCTTTCAGTTCTTGTATTTCATACACAAGTGTCAAAACAAAACTACTGCATCATTTGCATGCCTCAAAATTCTCTTTTCTGTCATGCTCAAAATACAGCTTCATTATAGTGACACATAAGAGATACAGTAAGAAGAAAGTATTACCAAATAAAATATAACCGTAAATGGGAAGAGACTAGTAGTGATAGTCTTACAAATTTTTCATTAATAAGGTTGGTTTTAAAATGCAGCTTTCTTTACAAATTAATGTATTTGCTAGGATTGGACTAAAAATGAGAATTACTAAATAAAAAATAATTCTAACAGTTGAGGTGTATTTCATTAGTATGTATATTCAGCTTGTAATTTTAGGAATTCGTTTTCATTGTTTAAAATTTTGAAAGCGGTTTTAATTGATGTTCAGTTTTTTTCACCTTTTTGTCAATACAGTTATCCTGGGCTTCTGGTAGTACCTCAGTCTGTTCAAGACAGCAGTCTGCAGAGAGTTGCTCGCTGTTACCGTCACAATCGCCTACCAGTTGTCTGTTGGAAGAACACTAAGAACAGTACTCTTCTACTTAGATCTGGGGGCTTTCATGGAAAAGGTGTTGTTGGCCTCTTCAAATCCCAAAACACACATACTACAGGTGAGTTGATGCAGCTAGACTTTCTGTATAAGTAATTTTATATAGAAATACTTATTTTTCTAGAGGAAATCAGTGATATGATTGAATCACAGTCTCAGGATATGAATGGTTATCTCATATTATATTAGTTCAGTTTAATTACTGTATGTCAAGAAGCAGATCCTGAATGGTATGAAAGTGGTTCAAAAATTGTCAATGAATAATTTGAAAGGAGATTATATACGTACCAAAAGTCTTCAGGTAAAAGCTGGCATCTACCAAATGCAATGCAAACTTCCCCTGTTTCCCTTGAATTACCTTTTTCCTTTGCACTGGTTTATATAATGAGTGTATGTTGCCCCTTTAAAAGAGGATTATATAAAATATTAGATCATTATCCATTGGATTTTCTCATGGTTTTCATTGTAATATGAGTTTAACTTTTATCTTTCTTTTATAAAGCATAGACCTGAAGATTCTAGTTGGGGGCTTTGCATTAAGTAAATCTCTTCCTTTGTGTGATCAAGTTTGGACCAGCACAAGATTTGTCAGAATAGTTAATTCTTCAGAAGAATATAACATATTAGGGCAACACTAATTTTGGAAAGAAGATTATTTGACTTAGATCATTCACAGGCAGTGTTTAGGATACTTACTGTGACTGCCTGGATTTCCATCTCTTATGCTGATAGTTTCTTCGGAGTTAATTTCATGCCAAGAGTGAATTTGGTATATTGCTGAAGAAAAAGTCAGTATTCTCTTTAACCAAACTGATAGTTGTTTAGAAATTATTCTATAATTAGGCCATAATTTTTCTTTTTTCAGAAAAAGAAAATGTGAGGTAGAATTGGAATATGAGGAACTCATTAAGGTAGCAAAGGAATTCCTCAGTCCTGTTTATGTTGCATTTCACCCCAATAATGACCTAAAACACAAAGGGTTTGACTCTACTGAATAGTTTGTTCTAGAGAATTTTTCAAAACCAGTAACAAGCATGCTGTACAAATACGTGCAAGTTGCATAAAAGTAGTTTGAAGATTACATGATTTAAATATTTTCTGCATAGTCCTTCTGAATTTTTCCTTCACAGAGTATCTTTATGAAAACCACAATTTTATTACTTGTAAAGAACAATTTATATCATACATAATATTTAGCTATGTGAGGTTTTGTGTGTATCAAATTCACCTTTAAATCTCAAAATTTCAGAGATCTTAGTAGAAAAACATTTTTTACATCAGAGTGTCTGGACTGGCTATTAACACTAATTTGTGAATCACTAGTTGTCTGCTGAATATTCACTGCTATAGCATTGATTCAGTGTCTCTCTTCAGTGTTTTGGGGGGGGGGGGCATTCTTCAGTTGGAGTGAGGAGCAAGGTAATGAATTGAGTTTTTGATGATGCATTTTTGTTGAAAAGATTCAGAAAATGAATTGGTGAAGTACTACCAATACTTAACATAGCAGCTGCCAAAGCTATGAGCTACACCAGTTGTTCCACAGGTGTGAATCCTAAGCATGATAATTCAAATGTTAGTCTTATAAACTGATTTAATACTGTCTTAGCTGAAATACTGGCCAGGCATCTTTAACCTGGTATAAATAGAATAAATTGAAAAATTCTGCAGGAATAGTTTGCAAATTATATAAAGACAAACACTTTCATGTTTTCTGTAGTAGCTATAATTTGTATGTGCATGGGAGTATGAGAGCCTTCCAAAACAAGCTCTTCAAAGCCTGACCCATTAAAACACATTTCCTGTGTGTAATCTCATTGCTTTTGTAGGTGGTTTCTTTTTTTAATTTTATATGGTCTTTTATATTGCCATTATCATTGTCATACTTCCAGCAGTATATTAGGCAATAGATAATCTGACAATAACTGTATCTGTCAGACATTAGCTTCTGGAGTTATTGTTTCTTTTAAAATGTGAAGAAAATGGAGACTCTCCTCAGGACAGTACTACAAGGAAAATGAAAAATATTTGTAGGCTATTTATTTTATTCATAATGAAGTTGAAGCTTGGTGAAACAAAACTTCTGAAGAAACTGATTGATAGTTACGCACAAGTGCATGTATTTGCCTCAGTAGGAGTTGTATACAATGAAGGAAAGTCTATATTGAAAAATGCATTGTAATGCAAACTAAGAGGATAAAGATAAGTTAAATTCAAGTTGACAGATGTATACCTTCCTAAGCAGAGATTTCATAGGAGTAGATTTTTATTAGGCAGTCCTGGATTGATACACAGAAACAAAGAGGACCTGCTGGAACTTCATGAACATTTTTTTGATTTCCTGTTACATCATGTGTTAAGCAAGTTTTCAAAGCATAGTTGACATCAATATGTTATATAAGAAGCACAGAACATATTTTTTTTTTTGATAAATTATGCACAGTACTAAATTGCTGTATGGAACCAAACTACATATGCAACAGAATTTATTTTTCTAATGTCTGTCCACAAAGGATTATGAACAGATGTTTGAATATGAGATGAAGGGCATACAGGTCTTTTCAAAAGTTCCTTTGAAACATGAAAGTTGGTTTCTGAATTTCACTTCAGCCTTTCTGGGAATTTTTTTTGCAGAGCGTTGTAGTTCTAAATATGACATTCTACACCTGAGTTATCAAGTGTTGGTTAACTGCCATGTAGGAAGACCATTTATGTTTCTTGTATGTAGTAACACTATCCAAGAGAACAGTTATCTTGATACAGGCTGGATTATTGACTATATTAGGACCCATTTTAAGATAAAGATGGAGCAACCTGCAGCCAGCCATATAGAGCACATATTAGCAGCTGGGGCAATCTTACTGTATTACTAAGCAATGCATTTCTTTCCTGGGATTTATAAAACTGCTACCGGGATCTCTATCCCCATCTTTGTTTAAATCTATGCTGTTGTGATGGCCTTCATGTATGATACAGCACTTAAAAGATCAGTCATTTTATAGAAATCCCTGTTCGCCTGTGCAGGTAAGGGGTTCATGCTTTGAGTCACCTGTAGTCTTTCATCCCTTTATACTGCTGTTAAGCACTGTGTGAGGAGGTTATTGGTGGTAAGGATGAAGGGCAAATTTTCCATCTATAATCTTTCACAAGGACATTATTGCCCTCAGTCTTTAATTCAGATATCTGCCCAGTTCAATAACAGACTTTCATATAAGTCAAGCTATTCGTCTCATGAGTTGCTTTCATAAAACATACACAATATTCTTGACAAAATAAAACTTTGTAAGTGCAAGTGATAAGAACATTATCTTTTCATTTAGACATTTAATTTCCTTTCATTATACTAAATTGTTAAGACCTAAATTGACTTTTTGTGGCATTGCTTCAAGGACTAGGAGACCTAGAGATCATTCAAGTGGATTTCGGGATGTGTAAACCCTGCTCAAAAGTTGAAGAGAAAATAATGTTTTTCTTCAGTCTTGTTCCACTTTGTCAGTCAGAAACAGCATGATGTTTCCTGCATGTACATTTTCTCGTCACTTCCTAATTGTACTTCGAATTCACACACTAATTTTAACAGGGCTATTTAGGTACCAGTTTTAACAGGGCTATCTTGACATTTCTTTTGCCACCTCCAACTAATTAGGTTATTGTCTATTAGTCTCCAGCATAGAATCTGATTGGATCATCACTGGAGAAAACTATTTATAAATTACCATTGTCGTTCGTCAAAATGTGCTCAATCAAATTCTTTGACTCTCTGTCTTTATCTCTTCTTCCAAATCTTGGCTCTTGTGGTCAAGATACCAAATCCTGGTTTAAGCAGCTATGACATTTTTGTCCTATAGTGAGTCCAGAGGTGGCTGCAATAAACTAGAATTCAAAAAATTTTGTTTGGCACTTGAAAAAATCTGACTCATTGAGACTGGACACTTTTTTGTCATCATAGTATGGCCCAGGACCTGACCTTCATCTCCTTCCCTTCCTTTAAGTCCTTGCACCTGGACACAAATGGGTGGAGTTTTTCTGGTTAAGATTTTTTTTTTTCCCTTATTTGGGAGGGGGTGGGTGAGTGTGTCCTTGATTCTGGTTTTTGTTACTGGTTTCTTAACTTTTTTAAGTCTTAAGATTGTCTTAAGTGGACTGTCTGCTTAACTTCAGTACTTTCTTAGAGCATCATACCTTCTCATCTTGCTTTTTTTTCCCTCCGCCCTCTGTTTTTAAACTGTGTCTGTTTCCTCTCTGGCTTTGCTTTCATCTAGTCTTTTGCAGCTGCTTCTCTCTCTCTGAAATGGACCTTCTCCATGTCTCCAGCAACTTAAGCAACATCAGTAAAAATTGGAAAATGATTCTGTTTCTGAGATCTGTAGAGTAGCCATCTGAAACTACATGCACATAAAGGATTATTCAGAGGTTTTCAGAGAAGGAATTGTGGTTCTCACAACAGTGCAGCCCCCTCCTCCTACAAGTTACCTAAGCATGTGGGAAGACTCTTCCTGAAGTTACCTACTGGTGAAGGAGCAGGTGGACTGTCACTAGGGAACAGGAACGTTAGTTTTCATAAGTGGAGATCCCTTGACGTATGTTATCCAGGTGTGCATGCACTGTCCATCCTCTTTCATCTCTTCTTTATTCCATTAAAAAGGTCAGATTCTGGGGCTAGGGTACCTGAAGGACATGTAGATTGTGTCCATTGATGTCTCTAAATGCAGCAGAGTGCATGAACACTGGTGTCTTCTGATATATGTATACTTTCCGTAAACGGGCAATATATCTCAAGGAACCTCCAACCGTAAGTAAGTAACCTTCCTTTACTGGAAACGAGGGAGAGCTGACTGAGTATGGTTTTAACTTACTTTTGTTAAAGAAACAGTTCTATCTGTTCTCTACACATTTTTTTAAAAGGCTGAAATTTGCTGACAAGTAGCACAAGCTTAGAAATGGTACTTTTCATTCTGAGAGTGACGGGAAAACGGCATCATCTCCATTCTGTTTGTATTGATCACTAGCTAATGATGAATGTTTTAAGCAGTAACCATGGGCTAACAGACTCTTTCAGAAGTGTAGCTTTGTGGGGAGAACGTTGCTGGGTGCTGCTCTGCAGCCAGTTGATGAACATCTGAGCATTCTTTGTTATCAAAGGCATGGCTTTTTGAACCTTTGATAGACAAGCCATGACATTGTCAATGCTCTGCTTTACATAGTAAGCTTTTTGTTTTGCTATTCTTTGTATTTATAAATGTACTTGTATTTTAATGTATTCAATTCTTGTGACTCTAGCTCCTGCTTCTTTAGAATCTTCAAGCAGTATAGAACAGGGAAAAATACCTACAAGCCTTACTGAATGTGATATCCGTCCACTGCAAAATGAATGGCAGTAATACTCTCACTGTTAGACCAACAATTGCTCTGTCTCCAGGTAAAATTGGTTTATGTAGTGTTTTTCTATGGCTAAGTTGAAAAGTGAATTTTCTCTGATTTGGTGTTAGTTCAATTTGTCCTATATGAATTCTGTTGTTTCTTTATTGTTGCGCTTTCCAGATAGCTTATTCACTCTTACTTTCAGTGAGTGTGTTTTCTGTATGTAAAGGATGTTTATAATCTTTCCCAGAATATTTTTCAGTATTCTTAATCTGACAGTAAATGATTATCCACCTGTAGGTCATAGTTTTTGATGAAATTCGCTTGAGTATGATGGGCCAGTCTTGAGGCATTAGTAATTTATTACAATTCTAGAACAAATAAAATAAAGTTCTACAGAATATTAAGATGACAAATCTTTCCAGGCTTTTTTTTTTCATATCTAATGCAACAATTATATTATATAAACAGAATCAAAAGCAAAGGTCTACTTTAAAGTCTTTTATAACAAATTAAGCATATTGAAAACTATATATTGAATAAGAGACTGCCAAGTTGAAGAGAATGCGAAATACTACTCTATTTCGTATAATGAGAAAATAAAAGATTGAAAGCTCAGATTCTGTATGAACAGATGCACTATTTAGCTACAGCAGGAACGGAAGGTATATAGGCAGTTTCGTGTGTGTTACATACTCATAATGGGCTTTTAATGTCAGTTCCAAGTGGAGCTTTACTTGCAGTGAAAACTGTTTCAAAATACACTATTTGAGTTATGCATATGTGGAACCATGAAGAAATGAATCCATGTTTTATTTCAGTTATTTTGTGATGAAACCTGGTAAGGTTTATGTGAAGGTAACCCCCGTGTCTTAGAAAGAGGAGTATGTGACTTGAAATTGTGTCTGTCTTGTCTTATTCAGTTGGTGGTAATTGGCCTAATATAGCCAAACAGTGGCTTTTCTTGTAAAATAACACCATTCCCAAAGTGTGCATGCTTTGCTTAATTTATTGTAAAATATGTTGATTGCTTAGCTGTACCTAACATCTCCATACTGTTGCCAATGTATACGTGTGTCTTAAAAAATAAATCTGAAGTACAAAATTGGCAAGAATTAGCTGTATTGTGTGAAAAAGGGCATTTTTATCAGTTATGTTAAGTGTTAGTCTGAGTAGCACTGTAGTTTTTTAATCTTCTATTCTTTTTTTGGCTGACTTTAGGCACTGAAAGGAGGGCTTCGAGAATGTCTACTGTGTTTAAGCAGGTAGTGCCAGGACATTTGGATGTAAATCTATCCAATAGCTTTGCTCGAGGAGGTTAGTAAGACTAGCTCAAAGTCTATTATTTGAAATAGTAAATGATATCAAATGAAATAAAAAAAATTACACTGCTTACCGATTCATTACTCTGTGAAACAACAAAATAGAAATTGCAGATTTGCCTGAGTCTATAACTTTATTTAAGTATCTAATTTCTGTTTTAAGTCCTTTACTTACCATTGAAATAAAGCTTGTTTCATGTTGGAAATTAATGGAAAACTAAGCACTCAATTAGGAATTATGTTTCTAAATACTTTGTGATTCATCCATATTTTTAATTTGTCTAAAATGTATGGCCTGAAAATGCATATTTTATATTAGGATTGAATGCACTTTAGAATCTCCAGTTACAGATCATTCCAGCATTTGGCTGAAGATTAGGTGATGCTTCATAAAGATACAAATAATCTATCTGAATAATTTTATTCTAGATAAAGAAGGGTGTTATGTGGCCAGGCTGTAATAAGTAGGGAGATACAGTGCGTTCTTTGGAAATAGTTATTCTTAGGTACAAGGGCTTATCAGTGTCATTTCTACAAGAAGCTTTCATTCTGTGAAGTGGATTCCAACTACTTTTACTCTTCTAGTCTGATGAAATTGTTACGATTTTTTATGTGCAATACATGCATAAATTAATGCATCAAATTTCTTAAATATATGTTTGTTAGGATAGGGATTAATCTATTTTCCAAAAGGGAACATTTTATATTTCATTTATTACCTTTTAGCCCTGAAGGCTGCTCTTACAATTATTTCTAAGGATCTAAAAGTTGCTTTTCTTCTTTTTTGACTCCTTCCAGCTTTGTGAGCAGTGCATTAACCATCTTACAGCAAATGCAGCTCAGATTTTCAGAGGTGGGAGTGAGAAAGGCCGTAAGATACCTCATCTAAAATTAATTAGACCTACTTTGACCTGCTGAGATTCATTTCAACCTAAATTATTGTGTGATAGAAAAACTGTCGCTTCATATGGGGAAGAATAAAACAATTTTTTTAGAGAAAAACTTCAAAAGAGATGGATAGGATTAGAGAAATGAAGGAAGGAGGAAGGCAGGAGGGAGGGAGAAAGGAAAGAAGAAAGGAAAATACTCAGAGCTGTCCAGAGAAGTTATGTGAGAATTGTAGCAGAAGGGAAGAGAAGAAGGCAGTTAAATGGTGATCACCAAAGAATGGAAAATTGTGTGCATTTTCATTAAACATAATATATGCATATTTCATATCTAAAAGTTGTGCTTCTGCTTTATGCTTGCTGTCTTGTTATTGCGTACATGAAGATGAAAAAGCACAGTGATTTTAATTGGATAGGTTAAAATGGCGAGTGTGAGAATAAAACAAGAGAGTTCTCCTAAGAGAACAGGAGTTAATAGTGTCTGGAATTGTTCAATAAATTGGTGGCTGTGCCCAGCTTGACTTTGTACTGAAATAGTGAAAATGCTGGGTAGCTGGCAGCAGGCATTTGGTTGTATTCCATCCTCTTGTGTTGGGGGCAAAAGTGCCAACAGCGAAGTGGTGCTGAGGGGCAGTGAAGGTGCTCCAGATAAGTAAGGGAAAACTTGCTGGTTGACTGTATGGAAGTTTGTCTTTTGAAGATAAAAGGATTACTGAAATAACTATTGCTGATTTCTGGGGTTGAGTTTATGGTAAGTGTGATAGGATGAGTTGTTGCTACTCAGTGAAGAAAAAGGAGTCTCAAGGCAGTATTAGGTCACGGACCTGTTGTTTTGTTTGGGCGTTGAAGTCTCTTGGCTAAATTTCAGTAGTAATCAGGAAGAGGGCAGAGAAGTTATCTTGTGTCTTGCTGGATTGATGCCACACCTGCTCTATATATCTGAAAGGTGTAATTACAGCCCAGTATCTGCAGTCTGTTCACAGTTCAGCAGGATACATGAGGACTTTGATGAAACATAAGAATGTTTGACAAGTACAGTGGGAGCCCTAGTGAAGGTGAGAAGTTGACAGGGTAAGAGAGAACAGGGAAAGGAAATATCTCCCTGTAGAGAAGTAAACACTAGGTTTTTTAGATTAGGTAACAGAATTCTTTTAGAATAAACTCTAAAATACACTATAGAATATACTATATACTATACACTATAGTATATAGAACATAGTATATAGAATCTCTAAAATTGTTCTCAAATAAATTGATTCACGTGATTTATTATTGCAAAATTTTTTACTACTTTTTCACAGCTAGTTATATTTCACATGTGAAGTAGTGTCACAAGACTGTATGCAGAACCAAAAGTACAGGACTTATTTTATGCAGGCAGTCCAAAAATGGTGATTTCTCTCTCCTTCATATTCCTAAGAATAACTCAAAATAACTCAAAAAAAAAGAAAAAGGAAGAAAAAAAAAAAAAGACAATGGGGTTAACCTAGTTACTTTACCATAGCAAGCAGCTATGGATTATGCACTACACTGTAGAAAATACAATAGCAGTATTTTTGTGGTTTTGATTTTGGATCCCTCTTTCTTTCCTTGTTTTTATTCTCACACATACCAGGGCTCAAAAGCCAGGTTCAGCTATGATACACCAATTGAAAATGACATTTTCTATTTTTTGTGCCAGACAATGCATTTTTAATACTCATTCTTTTAAAATTTAAGTTAAAAGATATGTGCCAGTGTTTGAATAATATTTCTCATTTTTAAAAATCATCATTGTTCTGAATACTCATCAATTATCCTGAATACTTGTGTCCATGTCAGGTACGGTTTTTTACTTTATCTGGAACATTGTAACAAAGTAGTTGCCTAAAGCCCAGTTAAGTTGTTTCTGATCTGAAATATTTGGCCAAATACTTATATTTCATAATATATTTTCATTCTTGGACCTGTATTTTGGCAATACCTTGGCTAAAATACCTTTCATACGAATTGTAAGTTCACTCAAAATACATACGTTTCTTCTTATATTGCTTTATAAGTATAGTGTGATTCTATAGAACAGCACTTCTTACCTGGCATTGTTCTGTAAAAATAAAATGTTTTCTCAATACGATTTGCTTCTGCTGGAAAAATACTAGGATATTTATAATTAATAAATACAGACTCAGGTCAGACATTTATTTTACAAGCAGGAGATATTAATACTTTGAGTACGTTTTAATAGAATATTTGTATCAAAGAAGTTGCTTGTGTTGATGTGGCCTTTTGAGCCAAAAATACACCCTCTGGTAAGCATATAAGGCTCCCACTGAAAATGAGAATTTTTGCAAGGGGGGAGGAAGTCTCTCTGTGTGATAGATATTACATGTTTTCTAAATTATATACTTCTACACAGTCCTTTAAAAATGTTTGTAGGTGAATAGAACTAACATCTTGCACTCTGGTTTGATTTTGAGGTCCATCAATTATGTTTCCTAAAATAGACTAAAACAGTTTTTTAAAAAAGGACTAAGGTTTGGGGTTTTGAATTAAGCTAACTTTCAGCTGGATAGAAGCTTTCAATAAAGTATTCAGCAGAATGATTTAATCGTTACATTTCCTTTGGTATTATAATTATGGAAAAACACATGATGGCTGTGCTACATGTTTGAAACTATTGCAATGACAATGAAAATGACTCCTTTTTGATAAATGGGTACTTCCTTCCCATTTTATATTGGTTTTCTGGCTTGATTGATGTTTTGTCTTGTGATGACTAAGATTTGTGCTGTCTGATAAATCATGTACTATAAAGAAGTTCAATATATACTAGATCTTTGAAAATTAATAAGTAACCCTTTTCTTCTCTCCTGCAATGTGTCTCGCTGCAATGTGCATTCCATTCCTCCTCCTTCTGTCTTAACTGTTATCTACCAGTGCTTGGGTACAGAGATAAATGTTTCACTCATTCAAATTCCAAATCAGCAACTAAGGGAAGAGTCCATCAAGGTACTGTATTCTGTGTCCTGAAAGCACATTCTTTTCTACCATCTCCATAACTACTACAATATCTTAATACATGCTAAAGTGATACTGACAGAAAGCCTTGATTGTGCATTAGCAAAATTTGGGGCTTTTTAGTTGAGTGTCATGGATTTGTTTTGTTTGGGGGTATTTTGGCCATTGAATGTATGATGTAGTGACAATGATTAGCCACACACTTCACTACGTTATTCTTTAATAATGTTATGATCTAATGTGGAGTGATATGTAGAAAATTTTCTGTGTGAAAATTTTAAACAGCAGAAAATTAATTCTGCAAAAGAGCATTTAGTACTCCTATTGCTTTAGTAAAATAGCTAAGAAATACTGTTACCTAGCCAATGAACTTTCTTTCCAAAATTATTCTTAATGTTAGTGAACAGGGAAAAATTGATTTCTGCCAAATTAGGAAGTTATAATAATATGATATATGCCAAATAATGAAAGCTAGGTACTGCTAACAAAAAAATAAGGCAAAAAATACTAGGCAAAATTAGAATAGAAATATAATAGAAATATAATTGTGTCTTTTAATCACTGTTATCCTTCACTGGTAAACATGCTCATCTGCATGTATTTGTAACCAGTTTTGTTGGTTTTGATGTTCTACGGGCACTAATGATGGCCTGCACGTGTAAAATGTTAGGAAGTGTGACTGTGTATTTTTGTATATATCATCTTTGGGGACAGTTGTCTGTGTTGGAGCTAGCATTTTTTCATACCAAATTAACAAGAAATTATTTATCTTATTAAATGCTTGCTGTGATTTCTGCTTGCTGAACTCTCTATTATTTCATCTGTAGCAGTTCAGATGTGGAACAAAAGTTTATACTAAACATATACTACTTTACTGGGTGAAGTATTGTATAAAACTAGCTATCTTTAAAGTGGAAACTGTTTAGAACTGTTACCAATTCGTAAGTTCCTAGCCAACCATTCTCAGTTACTCCTATTCGTTTGCTCATATCTAACACTAGCAGCCAGACAGGCAGACAAGCTAAACTGTACAGACAAGTCCCTGTTGAGGATTACTGTACAGAATTATTCTTTAATAGAAACATAATCCTGCTTCTAAAAAAAATAGAATAAAATTATTTTGCTGGTTGAGCTATCTCAGTGGAATTTTACTGTTATCTGCAGCTTTTTTATTCTATGCAAGAAATGTTAACTATGCATATTATTGGATTTTACTGAAGGGGTTGGAGGGTTTTTTTGCTATTGTATATCTAAATTTCTACTACTATGAGGTATTTCTGGTGCCTCTTTTGGATGTCTTGCTTCACAGATTTATGGACAAGAGTGTCTTCTGATAATCTGATTTACTGCATATTGGGTTAAAGAATTTCACACTGCCATTTGAACGCCAAATTTAGTATACTTTAAGAGATTTGGTTTTCAAGTAGTGCTATTTATATACTGAAAATCAAGTACCTTTCACATGCCTCACACTGGACACACAAAAACAGTCTCACAAAATCATTGTTATTAACTAAGACACAAGAAACAGAAAAATATTTACTACTTGTCTTCTGCTGGTGCTAAACAGGCCTTGGCAATCTGGTTTATCACTACTTTATCGTATGTTGAAATCACAAAACTTACTTAAGACTGATCAGATTAGAGCATGTCTGTGTGCTGTAGGAATTTCCTCCTCTGGAAATGACAATATAGCTGCATCAGCAAGGCACAATATGCAATCTAAAAATGGTGTTGAGAGGCAGAGGTTATTAGGTTGGTACGATGCCATTCAAATATTGCTGTGCTGCTTTCGGATGCAAGTCCGTGGTTCCACATCACACTGCACTGTTTCAAGCCCATGTTGTTGCTAGCTTTGGGATTTCTGTACCATGCCCTGCTGCCAGAGTAATGGCCATCTTACTGTCAGATGAAAACTGTAAGACTGTGGTCTTCTAGGCATCCTTCACTCTACTCACACAACTGTACCGTAGTCACATCTGCTAGAATATACATGATTTAAAAAAAATAGCTTCCTTAAATTCATTTTCATTTCTAATTGTCCATTAGACATGGACAATTAAAAACTAAAATTCATGGCATTCTGCATTTAATGATGGCATTTCAAGAGTAAATATGGAATACTTCATCCTGAAATGTATATCTAAATTGATCATCTTTATATACATTTTCATTATACTACAACATGGTTGATACTATTACATTGTGTAGGGTGAAAGGAACACAAGAATTCTAGGTAACAGGGAATTTTAAGTGATACTATTTCCATTTTTGAAGAAAGTAAATAATACTCTTGCTAGTTAGACTTCCAAAATAATACGCCTTTGACAAAGAAACACATCAAATTTTTGTCTCTGCTTCTGAAAAGAACACTAGCAATTTCATTTCCATACACTTAAGTGGACGTGAATTTCTTGCAAGTTGTGATTCATTTTATCATTGTATTACTGATATCATAGCAACCATTTTCTCTACAATAGAAAGCGCTGTGCAGAGTTTGATTAGTATCTTAAGTTAAATGACAATGCAGTAGCATGCTTTTGACAATTTTTGTTATGAAAATATTTCTTTCCAGTAATGGTGTCTATGAAGGATGCAAATGACATGTTTAAGCACTCTACTTTCCAAATTATGTTTTAGCATATGCCTTAATAATTATGATCTCCAGAGCCTCACTCAAAGAAGTTTTTAAATATGTTTCGTCTTTATGAAGGTGTATGGGCAAGTCTTCGTTCAAGCAACCGATTTATCAACACTCAGACTCCATTCATTGATGTTGGTGCAAGACTTGCAGGGAAAGATAACACCACTTCCTACAGTAGCAGCACTTTTCTGCAAAGTCAGCTTTTGAGACGTCAAGCAGCCCTCTATATATTTGGAGAAAAATCTCAGTTACGGGTAATGGCAATTTTTTTTTTTTTAATGTTAACATAGTTTTTATTTGACTTGAGTTTAATAACCCTCATGTTTTTACAAAACAGTAAGTAGTATTCTAGATAAGGCGGATGGATAACTCTCCTAAAGGTGTAAACTCCTATGAGGATTATTCCTATATGCACAGTAACAGTTAATGCTGTATAACTCAGTGGGGGCTGGGGGCGTGAAAATCAAGCTCTGTGGTTGTATAATACAACAAAGTTAACATAAATTAAAATATACTAAATTATCTTAAAGAGCAGTTAAAGATCAGGCTCAAACTCACAAAAGTTCTGTGAGTAGAGCCCTACTTGTCACTTTTGGTCAAATGCTGATGTGTAGTAGAGCTAAGAGATACAAAGATGACTAGTGGAATGGAATAGCTTTTGCACAAGGTAAGAGCTTTCAAATTGGGCAAGACACGGCTAGGAAGGAAATACATTACTAGGCAACAGAGCATCCAGCAAAGCCTTCATATTCAGAAGTCACCATGTCTTCGCTGTCTCAACTGTCTCCCTGCATTGGCTTTGCAGGGAGCAAGGGCAGCAGAGTTTGGCTCTGCTCAGTGTAGCTGCTGGGATAAAGATGAATGATGGGACTGTAGGCAAATGGAGTGGGGCTGGTGTAGCAGCAGCGGAGCTTGCTGCCCCTTGCAGGCACTGTTCAGAGCTATTCCAGAGGAAGTGTTGGAGTTCTGTATCTGTAAGTTCTTGCTTTCAGAGTTACACTTAATTACACCTAAATACATACTACTGTGCTCTGATTCTGCTGACTACTCATCTAATGTTCAGCTGAGTCATCATCTCACTGATTTCTATTTTGGGAAACACGAAACAGACTTATTTGGTAATTTAAAGTGCAATTTTATTTTTCCTGATGTATTGAAATATGTTATGAAGCAAATGGGGTGGTGTCAGTCAGGAAAGCGATTACCAGCAAAAAACCACTTAGTTTCTGTGAGAAGCACTTAAATTCACATGAAGCCAAATTGATGTGAATGAGGCCAACCCAGAAATCTGTCCATACTGATATGATTACATGAAGAGGACCATGATGTCTACAGTTTCATACACCTTTTTGGATAGATTTTAATATTTCAGATGCAGTTGTTTAAGAAACAGGTATCCTCTACATTAAATCTTGGTAGTTTTACTTCTTTTCAGAAAATGTTTGCAGTTTTTTTTTTTTTTTAAATCTCTGCACTCAAAGATTGAAAAATAAATTGTTTTCTACTTTCTTATTCGAAATGTGAGAATACATAAAATATTATGTATTTTTAAAATATATAACTTCCAAAAGCAGTTATTGGTAGTAGGAAAATACATCAGTATTCAGTTCTTTCTGAAATTATGTTATATCAGGAGATGGAAGAATCATACTGTATCAGAATGATGAATCAAAATTATTTGCAAATTTTGTTTCTACTTGACTTTTCTTTGTAATTTCAAATGTTCTTTTATATCTTATTTGTATTTTCAGTTATATTTTTAAATGATGGTTATATAACAGGTATTAGTTCTTATTCCATTTTTACTTTATCTTTTATAATTGGTTTGCAAGTTCATTTTCCTTTTAGTTTCTTCATTACACATTAGTACACAAAGTAGTCATTTTTAATTAATTAGATTTCATTTGACATTCTATCGCTTTCTAATATAATAACAATAATTTACAGAAATATCCAGTTAAGTCTATAATCAGTGTTCTGATTTAATATAATAAAGCATAAGAATATAACATAAAAGACTAAACAGAACTTTCGAAAGTAAACGTAATTTGTCATTATTAGAACAAACTGTTCTTTTGAACAGTAAGAAAACTGTTTTCCTGCAAAATTTTTCACTTATATTGAGTTGGCATTTTCATTTGCTTTTCTGGAGAACATTCTTCCCAAAGTTTTCAAACAGGTATATTCATATCAATTTTTCATCTTGTTAAGTCTTCTGTTATAATGATAACCCCAGAAGGCTCTGGCAAAGGAGACACTTCGATGAACAGGAATATAAGAAGAGTAATGCAAGAGAAACGATTACATAGAATCCAATAGTAACGTAATCCAATCGTAACAATTCTTCACATTTCTGTTTGTTTGATTTCTTAATGAATGATAAGTGAAGAGTTCAATCATGCATCTAAAGGTATGTAGTAGAAACATCTTTAGTCTGCTGCTTTGAAGTGACCCTTTAGACCACTTGGGCAAAAAATGGAAGTTGTATAATGTATCTGCAGTCACAAACTAGGTGGAGCTAATATGTTAGTGCTTGTTATCGATTAAAACATTTTTAATATATTACTAGACAGGTGTAGATTATTATGCAGAATATGACAAGAGATGACTATTGGATGTACAAACAACAAGCATTGGACAAAATCAACATGAAATAGTCTGAAGTCCAGTAGGATGTATATAATTTGGAAATTGTTTAAAAATCAGTACTTCAAGGATCCTTACATTACGCTGGATGGTTTCCTTGCTGGTTTAGAGCTTACGAGTTTTTCACTTTTTTTGTTTAATAATACAATTTTGCAGAAGATGAGCCATCTCTGGGCATTTCTAAGGAAAAGTGTATTGTGTTAGCAAATGTAAGAATAAAATTACATAGCAATTAAATGGTTGCTGCGAACCTTCTCTCACTGAGTTGAATCTAGTCTGTAAGATCAATTCAACATTTGTTTTTGTATAAATAAATCTTGTTTATTTTTGATTGGGAAGTATTTTCCTAGCTTTTGCTAGCATCCTGCTAACTTGGAATTTGCTGGCTTTGTAGAGGGCTTGGCAGAGCATACATTCCTGATGTTGATTCCTATAAGGACCTGCTTTATTCTGCTAAATACCATGTCACATAAATTGATGATACAAACAGAAATATATAACATTTTTAAGGAAATTGTGCTACTTTTCTCAATTGCTTTTATCATATATTATTACAACTTAGCATTCTAAAAAAGCAAGTTTGCTAGTTCAGCTATGGAATTTATTTTTGAATCATGCCAAAATATAAACAGAGCTAAATCTGGGCTTTCACCTTCCTATGTTTTCTCTTGGCATCCTGTGAAGCAGCTTAATGAAGATTATTTGCAGGCCAAGTTTAATTCTATGAAAGAGCAATTTCTGAAGAAAACTGAAAAGGTTTGCTATGAAGATCTTCAATGACGCTTCATACATGAGAATTGTTTTTCCTAGTAATGTTCTCCATATTATTCTTTTCATCATAGTTCTTTTTTTTTTATTTTCAGTAAGCTAACTTGATCTCTTAATTCAGTCCTCCTCTTATTGCTCATTTTCTAAATGCAGCCAGTAAAACAAAACAGGAAGCATTCTGCTAGGAAAACCTCACATACCTCTTGGAAAAGATATCATGTATTCCCTGACTGCTGTTTTGTGTTGAACTACGTACTTTAGACAAACAACTGTCTCAGTGTGCAGTGACCACTTAGATGACAACCCCAGGCAACACTACAGGCTTGGGGGGGAGAGGCTGGAAAGCTGCCTGGCAGAAAAGGACCTGGGGGTGTTGGTTGACAGCTGGCTGAATATGAGCCAGCAGTGTGCCCAGGTGGCCAAGAAGGCCAATAGCATCCTGGCTTGTAGCAGAAATAGTGTGGCCAGCAGGAGTAGGGAAGTGATCGTCCCCCTGTATTCGGCCCTGGTGAGGCTGCACCTCCGAATACAGTGTTCAGTTTTGGGCCCCTCACTTCAAGAAAGACATTGAAGTGCTGGAGCGTGTCCAGAGAAGGGCAACGAAGCTGGTGAGGGGTCTAGAGCACAAGTGTTATGGAGGAGCAGCTGAGGGAACTGGGTTGTTTAGTCTGGAGAAAAGGAGACTGAGGGGAGACCTTACTGCTCTCTACAACTACCTGAAAGGAGGTTGTAGCGAGGCGGGTGTTGGTCTCTTCTCCCAAGCAATAGGCAATAGGACCAGAGGAAATGGCCTCAATTACAGCAGGGGAGGTTTAGATTGGACATTAGGAAACATTTCTTCACTGAAAGGGTTGTCAAGCATTGGAACAGGCTGCCCAGGGAAGTGGTTGAGTCGCCATCCCTGGAGGTATTTAAAAGACATGTAGATGTGGTGCTTAGGGACATGGGTTAGTGGTGGACTTGGCAGTGTAGGTTAATGGTTGAACTCTCTGATCTTAAAGGTCTCTTCCAACCTAAACGATTCTATGAGTCAGCTAGTTTACAGGTTTTGGGGGTTCTTTTTGGATTTGGAGGTTACTTTTTTTCTGCTTTATTGAACTACTAGAATCTGTCCTGCACTATTGGTATGTCATCCATACAGTTATTTTAATTTTTATTTATTTATTGTTAATTTGCTTTAAAAATCCTAAAGGAAGCACATTATGTTGTGTATCAAGAACTCAACAGATTTATCACTCAACTTTGATTTTTTACTACTATTATTACTATAATTATTGTTACTGAAAATATGACTGCCGTGCAGTACATTCTGCTGTTATGAGTAGTAGATGGATACTTTATTATGGTACATTTTGCAAGTGTTGTAAGGATTTTTATTATCCTGGGCAGGTGTTTTAACTAAACAGATTTTTAATTAGGAATTGAAATATTTAGCAATAAAGCAGGCAAGACTGAGATTTGATGAGACTGTCGGTGAAAAATATACTTCCCTTTTAAATTACATCTACTGTTGTCCTTTTCATACAGGGATTCAAACTTGATTTTGCTTTGAATTGTGAATTTGTTCCTGTTGAATTCAGTGACATCCGACAGACAAAGGCAAGCTTTAAAAAGCTGATGAGAGCTTGTGTTCCCAGCACTATTCCTACAGATTCTGAGGCAACATTCCTTAAAGCACTTGGGGAGTCAGAGTGGTTCCCACAGGTAATTTATATGACAGGTACTTCTAATAATCTAAATGCAGTACTGCTTACACAAAATAAATTTCAGGCTCTACTGACAGAGAACTATTGTGTTCTAACCAGCTGTTCTTCTTTGTTCATTGTAATTATTTTGCATACTATCAATTCTGTCATTACATAAGCATTATTATTTTAATATAATCATAACATTTGCGAATGTGGGAGGCGTTTTGTATAACATAATTTATGGTTTATAACATGGAACACGTACTCAAGTAGAGATGACTTTTTTCTGCCTATATAAATTTATGGTCTTGGTTTTAACTGCTTTTTCTTATTTTATATATTTTAACAATCAGAAAAAAGTATAGAACAATAAATGAGCCTTTTGATTTTAAAACTGATATTCTATTCTTCATATATGTTCCCACCCTGAATTTCCATATGCACAAGTATTTAACAAATAAGCTAGCATCTGTTACCTGTTGTGGGATAGAGGGAAGCGTTTGCAGGGGAGAGGGCATTGTGTGTGTTAATCTGTTCTCTCTGAATCTGTTCCTTTGCTTCCCTATCCCATATTCCCTTACATAAAGATTAACCAAATGAAGGCAAGACTGGAAGTAACTTTGCAAGATTCAAATTAAGAAGGATGTGGGAAAGTCAGCCATTTTAATTATAGTGAAGGTTTTGTAACAGTTGCATGTTGTGTTTGGAGTCCTCTGCTGAATATGTTCTTCTCAAATGCAATTAATCATAGAAAACAGAATAGACTCTTACGCTGATTTCTTAAGGAGGAAATACATGTGAGTAACACGGTCATTTCAGTAATTACGCATCAAAAAAGGTACTCCTAGTTGAAATGTGCTACAGTGCAAGGAGTGACTTGACCTCTTCCGTTGAGGTGTGATCGCTCCTTAGAGAGCATAGGAGCTGGCCATTGCTATGTCTGGCCACCACGTTCTTCAGGAAGACTTGACTCCCTCATCATGTGAACATTTTCAATCACAGAGTAGTTGAGCAAATTGATAAGTGTAGATAAATGAATTGAATGTCACCTTGATGAAATAAACATGTCCCTATAGCAGCACAGAGATCAAGGGGAGATTATACAATTGGAGTTACTCTCTTTTGGCATATCTGAGAGGAAAAGTAATAGTGTATCACTCTGCTCAGGACTAGATCATAATGTCACACACTAGCTGTGTGACATTTAAACCACATTTCTGTGGTTTAAATCATTTTATATGTGACTTATGTGATAAAGTTAATTTATGACTGATTTGACACATTTTCTACTATTCCCATGAAAGAACATAGATCTGTCATCTTGGAAATGTTGTTTTATTGTATTAAGCTTTCCTCTCCTGGGCAATAGAAGTTAAACAGTATTGATTTTAACAACTGTATAGGCTAAATATTTCTTTATAAGGATGTGAATACATAAGAAGAAATTTGAAGTGAATTTTTTTTTATATTGAATCTATATAACCAGATTGTATATCGGTTTCTTCATTAAGGACAGCAAAAAACAGCCTTTCTTTTATTCTACTGCCTAAGAAAGTATAGATAAACAAACAAACTGCTTGGTTTTAAAAGTGGTGCTCTTTTCAATCTTTTCCTATTAAAAATTGCGGAAAAATTAGTTTCTTTTATTTTCTAAGTAATGGCTATGTGAATGTTCAGAGGAGTTAAGTGTTTTCCATCAGAATTTCCATGGTAATATTCATAGGATTAGGGTTTTCTTAAGAGGAAAAAATCAGACTACCCTAAACAAGGATGAATTTTCTAGGGTTTAACTATTGTTTGGTTGATCTTTTTTCCTCTTATTTTCTCCAATTTAATTTTTTTCTCCCTGAGTCACTTTCCTGTGCCTTCTGTACTTTCTGAACTTACCATTTTCCTTGTATAAATGATCTTAGATGTCTCTTGCCATCTTTTGTTTATTTGTTTTCCTGTACTGCTTTCTCTCTTCTTTCAGGCTTTCATCTTTCCTACTCCTGCTATTCATTGGATTGTATTCAGTGCTCTGCAAAGAGCAGATTCATTCTGCTGTAAAAAAATGAATTGCTTACATGCTGTCTATTATGTAGTTTACCAAGAATGCTGTCATAGTATGACGAAAATGGTAGAAACATCATACAGACTTTCCTTTTAGTAATAATAATGTGAAGTGTCATAGTAAGATAAAATGACTCAAATACACCTAAATTTTTTAACCTGCCTATACCTGTCGTGTTTGAATCAATCTCATTCAAGTCAATAACCCTTCCCAAAGAAATTAACTAACCCACCTGCTCAAGGAATTTTAGTATTGCTGCATAGTGAATATTAGAATGCAAATAGTTAATGTGTCCTCTTTCCATATGTTTTAGCCAGTCTGCCCAAGTATAAGAAACACTGTTTAATCTATCTAAACTATTTCCAGATTATAGAAATAGGATTTTTTCTGTGTTTGTTTTTAGGTTCATGGTTTGTGTTTTTCATTATTACTATTCAATTCATTAATTTCCAGCTTCCATGGGATTGAGCATTAGAAATACTATCTTGTAAATATCTTACATGGGTTCTCCCATCAAAGTACTTAGTGACTTTATGGAACCTTAACATTTCACAGGAAATGATTTTAATGTTAAGACCAAGATGGAATTTCTCTACAATAAATCTGTCAACTGTGTTGTTCCCATTCTCCTTTTTATGACAGCTATTTTATTACAGTACTCATTGGTTTTAATAGTTTAAGTTCCTGTCTTCAAATCTTTGCTTAGTTTTGTTGTAGTTCAGATGAAAATCCTGCGACACTTACATTTCATAGCTTTCTAATGTGTTGCATCAATGCATTTCTCTGTGCTGTATGTAGATTTCAGAATACATAATATTAAATACGAAAAGATTCTATTTATTGATTATATCTAGAAATTTATCTTATACTTGAGTACGTTACTTATTTGTAATACTTTATAGCTTCACAGGATAATGCAATTGGGTGTGATCATCTCTGAGCTCCTGGAAAATGGTTCTTCTGTTATGGTTTGTTTGGAAGATGGCTGGGATATTACTGCGCAAGTAAGTTGCTATTAAAACCTTGAAATAGCTAAATATTAAGAAAAAACACCAGGCAATACTTTTTTTACACAAGTGCCTGATAATTTGATATAACATTAATAAATTTGTGTTGTGGCAGCAGAGGAGAATCTAGAATGCATGAATCCTTGCATTCATTTGCAATTTACACAATTACAGGTTTCCTTAAAATGTATTTGTTCCAAAGGTCCTGATGGGCTTACAGTTCTAAGGCTTAGATATAAAATCTGCATTCCTGCACCTGACCATATGTGAGAATGAAAGCAGAAAGTTGCCACAACTGTTCATTTATCTTTGTAAACATAATACAGGAGGGAAGGAGAGGAAGTCTTCCTCTTGCCATTCACTTCTCATAAATCAAGTTAGGAGAGCACACACAGGGAGAAAACTAAATTTGTACCAAGGTGACTAACACCTGCTGCAAGGACAGATCACCACAACAGATAACTTTCTGAACCAAAGTATAAATTAGACAAATGAAGACCTGCTGCCTCATTTAATGGATGCATTGTGTCCATGTGGTTGCTTCACAGTTCAGAAGATAAACACCGATATAAATAGTTCTAGTAAATAAAAACTTCATGTGCAGCCAGCATCCTGATACCAAGTAAACAAACCCACAAAAGAATGTTAACATAATTATTGGAATCATTGTCAAACAATGAAGAATAGAGAAGGGGACATACATAGCTAGAAGTGAAAGAAGTCTGTGCTGCATTTTAAAGTCTCCCAAGATGCTGTCTATAAAAACATGCTGAAGTTGGCTGGTGAGCAGTATAGCATGGCAACACTGCAGAAACTCTATAAAGTCACCCTCAGGACCAATTCTTTAACACTTTCTTTGCTGAGGTAGCTGATATTATTTTATAAATGTTTTTTATCCTTATTTTATTACTAGAAGTGGTTTTATTTCAAATGTAATTTAAATGTGGTAAGCATTATAATGACTTCCAAAGTCTATAGTTGCTCACGTTTGGCTTTTACAGATACCGTAAAGTCTCAATTTAATTGAAGCTTTTTCATGTGAGATATTATTTGGTTTGTTTTATAAAAGTACTTTAATGTATGTGGTAAAATACTTGTAATTGAATTTATATGAAGGCTTTTGTTTCCTTGAACTATAAACAGATTTAGAATATTTATATTCATGGACTAAAGTGTTCTCCTAACTTCTGTCACTCTTAACGCAATATATCCTGTCTTGTGATCTAGGTAGTATCTCTGGTGCAGTTACTCAGTGATCCCTTCTATAGGACACTTGAAGGCTTCCGAATGCTGGTGGAAAAAGAATGGCTCTCTTTTGGTCATAAATTCAGCCAACGTAGTAATCTGACTCTCAATTGTCAGGGTAGTGGATTTGCTCCTGTTTTCTTACAGTTCTTAGACTGTGTGCATCAGGTAAGTCAATCTCTATCTAATTTTGAGTTTACAAGAAGAATTCATAAATAAGTGCGTAGATACCACTATTTCAGGTGTTATAGATAATGGTTTGAGAGAAGACTAGTAACATCCTTCTATAGGTTTTGTTAAAGTGAATGGATTTCCCCTTGAAGAGCTGGAATGGTTGCCTCAAGGAGACTGACCTATCCACACAAAACGGACTAGGAGGGATGGTTGGCATTACAGATCTTTTAAGGTCATTTATGCAGAGATTTAAACAGAAGGTTTTTAAGCTTAAGCCTGGCTTTTGACAGTCTGGAGTACCTTTACTCAGAAGAAGAAATTGACTGACTGTTAGTACAGTGACTAGCCAGTTTTTAATTCCTTGTGCTTGATGATGAACTTTGAAGAGGCCTTGTACTCTATCAGTTCTGGCAACAACAAGCTATAAACCAGGGGGTACTGAGATGTTCTTATTTTTATATATACTGCATGTTCAGAAGATGAACACCAACAGTTACGTCATGTAGGAAGATGTTAGGTTAAGAATATTACACTCATTTCAGGTTAATTCTAAAGTCTGTCCTTCATCTCAAACCAGTAAATATAAATGCTTTGCAGAGTCTTTGCATATGCAAACACAAGATAGGAGCTTGCATAGTTCTTCTTGTACATATGTCTGTCTTTTCCCACTTCTCTCATTTTTCTCGCTGAAAAAGCTGAAAAGCCTCCTGGACATTATTAAGCTGTATTAAAATTTATGGATGACTGTGTCTCACAGAAGATGACTGTTAAAGCACCAGCCTTCGTACTGGGAACAGACATTCATAGTGAATACTTGCATGAAGTAGACCTTGAAAGAGAAGTCAGCAAGTGGACTTACTCTGCTACTTGAAGCAAAGTCCACAGATTAAATAACTTGCTAAACCAATGAAAAACAATTTTTAGATATCTATGGGAGACTGATAATGAATGAGTTTATAAGAGGATGAGTAAAGACTTACTGAAGAACATATTGCAGAAAAGAAAAATTTTGTTTGTATCCCAATGTTAAGCACCAACAGCCATCATTATTGCTGTCTTGCAAGTTAATAAATCATATACTTGGAACTTGGTTCAATTCCTACAGCATTCCCCATTAGAAAACCTTGGAAGTACTTGTCACATCTTTTGTTTCATCAATCTGTTTCCCAATGGCTCTGGTCCTCAGGTGAATTTTTATTTGAAATGGGGAGATTTCTCTAAAGAGAATCAGTACTGCATTTTTCATTCAAACAAGTTAATCTGCCCAGTTGTCACCCTAACTGTTCCTTACAATAGCTTAAGGTTATTGCTCCTTTTCTGAAGTAGAAAAAACAAATCCTTGGTTGCAATGGCTACAACAGGACAGAATAGCCATGTCTTCCAATACTGAAACCCATCTGCCTGGTGGTTCATTCAATTCTGTGTGTAAATCATTCATCTGGTGCTGTATTCTCTCTGCTGGCAGCTGTCTTCTCCAAACTTTAGTGAGCTGACTGCATAACACTGTCTGTTAGTAGAATGGAGTAAATCTAATTTGCTTTCAAGCAGTAGTGTAATTTTGAGGTGAATCCCTCCAGCATCTCCCCTTACCATGTGTTGATGCTGTGTTGGTGCATATGTACTAGATTTTTCTTGGAAGAATTTAACCCAAAAGTTCTGCTTCAGGTATGTACTAAATGCTCGCTAGCTCTTAAAAGGATCTGAATCAATGATTCATCACTTAGCTTAAAACCATGGGGGTCATCAAGGTACAATGGGGTCATCAACTCAACTGGACTAAATCCAGTCCAAAGTAAAACAACAAATGTGTAGAGAGCTGCAGGGGCCTCAGCACCAGCTGCTTCAGTCTGTTTGTCTGCCCCTTTTGCTCTGAATTACTTGTTAATGTAGACATAGCCTACATCCTGTTTCTGACCCTGGAAACACTTTGCTTCAGTTTTACTGTAATACGTCTTAGAAAGTTGCCATAAAGAAAAGCAAGAAAATTATCCACGCATACCTGTACAGTATTTTTTTCTCAAGTCCAGAGAACACACAAACTTGAGAAACAAATGAGTTATCCAGAACAAAGATAAAAATGAAATTCAAGGATTTTGGTTTATTGTCATAAAATAGCATGTACTATGTTTTCCTAATGGCAAAATTTTTGTTTTTTCTTTTAAGTTATGTTTAACAATCTGCAGTTCTAAGAACATGGAATAATGGATTATAATCATCCTAGCTTTAAAAGTTAGGATGAAATGTAAAGTGGGATAAATCCCTGCTGTTAACAACTGTCAGGTATGATTTTGCCTCAAGCTGCAAGGTGCCTAAAATATTGCTACTATACATGTGAATGTGCCGAGGAAATAGAAGAATGTTGCCTTTGTAATTCATCTCAGATAGCAGCTTTGATGCATGTCACTAGGTATGTGACTCTTCTCTAGCTTTAAGAGGCAATATAAAGTATACAAGTTATTAACAGATACATTTTACAGAACGATCTGTATTTTCTGATTTTTGGTCTTAAGCCGTGTCCACGTGCCCTGGCTGCAGCTATATCAGCAGAAAGATATCCTGCAAGCCATCTGGAGCTATTCATCACTTCTTCTCTGGTGGAGATACCACCCCTGTTAGCTAAGGGATTCATGTGAACCTGCCTGCCTTTTCCAATCAAAAAGGTAGAAAAAACTTGGTAGAAAAAAACGTCTTGTTTTGATGGGTGTGGATTTAGAAGCAGTTAAGTAGGTCAATCTGAAGGAGGCAGTAACTTCTCATGAGGAAAGATAGGGCTGTCTAGGGGTTATAATCTTTTCAGCCAATGTTATCTTCAGCCAAGACAGGACATAGGAACGCAGCTTACTGCATAATCAGTGTAATATAGATAATATAGATTTGTCTAAAGAAAAAAATCTTTAAGCTAAACAACTTACAGTCCTATTTAGAATGCAACTCTGAGTAAGTTTTCTAGAAATAGACTTATGAAGATTAGTCTTCTAACTCATGAGGGCGTAGTATTGATTTACCAAATTCTAACAGTATGGTTGTAAACTCTAGGGAAATTACTTTTGAAGTCAAATTAATGGTTGAAGTTTCATAGGAATTTACCATGAAAAATAAATTTACTTAGAATTTGTACTTGAACATTTCTGTTATGTTTCATTGGTTTCTGTGCAACTTATTAGACAACTACAGAATCCGATTAGATTGCAACTTGACCCTGAAGTGTAATATGTTACGATCAGTTTTAAAAAATTGCCCATTCACTGGAAACATTTGGTCCTTTCAAAATATTTTTAACCATTACAGTCTCAACATACTAGGTGCACTAAGAAAGTCACCATAGAGCCAGTATGTGCATTAAACGTCATGGGTTAAACTAAAGATACAGAGAAAACAAATGAAGCAGTGATTCCTAAATTAGAACTGCATCATCTTGTAAAAAGTCATTGTTTATGCCAATATCTCCAGGTGTCAGCTGAATTATTAATGCAAAATCATTCTTTCACAATAGCAGCATCTGGCAGATACTCTCTCTGCTTCTGAGAAGATTGAGTTTATGAAAGTGATGTCAATACAGGAAGCTTTTCTTATTTTTCTTCTGTATCTATTTGGTAATTTATTAAATATAATTAAAATGGAATGATTTTCTAGAACTGACTTCTTTTAAGTTCAATAAGGAGCTCTGTTACAGCACCCTGTGTAAGAGGAGGTGAGTGTGCTACTCCCATGGTAGATGTATTCAATTATTGCAGTGTTTGCAGGAGTAGCCTCTTAGTGATGACTAGCACAGGACATTTTGGAGTACTGTATTTCTTATTTAAATTAAGTAGATATTGATATATAATGGGATTACAAAACCAAAATGTATTGGAAAACTAAGGAAGGCTGATAGAAGTGTAAGATTATTAAATACATTTAGGAGATATTTAAGTTAATTGGGAACATGGTGATTTGAAAAAGAATTCTAAAATACTGAGTTTCTCTCATCATAATATTAGAAACACCTATCAGTCTACTCAGGTTTTAAATGTTCATCTATTATGGAGATTAAGCATTTTAAAAGATGATGCAGTTGTATCAATGATACCCTGTCCCTGTAGATTTGTCTTTTTAAGTGATACGTGTTGAAATTGTAAAGTATAAAACATTGCTTCTAACTTACATGCAAATTTTGAGTATATCCCTTAAAATCAATGAATTAACTGAAATGGCACCCAAGAGTTATCAGAGAGAAACCAGCTATATTTAACCTCCATCTAAGTGGTTACGTTGCCTACAGTAATAAAAATCTCTCTTTTAATTGCTTAGATTAATTCAACTGTTTTCTGCTGTGTTAAATTTCTAGTTTATCACTTCTGATGTTGGAGCTGTATTTTATCAGGAGCTTTTTTCCCTGATAGCTCAGCCATGTTTTAAACTTTGCAGACTGCACTGCAGCTAAACAAATCATCAATAACAGTAGTCACTTCACCTAGCTGTAGCATCTTTCCCATCTCCGAGTGTGCTGAAATCAGCCACAGCCATTAAAACAATAACTACATTATTCACTTTCATCAAATAAATGTTTTAGACAATAGTTGTTTTCACGTAAAAAGTAAATTATATTATTATAACTTCTAGTTACTTATGGTTCCAGAAATCTCAAGAATGGGATCACTCACAACACCTAGATCCATGACAGGATTTTAGTAGCAGCTTATTCTTGTAACTCTTCAAATGTATTGAAGTAATTATTGGACCATAAGTAGAAATTAGGACCCTGTCAAAGTCGTGTCAAATAGCAGAATGTAGCCTTTCCTTCTTACAATATATTAAAGAAAAAAACTCTCCTAACACAAGGAGAAAATGTATACTAAAGTATTTGTATATGTGTGTATGTGTCTAAATGCACACACATACGCAGAGCTTTTTGGACTTCAGCTCAAAAATACATTATGTCATTTTCGAACAGAATTAGTGTACTCAGATTGTGTTTTAATCTAATACATGCCAGAAAAAAATATTTTCTTTTTTATAAGGAGAACTAAAGAGTTACTTTGTCTATGAAGTTGAAGTCTTGAATTTATTATAGAAAAAATTTCGCTTAGCTTTATTCTTTCAAAACAGTGCAGGAATGTAGTCGTTTGTATCAGGGGAGAAGTGGGGATAAAGCAAGTGTGAGTATATTGAACTAAGATATCCTAAAGTATCTTAGCATTTTAAATGTCTAGCCATAAGCTAATGTTGAAATAGGATAACAACAAATTCTCTGACTGAAATGCTGTATATGTGTTTATAGGTCCTTTCAAGGGATTTTCCTGTCACTGTTGTACGTTCGGTAGATAACCTTTCGTTGCTAAATTTTTTTTTTTTCTTTATTTAGCTGGTTGGGTTTTTTTTTCAACTGGCACATGTGAAAATCTAAGCATCAAGGAGCTTCAAGTAGTCTAATACTAGTTTCCATAAGTACTAAAAAAAAAATGTTTCTCTCTTGAGGAACTGATAAGTAGAGATTAGAGAGAAAAGATGGAATGGGAAAATGAGAGTGGTGGGAATGCAGAAGACAAGACATAGGAAGAGTGCAGAACTAAAGGTATTTTACAAGCTTGATGTGAAGCTTGACAAAGCACAGTGGGACATACTTCAAACGTGAAATTCAATCAGCAATTTCTTTTTTGATTGCAAACTGTACTTATTTCCATTGTAATTGGGAATTTTCAGTTAATTACTATGCTTAATTCTGAAAATAAAGATCATAATTCATAAACCTATTTGAAGAGTAAATTTTAAATTTGAAATTAACATATGAAATTTCTGTGAGCAATGCCATTAAGATATTTAGAATCTTGAATTTTATATGGTTATCAAGTATAAATGTCATCAATAGTTAATGCTAAAAAATTTTGCCATGAATATTAAACTTCATGCTTCAAATCTTACACCAGGCGCTTTCTGGTAATGTTCAAGAGGAAATGATTGTGAAGAGCCAACTATCCCACAGTGCTGTACTCTGATAGTCTTGTATTGTCTTCTTAAATATCTGCTCCTGACTCCTGTTGGAGGCATTCACTGAATTACATAGATCCCAAGCCTAACTGAGCATAACAATTTAAGACGTTACATAGTTTTGATTGTTTTAAAAGAATAATGGCAAGACACTTCCTCAGTATGTTTTTTACTTTTTTTTCTACTGTAATATTTTGGTGCATATTTTGAAAAGGAAGAAATGTGTAGACCAGCAAGTACTTCAGAAGTTAGCTGTTTCAGTAATGGTAGATGGAATATCATTTGCAGCATTACCTCTGTACATGTCTGCTACGTTGGGTGCTGAGCAATAGCAAGAAGTGCACTGCAAAACCTTCCAATTAGAGTGTGATTTCCAGCTACATCCAGGAGTTGCCTATGAAGTTACATGGTGTCTCAAGAGTTATCATAAAAGATTTATATCCATTTGATTACTTTGAAGAATCCTGGGGTTTGTACACAGTATAATACTGCTTACTAAACATTACCCCTTATCTGCCCTGAAACATTTTTGCAGCATAGACATACATGAATTTAATTAGCTTTAAAATATTTTTAGGCAAAGTGTAGAAGGGTTTGTGTGTACAGACAAGACAGTTGTCTATGGATGTATTTGTTGTCAGCATTCACAGGGGAATTATTTTGCTGTCATATTTCACATTATTATTATTATTTCTTACATATCTATTTGTATTATACCTCAGTATCCTCTCCCCCCCCCCTTTTTTTTTTAAGATTCATAACCAGTACCCAACAGAGTTTGAGTTCAATCAATACTATCTGAAGTTTCTGGCTTTTCATCACATATCAAATCGATTTAAAACATTTCTTCTGGATTCAGACTACGAAAGACTAGAACATGGTATGTGTGATGTTTGTTTATTGCATAGTGGGTTTGTAGTTGTAGGTATTTTTCTCGTCAATATTTGGTCTACAAAAATTTGCCTAGTTTGAGATGGTCCAGTAATTGCATGGTGATAATGTAATGAATTCCATTTCAGGAATAGAAAGCAAAATGAGACGTGAATAACATGTAGAATTTTCTGAATGAATGATTCCTGAGCCATGCCACTGATGGGATTAAGAGAAAGTGGAAGAAATTAGTGCTGTGCCTCAGGGATTTTTAGCAATTTATCCTTGTGGTTCAGTTTCCCCTACTAAATACCTTATTTTAACAGAAACAAAGACCTTGGGAATCCTTCAGAGGGTGCATGAGGTTTCAGGAAAGGAAAGTCTTTCCATCTATTATCTCTCACTTCTTTCTCTTGTGTTCTCTTCTTTTATATTTCCTTGTTACTCCATCTATCATGTGCAACCTTACCAGTCCCAAGGCCTTATCTACCCTCAAGCCCTCTTAATAAGACTACCCAGCCACAGTTGAGGCTGTTCTTGGAACTTGTTCACTAAGCAAAACCCTTATGTGCTCTGAATTTCACTGCTTTGTGGGGTGGTTCTCAGGGCATATGCTCAATTTGAATGCTTTTCTTACAAACTATAGTAACTGTGGAACAGACTAAACTTGAGCAACCATTTTATTTCAAAAAAAAAAAAAGCTCATTTCCATTATTTACCTTCATTTGAACAAAAGCAAGGAGTTGGAGTCAATGACCTGTGGTTCCTTCCAACCTGGATTGTTACATGGTTCTACAAGTGGGGGTGGGGGGTGTCTTTATTTAGGGGTAGTTTGCTTTCAAATACCATTTAATGCAGTGTAAAATCCCATTTCCAGTAGTCTTTGGATAAACGATATGTCCTTCCACAGTCATTTCAGATAGCACAAATCTATGGCTAACTTATTTACACTAGCCTGATTTGCTTTCCCTGAAATGAGTTAGCAAGTGATGTCAGGTGCAGCTGGTCCAGCAGATTGGAAGGGCTGGTAACCTCCGGTGGTGGGGGGCGGAATTAGTTAGCAGGGCTTGGTGGTCAGCCGAGTCAGCGTAGCTGCAGGCAGAAAGGGACATTCATACGTACACTCGAGTATTTCAGTAAATTTCAGAACAGGTTTATAAATATAATGCTACTGAATAGTTGCAGTTGCAAAGCACAGCAGTTGTTTCATCAAATACAATCTCTTGTTGCAGTGGCATTTGATAGTAGATTTTACTATACATTTAGTCTGTGAAATTCCTTTTGGCTATGCTTTAGTGTTATGCATTATCATAAAGCTATCTTTTTGCTGCTATTATTTTCCCTAGGGACATTGTTTGAAGATAAAGGAGATAAACATGCCAAAAAAGGAATTTGTATTTGGGAATGTATTGAAAAGATGCACAAAAGGAGCCCTATTTTCTTCAATTACCTCTATGCCCCTGCTGAAATAGAGGTATGATTAAAAAAAAAAATGGTGGTTTGTTTTACTGAGTGATTCTTTGAGTACATTTTGATATCTTAATTGTTCTCAACTCAAGCATTTGGTGGACGAAGTTGACCCACCTTGATTGATTGAAGCAGTGTCTCATAGGCTTATATTCTCAGTCATCTTAGTTATGGAAAAGTCATTTAAAGTGCCAAATTCTGGAACATGTAGTTATGCATCCCACTGAGGTAAATGAGGATCTTTGTTTGATTTCATTTAATTATATGAATGATTATAAAAACGATCTTAAAGTTTGTGCAGATTGTTTAAAAAAAACCATTACATACTGCAAACCGCAGTTATGGCGAAATGAGTTTAGAGTCGTAATGGGATACATTTCATAATGATCTGATTGAATCGCATTATCTATATCACCATCTCATAAGATAATATATGTCCACTAGATTGGTCTGTGTCTTGAATAATTGTATAAAATTCACAATACACTCACCATTATAGAATTCTGCGATAGCCGGGGAAGAAGCAGTCAAGATTATCTCAGGAACTCCAAGAAAAGGGTGCTGTTCTTACTCTAGTTCTGGAGACAAGGCTGTTTTAAGATGTTCCTGGCATCCACTGCCCCACAGATTTTCATTCCTGTGCTGCTCTCTCCTGCTTTGGCAGTGAGCTTCACCCTGATAAATCATGTGTTTGCATGTCTGTCCACTGCTGGTGACCAGAAAACATAACAGCAGGACAGTCTCCACTGTCTCGGAGGCCATGGTGCCACTGATATTTTTGTTGGTGTTTCTTGGTTTTCCTTTTTCTTCAAGTTGTTTCACCACATTGTATCTTAGCATACATAGCACCTTGTACTCAAATCTGCTATATAAACTGACCTCATTTAGAAAAAAAAAAAGAAAGGATTATTTTCTTTAAGGTATTTTGAGTCTGCATCAGATCATTATTGCAGTGCAATCCCCTTCAACCCACTCACACGCACCACACACACACACTTATACTCACCTAATAAAGTGGTAGTGCAAGAGGGAGGAGGGAGAAAACAAGAGGGTGACATTCGGTGGATAGAAAGTGCTTCAGCTGTCTTTGTTTTAGAGAAACATCTGTCTTCTCTGTAGAACCATCACTGTGATGAATTTGGAGCTTGATGGGCTGCTCGTTCACTGTATGTTCTCTCCGTTTTGCTGCAAGCAGTAGCCTGATTAGTAAGCAATCAGGAGTAGCTTTCGATATTTTGATAGTGTTTTGTTTCTCTTTTTTAGAAGAAACTATTCTTCCTCATGTGAAATGCTGTCAGAGTAGCAGAATTAGTCATAATAGCAGAATTAGTCATTATGACTGAGCATCACTCTTCAGAGTTTAAAATTGCCCGTTCACCTGAGGCAGTAATTCCCTTCAAGTAAGGTACATGCAAACTGAAAGTCTTACCTTATTTTTTAAAAGGGAAAAAAAAAAAGAAAAAAACAAAATAAACCACATTTTTAATACAAAGTGATCTGTTTTAAACTACTCTGAAAGATCTACAGTCTCTGGCTGCCTCCTTTATATTACTGTGGTTTTTCCAAGTGGCATGTCCAGCTACGTTATACAGCCTATCTCCTTTCTCTAATAGTAAAGAGTCTTGGATTTTTTGCTGAGAAAAATTGAAGGGTGGTTGCTATCGAGTGCCTTTTTTAACAGGAGGCACAAAGACTGTGAGGGTACCAACTACATACACTGAATTAGAGTTCTTGGTAGGCACCTGGTTTAGTAAAAGGATAAAAATGAGCAGTATATTCCCAAAGCTAGTATTAGTTTTAGGTTTTGATCTGACTGAGCCAAGATCTCGCTGTGGAAAATATCAAACTGCAGCACTGCTTACCCGGTGCAATATACTGTTCAATTTAGAATAATCTAGAAAATGTAAGTATTGTATTGTATCATAAGTCTGAAACTCAAAGACTTCCTTTCTGTCATTGTAATAAAACTTTGTTTCAAATAGGCACTGAAACCAAATGTAAATATGTCCAGCCTCAAAAAGTGGGATTATTACGTAGAAGAGATTTTGGCTACAGGTCCTTCCTATGATTGGACCATGGTAACTGCAAAATGCAGCGTTTCAGAGGAAACTGACCAAACGGATGGTTCACTCTCTCAGACTAAGAGGAAAATAGTGTGGCCATGTTATGATGATGTTAAAAAAATACAACCTGATGCCATCAGCAGCCTTTTAAATGTAAGTACATGTGTTACACAGAACAGTAAATTCTCTTGTGCTCGTGAAATTCATATTTACTTTATATTTAAGTTATTGCCTTATAGATATATTGCTATTAAAAGGATCGCGATAGATGTCAAAACAGGTGTTTAGTAAAGCTGACTGGTTGGTCTTGAGAAGTGATGGTTGGTCTGGGAATCAATCAGACTTCCTGCAAAGCTTATGTTGTTCTGAATGAACGCTTTTCTGGGAGTACACTTTAATAGTAGTTAACAACTGTGAGAAAGCCAGTCATGGATTCATTTTTTCATTGTCTTTTTTAAATAATAAGGTAGATAGCATAATAAATTTTTAGATTACCTTTTATAAGAAATGCAGGAACTGTTACTTTAATTTGGGCAAATGTTGAATCTAGCTTTCTTGTCCTCTTTCTACTCAGTTTAAAGTAGGTGTGTGGTAAACTGACAAAGACCCAGATTTCCAGACAGATCAGAAAACAGAATCTGACACTTGTTGATTTTAACAAGTGGGAGGCAGATGCATAAACATAAACTGAACATACGGGCCCAAATTTATCAAAAAAAGCTTTCCATGATTGCTCTTAGTTTATTCATGTTTACTAGGACCAAACTGGTAAATTTAGATTCTTCAGAATATTTTGGTACTGGAAGTAGATGCTTGATTTTGGCTTTTTCTTGTTTGGGCTCCTGTAGGCTGCTCAGGTTTTGTCCTTTCTTCATTAGAAGATGAAAAAGGATCCCATTATCATGATAATTGTAGTTATTTAGAATGATTTAACATCTGTATTTTCTTAAATGTTTTTTGGTTGCTTATAATTAATTAACAGTCCTAATATTTAGATTATCATCTTAATTGATAGCGCAGGAAAATGACAAGAGCATTCTAAACTTCCTGGAGCTTTTATTTCAAGCCACATGAATATTCAGATACACATCACTATGTACAGGTTTTTTTATTTTTAAAACTATTTGCAGACTTTACCTTATATTAAAGCTGGGATTATAGAGCCTAATATTGCAATGCTTGGAAAATTGGGATATGCTGTGGGTCCCCAAACTCCCCTGAATCAAAGATGATTTTTAATGAAGTCTTAAGGCAGGAAATTCCTGAATGGATTTGAGTCCTTGAGGATAGACTTGCTTTTGCGAGAGAGTTAGCTTTATTCTGGCACATTCCTCAAATTTCTTTTGGTCCATTCCTTCTAATCATAATTGATCAAACAGAGGAACAATGCCCAATTTAAAAAAAAAAAAAAAAAAAATCACTTGTAAAACTCCCCTTGACTCAAAATAAGATAGCCAGAACTTCTCAGAGCTTATCATTTCACAAATGTGAAGAAAGAGCAGTCTCTCAGCAGGGGTCATATCAGGGATTCTTTAGCAAAAAACCAAAGCGCTTTCGTATCAGGTAACTAGAGGCCAGAAGTACATCAGGAATATAGCAACAGTGTTGTTCTGCATTTCTTCCTGGGGTAGATGCCAAAATATCCATACCCACAACTGTGAGAAACTGTCATATAACAGGGAAATTAGCCATATTATATTTTAAAGATATGTGGGTCAGGTTTTATAGAGTTTAAATGTTATTTGTGAATTAGATTATAGAAATAGAAGATAGCAATGGAGAAGAACATTTGGAAAACTTTGAAGAGGTTGCATAAAGGTTAAAAAAATATTCTTCTAAGTTTAAAAAGCAAAGTGAACTTTCTTTTAAAACAAGTTGTTAATTTAGGGCTATTGCTGATGTAGGAGAAAGGCCTCTCTTTAATCATAAATCCATTGAGAATGTGTTAGTATCCAAAAAATGTTTGAACTGAGACCATAGTTAGCAATGGTAAATTACTAGGGAAGATTGATTCTGCCTTAGTTTGTAACGATAAGCCCAAATTTGTTTGTTCTGAAGATATTTTTCAATTGAAAACTAGATAGTACTCTTCAGGATGTAAAGCTGAAACAAGGAAGTTATTGAGTGTCTTAATTCAGAGTTTTCCTTGGTAGAATGTGGTGCTCTTCTACTAAGAGCAAAAGGTGTAATTTTTTAGCAGTAAATGTTCTAATGTGTTTTGGGTACATAACAATCCACCTCTAACCAGATGTGTGTGATGGCTCTATGGTTTCCATAAATCCTTATGTTTATGAGGTTTAGGAAGTTAACCAGTCTGCACATTTCATTCATTTAGTCCTAAATGAAGCCTTTTAAAGATTGCAGATGATAAAATGCATTTTAAAATACAGATTTCTGTATAAAGCTTCTCAATTCACTTCTATCATATCAGAGGCAGCCAACAAATATGAGCTAGGTTGTTCAAATCTTAAATTTTCGAAAGTATACTTTGGAGATATAAAAGTTCAAAGGCAGATCCAAACAGAGGTGCTTCCCTTTAAGACCATTTTCTGATGGCATTTCTGCATGATAGAAATCAGAAACAAGGTACCGATAGTATGAGTAGCTACCCATCCATTTTTAAAAGAAAATGAAAGGTAATTGTGAAACAGCACACCTGTGCCTCTATTTTCTCTTTCAGAGATTAGTTGCAAATAGTTTTAAAATAATTTCTCCACAAAACTCAAAAACAACTCATTTGACAGGAACTTTGAGGTTCCTGTTGCCTTTCTTTTTGTAAGCATGTGCTTTCCTTGCTTATAAAATTCAGTAAGATAATACCACAGTGTAGCACATCCAAGAGCCATGTCTTCAGTACAGGCTAAAGTTCTGGGTTAAATGTTTCCCATAAAGACTAGCTTTTCAAATGATCCTTTGACATGAGTACATTGTGATACATTATAAATGAGCCAATTTATCGGAGCAACATTCATCAAAGGGAAGTGCAAAGTCCTGCATCTGAGGAGGAACAACCCCATGCACCAATGTATGCTGGGGGCGCCCAGCTGGAAAACAGCTTTGCAGAAAGAGCCCTGGGGATCCTGGGGAACCGCAAGCTGACCATGAGCCAAAAAATGTGCCCTTGCAGCAACAATGGCTAGCGGTATCCTGGGTTGGATTAGGAGTGTTGCCTGCAGGTTGAGGGAGGTGATCCTTTCCCTCTATTCAGCCCTGCTAAGGCCAAACCTGGAGTACTATGCCCAGTTCTGGGCACCCTGGTATAAGAGAGAGATAGGGCTTTTGGAGACAGTCCAGCAAATGGCCATGAAGATGATTAAGGGACTGGAGCATCTCTCATGCAAGGAAAGGCTGAGAGAGCTGGAACTGTTTAGCCTGCAGAAGGGAAGGCCCAGGGCAGAATCTTACCAATGTTTATAGGTATTTGAAGAGCAGGTGTAAAGAAGATGGAGCCAAACACTTTTAGGTGGTGCCCAGTGACAGGACCAGAGGCAATGGGCACAAACTGAAACACAGGAGGTTCCATCTGAATATCAGGAAACACTTTTGCACTGTGAAGGGTCACTGAGCAACTGGCACAGATTGCTCAGAGAGGTTGTGGAATCTCCATCCTTGTAGATACTCAGAAGCCATCTGGACACAGTCCTGGGCAACTGGCTCTAGGTGGCCTTGCTTCAGCAGGGGGGTTGGACCAGATGACCTCCAGAAGTGACTTCCAACCTCAACCATTCTGTGATATATCCCTGGTTGCTGGTTGTAGTAGAGGTAGTAATCTGCTTGTATTTCAGTGAAAATGCAAGTCAAATCCTTGAGGGCAGACACATCTCCACTGTTTCCCGCTAATTTGCCAACGTTCCTAAAAAGGTATTCAGTCCCCATAATTCATTGGGAGTGGCTCAGATTCCGGGACTTTTAAGAATTGTGAGAAATGAACCTCCGTGTCCTATTCCTTACAAATAAGCAGTTACATCACTTAACATTACATGGTGATTGCTCAGAGAGAGGATGGCAAACTCAAAGATGCCACTTCAGGATGCGAGTCACCCAAATCAACTCTGCCATCAATATACAGTGCAAAGAACTAAAGCTATATAAGGGGTCAATGAATAACCAGCAAAACAATAAAAATAGTACTTCTGATTGTGAGCTATTTTATAACTTTCAGTTATGTGCCAAAAAGGCTGATCCATCAAAGTGGACCCTGAACCAAAAAGTTTATTCCAAATATTGAACAACTAGTCATGTACAACTTGCTGCACACACAAGTCAGAACACTTGACAGAGGCAGCACTTCAATCACTGGATACACATTCAGCATCTTTCCGTGTGTAGTCAGTCTCAGAAGCTGCCTAGCCCAGGAGTTGAAGAGAAAATACTGACAAGAAAGGACTTCCAAAACAGGGTGTTCTGTCACAGTCAAGACAGTTCACCAGTGTAGGACTTTGTCCAGATTGTTTTGTGTGTGCTCAAACACATTGTGGATAGAAAGGAGGTGATCAGTCTCCACAGTTCTGGAGTGTCTGCAGAGTGAGCTCCTGTCTGTACCATTCAAATATTACAAAGCAGATTACTTAGCAGATACATCTTTTGAAAGGCACAGTAATGCTAATTGCTTGTAATTACTAATTTCAGGAAATGAATATTCATACAATTGTATTTGTTATAAGCTTTCTTTTTATACATATTGACTTCTGCTCCTCTAAGTCTAGGCAACAGGAGATGAACCCAAAAGATAAATTTAAGGAATTTTTCTTTCAAGGAAATGCAACTATTCATAGTCCACTCCACACGTGGAAGGAAAAAAATCTGACATTTTCAGTAAAATTTAAAACTGAAGGGGCAAGAGTAAATCTTAGTGATTTATTGCTATGTACGTTTTTTACATGGGGTTTATTAAAGGAGAATTTATTCCTAACTTTTCAAGTTATATATAGGAGATTGTTGAAAGTTTTTCATTTTAAGTTCTGGAAGCACTACTCATTGTGGAGCCAAAAAAGAAGGAATGTGACCCAGTTGCTAAGTAACAAGTTTCAGTTACTTCCAGATTCTGCAGAGAAAGACTCATACTCAGAAGTCAAGACTAGGGCAGAAAGAGAATGATCAGATTAAAACCTGGCTAACTCTTAGCACTAAAGAGCTTGTATCCTTTTGCAGCAATTTGGAAAGCCTTTTACATAAAAAGTCTGTGGTGAATTGATTCAGTTGTATGTAGCCCATCAAGAAGCATTTTACACTCAGCACTTTGAAAGAACAAGTAATCTACAGAAGACTTTAGTCTGGCTTGTGTTCACCATTCCTTATTTTTGTATCTACCTATGAAGATACTCCAAACAAAACTATTCTGGTTTTATTTCTTGGCAGGAAGAGAGTCCCATAATATTTAATGTATATGTGGCTTTCAACTACCTACAGTATTTAAAATTTCTGGTTTGATTCTTGCTGTTAAGCCAGATTTCTTATATTTACTTTTACTTTTGAGTTTTCTCATTTCCCTTCAGCAAGGAAGAGTTTGTAGAAATATTTTCTTCCTGTTCCACTGTTAAATACTGACTTTTTTATTTTCACTTCAGAGTTCAAAATTTAGTTCGGGAGTTAATTTCCTGGTCAAAATGTTTTCTTGCCTTAAAAATGTAGTCATTTTCTGTAAGTCTTTCAATCAGTAACAATTTCCTGAAAAAACTGTCATTCTAAAATACCAATAGGAGTTGGAGAATATTACGAAATCTACTTTAATTATTTGGTATAGTAGAAGTAAATAACGTCAGATTTACTGTCGCTACTTTGAAAATAAATGTCTTGGGGATTTAGTTGACTTTTATATAGCATGGGAATTCTCTGTCCTATGGCAATTTTTTGTTCCGTCGTCAATTCTTAATTGGATTTGCAAAATTGAGTTTTTAATTTGATTTCATTAAGAATTAGATTTTCATAATAATATAGTTGTTGAAAGTAAAAATATAGAAAGGAAGCATGGCAAGGAATATGGACCACACATCAAAGTAATGACCAGTGTATCGATGAGTAACAAGTAAACATAAACTAATGAAATTGCCTCTTTTTACTTAACTTTGTATGCACTGTCTTATTAACAGGAAATAACCCTAACTGGAGGTTATCGACTTGGGTCATATTCCCAAGTTCCGCAACAAGAACATGTTGTTACAGTTTGGCATCCAAATTGAATAAATCTTTCTGTTTCATTTCCTTCTTTTATTACAGCTTTGTATCACATTTTATAAACCAGAGTAAATGTTAATATTGGCAATGTACAATGTTGGTGTCACAGCACAGAATTTGTTCTTTGTAAATATTTTTATAAAATATAGCCTATCCTTATCATTGTCGTGTTTCTATTATGGCAATTGGTGTTGAATTTTGTGTGTTCAGGAGAACTGGCAGAGAATTGAAAGCATAATGGCTCCTCCAACCTGTGACATGCAAGAACAACGATGTGGCTGATGCTGTACTTGGTTGCCTTTGGCTCCTGAGTCTGGTTGATTTCAGTTTATAGCTGGTTTGACAGAGATTTTTGTTCTTTACTGGGCAACATGGCCTAAAAGTGTAAAAATATTAACTAGAAAATGGTTGTATAAAAATGATTACCAGGAAGTGATCAGTTAGAAATTTTTATCCTTAAGAAAACCCTCATTATTTGTTTCAGGAAATCGAAAGGTTGGAAAGTAAATTAAATCAGAGCCCAGAAAGGTGGCAGCTTTTGTGGGAAAGGGTCAAAATGAATCTAAAGGATGACACCAGACAAGACAATGTAAGTAGTGAAAGAGCTCATCCAATAGAATAATTCCATTCCTGCTATATAGGACACCTGGGGCACTGACAAAATAACTGTATTTCTTGGAGTAAAATCCTGCTTTTGAAAAATTGAGTATGTTGTTCTAACCCATGATACTGGCTCTGTATTTCTGCGTGTAGAAAAATATATTTATACTTGTGCTATTTATCTAATTGCTTTTCCAGAGTAGAGTAAGGCATACAGACAAAATGAGCATGAGCATTTTACTAATACACAAATATATGACTTTATATATTTAAAAGATTCTTGAAGTACAAAAAACCCCTCAGTTCGTGAAAGTAGCCAAAAGGACATCACAGTGTTTCAGAGATGAGTAAAGATATTTCCATGTCTAAATGGAATTTTGGAATTGTAGATTCTAGTAAAGGTAGGAAACGTTTTTCCAATTCTTGGCTGCGGTAAAAAGAATAGCTGACAATATAGATATTTTCTAAGTCAGAGGCTGCCTCTTTGCTATCCGCATGCACTAGGAAGAATGTTAGATACTGCTTTTTGTGAGCTTTCCCTATGAACTTGGCACAGTGAGTTACCAGCTCAAGACTGTACCCTAACTCTTCAGCTTCATATGCTTGTTCAAATTTGCCAGCCTCCACGCAATGGTTAGTCCGCAGCACTACTTTGTTATTTGTCCTTTGCTCTCAGGAAAGCGATATGCTTTTATGTCTGTCAGAGTCATTCAAGTTCACTTTATACCCTAGACGGATTCAAGATGAAAAAACTTTTATCCTAGCAAAGCAGAGGATTTTTTTATTGAATTGGAAGCAGAAAAGAAAATGCAAGTATAAATGTACCTGATATCAGTCTCCTATCCTAGCTGTTATGTAAGGATTCTCAGATAAATGCAATAGCTAAGGGTCAATCCCAAAGAACTCTATCTTTAGGATGCTGTCATTTAGATTACAACCAAATTCAGGATCCCTCCTTTTCCAGGTTATTGGGATTCTACTAAAATGATTTGGATCTATACAGTAGCTCTTGGGAACTGCACTCTTTTTCCTTCCCTCCCTTCCTTCCCTTCCCTTTCTTCCCTATGAAATTAGGGAAATTTATTTGTATTCAAATGTCTGACTAGTTCTAGATGCTTCTGAGAAAGCAAGGGAAACATTGTTCAAGATTATGTCACTGGAGTATACAAGGCTTTTCTGAAATACTGATCTCTTCACACCATGTGAACCCTTCTGCTTAAGAAATGCATTGAATTGCTATCCCTCTGACTTCTTTTCTGAGGCAGCACTGACTTGTGTTATGAAGATTTTTTTGGCCTCATAATAATTCACAACTTAAATGTTGTACCACATATTATCAGTATAATGTTGAGACAGTGTCACAATGCAGGACACATTGCGTTACCTTTTTTCTTTTATTTTCATCTTTTTTAGCTGCGGAGACATCCTTCTGGCTCCTCAGGGATGATGTCAGCTAATCTGCATTCCTATCAAAAGAGGTCTTTGTTGGAAATACCTGACAGTAGGCTGGGTGAGGAACAGCGTGCAAGCATCTCTCCCTCTAATGGAGTAGATAGAAGAACAACTACGCTATACAATCATTTCACATCAAAGAATGATGAAAATAGGTAAACTGAATAATCATAGATTTATGAACCTTGTATTAGATTGGTACAAGTCTCTGCCTTAGGAAAAAAAATTAAATGTTCATATGCACAGAATGCTTTGTGACTACTTTATTACTTCTTTGTGGTTTTGAGTACATTTAGTTGTCTTGATGGGTGGGTCTCTATCTCCTAGCGGTACCTTTCAGTCTTCCCCTTTATATGCACAAGCAAATTGTAACTGCACATTTAATGCATCCAAAGTAGTGAAACAGTGTTTATCAGTGTATCACCGTTACCAATAACTAAACTATTGGTTTAAAACTGATTTGTTTTACTGCAGTAAAAGAAGTGTTTGAATATGTATGTAGTCATTTGGGGGCTTTTATGTATCACCAGTATTCGTATTATGAAATCACGTGCCATTTCTATTTTCTGTACCTTTCAGATCTTTTGAAGGTACGCTGTACAAAAGAGGAGCTTTACTAAAAGGTTGGAAACCTCGCTGGTTTGTACTGGATGTGACAAAACACCAGGTAAAACCTTTTCAGATAATGGATTTTTTTTTATGACTAGTTTGCTGCTTTTTTATTTGCTAGGTTTGTATAGATTAATTTTACAAATAATACTAATAATGATTATTTTCAGATGCGATGTGTGTGTTACATCATTATAGACCATAGATCTATGTTTATCCTGTGTATCTTGTAGCTGATACAGCATTCTGAATGGACACAGGTTTTTAGTATTTTGGGTTTTTTAAAACAGTGATAACTGTTTAGCATATAATCATAAAAGACTTCTTGGACTGGAAGTCATGCATTACTGTTTGGGCCCAAACATTTTTTGCCTGCTTCATACCTCAGGAAAAAAAAGCTCGGTAGTGCCTGAGGACATTTTTGGGGCGCTGTGGTACACAAGCAATACAAGCAATTTTTTGAAGCACTGCTAACTCTAGAATGTCATTAAGCAATTGAGTGGTGAGCATAATTTGCCCTTTAATATGACCTCCTTAGTTTCCAAAAGAACTAAAAACTCTTTCTGAACTAGAGAGTGAAAAACTTAGAAGGTATTTCCTAGAGTGCAATTGGGATGACGAGAGCTAATATGGTAACTGATAGCAAGTGTAATTCAGGCATTCATGTTGAAACTGTAGTAGTTATTGTATGCTCAGTGTGTATTTTACAGCCTCTTTGTTCCTCAAGCACTTTGCTATGAGTATTTTTCTTTGCAAATGAAAGGGCATTATATACTCTGGAAAATCATAATCTGAATTGCTTCAGCAGAAAAATCCATTTACCTCACTCGACTTTTTAGTGGGTTTATGTCATCTGTATTTGAGAAAGCTGACCTGGATTCTGTATCAAAGTCTTTTTAAATATGGAGAACAGGATCACAGATCGCTCTGAAATGAGTTTGAATTTTGTAAATGGCTTAAAATGAGTTAAAATTTCATCTTGAATCTGTATTTCTAGAAGTCCTGAAATGCCAAGTTCCTGATTGAACAATAATTTCAGGTGCCATATATAGGAGTATTTTAGATTAGTATAGTGACGTAAATTTAGTAGCAAAATTACTCGTAAATAGTCTGACAAATCATTGTACAGCAAGGAGCACTATAAACAGAGGAGATCTGTTGGTCTAAACATTTTACCCAATTTACAACGTATGCCGGAATTCTGCAGTGGAAATTTGTGGTCTCGTGTACTTTAAATAATATTGGGTCATCAGGCAGTAACCTTCATTGAGCCAAATATTCCACACAGTGTGGGTTGTAACCTCTGAGATTCATGTATGCTTTTGTTTATTAATTTATATTATATATTATATAAATATTAATTTATTGTAATCAATACACTTAAAAAATATGTAATCTAGATAAAGACAGTCATCTTTTAAAATACTAATTGAGGATTTCTAGATTAGTGTGGTAAAATACCAATAAATGTGCTGATTTTAATTATTCTTCCTGATATACAGGAGAAAAGGTTCATTTTGCAGAAGAAAAAAAATGCTTTTACGTTTTTTGTATAACCAAATATCCTCCTGAGTATCATAGATGTAGGAGTAATACAGGTCAATCTGAGTTGGAATTCTGTTGTTTGACCTTTGCTATGAAAGTTTGCTGTACTATTTTGCATTGGTTTATGGGATTTTTTTTTTTTTAATTTTTATTTTTTTTAAAAAAAAGCAAGTATCAGATTTTCTCTTCTGGAACTTGTTTGCGTATTGAAACTCAGTTTAGAGAGTGGTTAACATTCATATCAAAGTATCTTTGCAAGGAGGAAAAAAAAAAGCAAGCTTCATTCAACCACTAAGTGCAGTATAGGAAAATGTGAGTTTTCTATGTAGTTTGTAATTATCTAAAATTATACTTAAATTTTTGCTGATCATTTTAAATTCTTGAAATAAAGTGTATAAGTGTTCTGTTAACTCCTTGGTGAAGTAAAGCTTTTGTGTTAGTTTCAATGTAATGAACAGCGAAGAGGTGGTTTCTGTTAGAAAAACTGATTAGGAATGCTGAATCCTAAAGACCAGGTTCTGCTTTCATCCTTCACACGTCCTTTGCCCAAAAGCAATGCATGACTATTTGACGCTTCTCTGCTCTGAAGCTCTGGTGACAAAATGCTCCTCCCCCAACTCCGTGTCTGCACAGGAACAGATGGTGGAGACTTTGCTATTACCCGGAGATATCAAATAGAGGACTGGCCAGTTAAGGGGTATCACCAGTCCCACCATTTTGTATATACCAAACCTATGGTTTCTGTCAATTGTGTCTTAGAAATTCCCTATGTCTGATGTCCTTGGGTCTTAATAATATTTGTGCCTCCCACCCTTACCCCTCCATGCCCCCAAGCTGTATCCAGGAAAAGGTAAGAAAAAGTGAAAGGTCCATCTAAATAGCATATTTGGATTTTTTTTTTCTCTTGTGGTCTAGCTGCGATACTATGATTCCAGTGAGGATACAAGCTGTAAGGGACACATAGACCTTGCAGAAGTAGAAACTGTGATTCCTGCTTCTCCAACAATTGGAGCCCCAAAACATGCAAGTGAAAAAGCATTTTTTGATGTAAGTATATCTGGTCTTTACTTGATCTTTATGTGAAACTTTCTTGTCTTGCTGTGTTTAACCTACTACTTCCAATCCTGCTGGAAGGTGTGAGCTAGGAAGGAGCTGTCATGCCAACTTGAAAAGTTTCTACACAGGTAGCATATGGCCCCCACTCTCAACAGCAGAAGTTCAAAAAATGTTACATTCAGACCCAATTAGTACATTGAGTATTACAGTTTAAAGTTTGCAAGTTTCTTTTTCTATTTTGTGTGTTGACTTGTCTGTTTTCATGTTCTTTTTCCTTTGCAGTTGAAGACAAATAAACGTGTATATAATTTTTGTGCCCAAGATGCACAGAGTGCTCAACAATGGATGGATAGGATCCAGAGTTGCATTTCAGATGCTTAGACAGGAAAAACATTCCGTAATAAAGACATGTTTAAAGCACCTCCTCCTGTAAGAAGCTAAGTTCAGAAACGTTACTGACAGGCAACCAGCCTTCCTTATATTTCAGCCATAAAAGTTCATAATATGCTAAAGTTTCTTTTCTGTTTAATAATTATAACCACTGTAACTGCTATTTTTTTTCTGCAGGGAGGACTTTGAAAAATAATAATCCATTTATCCTGAATTTCCACTTTCTTCAGTACAATTCCTAGCTATATAAGTGGGCTGTATTTGCACTATCATCTAATCCTGGTTTTCTCATTTCAGAGCTATTCTGTTAGGAAACCGGTCCAAAGGAAATTGTAGAAATTTCCCCTCCCACAGGAAGTGTATTTTCACTTTATTTATATTTTTAAGTAGAATGTTCTTATTTCCAAGCTAGTCATGAATAAGAGGGAACATGTCTACAATTCCTAAAAATAAATAAATAAAGCTTGTGAGTCCAGTGACATATATATCAGGTTGCCAATGTTTATAGACAGTTGATATTTTTAAAGACTAAAAAGTGAAATTGCCCGATACCAGACTTTCAAGTGTCTTCTCAGTGTGCAGGTCATTCCCTATTCCTGTGCTCTACTGAGTGCTTCTGCAATGTTGTTACGGAATTTCAAATTCTAGGGATTATCTGAAGATCATAGCACTTTTATTTTAGATTCTGTTTGCAGTTACAATGGGATAATGAAAGAAAACTGGCTGACACTATCCAGGAGAAACAGAAAACAACAGACTAGGAATTCAGTAGAAGAAAGATCTCTTCTGTGTGAGTTGTATATGTTAATTTATATGCTGTTCTGCTCACTGTAAAATAAAAAATAACAAACATGATAATGCACTAAACAATGAAGCAAGCACTTGCACTGAAATCTTTAAAATGCAGATATTTTGCAGGGCAGAGGTAAGTTATTTATAGCAGAACAATACTAGCTAGTTAACAACATTTACAAATATTAAATATGTACATAATCAGGTTTGATGTGTCGTGATTTGATACTTTTTAAACATTTTTTGCACATGAATTGGAAGACTGTTTATAGATTTTTACATTTGATAAAGTTGTGTTTGTTCAGCTTAAAATCCTGGCGAAACATTTTTAATAGTCCCAAACTAGTAGAAATTTTACAGTCTAGAAATAGTGATGACATTGAGTAGAATATGTAGGTAATTAAGCCATTGTTTTTATTTTGAAATGTTAATATGTTAAATAGCACACTAATATTACAAAAGGTTTGTATATATGATTCACTATTTTCTCATTTTTCCAGACGTTCTGCTTGTAATTTAATGTCAGCCTAACCGAACTGACTATACTTATAAGATTTTTTTCAGTTATTAAATTGTTTGTGGTTTTTTTATAACTAATGTATTTTGTCAGAAAGGAACATGAATTTCTCACCACACACAATAGGAAATGCAGCTGTTTTTAATGCATTTGCAATTTCAAAACAAAAATATGAAGGATTTTTCTAGCATTTTTCAATTGACAAATTTCCACCTGTGACAATGGTGTTTGCACATTTGTATTTTTCTTTGTATATGAAGTACTTTTATATGTACTTTGTAAAATACTGATCCTGTTCTTAGGTTATATGAAAATATACATACCACTGCTTATTTTGTAACTAGTTAATTTTAACTCTTGTATGTTATGTGATATATGTATGCTAACCATCTTGTAATAAATACACTTCCTAAGGAAAAGTGAAACCTTTCCTTTTACTGTAAAAGAGAAAAAATGCAAGACCCACATGTTGAAATATTTCCATGGGCACAAGACAAATCCTTATTTACTCTGTATTAAGAATAGTGGGTGTATTAAAAACTATGTGGTCTTTTGTATGCTTGTAAATATTCTTACATAAAGGTTGCACTTGAGCATCCTTAACTCAAAACACTTGTCAACAGTAACACTAAAGACTAAAGAAATCAGAATTTAAAGCAAAATTATCATTCTAACAAGTCTCAATGTATAGCCTTTACTAAAAGGCTAAATACATATAATGTTCATACTAAGTGGTTGAATAATGATGTTAAATGTATTTTTTTTAAAAAATCCTATATGGTATTACAACATAAATCAACTGCATACTTTCACCTTGAAACATATCTCACTCATTTCTATCATGTTATGCAAAAATTATCTAGTTCATAAGAAATAAAATATAAAAAATGACAAGGTCTTACTTGAGAATGTGCATCTAAATTGAATTACTGAGTGTAGTGTGGAATATCAGAGTTAAAATGGAAAGGGAATGTGTGACGGAGGTAGGGGACCAGTGACAATTCTTGGATGCTGTGGTGCTTAGACGATAAGGTTTGCATATTGAGCTTGGCATGGATGCTAATGTTGCCTTAAATGTTGATCTCAATTTTTAGTGTCTGTATTGATGGAAAATGGACTTAAGCAACTTAACTTAAAAATATCCAAATAAAAGCTGAAATGAGATATTTGATATTTGTGGTGTTTATGTAAAGAGTATACAAAGGAATGGTAGGCATAGGCTCTTGGTGTGAAGACACAAAGTTTGCAGTGTCCGTGAGGGTCTCTTCTATACAAAATGAAGATTCAAACAGAGACTTAAAGAAAATGCAAAGAAGTTAGCATAGCATAAGCTACAGAGTTTGTCAGTGTGTTTGAGTTGTGGCAGCAGAAGTAGAGAATTAGGAACAGAGAAGTTGCTTGGGAAACATTCTGTGTACACAGGGATCCATCTTCATATTCTATGACAATTTTCCAGAAAAAGGAACCCATCCAAGAGTTGAGGATGAGGTAAACATGTGCTTCCTCTGGTGTGTCGTATCGCTATTCCCATACTGTGTATCATAACATTCCTACTATAGAAAAGAGAATTATCAGGGGCTTCACATAAGGGAAGAAGATTGCTTGCCCTTCTCTGTGTTGAGTAACAAAATGCCCGCATAATAGGTGACGGGATGAACTGAGTTTAAGTTTTGAAGAGTTGTTACTGGTATATTATATTAGTAATTTTGCTTTCCTATCTAGCATACAAGTATCTTCTATAAAAGCCCTCACTTTTGATGGAACTTTAGAATTAGTATACTAAATAATAAAATACTTAGCATGCCACATGTGTGGGTCACTGGTTACGTAATAATACACAAACAGCTAACAGACCCAGGAACAAATGTTCAAACTTTTGTATCACATCCCACACACATTATTTGTATCTGATATTTTGTGAATTGCAGACATAACAAAAATGTGGTGATCTTGTCCAAATACTGTCATTTTGCCTTTTCATCCTGTAATATTCTTGGAGTATGTCTAAGTGGCTGCACCACATTTCTCATTTTTCATATTTGCGTTCATCCAAATATTTTGTCTGTTCATGATTATCCTGTGGTTGCTTTGGGGAGTCAGAAAACTGAAATGAATCTACTAGTTCCCCAGTTATGCTAAAGTTCATGTTGAGTATCACTGTCGCACCTACTTTCTGGGGTTTTGTCTGTATTTGATCAGTTTCTTCCCAAATTTTGGTTACTGTGCAAGCCAAGGGCAGTATTAGCATCCACATTCTCATTTAGGAAATTTTCATATTTGAGTTTTTTCACATAACAGTTTTTTCTTAATTGACTGTCAAATAAGGATGCTGCAAGTTCACTATTGTTTCCTCTCTTTACTTACAAGTCCAGCTAGCCTCTGGAAGGAATGGATTCTAATACAAATACCACTGATAAGAATTGGGTTTGTGTTTCTTTTTTCATAATAAAAATCTCCAAAGACTAATTTTACCTTTGTTTATTTTTCTGCTATAGACCTTTCCAGTCTAAGCTGATACAACTTTTCACCCAAAGGGACTCTTCAATACTTTATCTTTAATTCACTACTCTTGAAGATTGTAAGAGCAAATCAATTAAGTGTAATCAACTATGGTTACCATCTTTATCCATAGTCACACTCCAGTAATTAAAATCCAGATATTAACTTCCCTTCTTACCACTGACAGTTATGGAAGTTTCTCCTTCATCACAAGACTGCCCATCGAGAGCTGAAGGGATGAACACTGATGTCATTTCTGGTTTAGCAAGCAACTATGATATAAACACAGCTTTTAATGAGTTGAGATTGTCATAATGCTCACCTGAGTCATTCCTGAGAAGACAAAGGTCTGTCTTAAACTAAGATGTTTCATTTCATATGTGGACTCCATATGTTACTCCTAGAAAGTTCTCAAAACCCAATCTTGGAACAAAAGGTAAAAGCTATGTTTCAAAGGCAGACTTTCCAACATAATTTATTTGTTTATACCTTGATCCCTATGCAGACCCTACAAACCAGGACATGTGCTAGTGGCAGCTGAATTATAATTCCAGATTGCTAGTCATATCTAGCCAAAATACTGTCTTATTTATCGTTTTCATGGTGGTCAAATCTGTTCTAATGTAATCTCTGCTTCTCTAAAATATTGCTTGTTGTCAACATCCAATGGGAAATTACATTTTGACCAGTTTCAGGTTGTACCATACAGTTCAAGATTCTTCCTTTCTCTTCAAAATTTGCTTGCATGTCAGAATTTGCACATTTATGAATAGAAAATGTTGCTTGATTGTGGCAAGTTTACTGTCGCTGTTTTCCATTGTCTACTCTTTGGTAAAGATGTTTTGTTTATGTGTCTTCTAGGAGATTCATAGAGAGCCTATACTTTTATCTGTAAAATAAGCAATAATAGAAGATGGAAATAGTTAGGCTAAAAGGACCACAATATTATCCTGGAAGGAGATATGAAGGTAGCAGTTGTTTCAGGTATTGAATGGTACTCCTTCCTGCCCCTCATACGCACCTAGAAGAACCTGAAACCTTAAGATTTATTTATTGATGACATATTTATCAATGTATATTGACAAAATATCAATGTATTATTTTGTTGTTTAATGAATTTCTCTCACTGTTCAACTCAGTCAGGATTCTTACATTTCAAACCCACTCAGCCCGTCACCAAACAGGACCTCCAAAACTTGTAGTGACTCTTTGTGTTAAAAGTCTCCATTAATTGTCCAAAATTTGTACTAGGTACAACATCCCTGTTTAATAATGGACTGATGAGACTGCTTTGGATTTAACACTCAGGAAGTGTATTCTGTGCAAGTGCTTTCTCAATAAGGAGATGTTATCAGGTAGCTCAAGAAATGAGCATCACACTGACAGCACTGAGGGCTTTGCCAGGTTACACTGGCTGTGGACCATTTTCATTAGTAGTGCCAGTGAGTTAAAAATTCTGTTCACATCAAGACCTCCAGTAAGTTCAAAATGATAACTTCATAAAATTGTGTGTAATTATGAAATAAGCTCAATATAGTAAGCTATAGTACAGGCAAAATCACTCTCGTGTTTAAATACTTGCATGTTCAGGTTTTGCATATATTGCATTGGTTTTGTGCCATCACAAAAGTTAAAACTTTTATTTCTGCTGTGCTCAGATTATCACTGTCAAGTATTTTAATGCAATAGTTGAAGCGAATGCTTACGCTAACATTTTTAAATCAAAAATACTTACATTGTTTCATATAAAGCATTCAAATCTTTGTAGTGTTTTGTGCAGGCAAATGATTTAGGATTGGAATTTTGAAAAAAAACATTGGAGAGTTGGTGATGCAGTTACCATTGAACTTTGGTGAAGTTGGACAGCCTGTTTCTCTGAGATGCCTGTAAGATATTTTTCTTTATGGTATTCTTTTTAAATTTTCAGAGAGCTTTTATTTAAAATATCCAGCTTGCTCCTAGTGCCTCCTGAATTAGTGTGTCAGTAATTCAGGTATTTGCTTTAAAATGAAATGAAATTAAGTTCAAAAATCTCTTCTGCTTTTCTTAGTTTACTCAAAACGACTAGTTTTCTTCATCTTTAGAACTGCTTTCTGACAAAAAAAAAAGTCAAAATTTAAGTCAAAATTAACTTGGCTTCTTCCACTTCAGGCTCCTGACTCCAAGGAAAGCTTGCAGTAAGTCTCCTTTTCTGGTATGAGTATGTAGCAATGCCTGAAAACCTGGAAAATATCCCATCAAGTGATAATGAACCAGAGCCAGGAATAAATTGAGGAGTTAGTTATGGTATGTAGAATCGTGTCATTGACCACTGTGTGTATTATGTGCATTGGCAGTGTCAGGACAGGCTATAGGTCTTATTACAATCTCAGAAAGTATCATACTGTTGCTACAGCAATCAGACATCTGTTTTTAACCCTAAAATATCTAAGCTTTGTATCTTCCTCTTCCTGCAGAAATAGTCTTCTGAGACTTTGTCTCTTTAGTGACACAAATTTCTGTAGAGAAAATAATTTTTAAGATAAACTCATTTTTATCAGTTATTATTTCAGTTGTTAAAACCACACAGCTGACCACACAGTGGCATATGTCACAAGTTTCTCAGCCTAGGAATAAAAAACAAACATGTCCCTATTTCCTATGATACTGTGTTTTAGTTCAAAGAATACTGCGCACAGATTTTTGTCATGTGAGCAGATTTTCCATTTTTGCTATCAAAACTAAATATTGCTGTCAATAAGGTCATGTATACCCTAGCAACTTGCTATGGACTACCACAAAATTTTTTAGCTGTTGTCAGAAAGGCCTCAGTTTAAAAATATTTCTCCCCTGTCCTAGGTCACTGCATGCATGTTGCCTTATGATATTCAAATATTTCCTGAAAACACAGTTCTGTGCAACTTTTCCACTTTTTCTTTTCTCAGACCTGTTCCCTATTTCACAGTGAAACATTATGCATATTTAAAGTGTTTTAAATTAAATTCATATAATACTTGAGATAAGGAAAACTTTTCTTATTTGATGATGGTATCTCAAGACAACTTGATAACTTTATTTGAAAAATGAGTATGCGCAACCAAAACAGACAGAGTTCCTTCAGTTTATCTTGGGGTTCCAGCCCATTGATTTCTATTGATTTTCATTATCAGACTGAGTTATATGAAAGTGTAGTGAGGCCTTCAGTGACACGTGAAATTACAAGTGACTGTGTTACTGCTCTCATTGGTATATATTAGAAGTTAGGACTTTAGGTTAACCTTTGTACGTATTTTCTTCTCACCAAACCAGGATGAACAGAGATTATGAAGGCTATGGACATCAAAAAGCAGAGAAATGCGGTGGAAAAGCAAGCCCTGGCTGGTAGCTAGTGCTTAACATAGCAATGAGTTGATGCCAGTGTAAAGCAGAGATCAAAATAGCACATGTAAGCAGCTTAGTGCATATTCATCTGTCGGACAGATGATCAAAGAATTAGAAAGGAAAAAGGCAGATATCTGTGACAGAGTGGAGTGTAGGAAAGCTCATGCTGCAAATGGGAAGAATTGCAGGTAAGTAGGCCATGGAACTGGATCCCATACACCCGTATCTCCAGTAGCAAAGGAAGACTTCGATCTCCTTTGCTTTCTTCTGAGCAGTTGTGTTATCTGTTCACCAAAATCTCCCTCTATACTTGTCTCACTCCCTGTTTTGTGGTTTTGACCTTTACTTGTGTGATCATGTCTAAATTTAGATGAGAAATTTTTGAGAAGCAGAGATGATCAGTGTTAAGTTGTTCCCTAGAGGTGCCTAGAATACTTGCAGGTGCTGTGATATAATTAAAACCAGAAGGGTAAGAGTCTTTGTTTTTCAAAGTATTCTGAAACTAATGGCTAATTCAAGTGGTAAATCTATATTTTGGAATTTGGGGGGGTAAGGGAACAGGGTTGGTGATTGAGTTTGGTCTGCCATAAGGGATAAGGGGCCAGTTTGTAAAACTGGATCTGAGCCTGGATTTCAAACACTCTCAGCATTTGACATGTGATTATCGCTCTTTGGAATTAGATTTAACAGCACTGAGGAAAGAGGTTAACATGAAGCCAACATCAAGTATGCTGAACTCTGGTCATTGAAAATACCATTGCTAATATTACTATAAGTGTATTTCCAGTAGAACATCACAGCTTTGTTTATCAAAGGCAGACTTAGCCAAATTATTATCAGCTGCTGGAGATGGGTACAAAGGATGCACTGTCAAGTCTCTACTTTAATTTCCAAATTTGGGCCATTCTTTCCATGATGTAACATACTTATCTGTTATATGGATATTCTCAAATGTGAAATAATTAATAATATAGAATTTTATCCATATAGTAGAATATGGATGCCTTTGCTTAATGGTAGTTGCTTTAACCAAAATGATTTGGTTATAAATTTTCTTGCGCTTTCTTCAGTGTAGCTGAGCATGACCTACTGTCAGAGACAGCACAGAAGGCAAAATGGACCAGTGAGTTGACCAAAAATTGCTATAATACAATGCGGTGTCCTATTACTAGAGTAATTATTGCTAATATTATTTTGAGCTATTATGTAATTAATATTGTTATTTCCTGGAAGAACGAGAGAATTCCTAGCAGTTTGAAACACAAACAGCACACCTAAAACAAAGTCATCTTTGATGCATATGATTAATGTTTTTCAACCAGAAACCACACAGCAAACACACCTGTTCCATTTTATGTGCATAGGGAAGAAGCAAAACATAGAAGTGATATGCCAGTAAAAGTAGGCCCAGATATCACTCATGGGTGCTAATAAATACTTGAGGAAAGTAATGCTACTTAGAACTGTTACCTTTGTTCCTCTTAAAAGAACTCGATAGGTAACATAACCACTTAATTTTTGGTAGACTGCTAACACGTGTTTAAAAGCAAACCTGAGCTTTTGCTGCATTAAGTAAAGCTGTTCCTTTTAAAGATACAAGCACAGTGACACTGTGCACTAGACACTGTAAGAAGAAATAGTCATATAGCCCTTGAAAAAGATGACAGTTAAAACACTATGCAGGATTTCTTGCAAAATTGGAAGTCATCATTATCAAACTCTGGTTTGCCAGGCTTCAAAAGAATGGGAGAGGAGAGAGAAACTTGTAGTCCTTTTTTGAGAACAAACATGGATAGTAGTTACAAAGGGAGATGTGTACTTAGGAAACAAAACCTCATACGGGCCAACATCTGAATTGTTCACTGCTGGATTAAAAAAATAAATGCTAATATGGTACAAAATACTTTTTCCTTAAATTAGGAGTGTTACCCTGAATTTCTATATAAAATACAAAATCCAGGCCTTTATGAAAGGGCATGTACAAATAAAACACATGCATAATGAGAACAGTACAAAGTAGATCGTAAAACTGTTAGTCCTTGCCTTGTTCATAAGATAGCATTAAATGAGGAGGAAAGGGACAGAAGAGTGAGCTGATCTAGAGTTGGCAGGACAGCAGCCAGGCAAATGGAGAAAAAGGGAAATTATTTTCTACATACAAAACTTGAAAAAGGCTGCCATGTTGCTTGGTATTGCACAGGCTAGCAGAGAGCTTAGAAGAATGAAAGACTAAAAATGTCAAGCCCAGGATGGACAGAAGTTGCAGACTGCATTTTTATCTGGGGTTGATGTCTTTGAATTATGTTGCAGGAGCATGGCAACCTTTTCTTCTGAAGGGAAAGACTGAGGACAGACTCAGAAGTAGAAAAACATGTGTGATTTGCATTAATTTTACCATTTTAGTAGATGTTATTTAAATTAATACTTTGTTACTCTGAAAGGGGAAAGGGGATTGTCATGAGGGCAACACATTATTAAAGGCCTTGCCAGAAACACATTCTGGATGGATGAAATGACAGCTTGTGCACCAGAGGAGTTGCCCTGGGAGGTGGCCTAGAACAACTGAAAATGTGCAACACAGTGCGAATGCTTGAAAATGGTTAATCAGTATGAAAGTGTCTGCAGCTGCAAATGGCTCTGGTCAGCTGAGGGCAGGGACTGGCTGCTAGCTGTGCCTGGCAGCAGTGGGGAGGAGGGAGGCTGCTAGTCTCCCCAAAGATGGGTCTTAAACTTAAATCCTTAAAAAAGGATAGGCCTTAAACTGAACAAACACGGTAGAAGAGAAACATGCCTAATGCATCCTGAAACACAATCCTCATGCCAAGTGGGGTTTACTCCTACTTGTCCTGGGTGCCATCTCAAAAAAGAAAGGGGTCCTGGGCCCAGGTGTGCCTTGTGCACAGCCCAGCTGGGGCAGCAGGCCCTGATAATTGGCACCTGTGCCAGTCCCGGGGGCAGGGCTGCGTTGGGCAGAGAAGGAACGGCAGCGATGGCCATGCCAGTGATTCTGCCTTTGTTCCTGCCTGGGCAGATGAAAAGTGATGGACTCTGGCAAGAGCAGTCCTCAGTACCTGCAGAAAAGGTGAGGCTGGGGGGCAGAGTTCAGTTGCCAGGAGAACTCCTTTTTATTGGGGGGGAGGAAAGAAACTAGTCCCAGGCTCTCCTCAGCTAGGTGTGAGGCTGAAAACCTATTTGGGAGGTTTGGGGACTGTGACTCTTGATGCATGTCCTGGCAACCGAACAGCCACATGGCACTGGATGGTGTTGGGAGCCACTGAATGGGAAGCAGCAAGGGTCTGTATCAGTTAGGAGTGGAGGCTGGGCAGGGGAGGGCTTCCTGCATCACAGCAAGGGCTCCTGCTTGCAAGAGTTCCCCAGGTGCAGCAGGACTCCTCTGCACCTTGACTGAGAAGGGAGCAGAAGCTGCCATGTTGCCAGAGCGTGTGGTGTAACCCCGTGCTCTAAACATGATTTTGCCCAAGGAGGTTCCAAAAGGTAAGTGGGGCCCTATAGAGCTTGGAGGGCAGCGTTGGAAGTTTTGATATGATGGTGTAATTCCAAGAATTATTGTCCTCTAGAAACTGCTAAAATATGAAGGGCTTTTGAACAGTAATAATTTAGTATGCAGCGGTGTTTTAGCGTGGTATTTTGGGAATATGGTGTTTCTGTGTTTAAGGGTATGTTCTGTTCTGGATGGTTTGTCTGCAGCCTGTGTTGGGAAGATATTCACAGGTGTCTTTTGTGTTAAAGGACCTACTACCTGAAATCAAGGAATTCCCTGGTAATTTTTTTGTGTGCCATTTAGCATGTCACCTTCAGCTTGCCTCATAGGAAGCTCTGAAGTATGTGGTGTAAGACTCAAATGCTATGATCCAGGTGATGAACTCAGCCCTGAGAAGGGAAGTTTCTACTTACTATTCAAATAGTTGTTCTAAGACCAGCTGCATGACTTGGTGGTTAGCATTTGAGATGTGTTGCACTGGTCTCTCGCAGTACATTTTATGCAGAGTTGTTAAAGAAGCGTGTGGATACTGCATCCTGCTTGAGCTGATCTCTGCTAATATGCTATAGAAATAGAAGCAAGCCAAAAGGTGGCTGCAGCTGTTGTTTACTACAACATTATGCATTTTGGTTCCATATGTGCCTCTGTGGAAAAGAAGTGCTTCAGAATAAGCAAATAAAAATTACACAAATTGGAGAAAATAAGTACAGCTAACCCACCTTCAGCATCTAATTTCTACATTACAACAGAGCTTTTCTGTATCCAATCCCAACTCCCCAAAGGATTTAGTGTAGATCAGAAATACCTCTGAGCCTAATCATGTCAGTGGAGTTCTTCCACAGAAAAATAAAATACCAAATCTGCACATATGCTGAACGTGTTGAAGTTGTGTAGAATAAAAGAAAGTTTGGACATTGTGTTAATGTGATGGAGAATATTTTGATGTTGTAATTTGCTTAAAAAGCATGTGTAAGTAATTGCTGCATGAGGCACTGAAGTCAGACTGACTGTTCACAGATGCAAACATTTCCATCTCCCAACAAAGGATTCCTGATTCATTTTGCATTACAGTGTGTTAGAAAGCACTGATAGGTACTCAGCTTTTTCCTGTTGTTAATCACGTCTTATGTTTTATCTGAAAAATTTTCATGCTTCTGTCATCTTAGAAAAGAATTATTTTTTTTAATTCTGTTACCATTACGAACAAGAAATCTCCTGTGCTCAGAAGAGATGAGATGTTCTTCTCTATTCTGATCAAGGGAGTAGTATGCTTGCATGCTTTGCATTTTGTGCATTACATATGTCATTACACGACATGCCAATCGAGGCAGAACTTTTTACATGATGTTGCCTATACAAACAGTTCATACTAGAAACCGTGATATGACTTAGTATGTGGCTAACTGAAGAAATTCCCTGTAAGTTGCAGGTGAATGCTATAGGTGAATTCCATATAAGTGGCTGGTTTGGGAGGCATGGAGTAGGATGAAACCTGCAGTTAGCCCTCTTTATGCAATAGGATGAGTACATCATCTTAAACCGCTTTTTAAAGATCCCTCAGCTACTGTATTTTAATGGTTGTAGCAATAACTTCAGATAAGCCTACCACCTTAAACAAGATGGATCTTTCTTTGCTTTACTGCAGTACTTTTGGATGTAGCTGACTCTCAGAAGGGATCAATTGCTCTGCTCTTAGGTGATATCGTAGCCAACCAGAGCATTTCTCTGCGATTACATGAATATAAACAGCGTATATTGAATATTATAGTACTTAGTTTGACTTACAACTAACTTCCTGAATAGTATTGTCAACAATAAAAATATTTGGAGTACTCCATTTTCTTGGCACATTGTTTGACAGGTCTGTTTCTTTGCTGTTAGAGGTAGCAAAATCCAGGAAAACATGCAGCTGAACAGTTGTCATATTTGTGGGACCAGGACAAGGGCTATTTTTAGTTACTTTGGTTTTTCACTCTTGTTCCTGAATTCTTTTTTGGGGGGTTGAAATTATGGCCTGCTTAGCTTTTTGGCAAAGCTCACCCTGAGTTCAGCAAAGCAGAGATTTCATCCCTCGTGAAGGTTATCATATCTGTTAAATTGAGTTTGAGCTTTGGCCACATGGAAACCAATACTTGCTGTTACTATTAAAGTTGCTTTGCTTTTAGCAGCGTACTTTGGAACCATGTTTCTGTCCTCTCTGGATTTACCATCATAATTTCCAAAATACTGTGTTTTGGAAAAAGAACAAAAATAATAGATGTTAATAACCATGGGATGAAGGGAAACTTCAGCTGGGTTTGAAAGTGACACCATAAATTGCTTTTAATTCTGTAGATTTATGATTTCACAAAAGACATGATGAGATAGTGTTTGTTACAAGTAGTAATCAAGATGAACATACGATGCAGGAATTATTTTCTTGCAGAGTCAGCTAGTTTGATTGTAGCTTTTCACTAATGCAGCAACTATAGAAACTAGTTTGTACTTCATATGCAGTGTGTTCTGGTTATCTGTAAAATACATACAAAGCTTTTATGTGAAAGCACTCAGCATTCTGAGTGCACAGCCAAAGGAGTGACCCTGAGATCTTGCTCAGGTGGGTTATGTTTACTGTGTAAAACAGGACTCAATCCTTCAACCCTTACTTACAGAGACATGGCTCAAAATAAACTAGTGTAGAGTCATAATTTATAATATAGGCTACAGAATTTTTCCCAGTCATCTCTGGAACTATTTTTAAGTAAAACATGTATTCCTAGATGTCCGGTCAATATTTGATGGTATGAAGTATATAAAATTCATTACTATGTATAATGAGCAATTGCCCCTGCATCAGCAGAGGCTTTGACTCAGGCCAAGCTGCCACGGGAAGATTCAGGTCTGTAGACCTGGGCCTGTGGGGATGCATGGGGCTCCTCTCTGAGGCTGGGCAGACAGTGTCCTTGCCTGACAGAGGTGGGCACTGGTTGAGAGTCTGTGTCACCCAGTAAAGGAGCAGCAGATATTGGGGTGGTTAAAGTCTCCCATGAGTCGTCCCAGGGCCTATGAATGTGAGGCTTCTTCCAGTTGTCTGAAGAAGGCTTCATCTACTTATGTCTTATCATGTCATCTGTAGCAGACACCCACCACAACATTGCCCGTGTTGGTCTGCCTGCTAATTCTGACCCATAGGCAGTCACCTGGCTCATTATAGGTCTCAAGGCAGAGCTCCATGCACTCCTGCTGCTCTCTCACACAAAGGGCAGCCCCTCCTCTTCATCTTCCTGGCCTGTCATCCCTAAAGAGCCTGTATGCATCCATCACAACACTCCTGTTCTGTGAGCTATTCCATCATGTCTCCCTGATGCCAATGAGATTGTAGCCCTGCAACTGCCTGCAGACCTCTGATTCTTCCTCCTTGTTTCTCAAGCTGTATGTGAGTGCACAGACACTTCAAGGAGGCATCCAGGTGTGTTGATTTCCCAGAAGTAGTACCATAGTATGTTAGTATTGCTCTCAGCGTCACTGAACATTTTAAGATGGACAGCTCTAGTATTAGAAAATGGAGGTTGGCCCAGCACATAGGATAGGAACATGTTCCTGAAGGGATGTACAGGGCAGCTCTTTGGTTCTAGTACAGCCTCTTAGAGTGAGCATAATTATTTATAGCTAAAGAGAAACTTAAGGAGGGCTATGTTTGCTCTCCTGAAGTCCTGTGCTGCGAGATACCCACCTGGATAAGTAACGCAACTCAGAAACATTCCCTTCTGTCCTGATTCAATGCAGGGCTGGGCTTGATGGATCCCTTCAGTCAAGTTACAGACCAGCTGAGCAGTTTGAATCCAAGAAATTCTTTAAAAGCACAGAGAAATTCAGATCTGTTGTTCTGGTTCAAGCCAAATTCTAGTGAAGCCATGTGATGTAACTTACACCATTTTATGGCAAAGAAATTCAACATTCCAAATATTTCATGAAGCTAGTTAGTATTTACGTAAGTTTGACAGGCTCTGCAATGTGACGTATGTCCTGTTCTAGTTTGGTTGCCAATGTGGTTTGCCAATGACATTTTTAGTGTGGGAGCAAGACACGCAATACTTTCAAACTCAGTTTTGCCAGTATTTCTCTAGCTCAGACCCTTCAGATGGAGATTTTTCATATGGTTTGCATTGAAAAATTATTTGCATTGCATTTCATATGGTTTGCAATGCATATCCTGCATTGCTCTGTATTTGGACATGCCTTTGTATTGGTCAGTCCTAGGGTCCCCCTTAAGTTTTCTAGTCTATCCTTACAATGTGTCACAGATAAAATTGCTATGTCAAGACACCACAAAAATGCTTCTGTGTCTTTGGCATCTGTGCTCTGCATGCCAGAACCATTTATTTAATTTACATTTTTTCCTTTTGAATATCCATTATTTAGGATGTAGAAACAGTAGCACATCTTCCTTTTAACTCTGGCTTTGATAAAGTTAAAAACATTGCTTCTGAAGGGTCTGAGGCTCTGTTCATTGGAAAGAATTTTGCTTTTTTTGTGTACCAAGCAGCTAATTCTTATACAGGGAAAAAAAAGCCTTGTTATAAATACTGTAAGAGCTAGAGCTCTCTCAACTGCTGTCATCTCTGTGAAGGGTGATGCCGTAGCAAGGATCCACAAGGTATATTGGGGGGGGGGGGGGGGGGGGGGGGGGCACTTTCTTTGTGGGTTTGGTTTTTGTTGTGGGGAGTTGTTTTCTCCCCCAGCTCCTCCTCCATGCCACCTCTGCTGACATAAAAAGCAAAAAGGATATTCGTAGTGGATATGAGCCCTATTAGTTAACACCTGAATTGGTACTATAATGTGTGTTAAAGCACCCCACTCTTAAGTGCATTTTATAGATGGCTTGATAAAGTTCCATCATCTTCTGTCATTAACATCTGTAAGACCACCTCTTTCCTTTCCTCTCTGCCCCCAGAAAAAACTCGTATATTTTCTTGGGTGCTGAATTTTTTTAAAAAGATAAATTGGTGAGAAGTTGCTATATTTACATTCGAAGAAATAGACGAGGTGTTTTTGATATTTCCTTCATTTTCTCAAAGACACAAATTCAGAGGCATCATGAGGTTAGCTTCATGATTTAAAACAAACAAACAAACAAAAAACCTAAAACAAAGCGTAGGCACATAGCAAAGTAATAGTGTTACAATTCTATAAGGAATTTGCTCAAGCCCACATGACCTCAAGCTGAATATGAAGTATTTGTGTATTTAACACATGAAAAATGGAACTAAATCTGGAAGTGCGAACTAAAAACGGTGTTCTGTAGACCTTGTGAATCAAGAAGCAGAAGCAGCAGAGAGTCGTACTTGAGTATCCTTTGCTTTTTATCTTAGCATTCAGTTTTCTCAGAAACTGAAACCAGCCACATCTATATCCCAACATCAGATTTGAAGAAGCTGAAACAGCGCAATGGATGCTTGTAAATGAGGAACATTACGTGAAGGCTTGTAATTGTTCATTGATGCAGAGAAATCTCAATAGAAAGCATTCTAAGCCTGGTGCTTGGCAATATGGGCAAATACGCTATCTTTCTGGACTGCCTATTCCATAACAAAATACTGTTGTTGGTAATACCAGAGAGCATTTGCAGTCTCTAGTGTCCTACAAAGTATCTCACTGCACCAGGGTCAGGCTTTCAGTCTTGCAATGTGATAGTTTACTCCTAATTTTTTTTTCTTTGTTATCCAAATGTTCTACTTAACGCTGATTATCCTGAGTTTCTCATCTTGTCATCGTTATCTATTCTTGACTCATAGAAGATGACTAAAGCAATAACTGACACTCTGTGTAGTTTTTCTGGGTGGATATTTCAAAAAACTTTTGTGTATTTCAAAATTATTTATGTACCTTTGTTCTAGATCTTCTAGTCCTTTGCACAGTAAAACCAAGATATGGGAAAACATAGTATGTTTTTTCAGATATAGCTCTATGCAGTTTAAAATTTTACAATTAAAGTGGCTGCCACTTTGGATTTGTGATTTTTTTGCTTTTTGATGCTTTTTTCCCTTCTTAATATGAAACAGTTTCTAGGCTGAAAATATGACCTTGTGCATTGTAGATGAGTGTTTGGATGAGGGGGGTTGGGGTGTCATTTTTGCGTGTTTTCTTTGATGCTTTTTTTTTTTTTCTTTAGAAATCTTATTTGAGAGACACTCTTGGCCTAAAAATTTCTTTTTGTGTTAATAATATCTCTGCTGTAGAGCATTTATGAAAGTCCTGCAATACTTGGTTTGCAACCAAACTGTTACTGTTTGAAAGATGAACCATTTTGTTTAAATACTGATGGAAGTTTTTAGTTTGCTACCCTGTCCTTGAGTGTAACAAATGCTGTTTAGATGGAAAGTTGAAAACAAAAAAGGGTTGAGAGGTTAGTTTTATGAATGTCTTCCTAAATGAATCCTAGGACTATACAGTATGTTTCTTAATGCTTTTGAGAGTATTCCTAGATATGACTTCAGATTGTTAGACAGTTTTTGCAAAATATTCAAACACAATATACCTTTCATACTAGTGAGTGAAATTCACTGCATGCTGTTTTACAGAAACAGATAATCTTAATTTCTAACTTTATAATTCCTAAAAAAATAGGTTTTATGACGACTCAAAACAATTCCTATTTAACTTGCTCAAGTTTCCAAAATATCTTATTCCAGATGACAGATGTTTGTTTTTATGCCAAACTTGGAGGTATCTGTAAGACTGGATTCCAAAATGTCAATGCCATTATAGAGTATAAGTCAAATTTGGGGCAGAGGAGAGGGAAGGAAGGAGTGACTACAAGAACCTAGTTTGTTTTCAAAACACTTCACACACTCATGTGGCCTGGGGCATACCTGAGGTCATGCCTCATTAGCCTTTGGTAATAAATTGAGTTTAGCTCTCACTGGTACTAAATAATGCTGATTTAACCTTGTTTAGACACTTTTCCCCCCCTTCCTCCCCCAGAAACTTACTCCATCCCCCACCCCCAAAGATTGAATGTATTGTTGTACTGGGCATGGATATTTATGCTTCAGCAGTGCCTTGTGAAATCTTCCACAGTGTGGTTTATTTAGGAGCAGACCATCTGAACCTAATTCAGTTTCTTATTTTCAATTTGTTCAGGAACTATTATTATAAACTCTTCAATGTGGAAATAGTCATTGGCTTTTACAGTGTTCTAACCTTGTCCTCTTTTTGCCTCTTTTAGTAACCTCATTTAATGAACAATGTTGCTTGCTGGGATACGTGATTAGCTGCAGCTTCCTCTTTCTTCAGTGGTTCTCCACATTGATCGCCTTAGTGTTCATGACAGACGTGAACTTCACAGCCTCTACCTGCAGCCCAGCTTCCTCTCTCTGTTCTAGGGCAGCTGGCACCTACTCTGCCCAAAAGCAGAAAGAACGGTAGCACAGCTATGCTTCACTTCCTTTCTACTACTTTTGACTGTGAGGCAACCTTTAAAGTCCAGTCTCCCTGTATATGTTCCTATTTTTATTTAGGTTTGTATGGTTCTTTCCTATGGCAGTAGGGGAGAACAAGCAAAACCTTTGTTATGTACTGTCTTTCTTTAAGTAAATCTATCCGTATTCCAGAAGAGGTTTCCAGAGTCATCCAGGAAGTTACGAAGCTGTTCCTGCACAATACTCTGGTGCTTGCTATTAAGTGCAACTTCAACATGCCTGGCTGTGCCTCCTCAAGTGTTACTTTTCTTTGAAGACTACTAAGTGGGGAATAAAAAGGATGTCAAATTAATCACATTGGTACAGGACTACCTAGGCATCAGAGGGAGAGCTGTGTGAAGTCTTCAGGTACTGTTTTGGTTGCTTTTGATCGGTGCAGAGTTCCATCCTGATCTCCTGCGCCATTTGTGCTCCTGTCCTCAGCTGCGCCACTCATTTGGGGCTCACTTGTATAGTCTGAAAAGGACTGATCTTGTAAGTACGTACCAGCTTTACGTAGTGTATGTGATACCTTCTAAAAAAGCTTACCTTAATATGGCATGGTGATTTTCAAGAACATTCACTACTACAATCTGAAATGCAGCTGTACTACAGAGTTGACTTTTAGTTTTATTCCGGTATCTTTCCTCAAGGGTAAACCTCAGATAGCATCCTGCAGCTTATTGAACATAAATGCCTTGACCGTATCAGCACAGGGAAGTGTGTGGTGTTCTGCTCTGATTTATTTATGCTTTGATAATGAATTTGGAATTGTTTTTAGCTCTCCACAGGGCCCTAATTATAAGAATAGATGGAAATGCAAATGTTCTTGTTCAAAACAGCAGTAAGTATGTTCTTAACTTGTTAACTCAAATGGAACTTAATTATGGTAGACATGTATTTCTGCTGTCCTGGACTGAGGTCAGTAAGACCTGGCACTGTCGAGATTAGGTTTTGATTTGGTTGCTGCAAAATGATTTATATAGGTGAAAGAAAAACTTGTTTTTGTTTTGAGTCCCAGGCCTCTCTGCTTTATGATTAGTACCTTGACAGCATAGTTCTCAGTATATTCTGAAGGATTTAGTTATAAATCTCTGTCTTTGTACACTTCTTCAAACTAGGCTGATAGGTAAAAACTTCTGCTTATAAATATTTTCTCTGTTCAAGAGAGATTACAACTGCATTTACTTGCATTCATTCAATGAATGTTAGAAATATGCCTCAGTTGGATCCAAGCTTTTTCAAAGTTCAGGAATACTCCTGAACACATCTGGGACTTCAAGGGGAAGGAATTGTGAAGTTCGAATTCAGACTCAAATGTTTGGAAAGAGCAGACACAAGTTGTAAGCCCTACAATAAATACTGTGGAGAAGGAGAGGTATCCAGTTGGAGCCTCTTGAAGTTCACAGTTAATGGCTGTAGTTGTTCATCAGACTGCATTAATAAGTATGAATCCTACCTTGATTTGTGAAATAGACCATTTGCTTTCAGGAAAGGAAGCTTGTGGGGAGGAAAGCAGTCCTGGTTTTCTATATATCCTTTAATACCCAAGGGTATTCTGGCACATGCCTTGCAGCCTTTCTGCAGTAACAGACCCAAGTCACGGTGAGCAGAAAGTACAGTCTGGCTGTGCCCTTGATGAGGGAGCTGATCTTGTTACGCTGTGGTTTGTCTAGAGGAGCTCAAGCCTTGTACTCTGGGGGTGGCATTTTCGTATTTATTTGTTCTTTGTTTAGCCCTGCATTTTTATGTGCTGGCTGCAGGTCGGTCATTGCTCAGCCAGCAGCTGTATGGGCCAATTCAAAGAGTCACTAAGCTGAACTAAACTGTTAGCTTGTCTGTTCGTCTCTAGGCTTCCCAGGATTTCCAGCAGTAAATCTGGAAAATACATCTAATCCCACTGAAGCATTCTCCAGCTTTTTTGACACGAAGGATTGTGTGGTGGCCGTTGTGATTTGTGTGCAGCAGTGGAGTCTGTGGGACACAAACCAATGATTAGGAGCTGTGTGATTTGGGGGGAAAGGGGAGAGCTCGTTTGCTATTTCTGGGTTAGGGAAGGAGGGCAGTTAAACTTTATATTAATGAACTGACTAGAGGAAACAGACCCGAAATCAAAAAATCCTGCCAAATATTAACTTTTTGTTGATGGTAGAATTTGTCCAGTTTATACACCTGCTGTAGAAGTGCTTTTTATCGGAAGCTGGCTCATTTCCAGAGATGAATATAAGCCTCCGGCCAATAATAGACAGAATAATAGAGAAACAAAAACAAAATCACAAGCATCTGTCCATAATGATTTATTCACATTTTCATCCACATTGAAAGCAAATGTTTTGATTAATTTGCTGCAAGTTTACTTCTCTTATTTTCCTTAACATTTTTCTTTATTATTGGATTTACATCTTAATACAAACAGTCTACTATATATTTAGATATATTGTTTTGCTTATAACAATATAATTGGAAAGAAAGATGAAATTGAAGATAGCTACTGAGATACAATAAATTAAAGTTTATCAAATTTGTTTTCAGATCCCTACTGCCCCTTAACTATGAAAGGAAAAAACCCAACATTTATCATAATTTTGTTTTCCTTATCGTAGAGATGGTGGTGCTGACAGGAGGGTTGATGATGGCAGAGTAAACTTAAAAAAAGAGAGAGAAAGAAATACTTGTCATTTCTTAAAATGAAATGAAAGGGGATCTCTCCTGGTGTTGTACTATACCTTTCTGTCCATAGATATGGTACACAATGGAAGCATTTGGCTCCAGAATGATCTTGCCAAATAAACCAAAGGGGGATTTGAGAAGTTTGGTCTGATGCTGTAACTCCTTGTGAACTTGGACTCTCTCGCAGAGCTGGTGCAGGAACACCGGGAAGCCTCCGTGCAGAAGCAAACAGATAGATATTCCTTGCTAGGCTTTTTTATTTATTTAAGTGTTCTGAACTGTTGGATCCCATTTGGGGCAGAAACTGAGGAAAATCTAAAGTGGTATTATTTGAGATCTTATGAGTTGTATCCACAAAATTTGTGCAGTTGTATGTTTCATATACCGGAATAAACACGTCGCCTGTTGGGTGCTTCCCTTTGGAAAAATGCCCAGCTCTTAACATCTTTTCTTATCTGCCCACTGTTGGTGCTTTCACGGTTGCTGATGTGGAAATGAGCCGCTCTCTTCCAATGATCTGAAATGAGCAGAGTGACGCTTCCTTTTTTCTTCTCCCTTTCTGTGTGCAGGGAAAGGGTGGCTGGCTCTGGCTGTGTGCGCCAGCTCCTGCCTGTCGGCTTTCGGAGGGGCCAGCCTCCACTTGGCCTTCTGATGGCCAGTTCCAGAAGAGGACTGCAGAGGCAAATTACATCCAGGCTTACCTTTGCTCTCCAGGACAAGCTAAGCAATTCTCACCAACTGTTTCGATCTACCAGAAGTAGCTCTACTTTATTTAAATGAATAGCACATCTGACTCGCCTGTTTGCTGTCTGAAAAGCTGGATCCTATTTTCCATGGCCTCACTCCTCCTTCCACCCCCACTCTCTCCTCCTTCCCCCAGAGGAGGACAGTGCTGCCATATGGCATAGCAATCCTTAGCGCTGGAAGTGGCCAGTTCAGGACAACTGGAAAGGAATTTGAGCCATTACTGGAATTCTAATCTCAGACTCTTCTAGAAAAGAGCTTAACAGCTTTTTGCTTGTCCTCTTGGGTCTGATGTTTGACAGGAAATGAGTTTGAAGGGTTCAGGAGCAGGTCACAGAACTCGCCTTGCTGCCAGCTGCTCTGCCGACCTTAACAGTGTGTTTGCGGAAATCTGATACACTTGCTTATTATTAAAGCCTTTTCTCTGAGAAAAGTTACTTCCAAAGCCAGGTCCTACCAGACGTATTGCTAGCATATTGCATCCTCGCCTCTCTGAATTCTTCTCCACTGACACTTGTTATGACCTAAGACTCTAGCCATGTGAAAAATGCTGTTTTGTAATTCAAGGCAGAGTGAACAATTGTGTTTGCAGGCATGTTTATGTTTGTCTTTTGCAGCACTTACTTTGTTTGTCCTTTATATGCCCAACTATGGGATCTCAAAGAAACCCAGATACTTTCCTGGTCTTGCATAATTAATGTTAGAATTTATAAATACCTCAAATCCGATCTCGAGAAAGCAATTTTAATGGATGGGCTGACCGTTTCCTGTGTAGCAGCTGAGAAGTATATTCCCAAGCAAATTTAAAAATAAAGCAGCCTCCATACTTTCTTGGAATCCTATTGGCAAGTCGGTGTTGTTCAGACTAGTACGAAGTTCAAATAGGCCATGGAGACTGATGGCATGTCCCTCTTTCTTCACCGTGTTTCTGATTTAGAAATTGCTTTCCAAATTAAAAACATCAGAGCAGAGCAGACCAGATCAGGACAATGTGGAAGCCCAGTAACGGAACTATGCTGGCATGAATATTGCAACTAAAAAGCTATAGTAAAAGTACCCTTGATCACCTGCTTTGAGAGTGCTACATCTTCCCAAGAGGACAGTTTAGCAGCTTTGTATGTTATCTTGTAGAGGGACATGTCTAGAGAATAATCCTTGTGCAGAGCCTCTACTTCAAACCCAGGAGGCTTGCTTTTCCCCTCTTCTTCCTCCTGCCCAAGAAGTTTGTGCTGGTGCAAAAATAATTAAGGAGATGAAATTAAAATAACACAAAATATGTAAGACTGGCTATATCACTGCATTTTTTTTTAGCATCTTTTTATTTCTCTCTCATATCTTTACTTCTGTAGGAATTTGGCTCATCTGCAGGTTCTGCTGCTTTAATACATTGGTCAGTTTGCACTTCAGTTCAGCCTTCTCAAATGTCTGCTGTCTCTCCAGAATCAGTGTGTCCTGGAAAACTAGTGCAAATGCATTGACAAAAAACAGACACATGGAATACATAAATGTACCATTATTTTGACTTCTTAGCTTAACTGGTGAAAAGTCTTCCAGAAATCTCGAACAACAACTGAAATGGGCTTGCAGGCTCAAAAGACCTATCATTCATGGATAACAACTGCTTCAGCCCTAATCATTTGTGGTTCCTGCCCCAGTTTAAAAATTACTGTGCAGGCCAGTCTACTATTAATGCAGAACTGAATAGTAACCCTCTGATTCAACAGTATGATTACCAGACTTGATAGCACTGAGCACATATAAGATGTACCTTTTGCTTCAGCACTACATGTGTACGGCACTGTGTAGAATGGAAAAGCCAGGAATTAAAAACAAGTAGGATTCTGACTTGAAATGTTTCTGGTCTCCTTGTCTTCCTTAGGGGTTCTTAAAAGTCCTGCTGCCTGTCCTTAGCTGCACTATTTGAGGGGAGCTGCTTCTATCTTAACAGGAGCTCACATTTAAATAAAAGAAGAGTGGAAATGTGGCAAAACTATTATATTACTTTTTAGTGCAATGATTGCTGTGAGTATGGATAAGTAGAATAGGTCATGAATGGCACAGATAATGCCGAAGCCAGTTGAAGAAGCTTACTGCCTGCTCAGGACCTCCTTCTCGTAGGATACAGTCAGGGTTTTCTACGTAAGAGCTGGAAAGGGGGTGGGGAGAAACCCACCATGTAAAAGCCACAAAAACTATCAGTACTCCAACAGTCTGGTCCTTTTGCAAGTGCATCCTTCCCCAAAGCCAGAACCAGTTCCCTTGCTGTTGATGGAGGAGCTATACCAGACTGCATAGTTTCCCATGAGAGTACTTGGGAACTTTAAAACAGTGAACAAGCTCCTTACAAGGAACGCTCTGTGCACCTCCTTGCTACTGGATGAGGCAGCAGTCCTATCTGCCTGACCCCTCAGGTAAAACCTCCAGACTTCCAGCAGTATGAAGTGGCAGCTCAACTTCACATGGGATTCAAGCACTCACTTGTATGCCACAACTGAGTCTTCAGAATAGAGGACATGTGGGCACTAAGAATCACTGACTTTTAGATATTTATGAGCTTCTATCCTTTCCTATGTTGTAACAATAGTTTTGGATGCTCTCAGTGCATCAGGAGAGATGTGTTTAGTGTATGCAAGATGAGAAACTTTGGGGCAGTGTGGGTAGGGATTAGGCACACTGATAGTGGAGTAAGTATGCACATGACATGCCGCAAGAAACCAGCTATGTTAATTCTTATTCTAGATGAGATGAAACATGGGACCAACCTTAGCAGCAAGAGTCAGTACTAGCTTTAGAATCAGAACAGAACTTGTAATTTTTTTTTTTAATTGCTGAAGGATGCCTTGTTGAGATAGACCTAATTAAGAGATTTCCTTCCATAAACATCACTATTTCTAAGACCTGTTTTGAGTATGGACGTGGGAGGTGATTTGTGTTCCGTATTTGTTATGAACAGTTTAGGTTATAAAGAAATGAACGTGTCTGTTAGTACAGCAATAATGGAGTTGTAACTTACCTCTACAGTAAGGCTGGACATATCTGGAAGAGCATCTGTTCCAGCCATCCAATGAGGATAACAAAAAAAAAAAACCCCAAAATAACAAAATCGTCAAAATTATCTAAATTAATAAAGTGCTTCTGCCTAATTCCTTGAGAATGTCATATCCATCTCCATCTGTAGGTAGACTCGGATGTGAAGTATGATGGAGACATCAAGACTGAAGCTTGGCTTAAGCAGACTGAGGTAAGAATGAAGCAATTGGAGGACCACCAATTCAACACTAGAGGAAGAGATGGGAAGAGAGACAAAACCTCATCTCAGTAATTTGATTTACAGCAGGCATACAGTGGCAAAAGCCACAATAGCCTGGTTCTTGGTTAATGGTGGCCTGCTGAGACAAGGATGCAATACACTGTTCCTTTAGACCATTATAAATTGGCCACGGCTCTGCTGAGGGCTTTCATAAACTTGGGTTTAAGGTGTGAGAATCCAGACTCTAACGCCTTAGCGAAGGGGTGGTCAGCCTTTCTGACCACTTTACCAAAATATCTGTGTGGCAGGGGCCACAGGACATGTTTCACTTCTACATCTGTACATCCAGAACCAGAGAATGGATAACCTTCAGAAGTAGCTCACAGAAAGCAGAGAGCAGTAGCTGTCCAGAAATCTCACCTCCCTGTTGCAGAGGCTGTGATTCTGCTTACAGCTTTACCCTAATCCCTGCCTTGCTACAGCACTGGTGTAGTGGTGGTCTCCTGTGGGCACTGCCCTGGAAGTGTGTTAGCCCCACAGGTTTCCCTTTTTGCCCATGTGAACATAATTAGCTAATTCTTTTGATCATTCAGTTGCTCCTCTGCATCGTAAAAAGCTAAGAACTGCAGCTTTTAACTTCCTCTCTGCTGGCTGACTTTTTCTTTAAATTTTTAGGCAGATTAGCGAAGTACACTGATGAAACAAACATCAAAAAGGAAGTTCAGTCTTGGAAAGGTTAAAGACCGGAATGTTTGTAGAGGAGCTTCAGAGCACAGGCAACTACTGACCCAGTGAAGTCACCTGGATGGAACCACTGAACATTGCTTCACTGCATACGGTATGGCTTTGGGGGATTCTTTTGCTTATGTTTTTGTGGTTTTGTTTTCTTAAAGAACAACATTCCATTTTACCACAATGGAAGCTGAGAAACTAGTACTGTTCTTGACTGGGCCTTTGTTTCAGAAAGTTCATATCAGAAAAAAAAAAAAAGGTGACCCAAAAGATAATACCGATTCCAAGAATCGTTAATTTTCCCCTTCTGGACAGAGGCCTGAAAAAACTTGCTTGTAAAGACAGAATTTCAGGGGAAACTCCAACTTAAAGAGTCATCCTTGACTCAGAAGCCAAACAACTGTAAATGATGAATTAAGAGCAGTTTAAGTCAAATCTGCATGTGGATTCTCCTGTTTTTGTCATATGCTATCAGCTTTTCACATTTAAAGGTTCTCCTCACTGTTGTAAAAGAGCTACACAAAAATCAGAGGAAATAATGAGCTTGACTGTGCACAAAGTGTTATCAAATGTGCAAGTTCACGAGGGTGGAGACAAGAAGCAGAACAACGCTATTTTCTATTATCACCTCTAGTCATTCTGGGTATGCTAACAGTAATGGGTGGAAAAAAATGTTGAAAACAAATGTTGTTTTCTTACATTGATGCTATTCACAGCAACTCACCCTTGAGTGCTGTGGCTAGATGCATTGAGTTTTTACTGCCTCATGGGGTCTGTGATTACCTTAAAGGAAAATGCTGATTAAATATATTTTTCTGAAACAAACTTGATTCTTCTTGCACAGCCGCTTTAGTAATCATCTCTTGTGGCCCGATCGAAAAAATCCAGTGGAGCTGCAGTGGGATTCATTTCATTGACTTCAATAAGCTCTGGATCAGACCCATGGGGAATGAAGAATGACTTTCCCCTAATCTCTTAAATTCTTCTCCTCTCTCGTTCCAGAGTGATTACAAAACTGGTGAAATGGACAGAATAGTTTCTCTTAGTCTCGTGTTCTTCATCAATCTTCGGGTTTATTTTAGGCTATAAATCGCCCTAATCACGGATGCTTTCTTGTTTTTGTCTTAGAATGTTTAGCTGCAGAAGGCCAAAATGCATGTTTACTGCCTTTCTGCAGCTGCTGTTGTACTGAGATTGTTTATCTGCATAGTGCCTGTCTGCTGTGGCTTCTTAGGTATTTCACAATCTGAGAAGCTCAAAACTCTTTAGTAGAGTTTTCAAATTGATAAGAGAACTGAACCACAATGTTCTGGGAAGGAGTCTATCAGACTGAAAAAGCTAGGGTTTTTTCTCCTTTTCTGAAAGCATTGCTGAGGGCCAGCATAATAATAGCAATTTTCTGTGGCTGTGCTGTCTTGCGGTGCTACATGCCCCACTTCATTGCTGGCAGAGCACAAATGTGCGCAGCAAACGGTTTACTTAAGGGTTTGCATGAGGCTAGTAACAAGATACATACAGTGGTTTTATATAGTTGAATTGTATATCCATAAACATTGTGCAGTGAATACTGTCATTCTACAGCCAAAGTAATTTTAGCTATGTATCACTACAACTGTCCAGTGTTGCAGTGTTTCCAAACAAGTGTTGGGCTCTTTAGCCAGGCTTCCCAAGATGTGTTGCCACTGCTGTGTAAGATCCTGGGACTTAACATACTGTACGTTGTGGCATCCAACTGCAAGATGATGGAATTTTGAGGCCTGGAGTGAAATTTAAATTTCCATGATTCTTCTTATCTCACATCCATCTCGTTTTTTGCAACCCAGCCAGCACCAGTTTAAAAACATTGGCAAGCACCGAGATGTTCATGGTGAGGAATATAAACAGGCTGTTGCAAACATGTCTGAAGACATGCAACATTTTCAGGACCAGGGCGATAAGGGCAGCCAAGGAGGAGTCTGACACCAGGCACACAGAGAGCTACCCCTACCCCTACCAGGGCAGCCTTGCTCGGTGGAGCATGGTCTGCCTTGGGCAGCCAGTGATGACTAGTAGCAGGTTAGTTTTGCAGATCTGGGATTACAAATGGGTAAAATCCCCTGTGACCAAAGCCCTCTGGAGGGGTAGCAGGGGATTTGTTTATGTAAAGGCAGTTCTCCCTTTGACTCATACTTCTCCATCCTTAAGCATGCCATGAGTTAGCCGCTGACTCTCTGTGCCAGGTGGAGCAGCTGACTGACTATTGCATAGGAGCCATGTGCTGCTGTCACGAATCCATAATAGGTACTTGCAAGTCTGTGCATTTGTGAGTCCCCAAGTTGTTTGATTTGGATGACTGTCGCTTACGCTTGGAGCCCCTGGAATAGTTCCGTGAAGAAGGGCTCATAAAGCCTGCAATTGCGGGTTCACCCGTACTAAGGCGTAACAGCCCTGAAAAGCCCCTTGTGCCAGGCTTCCCACAGCCATGCTTGCAATTCTTGGCCTTGCGGCCTCTAGCTGTGTCCTTCACTGCTACTGCAGAGGAGAGACTAGTTTGTTTGCCTGTTGTCTCCATGTCAGGCACGTCACCACCAAACTTTGCAGCGACTGCATGAGCTCTTCTGCACAACTTTTCATGAAAGAAGGGGCTGCAGCCTTATGCAACAAATGGGGGGAGGAGGCTGGTAGACCCTGAAGGCAGACTTATCCTACAGCAATTCAAAACACTAAACAAATGCTGCCACGACTGGACTATAGTCACTCGTGCTCCTGCTTTGAGGATTAGGACTGCTCATGGAAAAATGTGTGTTGTGCTTTGTTTGGAACTCATCCCACATGTTAATGCTATGATGTATAGCCTCCATCTTCCCCTTAAGTGTGTGGCTGGAGTGGTGAACATGCAGAAATGCTTTATATGGGGGAGGGTTCATGCTTTATACAGAAAGAGAAGATTTCTAATAATAAACACATTTTGTGTGGGTGTGTGGTGAGTTGTTTGTTTGCTTGGTTGTTCATGTTTTTTCTAAAGAAATTATTTGTGAAAGATCATAAGTATGTGTCCTCAGCGCACACTGGTGATTGAATGCTAGAGATAAACTGTCCTACTGGTAGGAGTCAGCGTTAAGGGTTCTCCCAGTGCTCAGAATTCTCTTTGCCATCACTTTGTGCAGAAATGCGTGACGGTGCAGGCCAGGCGGCAGCATGCAGTGTGCCCCGGAAGGGAATGGTTGCAGAAGCAGGGGCTTGCAGAGGATGCCCAGGCTGCAGTCTGCAATCCGTGGTGGACTCTTAGAGTCTGAGTCCCTAGCTGGGTGAAGCAGGCTGACTCTTCAACCTCTGCAGCAGCTGCGTCTGCGAGGCTGCTTCTCTGTCCCCTGTTTTTGCTTCAGGAACCCTTTCCTCCACTGCTCTGTCTCTTTATTCGCCTCCTGGGATGCCTTTGCGAGCATTTTGAACATGTCGTCATCTCTGGAGCTCTTCTTTTTCCTACGTAGATTGGACAAGTATTTGCTTAACGACAATAGCAGCCCTGTCCTTAGTTGCCATGAGTTGTCAGCTGTTGGGGGGAAGGAGAAAATGAGCTATTGTAAGAATGATGCTTTCATGCCAACTGGAACAAAGAGCTTGGGTTGCTCCCCCTACCCCCTTTGTTTTAGCTTTCTGGTTCTTCCCCGTCTTGGAGACAGCAAGACATTTTCAAAATCTTTTGCCTCTGAAGAGTGGCGGGGCGTCAGTCTACATTGAGGACGGTAGTTTAGAAAAATTCAGTGCAAATCAGATGAAAAACATCTGCATCTGTTCTTACAGAGCGTGTTGTGGCAAGGGGAAAACAATGGTGCGTGCAGAGGCAAGGTGGTGTTTGTTTGCACGTTGGCACTGGCTGTCCTTACTTAAGCAGGTATCCCTTTTCCAAAAGGTGTCGGACAAACAGAGCTGTTGCACTGGAGTGGAAGGACACCACTGGCTCTGAATGGTACCATCCGTTATGAGTCACTTTGAGAGAACTGCGTTGCTGTGCAATTCTCTTCCCTAAACTAGATTTCCTTAAGGTTGCTCTTATTTTTTGGTTCTCTTACCTTTCCCAACAACTGCAGTCAGCATGAATTGCACAACAGTTAAGTGACCCAACAGTCCAGAAGGAGGTATGCGAAACCCTAGTCGTGCCTTGAATCATTTGTATTTTTGCAATCTCTGGCTGCTTTTTTTAATCCTCAGCTGCTTCTTTGCTGCTACAGTTAGAGCTTGTATTTGTGTTCTGTTAATTGGTGCAGTGCTGCAATCTTCAGTTAGGTGACCATGTAGGGTCGAGGGGAAGAGACAGTGTTAAAAGGAAGATGGTGTAAGCAGCCAGATGGTACGTGGCAGGACTGAGCAAGTAAAGTGGTCATTCTCGCCCATCATTAAGGGGAATCCACAGAGCCTGTACTTTTTCCAGCATGGCCTTTACTTGGAATGAGTGAGAGAGACTGCCTTTTGTTAAAAAAGAAGGTGGAGATAGTGTAGATGAATACAGCAGCCTTTGTAGGCTACCTGGAACCAGGCTGCCTTAATGATACAACTGGAAGGGCAAGAGGAGCTCTGACACAGTAGAAACCTTCCCACCTTCAGCTCTGTGGTGCATCTTGTTTCACTGATCAGTATCATGGTCTTCAGACCATCTCTTCTCTGGCTGAACATACTGAGGTTGAGGGTCTCAGTGTTACGTTGGTCCTGTTTGGCTCTCTAATCACCTACGGCAGGGACAGATTTCTTCTGTGACACCCACAAAGTGCTGTGATGGGTTTTATTGGAAGTATATCCCAGTTCAGGGAGCAGTAAGGTTTGGGTTTCTGTGAGCACTCGGGTCACTTGGGGCTCCGTTCCATCCTGTGGGCCACTGTCGGCACTATCATCTGGATAACTGCTCTTGTGCATTTGTTCCTCACAGTGGCTGCAGCTCAGATGTGTGCTGCTGCCCACCTCTCCCCAGAGCTAGGAAACCAAAGGCCTGGGCACTGCACTGCGCAGGGGTGACTGCTTGCCCTGGCAGGCTGGGGAATGCAACATAGCAATCGGAAGATCCTTATGACTGGATCTGCAAAAGAAGGTCCCAGCTGCCCATCAGCACTGTCTGTGAGGTGAGCTCTGGTTGGGAAGACAGCATCACTGTGACATGCCTGGCAAAAATTATACAGGTTGCTGGGAAACTAGGGGGATGTGGGGTGGGACCAGCCTCCAGCTTCACTGGAAGAAAACTGAACTCCCATCTCCCTCGTACACAACTGCTAGTAAACTCCTAAGTAGCAGCAACAAAATTTGAATTCACAAGCAACTTTGGGGATTCGGGGTGTTTGTTTTGTTGTTATTGTTGAAGTGGAAAATTTTTCTGATGAATGCATGGTAAACTACAGCTACAGATAAGTCCTAAAAGATGATATAGTGTAGATCATAGAGTCTGCTGTTAGAATCCAGGCATGGGGCTATATTGAAGATTTGTCACAGGCTGATCATAGTTTAGACTTTATCCACTATAGGTTTAGGTCTGATTCCTAAAACTATAATTCGTGTATGTGATCCTTTCCCTCCCTGAAGCCTCATTAAATGTATATTTTAGTAAATTGCTTTATGTTTGTAATACAGTTGACTGACCCCTAGTGCTTAATAGAATTTCTTGTAACAGGAGTGTTGAAGCTGCAATGGGATGATGGATAGCATCAAACTGTAGGACAGCTTGCGAGGTGCCTCAAATGTAAAGTCAAAATGTGTGCACACATGAGGGACAGAGAGCCTCCAGCAATAAAAATAGTTCCCTATTGCCATATGAGTTAGTACATCGCAAGAGCATTAATCAATAGGTTTATTCCAGGAATTATTCTAGGGCTGAAGGGCAATCTGATCATCAGCAGAAGGATATTGGTGCTGCCAGAAACAAAGCACAGGAATTTGAGAAAATGCATTGAATGCTGTATTTGTAATGGATTTACATATTTGTATAACTGCAGAATGAATTAATTATATTCCCACTGTTTACAATACAAGGAAATCTGAGAAGAGAATATTTTCCACTGATGGTGATAATAAATGTGATATGTATTAAGTAGTTAAAAATTATTTGAGCCAAAATTCCATAAAAATTGGAAAATCACGTATGGGCAGTTCTTCCTGAAAACTGGCAAGAAAGTAAACTCAAGTAGTGTTGCTGGAAATCTCTGTGTTTAGCTATACTTCTAATGCTGCTGGAAAAAGCCAGGAGGTTTTATACTGGCTTGTGCAAAAAATATGTAAAATGATGAAACGCTACAGGAAACTGAAATTATTTCCCCACCTTTACGTTGCTCAATGCAGATGCTGTGCCAGCCACCTCGTATTGGGGCCAGGAGACACGGCCGCTTTGTCAGCCCCGGACGGTTCCTCCGTGCCAGGGCTGGGCCAGGGGTGCTGCGCTTGGCAGGGCTGTGGTTGCCTCTGGTCTGCACCACCAGCCCCTGGTGCCTGGGAAGTACCTCCTCAATGGCTCTGTCAGTGCTTTTGGGTCAGGGAGGCAAAGGTGTTTCTTTCAGACCCCTGTGGGAGTTTTTGGTATTTCCAAAACAAGGTGTTTTTTCCCCCATTGATCGAGAGGGGAAGCTTTCAAAATGAGAAGCTTTCAAAAGCTTGTGTGTATTTATGTGGATATATAAAATAAAGATATCTCTTAATATATATGTTTAGAGCTATATGTATCTGTAAAATAAAGATATCTCTAAGCGTACATATTTAGAGATGAGACTAAAGCCAAATCTACCTTTTAAGCCCCAGATTGCCCCTGTCCCTTTTCAGCTGGCAGACATGCAGCAGAGCCAGCTGCAGAGATAAGAGTCAGCCTCCCTGCGGCTGAGTGATTAAAACCTCCTGATCTGAACTCCCGCAGACTCCCAGCACTTCTGGTCCAGATCTGAGCCTGGTGGCACAAGCCTGTTTCTAGCACTAGGGCAGATAGCTGAGCCACTACAGCAATCGCAGCTGAGCACTAGAAAATGGAAGAAGTGAGTCACATGAGGGAGATGAAAGCCAATGCTAAGTGCTGTGATTATTCTATCAAAGCAACTGCTATAAACATGTCTTTAAAAAAAAAAAAATCTTAGCTAAACAATACCATCAGGTGATATTAACTGGTGACACTTTCTAATCTGGGATTGTGAACTAGCTGGCTTTGTGTATGCTTTGCTTTGCAGCGAGCTGTCAGGAGCAGAGGGGTAGCTGCGCTCGCCAGGCTGGAGGCCCACCGGGGTACAAAACACCAGCACTGGAGAGGGGCTAGCAGCCCCCTGACCAGTTGTCACACAAAATCATTTGTGCCGGTGCCACCCTGGAAACTGTTTTGCCAGCGCCCCAGTGAAGGGCAGGGGCAATGCGGCGGGTGGATGGTGCAAGGAGGTACCCTGTTACTCCTCCTCGGGGCCCTGGGTGATCCCTGCCTGGCGGCAGCGGAGGGGGAAGAGCACCGTGCCATGGGGCTGCGGTGGGAGAGGAGTGTGGGACCAGGTGCGTAATGCTGCTCGCTTACTCCATAAATGGGCTTAGCAGAGGTGGATTCAGATGCGGTTATGTAATCTGACAAATTATTTGCTGCCAGAGTAGAAGACCTAACCTGTAATCCCCAGGGGGATTTTGTAACTCTGCTTCCTGTACCTGTGCTAGCAGCAGCCAAAGGTTCACTGCAGCCTGCAAAACCTGGCCAGAAATCAGAGTGAATTTTTGGGACCTTGACTGAGATCGTTTCTGTATCGTTGCTTGGGATGGTAGTTTGAAACTTGTTTGCATGTCTCTACACACACTACATTTACAGCGTTTGAGCTGCCCTGTCGATATAACAGGCAAAGCTATGCCTGAGCAAATTCAGAAGTCTGCTGTGGCTTGGTTCAACATCCATGGCTCACACGTTACGGCTACTACAAAACCAGAAAGTCCAATTATTTTAGTGCTTTGGGTGGATGAAACCCACTATTTTGCAGCGGTGGTTGCACTTGCAACTGCTGTCAGCAGCTCTCCTCGAGCACTTCGCCAGCAGGTTGTTTTCTGGAGCCCTCCTCAGCAGGAAAAGCCTCTCTGTCTGTAATCAGAGATACTGACTGTGCCTTTCAAAGAATTCAAGAACAGGAGAGGAAAGAGAGATTTTTGTCACACCACTAACTCTCTTTGTGAGACCAGGAGAGTTAAACACTAAAAAGTCCCTTTAAAATGTCAAGATGATGTAAGGTACCTGTGTCCCACCCTTCTTGGGTGTTCTTGGCTCCACTGTCCTTGACCTGAGTAATTTCAGTACTATTTGTTTTGAGTAATTTTGGTTGTGCTGCTGCATGTCCCTGTGAATAAGAAACAATGTTTCTATTGGCAGCAATTAGTTCTCCATCCACCCATGTCTCCTAAAGTATGATAAAAGCGCAGAATGAACTCTCAATCTCTGACCTTTCAGGCATTTGTATGCGTTTTGTCACCCAAGTGGACTGAGAGCAACATTTCATCCTTTAAATGTTCAAATGTCTATACTAATGGGAGAAGTCATAAGATTTGGGTTTAGACTTTGAAGATACCTCAGTATTTCAATTGGGAGGTTTGGTTGATGCCACTTGTAAATCCAGCTCCAACTTCTGTAACTTGAGAACTGACTGTGTGAAATCACTGGGATCTTTGCCATGCCTATTTGGGCGTTACAATTTCATAGTCATAATTTCCTGGGTTTGAGAGTCAGTGCTTCTATCTGAACCAACTTTAAGTAGGGAGAAGCAGGTTGTTAATAAGGTTAGCTCTCCAGGGATTTTTTTTTCCTTTGCATGCTCACATTTCTGGGAATTCCACACTGCAAAACTTTGGACCAAAGGTCTTCTCAGGTTTAGAAAAGCAAGAAGGGCTCTTACAAGTCTGTGGGAGGCATCTCTTTGGCATCCATATGCTCTTGGCTGCAATCTTCAAGCCTACTGGGAAATAAATGAGAATCTACTCTTCTGCACACGGTGTCAGAATGCCTGCTAGTTTTAAACTTACATTTTTTTTTTTAAATGGTTAAAATGCTTTCTATTCAAGAAGACTGAATCTCCCAAGTAGCATATCTGCTGCAAATGAGAGGACTGCAGTTCCCATAAGCTTCTCCAAAGCTCAATGGAAGTTCCCTGCTAGATCTGTAAGCACAGCCTGTCAAGTTCTGAGTTATGGAAAGTATCTCTGTTGAGTTCAGATTTCATGACTATTTGTTCCTTGCAGAGACTATAATTTGTTTACTCTTTGCTGAAATGTTGAATCACTAAATTCATAACATTTACTGATGTCAGTGGCTGAAAAAAGGTAGAAGCTGTCACTTACTAGGAGTGTTAATAGACATGTTGGATGACTTTGTGGGATGGCTAGCTTATTTTTGTTCTACACTGCTACACAGCCATGGTTTTTATCTTTCTATATTCCTAGAACCAACAACAAGACCTGCTCTTGCATGTCCTCCACTCCTTTACGGCCTAGAAAGGAAAGTGTAATGCTGCTGCTGTTCATGGAGGTGCACAGCTCTGTGGGAACAGGGGTGCGTGGTGATGGTGACTAAAGGTCCTTCTGTGACTGGGTGTCTGCCCCACGGCATCTTCAACTCCAAGCTCTGCTTTTCTTTTCCTAGATGGGATACTCCCAGTCTACGCTAGAGTAGCTACTTCTCAATGTGTGACTGTAGCAAGATAATTATCTTCTAATGTGAGAGTCTTGCTTGTGCTGTGCCCAGGACATAGGTTATTATTATTCCAGAACAGAAAAGTATGTATAAAGTATATACCTATACAGTATATATAAGAAGTATATACCTGAGCAGAAAAGTACTGACGTTGTTTGCAAGTGAAATGAAGTGAGGCTGGAGTGATTGGTTCGTTGTTGTATGCTCACCTGGGTCTCGTTTCCTTTTTTCCCCTCCCCTTAAAAAGACAGTAAGAGCCTATATTAGAGAAAAGAAACCCCTGAACTTTCTGTCAGGGTCACATAGTGGTTACACGATAAAAAAGGAATGTATCCTTGAGCAGATCGTGGCTTACTTGACCTGGTGAAATCTTAGGGCCTGTGATCCCACGAGAATTAGACAAACTGTGAAGTGGAGTTTGGACTTTTTCCTATGCACCCATGTTATTTTGGTCGGAGGCTCCCTTCGCAGCTCTGCTGCTTCTATGTGACCCTGCACGAATCCCTAAACTTCTCTTCAGTCTTCTGCTCAGTGAAATACAGAAAATCTTGATTTATCCCTGCCTTACAGGGTTAACATGTGGCTTGTTTGCACTGTGTTGTGTGATCCCCTGATGAAAGCTATCACGTAAACTCTGATAATCCAGCATGCCCATACTGAAAAGCATGCAGTCTGAATAGTTAGACATGCTTTCTTCTCACTTTCAGAAAAGACAAGTCTTTCAGCATGTTTTGTTTTCAGATTTTGATCTTTAACCTTGATACTTACGATGGCTGGAAAAGGGAGAGGGTTGGCAAGTGTGTTTCTGGTAGAGATTAACCAGACCAAGACCAGTGGAGCAGCTGGGGGGGATCCCAGCTCTTTCCTATACAGCACACCTAGCCCAAGAGTAAAGTCTGTGTCATGTCAATAAGGAAAGATCTGCCTCCACTTGGCAACAAGTCCGTAATACTAAACTTGCTTCCTTGCTGTTCTTTCTCTCAGTATTGCTGGTATTTTCTTCACCTTCCTATGTCAGTTTTCTTCTCCAGGCACAAGGAGGGTCACCACTGTGTTCCCTTAACAAACCCGAGATGGGGAAGTAATGCTAAAAGTTAGTCTTTTAACAGCACTTAAGAATCCTTCTTTCCCACCTTGTGAGAGGGGAGAAGATGATGCAGGGAAGTTTTAGGATTTTGTTTTGACTTTGATTTGCTGAGCTGTAGAAACTACATGAAGCAGCCTGGGGTTTTAGTTTCATTTGTTCTGTCCTCTGGTTTCGTCATTTTGGAAATGTAAACAATGCACAAAGTGTCTTGTTGTGACATCTTCCGATAAAACCAGTATAAAATTGACTTGGTTACGTGATTGTTTTAAATCTCCATTGCCCATAATATTCTTTCTGATTAAGTAATTCTAAGATATATGTCCAAATCAAGATGTTCTTGATCTCTCTTGTTGCCATAGTGGCTTCTACCGTAGAAAAAACTGTAAGACTTGGCCCACTTTCTCCAATGGTCAGTCTGCACTCCTGCAGCTTAAATGTTAGTACAATATTTTGAAAGAGGCTGATACCTTTATAACACTGGGTGAAGTGCTGCAGTGGTACTCCCCTCCTTGGCTTGCCCCAGGACAGGAATAGGGTGGAGGGGCAGGGTCCATGCCTACCGGGCTAACTCCTGGATGTGCAGAGAAACACTCACTGGGCATACTATGAATGATTCCCACCTACATCCCCAAAATGTTCTTTCTTAGAGAGGTTTTGCATGTGTCTGAGCAATTTCCTGAACAAAGCCCTTCGTTCGTAAATCTGATACGTTTGCTCTATACCAATAGCGCTGTGGTAATAAACAAGTGACAGTTCTCACAATTAATGCCAGCACATAACTAGCCTCTTTCAGACTAAAATAAGTAATTCTATGGTCTTGTGAGCACGACTATGAGGAAAGAGATTCCGAAATACTAAGTACTTGAGGGGATTAGCAAAAAAATGCGAACGTTTGTCTTTCAGGTTAATAGTCTGTGTGGATGCTGTCATTCTGCCCGCGGGACCCTATGGGTTGGCATCAAGGCTGTCTCTGAGTGTGTTGAGAGAAGTTAAAGTATTATTAATATGGGCCACATTCCACTGATGCACAGCTTCGAGGTTCTGAGGACGCCCTTGTTAAAATCTTGGCAGATCATCACAAGCATCTTCCATGTGCTTTTGGCCTGAGGGAGGTGTTCCTTCATGAGCTGCATTAGTCAGGAAAAAAGGGGAAGGTTTCAAAACAAAGCCAAAGTTCAAACTTGGCAAAAAAATTCTTTTGCCTTTTTAAACTAGTATATGGTTCTGGGGCATGTACTTGCAGGCATGTGCAAAGCCACAAGAGTCGTGAGGAAGGTGTGAGGCTTGCTGAGAAGGGAGCTCTCGAGCTTTCTGCATGGTCTGACAAGTACTGACTCCTCTGTTAAAGACTTGCACTTTGCCAGGAAGTTTTCCAGCTCAAGCAGACATGTTCCTAGCAATGAGAAAAAACAGCTTACTGAACTTCGATGAACTTGCAGAAAATATCTGAATTTTTACTGTAAAAACTTTTTCACCATGCAAGTGAATGGAATGTGTAGGACTTTATGACTAATGGCAAAAACATTGGAGGAAAATGAGTGTCATAAAGTCAAAGTCTGTTCCTCAGAACCTGGCTTCCCCGGGAGGCTTCTCAGGTGGCATCCTCTTTGGTTGGCCTCTTGCAGCTGCATGAAGAACGTGTTGAGAAGTGTTAATATAATAGATACCAGTTCTGCTTGCTCTTCAATGGGGAATCTCAATGGATGGGTGAACGCATTGGGAGCAGTGTCCTATGCAGTCTTACACTGCTAGTCCCTGTCCTTTAAACATAGGTTACATACAGATGAATGTTAATTTTCTGGAAAGGGAATAGACAGAATAGCAATTTAAAAAGCATTGTAGAAAAAAAAGATTATCTCTTTTACACTAAAACTTCTTATCTGTTGGGCATTTACTTTGAACAAGAATGCTGGAAGCTGGTTTAAATAAGTGAGCGTGCTTTAAGTTCCTCTCTGCTTTGTACTGAGTGTTTTCAACCCCAGCTCTCGCGTACAGATAGATAAGTCCAAAGAAAATGTAATTATAGCATATAGTTAGCTTTTCTCCCTGCCTCAAAGCTTGGAATCTGGTCATTTTTACAGTTTGTAAAAATCCACAACGTTGTCAGGCTTGGTGAAGCAACACTAACTTCTGTGTAGCTGGGGACTGCCATTCCCCACTGTATTCTTCACAGGAGGTGATTCCTGACCACTGTAAAGACTCAAGTGGTTCCTGGAGCGGTCCCCAGTTCAGACAGGGTTGTAGTTTGAATATTGCTATGGGTTTTATGCCGAAACTTCCTGGTGAGTGGGACAGCAGCTGAACCAGCTGGTCTGCTCCAGCATTGGTGATAGACCTGCTTTGAGCAGGAGGCTGGGCTGAGTAACACCCAGGGGGCCCTGCCGACCCACGTTTTGTGGTGCTTTGTGGTAGTTCACGGAGGTGATGCTGAGGTTCAGTAACATGCAAAGCCAAGCAAGCAGGCAAGGTGCGGAAACAGACTGAATAATTACAGTAGCGTTAGGCCACGAAGGGGTGTTGAGGGATGGCAGTTGCATTCGCATGCCTGTACGTATGCTGGGGTTTGCCTACTCCCACTGTATTAAGCTGGAAGTGAAAAGATGTAATTCTCTATCTCAAGAGATATCCAGCCTGCTTGAAATGTTCATAGCAGTTAAAGTTTGTCTGTTCAGAACAGGCCAAAAAGATTGGTGTGCTTTGGATGAGTGTGTGTCTAGTCATATTTCAAAAAATGCCTGCATCTTAGCTATGCAGGCTGCTATGAAGAGTGAAGTGTCAGGGAAGGGCCTTTATACATTTGTAAAATGATACATCGCGCTGATGTTGTATTTGTCATCTGATTTTGGAAAAATTAGCACGAACAGAGGAGAAAATGTTTCCTATTTTAAATCTGTCCGATTACTCTATCTGTGAACAGTTTATGAATCTAGTTGGCCTGCTGTAAATCTGGGACGGATTCTTTGGACAAAACATCCAGTATATTTTGTACAGTTTTAGCTGAAAGCAAGCAGTCTTTTGAACTATCCACTTTGAAAGGACGTTCACTGGCTAAATTCAACAAAATTTTAAGTGCGTGTTGGGGGTGTGTTAAGAGAAGTCTGAAAACAATATTATTTGCTGTTAAGAGAAAACTTTCATTGGAGTGAAGAGAAATTATTTGGGATTGATATTGAACTGTTAATTATTTCTGGAGGGCAAATAAAGTGAGGAAAAAATCAGTTATGCCCCATAGCTTATATTGGTAAGTAGAGGTTGGTCATGCTCAGCAGCTCACTGCACAAAGAAGAGAAACTACAAAAATTACTCAGGACTCCCTTGTTCTCTCTGATGCATTTGCAGGGCAACTTGGTAGTTCAGCAAGTGAAGTCTGAAAAGCTTGGTCATCACCCCCATTGTCTTCCCTGTGGGGCCTTCAGGTGGATATAATGCTGTGCTCCCAACCATCATCCTGCACTCCACTAACATCCTGGGCCAGGGCTCTCCATCCTGCGGGAGGTAAGAGCTCTCCTGCGTGGGAAGCAGCACCATATTTGCAGCTTCCCAGCCTGCCAGAGAGAGCGCGTTGGTGGCAGCAGCAAGCGTGTCCCCAGCAGCCGTGCTGGCTGCAACCCACCGCTTTGGCAGGGGAGGAAGCCGCGGCCCAGCCAAGCCCGATGGAAGGGAAGCATCCGGCCCGCAGGGAGGGAGAGCGATGGTGTGCTGGGGTGGCAGGAAGGTCTGCTGCAAGGAGGAGTCGTCTGACCAAGATGGTCTCCCACAAGAAATCTAGGGCACGTTTAAAGTCGACTTGGTTTGGCATCTTGCCAAAGGCAGACCCAGGAGCCTCGCTCTGTCCCCTGGGGCCTTGTTGAGACAGTCAAACGGGTATTCAGGGGCATGCTGGAGCAGAGCTAAGCCCAACAGCACACAGCTGTTTTACCATTGGAGAAAGTCTAACTTACGAAGAGGAATTTTTCCTTGTTGATTTGTATGATTTTCTTTGGAGAGGGATGGTCCTTTGGGCTCTCTGCTTTTTCACTCATCTGTTAAAAAGCCCCATTTTGGGACAGCCCAATTCTTCCAGCCAAGAAGAGCTGGATTCTGCTCCTGGCTTGCTCAGAAGTGGTTGCTCAAGAGCAAAATGAAGCATTCCTGTCAGGAATTGGATGCACAACATCCAATGCGCTCCTGGGGTCAGAGAAATAGATGTTAGGCTTGAAGAGAAATCCTCCGCATGGCAGTACATTACGTCAGTACAGAAATGGACCGTCCAATTTTGCATTCCAATATGAAACACAGCAGCCAGGTGATATGTCCAGCAATATGCAAGTTTAATAAACTTCCTGTTCGACTTGCAGACAGAATAAATAGTTCCATGATGTCTGCTTAACAAAGCCAAATCGCACACCTCTCTATATTGCAACTAGAACCACTACAGTTAAGGGACTGTCAACATTTCCCATCTGGATGGATGATTTAGCTGCTTTGCTTCACATCAGGGCTAACTTGGCATTTGACTTACCCAGTGCTGCTACAAGATTTCTGTTTTTACTGAGTAAAATTTGCATCCACTGGCTATGTCATTCTTGGGCTTGAAAAAGGAGTTTTAAGCAGCATTAGAGTAGAAGGAAGATGAATATTTAAACACATAATTTTGCAAATCCCTGGAGAATGAGAAGAAACTTAGAGGCAGACGCACACAGAGTCTGGAGATGGCAAACATTCCCCCCTCCTTGCTTTTAGTTTTAAAAAGGCCCATGGGATTGAACTATTACTCGTTAGTGTCTGCCCCCCCAGCTTTCTGTTCCGTACCGGACGCACAGTGTTTGTATAGAAAGCAAACTTATTGCACTGTGTAATAAGATTTGAATGCAAACATTTAATTAACGTTATCTGTTCAGAAGCATTGTTTAAACAGAAGTTAACCTTTCTGTGCCAAAGCTGGATGAAACTTTGAAGCTGAAGGTTAGGTTTTTGTGTTCCTCTGACCAGTTCCATGGATTGATGTGCTGTTGATACAACCGCTTTCTCAGATTTCACATATGGAAGTCTATGATGGAGTAGTAACTTCATTAATTTGGCCCATACTGGTTCAGTTGAGTACTAATATTTTGACCTTATTCCCTAGGAAATATTCTTCCTGCTGCACAAACTTGGAAAGCGTGGCCATCCCTGCGGTGTGAGCCACATTTATGACAAGCTTTCGGAAAGATAATATTTCACACGTAAATACACAACTGTTGGTTCTTAACGCTTTCCATATTATCAGAAAGAGGTATGGGTCCTCATTGTCCCATGGTTTTTGCGCGTTCCTTTCTTTCCCTTATTTTAGTTCCCTGAGATTCATATTTCTGCATGCCCTGTAACCCAGGAGGGACAAGGATGTGAGTCCTGCACGCAGCTGACCGCACCTGGGCTGACACAGAGTTTTGAACCTTGGGCCCCAGCACAGAGGACAAGGATGCATATCTGCAAAGGTATGTAAGCAACCAACTCCTTTAATGCCTTTGTGCATCTAAAGCCCTGTAGTAGATCCACCAGCCTGCATTAAGTAGGTATGTGGAGAAGCTGGACATCGGTTACACATTGACCAACCCCCCCTAGTCTAACTCAGTAATCACTGAGGTGGAATCTGCCTGGTTATCTCAAGGAGGAGGAGGAAACTGGGCTAGGAGTTATGTTTTGTAAAAATACAATACGAATTCCTAACCCAGTTTTCAGTCAGGAGAGCATGTTATTGTTGAACAATTGATATCATTTCATGGAAGCTTATTTTCTGTGCCTTAAGGGAAATTAAATTAAGTGAACTTCTATTTTAAAACGCTGTTCTTTCCTGTCACTGATGAAGCAATAACAATTACAGAACATGGGATTTTCTGGGAGTGTTGGTTGTTTGTTCTCATTGATATTAATTTTGCTGCCTCTATTTGAATCTTATCTATAATACTCCCTGAGGCAGCCCACTAGAGACCTAACTGATTCCACTGATGATTCCAGGCTGGTGTGTACTTGCTGCCCACTAAGGCAAGAAGAAAGGCATGTCCCACAGCTGCAGGAGTTAGTGCTAGAGGTGCTATGGCCCCAATGAATAGGGCTGTACATGACAGTAGCCGAGGTTTGTGGCGCGCTCTACCCATGGGCTGTTGCTGACAACCAGACGAGCTCATTTCTCTACGTAGAGAACTGCTTCTGTCACTAACGAGCCCAGAAACCAAAATGTTCACAAGTGGTGCAAGTCCATTGTCTAGTCCTTGCCTTTCCACACTCATTACAGCTCAGCAAATGTAGAGATTTGAATCTAACATGACAAGAAGTGTCAGAATCGGGGATTAATTCTCTGTGAAATAATTTCCGTGATGGGATGCTGCCAGGAAGCTTGACTCTGCATTCCTTGGACACCCCAGATTCCCACAAACTGCAAGGAGAGGACTGTGTGGGCAAGGAATGTGGCATGAGCTTGTAATCTCTTCAGCTAGATAGAGATATCTCAGCATATAAGTGGGATGCTCTCAAGAGCCTGCTGTGCCAAAAAGGCGACCCTTCTAGGACTGAGACCATTTATAGAATGCTGATTTTTAGTGCAGAGCACGTTTTTATAACTGACTTCTATAAATGTTAAATACCAGGCCAATTAAGCTTGACAGTGCTGACAGAGTGTTAATTAAATCAGTGTGAACAATATCAGTCTTGCATAACTCTGTTTCCATCAAAAGCATCAGAAATTTTTTTTTTTCTTTGTCCCTTGTAAGAGATGAAGTTCTGACAGCTTGTTCCCATTTCCAGTACTGCTGGTTCATTAATTTGTGTCCATAATTCTGAGCTTTCTACTCCACTCCCATCTCTCTTTGGTCCTCTGTTTTGCTTCCTTAGCATTGACATTTTGGCTCATTCCCTACAATGCTGTATACTGGCTATAGAGAGTTCAAGCGTGCCTTTCCTGTAACCCTTCTGTCCCTCCATTTAACAGCAGAGGGTACAAACTTGCAGTCCTTCGACAAGGATGGATCTTGCAAAACACTGACTACCAAGAGCTTGTGTTTGGTGTTCAGCACTTCAGGGAGACTGAATCCCTAGGCAAAACTGTCATTTAAGCGCAGTGGAAATTCAGCATGCAAGCAGATTGCTGAGCCAGGGCCGCTCCGGGATGTTGGCAATCCACGTGACTTCTGTGAAATGGGTGCTGATTAATTAATGGGCATGTAAGAGTTAAAGGTAATGTAACGTCTGATCTTGCTGTTAGTCTCCTACCTGTCTGCCCATGCACAAGGGGGACTGCTTGCATGCCAGCCTTTGAGTCATGCAGCGAGACAAGGGTAGCCACACGTGCGAAAGAGCACAAGCTAGGGCAAAGTCCTCTGCTTTCTGCACAGATGAGGGGCAGAAATCCTGGCAGGGCCCCTGGTAGTAGCTCACCTCTTTCTCTGGTTTCGATACCTGCAATTCAATACCCACCAAAGCAGCTGTTTGCTCTTTACAAGCCTGCTGGACTCCTCCCCAGGGGAACACAACACTGAATGCTGGTTGTCCCCTCCTGTCACTGGATAGCTGGAGAGCCCCCGCTTTGTCAGTGGGGAGCGGACAGCATGAATCTGGCTTCATCTGGCCTGATGCCACCCATGGGTCCCCCCAGGAAAAGGAAATTCCCAGCTGCTCCCAAGGACAGCTTGAAGTCCTCTCTTTTTCTGGAAATGGTGCAAGGGGAACTTAACCTGGACGTGATAGCTGGGATCTGGCCTGAAGTCTCCTCTTCAACTGAAGAAATAGTTTGCCTGTCTCTCTCTCATTTTTGGCTCTCTCTGCTTAAAAGCTTTATATAATTTCACAAAACTACTCACACGTCCAGCACTGCAAAACAGATAAACAGGGAGAGGAGCTGAGTGTGTACAACAAGCTGGAATACAACTAAAAAATACTTAAAGCCTATGATCAACTTGGTAGCACACAGGGACCACCAGGGGTAGTCACAAGGGCTGACTTGAGTTCTGCTCGCTCTCTCTTCTACTTTCTTATCCCATTTACACCCTTCATCTCTGAGTTAATCATTCTGTGATGACTTAGGCTTGATCAAACCTTCAGCTCTTGTGAGTAAATGTTCTTAGCGTCTTCAGGGAACATGTGGATCAAGTTCTCAGGGTCTTGAAAGTGCCACCATGTCCTGAAATCCCATTTCTTAGATTCAGTTCATCTTCTTGTCTGTTCTCCATTTAGTGCCCTGTTGATTTGTGTTCAGAATCAGACCGCATGATGTAGAATGCAAATAAAGAGGTTTTGTGAAAGACTACTAGAAGATTGTAATCTTCTGGTCTTATCTCTCATTCCAGACTTATCCTGAAATGACTCGTTCTTTCTTCTCTCTTTATTTCACAATGTAAGCATTTCACAGAGGAGGTGACATCTTTCAGTGCTTTAGCATTTCATCTCCCTATGTCTTCACATTTTTTTCCACTTTCTCATCTGCATGTTACCAACTTAATTAAACTGCACAATGACTTTAAAAATACAAACTCTAACAAAGACTAACAAGGATGGTTTTTGGCAGTTGGTCATTGTTTTGCCTTGGGCCCATAGCTTCGCTTGCTGCTCTCCACTGGGCGCTGAACCCATGCTTGTGTTTAAAGATAACTGCTCCGAGCATGATTATATCACAGTTTCTGTGTATGCTTTCAGGAGGGTTTAATGTTGTATAATTTGCCCATTATAACCACATTTCCAGACAATAGCAGGCTGCAGAATACAGTGCAATAAAGTGTTAGCAAATCTTGATCCTGTTCGTTCCTTGTCATTATATTTAGGTTCCGATGAGCTGGTTTAAGAACAGAAAAAAGAACATGGGCTCAAAGCAATGGCTGCAATATAACCAGTTTTCTTAGTCCACAAGCAAAGATGACACGGCCTCTAGCCGAGGTACGTGATGTTTTTGCATCTGAATCTGTCTGCCAAAGCAGCATAAGCTTAAGACCTTTTTTATCTAATCATGCAGATTGACTAATCATGTTGATTTGACTGGACCAGCTTTCAATAAAGGCATCTGAGAATAACTGCAGCAGCTATCATCTTTCTCTGTGGGATTTCAGGTAAATTTCTGCAGCACAGTGTGTCTTGCAAGTATGAGCAAGTAGAGTCTGTTGAGAGCAGAGGAAGCTTCCCATTCTTACTGTCTTCTTATGACCTGTTTTCCACAAGCAATACCACAATGCTAATTACTTTTGTAGCACAGCAATTTGTCGTGATTTACTTCTTTCTTTTATAAGCATAGTTAGTAGTTGAAGGAGTCAAATTCCATTCAAGATTGACCATAAGTGACTTTGCCTCAGTTTCCTGTCTTGTTAAAGATATAACTGATGTTTAAAGAGTTGGGAAGTCATTTTCCTTGAAAGACCTGGTCCTTTGAATTCCTGTAAACAAACATCTTTAATTTCCGAGTGCCATGTGTCAGCAAAATCCTGAAACCATGCTGAAGGCATGTTATTGCCACATAGGTGCATGGGTCGGAACCATCTTTTGCAAGACTAGAAAGGATCTGATCTTGTCTCAAATTGTACTCCCGTTTCCTAGAAATACTCATGCTAAAAGATAAGCAAAATGATGTAATCATGAATGTCCACTGGGTATTCTGGATTGAATGAAATCCTCCTTGTGTACCATGGGAATGGTCATAGAATAAAAATTCCAGATGGGCTAATCATAACGCAAACATTTACCAAGGTTTCAAGCTGAGACATCTGGGAGAACAACTATGGAGCAACATTCTAAAAAGAAAAGGTGAAAAGGTGTGTTCATCCTGACTGGGGAAGGCTCTTACCTCGGAGTGACCAGGGCCCCTTATTGAGGGGAAATACCCTCTTCATTTGGCCATCATTAATTAATGACAGGATTTCCCGGCCAGTCCACTCTTGGACTTGAAGGTGAGCTCATGAAGCTACCTGCTGCGTGGGAGGAGGTGTCTGTTGGGGAGCCATGTCCCTGGGGAAGGGCATCGTGGAAATCCCTGGTGCCTGGGTGAGGGTTTAGAGTGGTGTCCTCTGTTTGTCTTCATGAACGTTTAAATATATTGTGTGGAGAATAGAGCCAATCTTGAGTTTGCTCTACATGCCATCTACAGGTATCGTGATGAAAGAGACATCTCCCCCTGCTGAAGTCATCTTTAGGCTTTGCATTTAATGTAAACAGTGTGTTAGAAATGTATTGTCCGTGGCAGATCTGACATCACAACCAAATTCTTTAAAATAAAATGTTTAGAGGGAATCATGTGTCAGCTGCCTAGCACTGAAATGTATGGAATTGAATTAAGCAAACCTTTTCTTAATTAAAAAATGAAAATGGATTCTGAACTTTATCTAAGGGTCACTTTGGGATGATTTCTAGACAGAAAAAATCTTGGCTTTCTGGCAGGACAGCTGTGAGGGAGTGTTCTATTCATTAGAACACAATTTGTCCAAGAAAATATGTTCCAAGTCCTAATCAATTTAGATGAAAACTTGCTGGACAGGGTTCAAGCAGGCCAGTTATGGAGTCTTATAAAGCCAAACCCACATGTCTCAGTGGGCAAGAGGCAAGATAATCTTAGCTTACAATGGAATGTTTAAATTTATACAGCTAAGACACTGACATAGGCACAAGGGTTGGTTCTTTTGTGGGGGTTTTTTTAACCAGAAACATGTGAAGAATTAGAATTTTTAAAGAGAGGGAATGTCCCTTTAAGATATAATCACTCATGGTGAATGGACTGTGGCCAGATTCATCCTTGCTTTAGCGTCTATAGAAAGATTTTTGGAAAAGACCAGCTTCCAAAGCACTAGAAATGTAGATGTGCCTCCAAATGAAGGTCCTTGGCATCACAGGCTCTTGCAGAGTTTTATAATTCCCAGCTGTATAAGGATTTTTTTTAATGAACTGCATCAGCAGTGGAAATTCAGCAGTTTGGAGAAACTGTTGCACAGTTAGCCCTTGGGAAGGTGACACCATGCGCGGCATTGTTCAGCCATTAAATGTACACTCTTTATGAAGACACATTGCTACCGAGCACAGAAAACCACAGGATAACACACCCCCTGGTGTTAACGGTAACTATTTTAGGGTTTGCTTTTCTGTCATTCAGTTAGTTTCTCCAACGCTGCAGCTAGTGTTTCAGGCTGCAAGAAGGGTACTTAAATAACTTTCAAACAGTGCATTTGCAGATCCATGCTAAAAATTCCCATAGGGATGAGATATAACCTGAGCAGTCTTTAACCTAAGGAATATTTCATTTCTTAACTTGAAATGGTTTTCTAACTTGCAGATTCTTAGCCAAGGTTAATCTTCACCACAAACATGAATCAAGTGTGTCTTTGACCGTAACTGTCAATGCTTGGTAGAAAGACCCAGCAACAAGTTGATCTCTGAAGTACCTGCTTACATCCATCTCTTTGGTAGTGGATCCTCTGCTCTCCTGCATCCATTGCTAGGAAGTGACAAACACACCATTTCTCCCGTCTCATCATTCTCTTCTGGTGCTTGAAGGCCTCCACTGACTTCAGGGGGGAAAAAAAATAATCTTTCTAGCTGCAACTGGCCCTGTCTACACCACAGGGCAGTCCCTCAGTCCCTAATTTGTTACTCACCGGCCCTCTCCCATCCAGAGACCTGACTCAGGAGCTGCCTTTTCTCATCATGACTCCTGTAATTTCAAGGGGCAGTGAAACACCCCTCTGCCAGTCCTGTTCTCTCGAACAGCACCATCCACAACACCACGCATGCACCTGCCTCCACCCTCTTGACTTGAAGGGGGGTTTACCCATGTGACTGGGGCCGGATGTGAAAGAAAAGGAGAGTACAGTATTGTTAAGCAACTTGTGGTTGAAGTCACAAACTCTGGAGACTCCTCAACTACTGTAAACGCCAGCAGTTCGTTGTCCCACAGCCTCTTCCTTCCTTCACGCCCCGCTCCGCCAAGTCAGCCACCTGAGACTCTGCTCATTGCTCTTGTTTTCCCTGGCTCTTCTCACTTGTTTACTTAAAAATCTCTTTCCCTCCCTTGCCCTTCATTTGAATTTCTTGCAGGAGGGTCTTATAAGGACACCTACTTTAATCAGAATTTCCTGTGAGTTAATAGGCAGCTTTTTTTTGATTTTTGCATGTTTTGAAATAAAGATGAAAGTAATGGTTTTAAAGCCCCAGTTCAAAAGACAAACTCTGTACAGAGGAGGAGGAGGGGTACTTTGGATGCAGCAGGACAGCCTGTCACCCAAGGGAAAACAGCCGACATGCTGCTGAAGCTGATTGCATATTTTCATTTTCAAAAAGCACTCAAGACTAAAACCACCTGTGAGCAAGTCTAGCCTCTCCGGCTGATTTAGTAGGGCCTAGTGCAAAGTGTCCTGTCAAAAGGCACGCTTATTTTCACAAGGCAAATGAATCAGTTTTTATGTGGCAGGGCTACAGCTCTTTGGGATGAACTCATTAAAACTTTGTAAAACAAACTGCAAGCAAGAGGTGCAATATTTCATTATTCAAACCCGGAGAATAGACAGGCGTCCTATGGAAAAGTGAGTCATATTCTCTGTGGTACATTCTGTTCATTCTGTTATAATAAACACGAGTGTTTGTTTGCTGAGCCCATTAGCATCCAGCTATAAACTTGATTAGGAGGACGAGTTCCTCGGCCCGCTGCTGGGTTAGCGTGTGCACTGCCGTTTGGTTGCTCTGTTGTATAACAGCATCGGTCATGTCAGACTGCTATTCCAGAAGGAAATAACAGCACTTGCCTCGTTTCTTTCAAATCCATCCCAAATTTCTATTAAAGACATCAAAGCAATGACTATAATACTTTCCATGCTTTCCGAATGACTCATCTTTTAAAGAAACTGCTGGGAAATAAGGCACCACCAAGGTTCCTTAATTTCAGGGTTTGAGACTTAAGAATCTCATGGAAAAAAGTCAAAACAAGAAGCCACAAACCCACCTTCTCATAAACCCTTTTCCATATTTTATATATTAGTATTAATTTCTGTGCTACTAGTTTGAGTTGGTTTTACAAGATACGTGCCAGAAGATAAAACAGGTCGTTAGTCTAGCTTTGTGATTGCAGAAGGTAAATTAGCTGATCAAGTGTATTTATTGCCACCGTTGTTGGAAGATGATGGCCCAGGGAATGACTTTTAAATACGATGACGGTTGGCTGCATCTAGAACTGGTAGTGAAATAAGGGATTGTCTACTGGAGACAAAGGGACTTCTGGGGAAGAAGTTTCTACGCAGCATAAATAGCATTTTGGAAATCTGACTCTTACCCGGTTGTAAGAATGGGCAAGGTCTCCAAATTTTTAAATGCTTGCTGCATTTTTAATGACTGTAGATGGGGTGGGAGGGATTGCTGCTGACTTCAGCGGGAAGAGAGTTGGAGATTAGCCACGGGTTAGAAACTCTTTGGGTTATAGCTTGAAGTGTTTTATCTATTTCCATAGAATCACTTGCTTATCACAATTATTTGTCTAGCACAGTGCTTCAGGAAGTGAGGTTACTATCCTGCAATATCTGAAAGGAAGGGCTGAGGACGACGAGTATCCACTGTCTGGCTCTGACAGGTAGGCATTCCTAGCTTCTGGGATGCACAATGGTATCCTTAAGACTGCTCATTTTGCTGACTTTTTTCCTTCCACCTTCTATCCACATGTCAGAGGGGCAGTGACACGCGATTGCAGACTCTCTCTAGCGCAAGATGGAGCACGCACAGAAAAGCTATGGAGTGACAGCATGACACTGCGGGTAAAATGGCTACTTCACTCCTCAAACTGAACCTACCTTGGGGCGGCTCAAGTAGGAAATAAGGAGTCTTTTGTCTTTTACTACGGCAGATATCTGGTGATAGTTTTTGGGGTCCTTCTTGTCCCTGCTAATATTTTTTTAAAACAAATTCCTCTTCAATGTATCCAATTAAGTCCATTTCTCCTTTTAAGTCCTATATTGCAGGTATTTTTAGCAGTCAAGGAAAACCCTGTATTGTCCCTCCTCAAAGCCTTCTCATGCTATTCTTCGTTGAAGTGGAGAAACGCTTCAGAGCCATGTCAGATGCTTTTGGCATGCAGCTGCATGGACAAGCCAGCCCGAGGAGTCAGTCCAGCTCCAGGTTCCCACCCAGCAAGACCTCTCCCACCACACAGCAAAGCAGCAGCCGAAGGTTCTCCTCCCCCACTGCAGCGCCTCAGCTTACCTCTGTGAGTCATGTGTGGTGGGAGGGCATCTCTTAACTATAAATGGGATGTTTAATAAACCTGAGGTTTTTTAATCTTTAGATGTTCACAGCGATTCATAAAAAATAAAATACAGAGTCCAGCATGATCAGCTACGTGCTGGGAAAAAAATACATAGCATTGAAGTGTTGCACTTGAGCAAAGCCAGGATCTCTCAGTGGGTTCTCTGGCAGGAATGAATGGTTGGCATTGTATTTTTCTAGGTAAAATACAAGCAGTTTATCTAGTAATAGAGCCTGTTGAATCCAGAGCAGCCTCAAGTCTTGTAACACCCCCTGCACACACATGCCTGTGTTGCAATTGGAAACACCACATTTAAGAAATGGACAATGACTTGATTTCTGCTGTTTGTCCCTCACTTTTCCCTACCAGTAACTGTCTTCTTCCCATCGTGGAAATTATCACCCTGTGGACACGTGTTTGCATGGATTTTTTTTTTTTTTTTTTTTTAATCTGCTCTCCCTGGAGAAAAGGGATGCATTATGTGTGTGTGTGCTTAGACCAAAGCAGGGCATGTTGGGAGCTGCAGGTCCCAGTCTTTGCTGTGCTGGCTCCCGGTGAGGCATGGATGCATAAAGCCATTTGGTATGTGCTGCTGCAAGAAATAAATGTGTAAGCATGACACGATATCTGTGGGTGCAGGAGCATCTCTTTGGGAACTCTACTGTTTGGTTTGCTGGTAATATTGCTTCAGTGAAGAAGTTTTTTGTTGCTTCCCACCTCAGTTTGTTTATCTGTAAAATGGGAATAGGGAACTTCCTAGAGAACCTAGAGCTAAATTTTTAATTATTCATAGCTCTTGCATACCCTTGAGGAGAGTATAAGCTGTAAATCTCTGAAACTGCATCCCAGCATTTGTGTGGTTTAATCATCAGGGGAGCCCCTTTTCCAAAGACGCTGCTGTATTCTCCTGGCTATACGTTTTGTGGCAAGCCTGCGTTCAGCCCTTGGCATGCAGAGTCTCAGCACCTAGACCCCAGGACCCCTTTCTGTGTGCAGACCCAGTGTGTTTTTCTCTGTGGAGCCTGTCCTGCTGGGGGCTGCAGGTTTGCTGTTGCAGCTAGGAAGGTGCCTATCGTGTGCGCTGTGCTTTTGAGGTGCAGAAAGCAGCATCTAGCAGACCTGGACTCCACGGTCTGTCAGGGCACAGCCCTAACGTGCACAGGCAATGGTCCCCTCCCAGCATGGGCACTGCCCTTACCCAAGGCACAGCCATACTCTGCACACAGGGCCATGCACTGCTGGGGCTGTGGGCATGCACAGTGCCCCCAAACAGGCTGGAAGGTTGGTCAGGTCACCCTGTGCCTCTTGGTAACAGGCCCCGATGCTTTACCATCAACTCCTGGGAGGCTGTGACATTTGAGCTTACGCTGGCTGCCCCAGCACAGGGAGGTCAAACAAATTGAATTACTCTTCAAATTAGCTGGATACGGCTTTGATCGCTGTCCATTTGAGACCTTGTGTGTTTTAGCTGGAAAAATGCACGCCACGTTCCAGCCACCTCCTCCAGCCAGGGGAGCGGTGATGCCACTGGCAAACGTGTGCACTCGCTGAGCATTACTTAGCTGGAAAGTTATCGCTGAAGCGTGTCCTCTATCAAGAATGATCTCGGCTTCACTGGGCCTATCTCTTACAGATGTTAATTCCTTACTATTATCTTTACAAGTTCCAACAGAATAGTAAGCTGCAGTAAAGAGGGGATATGTTCAATTTAAGCAATGAGATTACTATGCTCTGAATAAAGCCACTTTTATTAATAATTACCTCTCTGCCGTGACTTTAAATTCAAACAGCTGGACAGCCTCTGCTCTTTATTAATTTCCTTGGATCCTTTGGCACGAAGCCCTCAATTCCTGTGATGTAATGGTATAAAAAGTTGGCTCCTGCCTGAGCTTCCACCCACAAGTTCTAAATTTGGAGCATGGCAAATTTCTGCAGATTCCAGAGACAGGCTATGCTCGAGACGTGCTGATGCCTTCGGTCCCATCCTATTGCACCAAACAACAAGATTGTGTGCTTTTTATAACTGGGATCATAAATATGACTCAGATGCACATGTTGTCTATGTAAGCACTTGGGGTTGGCTATCACTTTATGGCACTGGGAAGAAGCCAAGCCAAATAAAAATTGTTTTGAGTAAATATTACATTTCTAGAGCATGAATAACTTTTCTCTGCAGCCAACGTGTCACTAATGGGAATAAGGAAGAAGACGGGGTGGGGGGAAAGCAGTAACTAAATCATCCCACTAAACACAGACAGTCTGCAGCAAGACCTGTTGTTTCAACTCGTCTGGGGTGTAATATCCCAGATAATTAGTAGCAGGTCTCAGCAAGGCCACAAGTGATGGAAATAAAAATAGCTATATAGTTCAGCGCCATCCTGCTGCACAGCTCTCTCTTGGGTGGGATCTCCACCAGTGGTATGTCAAACAGGCGACCAAAGAACCAAGTGTCCTTCTCTCCCCCGCTCCCAAATGTGCAGAGGCTCGAGCATGTGGATTACTCCACGGAGATCAGTGTTGCTACTCACATGCTCGGCGCTAAGCGTGTGCATATGTCTGTTCAGGATCCGGGCCAAAAGGAAGGCCGAGTTTTTCATCCTGCGATTTTGGGACCCTAGCGGATGTCTGTGTTGCAGAACACGGGGAAACAGAAAATGAGCCCACGTGCAGCTTTGTGCTGCTGCACCAGAAGGTGGAGTGGCTTACCGGCAGCTCTCTGGGGCAGTGATACGCCATCCCACCACCAGCATGCACCACTGCAGGGCTGGTCATCAGGGCTGCTGGCTCTGCTCCAGCTCTTCCAGTAAGTTGGTATGTCTCAGCCTCCCCCCACCCCCAAAAAAACCAGTTACTCCTGCCCTTGAGCAGTGCTCAGCGAGCAGCTTATGAAGTGCTTCATCTACCTGAAATGCAAAGGGATAAGAACAATGCTCTTTCTGTAAGAAATTATCAGGAAACATTCTCTGATTACAGGAATCTTCAAGTCTCCCAAAAATAAGAGCCAGATAGAAAAAACGAGTGAGAGTCTAGCTTTGAAAATCATTAGTGGCTTTCCCATTTTCCTAATGGGCATGTAATCCTGCGCATTGTGCATTCCTTTGTGTTGCACCTGTGAGCTTTTGCATATCAGATTAAACGCTTTCCTGAACTTTGCTGTCTTTTCCTTTTTTATAGGCTTCTTTGGCATAGCAGGAAGAAAACCTGGCTTTAAAAGAGGAGTTCAGACAGGAAGCAGCAATGTTCCAGCAGGATTTCTGAGTCAAACAGGAGAGCAACTGGCTTCTCAAAGTGTGTGTTTCAGAGATCCCTAAAGTATTCGGCTACGCAGTTGGAGCAGGTGAGTGGGGAGGTGTCAAGAGCACTCGACATTCTCATGTCCCAGCCATTTCTATCATCACAAGCATTTGAAGAGCTTTTCTATGCAGTGGGCTGGACTAGGGCTTGCAGATAAAATGTTTTAAGAGCTGTGAGCCCTGCAATAATAACGACAGCCTTGACGTCAGCAGACCTGCACCTCCAGGGACTAGTGCTGAGAAATCAGCGCCAATTTGCCCAGCTAAGGCAGCTTTGACTGTGTTTCCAGGATCTGGGTGATAAGTCTTTTTTCCATGCCTTGCAAGCTGCCAGTGGTCGCTTTCTGCCAGGAGAGCAGCCCAAGCAGTGTACAAGGGACTGACTCCCTCCCCTTTGTAATGCGTTTTACAATTCAGAGAAACTTGTGTAATGCAAGAAAGTGTTTTTACATATTAGAGCTTCTAAATTGTTAAAACAGTTGGAAAATCCTAATTGCCTTTAGTAGACAAGAAAAAAACAGTGAAGAAAACATTTTGGATTGCAGAATTAACAAAACTGGGAGCTGAAGATCAGTTTCCAAGACCAAAAACATATTCAGGGAGTCCTGTTGTACTTGTAAGTTTAACACAAATACTCGAGCCTTCAGCAAGTGATTTGCACCTACCTACAAAACTTGTTGCTCTGAGTCTCAGAGCTTAAGCTCTGAAAACTGTCCAGAGATGCAATGGCCAGGTCAGTCATGTTTAGATTTACTCCAGGATGTTTCTGGGGTTCCACGTGCACATGGAAGGGGAAAACTTACCTGGGATCGACTCAGCAGCCCAAGTTAGAGATGATGAAAGAGGGCTTGGCTGGAGCGCAGCCTGACTTTATGACTGCTGGCTTAATTTTCCTGACACTTTGGGGGTAGCTATGTGGTGATTTAGCTCCAGTTAATTAAAGAGCTAAAGGCTGCTTCAATTTGTAGTTGTTGCCCAAGAGCTCAGAGGAGGTTTTCTGGCCACCAGGGATCATGCGTAAAGGTGGAAGAGCTGGAAGTGCCCCTGCAAGGGGCTGGCAGGGAATGGTGCCAGGGGGCTCTGGTCGTGCCGGGCTTGCCCTGGTACACGTGGCCCTTTCCAAGTCCTCACGTAGCAATCTCTGATTTGCGCCTTGCGCACACAATTTCAGTTTATCACGGTATCGCGTAAAGACCTCTCTTTTTAGGGACATCTGGGTATTTTGCAGACGTTTATTAGTCTGTGTGCTTTTTTTATGGATAAATATCACTCACGTTTCATCAATGGGCAACAGAGGCATAAGGAGGTTAAGGGACCTGACAAAGGTGATAGCAAGTCAAATTGTTTGGAATTTTGTAGCTCTGAAATATCATCTTTCTAAAACAGGAAACCCTCTCAGGAATAGTAGGTTTTCATTAAAACAACAGTTCAAACCTGTCGATCTTGATATATCAGGAAAAGGAGGAATGCAGAATATGTGAGAGTTAGCTTAATCTCTCTTAAACTAAACCACCAGGTTCACGTTCCTATGGAGAAACAAATACCCTGCAGGCATCATGGTGTCTTTGATTTATTTTTGGAAGTTGAAAACTCCCCCTTTTGGTGTCTGAGCTAAGAAAAAAACAAGGATTTTGTGGGCCAACAAAAGGTTTCTGGAGGAAAAAACCTCCAGTCCCACTTCTCAAGAGTTTATGACATGAGCAGTTAAGCTAATGTAATCCAACTTAGCCTCCCCTACATTTCAAAATTGGATTAAAGTTCATAAGTCATTGAGGGAAAATGTTACCCAACAGAGTAACTGTATGACTCTCAAATTAGTGTCGGACCTTCGCAGCCGTGGGTGCAGACCCTGGTTTCAGTCACCTGAGTAAATCAGGGTAACCGACGTGCCCAGAGCACAGGAGGGGGTGAGATGCGTCGCTGCTGCTCAGCCTTTGTGGTTAGGTGGAAGCCCACCGAGCTGTGATGACTGGGTATGCTGTGACAGCCTTGTCATTCGTAATCTGCCTGGTCCTCGCTCTTTTTACTTTCCTTTGGTGAGATAAGTCATCCAAACCCTAAGAAGAGGTTTTGGTTTGGTGTTACGTGTGCTTCCTTGCAAAGGAAGAGTGGGATTTTCCTCCTGCAGTAGCAGTGTGTTGCTGCACGTACACAAGTGACGCAGCTCAAAGCATGCTACCAACTCAGCTGTAAAAAACCCCTGTCGTACCGCATCTGTGTGAATCTGCCTTTCAAAACAGGATCCGCAGATGTGATTAATTACGAGCCTGCCGAGACGACGCTCTGCTCCCGTGAGCTGGTTGAGCGGGCCGTGCGGCGGTGTCCGGCTGCCATCTGGCGTCCGGCGCCCGGCGGGGGCTGCGGCAGGGCAGGGCCCCGCGAAGCATCCCCCAAGTCACCCCGGCCCCATGACAGGGCGGTTTAAGTGGCAACCTCTGGTCTGCGTCCAAGCCGTGAGCAAATCCTGCCCAGACTCACCAGGGCCCCCCGCCACGGTATCTCCCGCATTCCTGCGGCAGATCTGGTATTTCTTATTGTTCTCCCTGTCTCTGGGGGAGCAGCTGCTGCTGCCTGGCCGGCCTGCCGGGGCAGGAGCTGGCGGAGTCCTGTGCTGCGGGTCCCAGAACTAGCCGGGGGCTTTGGAAAAATCGTGTCAGTCTTCTCGCCCTGCTTCGGCACGTAGGGAGTCGAGGCTCATCAGGAGGGGCGAGATAAAAATGAGAAAGGAACAGAAAACTGGAAGAGCAGCGAGTGGTCGTGCAGCACCACTCGCCTGGAGGTGGTGTGGGCGCGGTGCACGCTGCCCTGGGCCCAGCGCTCGCCCAGGAGCTTTCTGCTAAAATAGCCGCGCCAGTCTGCAGCAACAGAGCACATCTAGTTTGCTGGGTGGCAAATGCCTGCTAACTGGTACGCTGTCAGTTGGGGCGCAGGGACGCCAGTAGGAGTGACTGGGGAGAGTAGGGTGAGGAGGGGAGGCAGAGACAGAGCTGTCTTCGAAGCTGTGCAGGACCACTCCGCGCTCTGCAGGGATGGCAGAAATGCTGGGGAGTGGCCCGGGCTGGCAAGGGCGTTTGGCACCCGGTGTGGTTTTCTTTTTCCCTTTTCCTTTGGTGAGCTGTTCTGCCAAGCTGGTTCTCGTACCGCACCCCATGCTTGCGCCCAGGCCTTGGCTGCCCATCCCTTGGACGTATGATTTCAAGGAATATATTCTCTGGATTTTCTCCTGCTGGCGGGGAGGATCCGCTGGCTGGAGGTGGCCTGAGAGCAGTTGTGGGTTTTGGCTCTTGCCATCTGTAATGGTGACAGTGAAGGGAGCATGCGGGAGCATGGGCAGGCAAGCTTCTTTTGCAAGCGGGGCCATGTACGGCTATGCTGCGAGACCAGACTTGGGGTGATGGTTGTTTCTGGCCAACTGTCTCCCCAGGATGCTTCATGGGCTAGCAGCGACCCCCTTGGGCATCGTGCAACCCTCACAGGCAGGCAATAGCCACACTAAAGCAAAACAGCAGACACAGAAGATGCCACCTCCATCCCTACAGGGAGCAGCGCCCCACCACTCAGCTTTTTGGGAGGGACCTGTGTGTGAGCAGGCTGTACCCCCACCCCCATCATTTCCCACCTTCTGTCTGGGAAAAAGCAGCCCAGGGCCAACACAATCTTTCTGTCGGGGGGAAAGCCCGGCTACAACATGGGGCATGCTCCTCCCTTGCAGGCAGATGTGGTAGTTGACTTCATGGCTTGGAAAGAGCAAAACAGCTCAATGCATCACTGGCAAAGGAAACGGTTGGGAAAACACAACCTCAGGCAGCTCCAAATGCAAACCTTCAGTCTCGGCTATTCCATGAGAGGGACTTTCTAAAGGTGTCTAAAGAGTCTGACCTTAAATAGGTTCTTAAGTAGTTTTTTTTCCTTTTTTAGTCAGGACAAAAGAACCAACACTCCAGAGGACTTGGGCTTCCCCAGCACTTGCACACGCCATGTCAGCGCTGAGCTGCACAAGCCTCTTCAGAGTGGAAATAGAAATCTCCATGCTCTGGTAGGCATTGAAACAGGTAATAACTGTCAACACCAAGGAAGCCCAGGCTGCTTTTGAAACTGTCTCATGTCAATGCTTGAGTTTTTAATCCCATCTGAGATACTAACATGTTCAAATTAGACTTGTTGGCCAGGTTAGGTGAAAGGACACGGGTGCCTTGTGCAACTGTGGGTGAGAGCAGCCAACGCAGACCTGCAGGAATCACGCTCAAACGTCCTTGCAAACACCCTGGTAGGTTCCCCGTGGTGAAATCTGCATGGCCTGAGCAAATCGCTGTTGTGTGCTCAGAAAATAGACAACAACAAGAATGACAGCAGGAGGGCGTTTGCACAAAGACATTACTAGGCCCAGATCCTGTAAAAGCTGTTTGTGTGCTGTAGCCATGGCAAGTAGCTCTATTAATTAGCAATGATATTAATAACAGTGTATAAAGCTGGTGCTAGATCAAGCTCCTTTGATAGGCAGAAGAGCAATGTGAGCAATGAGCATGCTGACTAAGGTAGAAAGGGTTAATTTTTTGTGCTTGTTTTATTTATTAAGGAATTTGAAATAACGGCTGATGGGGAAAAGTGAGTGCAATTGTTCTGGGGTTTGTGATTTTTTTTTTTTCTTTTTTTCTTTTTTATCAACATTCTGCCCAGTCTGTCATGGGCTTTCCTCTGATCAGCTGCTCATATCCTTTTACATTACCTCTGGCAATTAGGCTAAAATATCAGAAAGGAGGGGGGAGAGGGCTCTTGTCATGCGGTCTTTCCGGGATTGTGCTTATAGGTGTTAAAAACTGCCTCATTAAATCTCCCTCTCAAGGCTTTTCAGGATGCTTTTATCTTTCGTTTTGCATCATACTGTTCCAATTTTAATTTCTTTTGGAGATGAGGAGCAGCTATCTTTTTCCAAATCTTTTTTCATCTTAAGTGTTAAAACAACCACTGACCTTTCTATTTTTTGAAGGATGTGTACTTTTGACATACCCAGAAAGCTAGTTCATAAAAAAGAGTGCTTTTCTGCACTTTCGCTTCCCTGGCATTTCCAAGTAGTTGAAGTTCACAGTGAGACTCAGTGTATGGAAGTCACAATAGTCTCTAAATTCACAAACTTTCTGTTTGCGTTTTAGTTTGGAATTCATGGCCACGTCAGCAGTAACAGGAGTTCTCAAGACATGATGTCTGTATGGCTGCTCACCCTGCCAGGCAGGGAGCTCGGAAGTGTTTCAAACCACAGGCTGGTCTCTTCCCCCACCCTCCCCCACACCCCCCCCATTTGCGACTTGAAGGGGTGAGTCTGGGTCCTGCTCCCAAAAGGGGAGTACGTGTGAGCTGGCACATTGCACATCCTGCTCTCAGCCCCACGCTTGCAGCCTCGGGGCTTTTTATCTGGCAAGTCAGCGAGCACGGTTCAGTAGGACGGAGGGAGAACGGGCGGGGGTGAAGGATAAACGCGGCATGTACAGGAGGCACCTGGGAAAACACCACTTGCAGGTAAGTAACCTTCCTTACGCTTTTTTCCCTTGCCCTGCTTCACTCCCATTAGGAAAGCTGTATGGCAGCCCAGGCTTTGCACTGCAGCTGAGAGCTCGCTGGCTGATGTATCTGACTGTGCACGTTGTCCTTCCGTGGTGCAGTGGGGTTTTCTTTGGAAAATACGCCTGAATTAGCTTCAAGTCCCTGAGCATAAATTTATCCTAGGCCAGTGGTAACACTCGTATTCTAAAATCCCTTTTTGTAGGCTGACGGGACGTCTCTGGGATCAGATATACTGCGCTAACAGAAGAACCGAATTGGCTCATGAACGCAAGGACAACGGTGTGCTACGATGATGGCAGTGAGGTAATCGTAATACAGCAGGAGACCTGGTTCACTTAACATTTTTCCAGCCTTTGTACTTCTCTCTTGTAAACGGCTGCTGCAGTTGTTGAAGGGGAATGAAGCTGAAGGGTGGTTTTCATTGTCTCGGGGTGCGTTCTCAGGGTAAGTAAAACCCCGTGAAGGCTGCGAGCCGGGGAAGCCGCGGCGCTCGGGGGCGGCGCCACCACCAGAGGGCAGCTGGAGTCCAGGGATGAGACGGGCCCCAGGCCCCGGCTCTTGCTCCTGCCCGGGGCTCTGCCGGCCAAGGCCCCCGCGGGTACAGCCGGGCGGGAGCCCTCACGCGGAGAGACAAAAACCCAAAACCAAACAGAGCGCCACAATTGTCAAATAACCAGCATGGTGCAGGCAGAGTTGGAAAGTCCCTCGCTGATGAGTGGGGGAACTAAACTCGTGCTAGTGTTGCGGGAGATTCTGTTAGAGACTTTATGGCATGTTATAATTCCTGTCTTCTAAGTGCCCTTTACCAACCAATAATTACCTCTCTCCCCGAAGCAGCTAAAAGCCCTTATGGATATCCCCTTTCCTGGCCATGCACCAGTTTGCTCAAAAATTGTTTACTTAACTGCGTCACGTATTTGAGATAAAAAAAATCAGAGCACTTGTTTTCAGTTCACGCTCGCTGAAAGGGATGGTGCAGCTACTGTTCCAGGAGGCCGGCGTGGCTGAGCAGTTGCTTCTTTTGGGGTTGGGTCCCCCCGCCCCAGGATACAGATACTGTCCTAACATGCTGTTGCTTTCCCATGGAGGCTTTGATTTTGTGGCTGTTTGTGCAGGACAGTTAAACAGAAGTAATACGAGGAGTTGCTGGAAACTGGCCTGTTAGAGTTCAGGAATGTGTGAATAAGAAGTATGCAAGTCTCATAAATCAGCTCCATAAAACAGCCGCAGGGCAAAAAAAATCCTGTTCTAGGAGCACAAAGCATGGTACCGCGCTCATGGTTTGCAGGACTGTTTCACCATCAGCAGCAGGTAAACCTGAATCTGGCAGATAAAACAAGTGGCCTAAGCCCTCCAGTGCATCCTACTGCGGGCTGAAGAGCAGCAGAGGCTGCTTTCTGCTGGCCTCTGCGTAGGTAAGCCTGGTGTGCAAGGCACTAGGATGTCACAAGGCGTCTCGGGGCGGAACAGAGACATCCAGAGCCTCACATTTCATCAAGGCTCCCCAGCATTAGTAGCCTCGTTGGTTCCTTGGAACAGGCGTGCTGCAGCCCTCAGGCTCACCGGAAATGACACCGCACCAGGGGCTGCAGTTTTCCATGCCGCACTGTTTCATGAGATGTGGTGACTCTGACTCACCACTCTACTCTCTCTTTGAATGCTGCATTTAGTGTGGCTTTAATGGACTTATTCTAAAAAGTGGTATGTTTGCTCAAAATGCAATTGGTTAATTTTTAAACCAGCCTCTTCCCCCACTGCTACTGTGCACCACTTCACACACAGCTTTCTTAATTTGTCTGAGCAAGCAGGGACAACAAAGCTAAAAAAGGAGACTTGTCTCATTTCCTCTTCTAATAGTGACTAAGAAATAACTCAAGCCAGACGTATGTGGATGACATTTTAACGAGGGGCTGTTTTGCCTGCAGAGGCAGGTGTCTGTGTGTGCCAAGGTACCCACGCTCTGCAGCCGTGTCCCCCTTGGCTCGCGGGTGGGAGCAGGTCCACCCTGGTCCCAGCCCAGCACACTCAGGGCTGCTGTGTTGCTGTAGATGCAACTGTTGTTATCACTTCATTTCCCATCAGGCAGGCTTTGTGTTTCAGAAAGCAGCTGAACTGCACCCTCAAAATACTGTTATTGAGCAATGCCATCTGTAATAGCCGAGCACCCCTATACTGCAGCAAGGTGTACTGGAAGACGAACATGTAAGAGAAGGAGTGCTGCTAAGACAAGTTAGATTGTATTATCTGTGTGACCACTGCCTTTATTATGGCTTTAATCCAAATCCCACTCATCAGACCCTTAAGAGTTTATTTTTTCCATCAAAGTAATACTTACACACAACAGTTACTGGATTTTGAACTCCAGTAACCCAAAAGGAACCCCTGCAAAAAGACATCAACTAATTGAGAACTGTAAATGATTTTGTATTACTTTATTAAATAGCCAATTCTAAAGAACAGTAAAAAATACAAAAACGTGCATCATTTGGTGTTCTTAAAAAAAAATTTGTCCAAAATAAAGACTGTTAGAAAAATTAAACAAGTTTAGCCCCAATACACCTGCTCTCCACCTAAAAGATGTTTGGTAGTTATAAATACTGTTCTATCATCTCCTTTAGCAAAGTTTAACAATGTATACATTAGTATTTCTATTACAGTTTTTTTTCACATTTCTTCTGTAAACATAATCAATTTTAAAAATGCCTTGTTAGTAAGCTTAAGGAACTACTGCTTTCCTGTACAGTAAATACAAATAGGAAGATCTTGGATCTTCCTGCCATTCTAATCAGCACGCCATTGACTGAAACATTAAAGATTTCAATTAGTATAAAAATATAACCAGAGAATAAATGTCTGAGAAGATTCAGTATTTGAGTGAGTCTTAGTTAATAGGCAAGTAAAATGCTATTGACTTCCAAATCTGAAGACTTCAGCTTCTGCTCTTCTGAGATCCAAGTGTCACAAAGGCACTGGTTTTCCGTCCAAAACATTCACCTCTTTTATTGACTAAAAATAATTTACTATCTAGCTGAACTACAAAGCAGGTGCTAAGAGATGGCTGTCCATGTCCGGTGTACACAGAGGTCAAAGCTGACTGACAAGCCACACCACCGGGCACCTGCTCTTCGTGGGGGGGGGGGCTTAGTTGTCAAAATGTCTGTACAATTTAGCAAGAACACTATTTTACTTAGCAATAGACTGACCTCTGGTCTGGCACGGGAGATCTACAAAGCAAAATCACAGACTTGTTCCTTTTCCCTACAGAAACAAGTAACTGGCTTCGTCCCTGGAGAGAATTTTGAGGCAGAGCAGTAGGCTCTTGGGGAAGCCTTGTTACTAGAAACGCTGAAATTATTTTACTGATGGGAATTAATTTTTTCTAAAGCAGTATGGCTACACATTTATCATTTTTATCTAAAATAAAAATGTCAAATTTAGTTTTCCTCTTGCCTTTTTTTTTTTTAATCTGGCCTCCAATTAAGAATAAGACAAAAGTGCTGCATCTAAACTGGTGGTATGCTACAATCTGATTTCTTGCACAAACGTAGCCTTGATGCAGATGATATTTGGCCTGTGCGTGCTATCATCTTCCATTCATCTGCTCCAGAAATCTATAAGTAAGTAAGTCAAAACTGTGCATCTTTTACACTATGAAGAGAACTCTCAAGGGATTTTTTAGCACTTCTCAAGTATGAGACAGTATAGGAACAATCTTGGGTGACTACTTTTTCAAAATGTTTTAGGGCAGCGTTTTGTACATGCCTACTTCCAGTTCTTTTTGTTTGGATTCCTGCAAACAGAGGAAAACAGGACACAGAATCCGACCAGCCAGCAGTGACGCCAGTCTACCCTCACTAAGGAAGAACGTATCTGAGCATTCAGCACCGTGCGAAGAGCAACGGACGGACAGAGCAAAAATAAGAGGAGACGCAATGGAAGGAAAGGTAATGCTCTATCGCAGAGTTGGACAGAACCTCCAGGACTAATTTATCCTGGGTTTAAATTACACTAACTGAACCAATGAAACAATTGCTTCCCTCACTTTTTGGAATGAAAGTCATGCTGCTTGATCAGTCAGATGCTGTCAGATTGTTACAGGCTAGTATAGAAACAACTCTGTCACAAGCTACATTTAAATAAAAGTCTTTAGTTGAAAAGTTTTGTATAAAACAACAGAATTTCTGGAAATGTGAGGGAAAACAGCAAGTACTGTCAGACACCACATACTGTAATTACCGAGCTCTGAGTAGACACTCCTATGTGGTAAACAGTGTTTCCTTTGTAGAAAGGCCCAACCTGCTGAGCAAACTAAGCTCTTTATAAGCAAGAAGCTGCTCTGTGCAAAGCAGAACAAAGAAAGGTGGGCTCCTATTCACGAACGATACATCAGCTACTGTCATTACTCTGAAGTGGCTTTTTTCCCTTTCCAGCTCTTTTGTCTTTGCTCAAGTTCAGCTTCAGTGAAGGCGGCCGGGCCCCAGTTTGTGATTAAGTGAGGATTCTTGGAGCCTGGAAGACAGAGTGCAATACTTGAAACAGGCGTTTCTGACAGGGACATCGCTCACCCAAGGCCGAGTGTCGCCACAGGATGATTTGGTAAGTGCTGTCTCTTCTCTGACTGGGAACCCTCTCAAAGGTGACCTGAGGACCTGCCTAACCAAGGGGGGAAGAGTGCCTGGGACACTGGCAGCGAAGGAGCTTAGTGTGAGAAGTTGTCAACTGCTGCAATCTTTTGCATCCTTATCTCCCAACTTCCACACTCCACCCCCCCCACCCCCCCCCCACCCCCCCATTGTATCTTGGTAAACCCCTCTTCTGCTTGCCTTTAGAAGTGTCTTTGAAGGAAAGCGATCTCTCCAGCACTGCATTACAAAGCCACTTTCCTCTGGGCTGGCACGCTATTAATTAAGCTAAGAAATGAAACTTTTCCCCAAAATCAAGTATTTTCGCTATCTCTACTTCATGTTTTTGGCAATTAGCATTTATGCTAACTCCATTAAACACCCAAACCATGCAATGTTCAGGTTGATCCTTGCTTTGTTTTAAACAAACAAACAAACAAACAATAATAAAAATTAATTGTTATAGTAGGGCCAGTAGAGGTAAAGACTTGAAAGTTACCGTCAGCAGTTCTCACAAATGTGATATTTATAGGCTGCTGTGAAACCAATAAGCTACAGGAAAAGGCAGACTTCAGTAAATCACTAGGTAATCTATGAGACAGAATGAATACATATTTTTTGTAACTTTTCTGTTGATAACTTACCTGGCTCTATTAGTCGAATTAATCCCTCATGATGAGCTACTTTATCTTTCCAACTCTTGGTGTTATTTGCTGCCGTTTCCAACTTCTTCTTAACCTCCTGAAATAAGATACAGCCCACTTGAAAACAAGAACAACTTTACTCTGTTTATATAAAAAGAAAAAACATCCTTTTAAATCTAAAGACAGAACCACACTAAATGAGCCAGCACTCCATTTAGTGTAGACAGGAGAACTTAATTTCTAATCACCCTAAGTCATTTAGTCATCGCTAGCTGTATAAAAGTAAGTTGTCCAACCAGAATCCAAAAATAACTAGGTTTTACAAGATTCTGTAGCTGCGTAAGTAGGGCTAGTCCTCCTGAAGACTGAAAGCATAAACTGTAGTTTCAAACAGAAAGATGCTTTTTTGTTTCGAACAAAAACCACCTAGTGGGTATTCATCTCTCACTATCAGAAATCATAAAATGTAAGCTAGGAGAAGGACCACTGCTGTTACACCCAAGCAAGAAAGAGGTATTCTTCAGTCTAAACTGGTCCGCTGGTCAATTCCAAGCAGAAGGCCAGAATGTTTAATTATTTCTGAAATAATGAGTCAACTATCACAGTGACCCACTCCATTTGTTTTGTGGATTTTTTTGTTGGGTTGGTTTTTTGTTTGGGGTTTTTTATGTCTACTGTATTCAGCAATTCCTTTGGAGTAGTAAATGATGTTTCATATACAAAAAGCCTGAGATGTTATCTAAAAAAAAGTCAAGTATTAGCCAAAAGCAATCTAATGATGGTGTTAGATGTAACACCAACACGGCAAGTTGTAAAGTGGCCAGAACTACCCCACCTGGGCCCTTGCTTGCAGTCACTGCAGCATTTGTGTTCTGTGCCAGTCTGACAGCTCACTAGCTTGTCCTTCACAGAGCTAACCTCAACAGCACAGAGACAGCATAAACACGCTCCCTAGTTAAACAGAAATCCAGTCATGTTTTGTTTCCTGACCTAAATAAATGCAGGATCAACACCTCCCTAGCCCTAGAAGTATGCAGCACTTCAGGCTCTGTACTGGCTGGATTCTGACTTACTTCTTCCATGAACACAGCTACTGGCCTTCACCAAAAACACTCAGCGGAGCCAAGAACAGGCCTGGCTTTTGGGACACGAGGCACTGCTACACATTGAGAATCCAAGCTAACTCCTAGCTATCCTTGGCATCAGCTCAGTGCTTAAATACCTTTTTGAGGAGCAAGGGCCTACAGTAGCACATTGATTTTTCACACGTAGAAGACAATATTGCCCCATAACATCATCAAAATATTGCAAGAATAACTAATTCAAAAGCATAAGGCATTTAGTTAGGACAGCAATGGGACTGCATAAGAAGTCAGTCTACAGTAGAAGCCAAACGTATACAGAGTATTTCAGGATATGACTGAGCGGGCTTGCGTGCGAATTGGGACAAAAGAATAAAGGAGGTGGTGAGTCTGAAACATGTCCTCTTCTTGAAATATATCTACTGGCCTAGGCCAGAAAAACCCAACACATAACTATCCAACCTGTTACTATAATTTTTGTGCCATACTAATCCTTAAAGAAGCATGGTATTGATGAACTTCAAATTCAGTTAAACTACTGAATTTACTAGTTTAAGTATGAGAGGTTGATGAACAGAACAGCTCACCTCATATTGCTCAAGCGCCTCCTTCCTTTCCAGTTCAAGTTGTTCCAGTTGCTGCATAGCAACTTGAAGGGCCCGTTCCTTTATCATTCTCTGGTTTTCTAGCTCTTGCTTCTCTGCTTCTGTCATCTGAATGGTCTGTTGCTGCTGCAAGTGCCATTTTTCCAGTTCAGCTCTCTTTGCTGACTCCTCTTCCAGTAATCTGCAATGTGCACTGCGATGTTAACTGCACTTTAAAAGTAAGCTGTATCCATTATGTAGCACACATGTAGGGAAGCCAAGCTAATTATTTTCTTTCCCTTTTTTTTTTTTTTTAATCTTGCAAAGCAGGGAAAAAGTTATTGCTTGTTGGCTTGTCTTCAGCGTAAAGCTGAAGATCATGCCAGCAGTGCAAGCAGTCTGACTGCTACAAAGGGCTATTCAGAAAATTTAGTCAATAATGCAAATACACAACACTGAAAACCACAGAAGAAACAAGCATGCATAAGTTATCTGAATTGTCTTAGGAGGACTGAATATATGAAGAAACAAACCACACTAAACAAAGCCCATATGAGTAAGAGGAGACTTAACCCTTTATCAATTACAATTTAAACCTGTGATAAAATACAGCAGAAAGTCATATTTACAGTTACTGCTTTATAAAATACACAATTGAAAAGTCTGTACAGAGTGATCTCAGTTTTTCAGGTGTTAACATGCACAACACCTGATGGAAACATAAGCGTGCCTGCTTTTCTGAAATTGTTGAGCACTCCCACTGCTAAGGGCTAATCTAACATATCAGAAAATCATACATACCAGCTTTAGCCTTCATAGCTTCGGGGGGGGGGGAATAAATCTATCCTATGTTTGGACTTCAAGCTAGTCCTCCTTCCCAGCAGCATGTCCAAGATGCAAACAATCTTTAATACTATGGCACAGTTACTTATCATTGTGAGGAGGAGTGGGGAATAGAAATAAATTTCTACTAGGTCAAAGCCATACCTGGCTTGAAGTTTCCTTACAGTCTCTTCATCTTGACGTGCCTGTTTCTCATCCTCCAAAGCTTCCTGTAGCTGTTTATACATTTCTTCCAGCTCACGTACTCTCTGTAAATACTGTTCCAGTTCAGATGATTTCTGAGCAACCTGTTCTTCCATTTTTTGTCTTACCTAGCAGCATAAATTGAGAACACATATGAGCTACCATTCAACTCAAGTTTCCAATTTTTAAAGGAATTGCCAGGTTTCCCTCAGATGTTTTCAGAGACAAACCTTTTCCTGCTGCCTGCAGAACAAGACTGATAAGATTGAGTCTAGATTTGTAGCTGTGTAACTAAGAGTATTTTTAAAAAATAAATAATAATATAGATTACTTACATTGCCCTACTTCATGCAGCACAGGATTTTTACAGGGGTTTAAACCTAACTTCGATCAGCTTGATCTTGTCACTTAGTTTACAGATACACACTAAACTGAAGGAAGAGAAAGCTAGTAGAGTGCCCAGACACAAAGGTGAGGCTGGTTTAATTGCACTGTTTCCACTGCTTTCCTCAGGCAAGTCCTCCCTTGCAGCAGTGTATTTCACATACATATCTGGATGATGGCACCGTGACAGCACAGGATGGATAAAGGGTTGGAAATCGGCTAAGGAGGTTGGCTTTGCTAAGAGAAGAGCAACTATAACAAAAAACAAAGGTAAGGGATAGAGGAAGGTGAGGGGATCCTGCATATCCACAGCCACCCAGTCTCTGATCCTCATCCCCCCTTTCACTGACCAGAGCAGAAACGGAAAACCAGGGGCACTGCGGCACCAGAGCCGTCCTCGCACTCAGCCCGTCACTGTGCTGGGGACAACAGCAGTCAGCCGGCTTTGAACTGAGTCGCGATAAAGCACCAAAACCTCAGCATTTCGCAACACATAACATGTATTTCACGGAAGGTAAGCACAGCTCCCGAAGTCAGCAAGAAAGGCTTGCTGTCAAGTGTGGTAGGATGGCACGTCCTGCTTCACTGGTCTGCGGTCTGCTTTCCGTCAGCTAACCTAAATCCCACTGACCCAGAAAGCGATCATATTCAGGAATTCACACTCAGCCTGTAAAGCAGCACTGTGTGCATTTATGTCCCGAGACGTTCCAGCACATCGACTTGACTATTTCTACTTCTTTTCTCCAGCTAACAGAAAAGCCTGTTATGCCTGACGAAGCCCTTGAAGATTGAAAATTAGTTCTTTTGGAAATTCTCAGTGTGGATTATAGTAACAGCATTATAAAGCTACAATATTTCTTTAATTTTTTGTGTTTGTGCATAAACCTAAAAGAACACACAGTATAAAAAAGCAATAGTTTGAAGAATATATTCAAGTCAGAAAATTCCTAAAATGCATTTTGATTATGCCTGTGTTCATTTTGCATATTCATGTAGTATGTCCTGGCCTCAGGTTGTCTATCAGTGAAAACTGCAAGGATAACTTTAGTCTGCATTTATCCTTCAAACAGCCAAATTTTCCCCAATTTTCCAGGAATATTTAAGCTTTGAATGCTATACAAACTGTAGGCAAGCTGTTCCAGTATTTGAATTCACTAGTAAAAATATTTTATTCCTATGTCTCTAATAAATGCAACACAGGTTGCATTCTCCAGCCTCCTGCAAAATCTGCAGAATTTCAGTGACTTCCAGTGACTGCATGTGAGAGAAGTCACTGCTGAATGCATTGCTCACTCTGTGTAATCATAGCAAAAAACCACATGCACTACTCACCATTTTTTCTCTCTCCAGCTCTAAACTGAAGCGATCTTGTAATTCGACTTGAGTCTGAAGTCTTTTCTTCTCTTCCTCAGCAGCACGAGCAGCTGCTGCTTCCAGTTGCTGGAGGGGGGGGGGGGGGACGGGGGAGAAGGAAAAAACAATTTGTTAAAACTAAAATATTTGGATGGAATGGAATTTTATTTAACACTTTTTGGTTTTAACAAAAATGGAAGAAACCTTCAAAAGCATTAAGTCACCAGCTTTTTTTTTTTTTAATGTCTGAAGCTATTCTCAATCTCTAAATATAATTTTTAATCTTGTTATTTGCAAGACAGTTTTAAATTTACCAATGAAAAGTCAATTATCAGACTTCCTCCAAGTTTCCTTTGAGTCCTGCTTTGCACAACCAATAGAAATCGCTGTATTTCCTTCTCTATCTCATATGGGATAGAAAACTGTTATGGAAAACCACATCCCAGGCAGGACTGCACAGGAATTCCAACAGTGAAAACATGCCAGCATGCATAGAGTTCATACAGAAACAGAAGTGAGAAGCACTAAATTGCCATGGGAAAGCAGAAGTACTGCAAACTTTGACTATAATAAGTGATCGTGCTATTGTGAATCACATCCCTTTAACATCCCCTAAATTGCCATGTAAGGTAAATAAAATTCTAGTCAATAATCATCACTTGAAATTAGAGGAAAAATTAGCCTGGTCTAAAGCTTAGGCCTAGGAAACAGCTGCTGGTACCTTCACGCCTTCTTGCAACTTAAACTGTTTTTGCATCTTGATTTCACAAATAAAGATAGTTGTTACAGTTTTTCCTTTCATCAGGATTTCGATAGCACGTGTTTTTAGAATGCACGGAAGGTTAGAAACGTACAAGTACCAGCCAAAACTTTACCAATACTGAAAACAAAATAATTCTTTCACAGAATTTTCCTAAGAACCTTATCTGATGCTCCAGAGGAAACAGAAAGCAAGCACTCTTTTGTAATACACTAGGCTGGTGAAATTGCTTCCACAGATCTCCAGTAAGAGCAGGACACCCATCTTCTTTAGTATTTTTGGAAGGTACCACATTTAAACCATCTTCCCTCACACAACCTAGATGAACTAATGAGATGCCTGAACGTTTAAAACTGCCAAGCGAAAACTTTCATTCCTTTAAACGCTTGTGACATCACTCTAATCTGAAATAGATGGGAAGAAGGGATGGAGGAGGCTCCTAGTTTCTGTTTTTAAGCTGCAGAAGATAGTACAAAATTGTTCTCTCCTTTGAAAGGCTTAAATGATGCCAGTCTTTTAGAAGTAGTATTCCTCCTCTGCCAGAACATTTAAATGCATGTAATTGTAGTCAAATCCAAGATGCCTATTTAAGTGAAATTTTCTTTTGATTTCCTTCCCCGCTTTGAAATCAAACAAACATTGCCAATACTGAGCTGAGAGGGCGAACGTGCAGAGTCACAGGCAAGGGTGGCTGCTAGGCTTTTGCCAGAGAGCTCAACAAGAAAATACATTGTTTGTCCACTCTTTATCAGCAACTTCCTACTTAATTCACGTCAGAGGACATCAATTCCTGGCAGGTAAGGTTACTGGGAACAACTATGCAGTTTAGGGAAAAGTCTCAAAGGGTGGGGGGCAAGGACGGAGGAGGAATCAACAGGAACACAGCGTTCCAGCAGGGGTTAGTTAGCACAGTCTCTGAATCCCATGCAAGACCCCAAACTGAAACAGAAAGGGTGCACGCTGTCTTGGTCGGAAAACTTACCTTTCAGTCTGTTCAATGTGTGTATCTCAAAATGCCATTAAAAATATGAAAAAAAAAATCTATTTTAGACAAAGACTCTCATTGTTCTGAAATTTTCTACTGCAGGAGCTATCAAAATACAAACCAGTCTCAAAGTGCAGTTTGGCAGATGCTGCGTAAGTGGTGGCTCACTGCCATCAGGAGCAAATCTAACTCTAAGCTTTCCAGAACAATTCAGTTTCCTGAATCATTTACAAAGCCTTTTCCTTGAAGAACGTTTTTCTAACTAATCAAACACTTTAAGTTCCTCCAACACAGTACCTCCCCACTAATTCCACTTAGTCGAAGTGCAGTAGTTCATGTCAGAGACTAAACTACTTTCCTTGAGAAGCCATTTTAATCCAGTCCACTTCAAAAGATGCTTCTTGCCACAACTCTCTTTAGTTCAGCCATTGTGATTTCTACAAAACTCCCTGGAGCCTGTCAACATCCTACTGCTCCTTTGGGGTTGCTCTCGTGTATCTTCCCCCCTAACTTTTTCTCCATAAAGTAAACTCAGCACAGAAATCCAGCCCTATGATTCCTGTTAACAGGTATATTACTTATCAGTAACTTGCAGGTAACACAGGCTATCCTTTAAAGCATACTTTGTATTCTCAATCTTAAACGCATGGTAGAATATAGGTGCTAAAATTAATTTTAAAAATGGTTTTCCACTGTCAGACTCCATTTAAGGCAAACACAATACTGCCCACATCAGTACTGTCAGTGCAAGGTTAATTACAAAAGACAAATTTCTCCTCACCACAAATTATGACTTAATGACAAGACTTTTTAAAAGACACATATTGGATGATTCTATTTGCTTTCTCATCACCTTTAATATGCTCTCAAGGTATTTATAGCTTCCCCCCACTACAAAGATCATTAACATTTTGTCTAACTGAGGGCTAAAATTAGTTAGTGTTTTTCATTTATGAAAAACTCAAGCAATGATGCAGACTTGTCCTAAATGGGAATGCAAAAAATGAAATTAATTTAGGAAGGTAGTGAACAAAAGACTCTTTAGATTAAGCACAGAACAAAGATCTGGACTGCTCTAGCAGCAGGGACTCTGCAGCCAAAATGTTAGGCAGCAGTGGAGAGGGAGGCATTTCATGGCGTTCAAAGCTATTTCCAAGGCAGACTCCTCATTAAAAGGTATCATGGCAATAAAAGCCATAGTAACTCTTCTTGCAAGTCTTTAAAAAGAAAAGATAGAAAGTATTTCTGGATACTAATCAAGTCTCTGTGGAGAACTATTGCAGAGGTACCAGTTCTTCCAAAGTACAAAGATCCATCAGCATGTTCAATCTACCGTTAGAGTGTTCAGCCACAGCAAAGGCACCTTGGTGTCTGTCTCCTGCCAGTTGTTAGACTAAAAAGCTGTCTACAAGGAAAAATAATGTATTCAGCAAGTCTTCTGCTAATACCCAGAGATTTCTAGTCCAATTCTCAGGCTTTTCGAAGTCAATCCAACATTTACAAGGAACATGCATTTAAACAGTTTATAAATGGTTGCTATGTGTCTCGGCTCTATAAATCTCTCCCAAACTGCTCTAATAAAATTATGCCTATACATACTCACAAAATCGCTTTGCATCTTTGGAATCTTTGTAAATTAAATTTCTATCTCTGGAAGCTACGTCTGTGTGAAAAGAACAGTTCCCACACATAGACAATTCACATAACGTAACTTTGGAAAACTAGGTAAGAAAATCTTATTAGAAAGCCCCAAGTTTGACAGACGTCTGACAGAAAAGAAAAACAAAAAACCCACAAGTAACTGAAAATACTAGACTCTCCAGTACCCAAGCACCATCCAGACAGCTGCAGCTTTCTTCTACACTCGCTTCACAACACCCTCGTAAGTACAGGGGACAGGGCTGGGCCACATGAGTTACCTCGAGCCTGCTGAACAGTCCTTAGAACCTGCTGCAGTCAATGCTGAAGGCTTTACTGCAGGCTCAACCAGCAGATCTACTTGCTTAGGGGGCTGATGCTGACACAAGCTCACCTCCTCTGGAGGAGTTTGCTCAAAGTGTCTGAACAGCTGAACAGGAAATAGATGCCTAATTATACTTCAAGAAGCCCAGCTCAACCACAGAGATTGAGCTTAAAGCTTGAAGGTTAGCAGCTCCCACTCCCACCTTTCGCACGGTCTCCAGTTCCTTCTGCTTGTTCTCGTTGGCCGTTTGCAGTTCTTTCATCTGCCGCTCCAGCTCTTCTTGCTCAGCCAACAGCTTCTGGCGCAACTCTTTTCGTTTTTGGCGTGCTTCTTTATGGGGTGGAGGGCTCCCCACTCTCAGCAGGTTTACCGTGGTCTGTATGGCTGGAAAGGAGCGTGCAAGACAAAGGGAGAGGAAGAGAACACCAGTGAAGAGAAATGCTAAACTTTCTGGATAGCCTTAGTGAATGAATACTTGTGGCGTTGTGTTGTTTGTTGGGTTTTCTTTTAATGTATTTTTAAATCAGAAATAACTGTTGTCAGTTCTCCTAGTTCTCAACAGGCTAGCTGTCAACACAAAGCAAAAAAGTGAAAGACACTTGGCTTTCAGCATTGGATGTGTGCCACAAGGATAAGGTCTGGCAATTCCAATGCATATTGATTTCTAACAGGCCGTGGACATACAAGTCACTTGTATGCCTAGCAGCAAAAAAAAGCCCCAACACTTCAAGATTTCTTACTACCTAGAGTCAGTGACTCTAATCAAGCAGTAAAATGTTACTTAACATATACATCACTTCCCTAGAAGCAACCTTAAACCCTTTATTCTTAATGATACTCCAAGGGAAAACTTTCTCCCAGTAAGACAGTAGCTCTCCTTCACTTACATTCAGTAAGGAAATTTCAGAGAGCAAAGGGGAGGAGCGGCAAACGATTTTGGTATTTTTTTCACCTACTACAGCTGTGAAAAAAGATCTTTTGGAACTAAGTAATCATTCATCATACATCTGACTTTGGTGCAATTAAACACATACTTTAGGTAAAGAGGGAAGTGCAAATGAAAGCACACAGCTCCAAATATTTAAATGCTGTACGTACTTCAATGGCATTGGCAACAGTGGCTTTGCAAGGGCTTCTACCTCACTCTGCAGATGAAGCACGTAACTATCACTCAGCACATATCTGGGAAGGTCTCACAGGAGTAACTTCACTGTGGGATTAGAAAAGGAAGCCCTAATTCCCAGCCTTATCTTCAGCTCACCAAACCATACTACCTCAAGCAAAACTGTAAAAGCAAAGCCAGTATTTTATGCTGAAATGAACAAGCTTTCCCTTTCTCCCCAAAAGCAACAATTTACAATGCATTCCCCTTCCCTTCCAATCCCTAGAAGTACAGCCAATATAGAAAAAGCAAACAACAATAATATTAATTTCATTTTGGTTATGGCTGCCTAAACTGAGGCACCCAAATGACAGAAACTGATTCCCCTTACGTGGATCCTTTCTCCTTCCCGAGTCTCAGGCTCCTTTAAGATCCTGTCCACATGCCCAAAATGGAGACATCAAAAATCACAAGACCAAGAATTTCAAATTGGAGTAAAGCACAGCTGTAAGACTTCATCTTACCTTAACTTTCACATAACTAAGATTTTTGAAACCTCACCTTGAATCCACTCCTGCTTCTTCTTTTTATCAGAGGCACTGATCTCAAAGCTTTTATCAAGACATTTTATGACAAAAAGGCATTTCTTTCCATCTTTGTCAGGCAAGGCCTAGAATGGGTAACAAAAGGATTAGCCTTGCAAACACTGAAATCTAAGTTATATTGTCAAGCCCCAGGTATGCAGTTATCTGTTACAGAGCTACAAATACCAGCACTAAGAACCTTTATTAATAGAGTGTTTATGAACTGTTTTTATATAAAGTAAAAAAAAGCTCCGTTAACGAAAGATATCAGGAGTCCATCTCGCACACATTCTTATCTTTAGAGACGTTCATAGGTTTAGGTGGTTTTTTTTTTACCTCTACACAACAGTTGCCATCCAGTATGATGTCTCCCTTCTTGTCCTTTAAATCTTCACTTACATAGTAGGAAATAATATTGGGTTTTAGCACAAACCATCGTTCCGTCCAATTTTTCCTTTTGTGACCTTTTTTCAACATATAGCCCTGTAAAAAGCAACAGATCAGCCGAAACGCCCAGCCTCTGTTGAACTGCCTGGTCTTTCGGTTACATGGCTTAAAAGCCCAATGGAGCACACAGAAAAGTTAGCTCAAGGCCCTAAATACTTCACCTACACACTTCCATTCCTAATACCAGCACGCTGCTAACTGTTTAGCCCATGAGGAACTACTCACTGTTCTTCTGTCCAGTTTTTGAGTAAAACTGGGTTACCCGAAGAACTGAACAATTATTATGTCATTATCATTATGAGTCTTCGGTCCTCCTTGATGACCTTTACTATTTAATTTTCTTTAGTCAAGCAGAGACATGTGCCATTGCTAAAACTCACCTGTAATACTTTAATGACAGTCGTTATTAAAAATCAGCCTGTTACGGGATATTCCCAGGGACGGAGCAGAAGCACCTCTGTGCTGGGAGTGGCTCTGCCCCGCCAACACACTCATTTAGCTGCACCCCACTGAAGAAGCGATCCCATATAGGATACTTCAATGGGCTTGTTAGAGAAACTGGTAACAGAACCATACTCCTGGCATATTTATTGGATGGGATATGGGAACACTGGTGAAGCCTGGATTTTCCCTTAAAGGAACAGCTGTACCTCGACTTAAACAATGCCAAGATTTCACTCACAGTATTTTGTTTTCCTTGAAAGATGATCCACTCAAATTCCCGTGTGAGAAAAACACTTGCAAGCCTTAACAAGACTATTTCAAAAGAAGGAAGAGAATCCCATACTTTGCCACTGAGCTTAATACAAATAAAAGAATAAAAATTATCATGCTCTGTAATGACAACAAATAGGGCTGGTATCATGATCAAATCATCCACGTTTGCCCCTATTGAATATTAACATATCTAAAATATAAGCAGCAATACTAAGTGCAGTTATACTAGTAACACTGTTATACATTATCCAGTGTGGCTATGGCAATTCAAAAAACATCTCATGGAAAAAGGTGCATAGAGAATGATGTAATAATTGGTCATTCTTTCAGGCATTTGATTTTTAGTGATCTTATCAGGGGCACTGCTGTGACCTAGTCAGTTTTTAATCTAGAGTTTCAAAGTTTGCCAGTATTTCAGCTATACCTACCATTTCTGAAACCACATTCCCCAATTACTTACATACTTTTGTCTGACTTCTAACTTCAGAAAAAAAGCCAAATCACAGATGAAACTGAAACACCTACATCAATATAGCTACGAACAAGCCATACAGAAAGCACTGTACTCAAAGTATTCCAGATTAAGAGGATGGAAAAGATGGAAAGGAGACCAAGGAACATTTTTCTGTAATGGCTTTTAGCTATAGCAATTTTGGATACAAGCAAACAAATAAATGCGCTGTGGTATATTTAAGTCAAAAGTGTCTTTCTGCACAGGTTTGAGGGGAAAAAAAAAAATCAGGGCAGTTGGAGAAGCTCTTTTGTTTAAAAAAACAAAAACAAACAAAAAAGAAACAACCCCCCTACACATACAGCTTATCTGTGCTCAGCTTTTCTAGCCAGTTAAACATGGCCAGAGCCAAGGCCGTGCCTATTCCCCTGTGCCATCCCACTCCCTTGCTCCAAAACAGGAATGCACAGAGAAACAGCTTTGTTTGCCGCCTCTGTACTCGGTCCGAGGTCTGGGTGGTCGCAAGGGCGTGTGAAGGACTACCGCAGCTTCACTCTTTCTTGCCTTGCACAGTCTAAGTCTTAACCAGGTGTTCTTCCCCTTTCTGACATACTGAATTTGCTTTCAAAGCCAAGTCAGACTGATATTTTCCCCTCAAATTTCTGCAAAATCTTCATGTATTATTTCAGTGCATCAGTTGCTTCTCATCTTCCAAGAGCCCACTGATAGCTCCTGGGGATCTTTTCACACCAACTATCAGATGAAGGACGTGTCTTTCAGAAAACTGAGTATCACAAACGTAATTATCACTGCTACCCTCCATAAGCCTTGGAGATCCAGGATAAGTGTACAATAAAAAGGGTAGTATGACACTTGGCTATGATACAGTATGTCATTAATTAATACCTTGAAGTAATCATATACTGCAATAAACAGGACAATCAACAAGGTATCAGGGTACAAGCTGTGACTAAACCAGATGTCTGTAAGTCATACAGGGAACTCTGTTCTCCATTAGGCCAGTGACCGTCCAGGAGGCGCTGGGCCAAATCTTGACACAAACTATTTTTAAGTGTCAAGGAACCATTCAAAGGCACTCAGACATCCTTGAGAAAGAGGCCCAGTCACCAAGAGAGGAAAGAAAGGAGACAGTAAAAAATAAAAGGGGGGGGGGGAGGGGGATGGGACACACAACGCAGTATCAACACTGAAAAGAAATCCAATTTCCTCACAAGTTCCAAGTGGAAGGACTGACCTGACACCGGTTATTTTATTTTCATGGTATTAAACAGCAGAATGACTTCATTTTGCCCTCAACTGACTATGTATGTGTGTGTGTGTGTCCCCAGCCCTCACCTCCAACAGGCAACCAGCAGTTAACAAAAATAGACTTTTGCATTGTTTTGTGGATATTCTGAAAGAATTTCCTGTGGCAAGACCTTCTGATAATTTCTTCAGAACAGTTTAAGAAAGCCTGCCAAGAAAGCCTTTGTTTCTCTCCTCACCAAGAAGTCAAGAAATCAAAGATGAAAAAAATTCTGTCAGGTAAAAGTCAATTTTAAATAGCTCTCTAGGTAAGCTGTACTGTGACCCCTCAGGTCCCTGCGATATTTGTATTTCCCATGAAAGAAATGCAGTTTTTAAAGCCATTCCTAAACTGATAATCCAGTCACTGGAAATCTGAAGAAACCAAAGACTGACAGAAGTTTGCTAAAAATATAAAGGCCAGCATGATTTCTTGTGGTTGAGTACAGGTAAATTGTCAGTCACGTAGCCTGCTAAGCAGAACAAGAAGGGAGAGAGCTCTGGAGATCTTCTACACCTTTTTGCCCTGTTGAAGTGGGGCAACTTAGAAGCAGACCTTTCAGCTGGAGCAATACCTTTGTTCAGACCCCCTTGTTTAATACAGAGGTTATCATCAGCACAACTTGTATTTGCTACAACGTCACTGAAACTGGAAAAAAGCATTTTCAAAGATTGAAGAGTTGTCATCAGATTAAGAACTGACAGCATGTTGCAGCTATTCTATCAGCTAACAAGCAGTTGATACTAGTATAAAAAAAGGCTGTATTTCAAGTCAGAGCACACTTACTTTCTAAAAACACACTCTCCCAACAAGCAACTCACTCATAACAGTGTAAGAATTACAACAATCTGAACAGCAGCACAATTTCTCTTTTATAAAAATAAGCTCATATTAAAGAACACTTATAAGTAATTTACCTAATTTCCCCCTGCTCATTATCCATCAGCTAAAGAAATTTCAGTACAAGTTGAACATCTTCTAATTATGCAATAAATTGTTCTACTTTAAAACATTAGTTCTCTGTAGTTCTTACCTGTTTGAGTACATCTAATATGAGCTCATTAAAGACTTCATTGATTGCCATGGACACTGTCTGTTGGTCCATCCCTTTACTAAACTGCCCACTTCCGATGAGATCAATCAGCTCCCATGCAGAAAGACCTTCTCGACTGGTGTTGAGAGCAATCTTATAATGGTCAAACTGTTCTTGCTGCGAGCCTGCTCCCATTGCTTCCGTGAGTTTTTTAAGTAAATACTCAATCTGTACAGAAATACAAACAGAAATCAATCATTTTCAGCAGGCACAGAAATCAAGTGTTTCAGAGCTGTAAACTAAGCCTCTCTAGAGACTATAATTACAGCTAGGTTCCTATGTTCACATGTAGGCCCCTAAACGTAGGTGGTTTAATTAGCAAAGATTTTAGGCTCCTGTCTCAGTTAACTTTTGACTGCCAAGCCCATCCCACAGCTACTCTCTTCATAGTAAAGAAAAAGAATTGAATCTGACAGTCTCTTTTAATATTTCAGATTCCTACAGAACACATCGGACCTTCTCTGCAACAGCTTCCGAACCGTGATGACTGAAGTGTGAGAAAGCAAGAAGTTTCAATAAGTACTCTTGTAAGATAAAAAGCAAACAAATTAGAAAAAATAAGAAAAGATGGCAGTGTGGACAAGAAGTGAAATGAAAAACTACCCAGGTATGATCACATATCTTAAGTCTTCACCTGACCCCTCTTCTCTAGCTCTCAAGCACTCCATCACTGGCCACAATCTTGGCAGATGTATCAAGAGAAGTAAAAGAACACATTTTTCACATCCGCTTTTATTGTTTCCAAAATAAACTCTGCTTTTCCTTTAATCTTTCATGATTCTGTAAGCATTACTGTACACAGGGTAATAACACTAATAACACTAGTCAAAATAAACACAAGAATGAAAAAGAGGGAAAGAAGGCTGGGTTTCTTGTCTGTTTTTTATGTTGTTTTTAAACTCATCACTGTTTGCTCTTTAAACTAGTTTGCAGTATTTTAAACTGAGCCCATCTACAGCTTTGAGCACATATAAAATGCTTTTAATGGCTCTTTAAACAAAATAACGGGTGACAGCCTTCCTACCGAGACCTCTACACAGCAAAGTAAAAGCCATGCTTCTAAGTTTCTATGACTGAAGTCACAGGATACCAATTACAGCATTTAACCCAGTTTTGAAGCCAGACCAAGCTAATGTGGCCTTCTGCTATTTTGGGTAATGGCTCCCTGCGTTTCCTTGCCAGCTTTGCAGGGAACCCCACTGCCTTCAGCAACCAGCCAAGGCAGACGGTAAAGCCGCCTGCGCCCTCCCCAAGGAGGAAGCCTGGGGAGAGGGTGCTCAGTAACCCCTCCCTGGAGCACCCTCCCGCACCAGCCCACCGCAGGGACAGGGCAGCACCAGCTCCCGCAAGGGCCGGCCATCCTCTCCAGCCACCACAAGGCCCGCACAGAACCACTCCCTGGCAGGTCGGCCCACAAAGCTGCAGGCGAGGGCTCATCCCGGCTGCCCTGCTTCTCTACGGGCAGGAGGGATGTGACAGGTTGGGAACTGCACACTGCCCGGTGGGGAGGGAAAGCAACACGATCCTTTCAGGTTCTCTCTGTCCACGCGGAAATAACACTGATTTCCTCGAGTGCTGCTTTTCTGAAGGTTAGTCCTTCAGGACAGTCTGCTCCACTTTCAGTTTACCTATTTTAGGTGTGGTTTTGGAAACACTAAGTGACTCATAAGTCTGAATCCCATTATCAAAAATGACTAAGGTGTACAGCATGAACATGCCTCATTGAAAAGTGGTGGAAACCAAGTGACTTCCAGGACTTCATTATTCTAATCACCAATGCTGGTTTGCCTCTGTTCCTCAGCACTGCTTGAAAACACAATGTGATTTCTCCCACAGGTAAGAAAAACCCTGGCTGAGAGAGCCAGGGGATGTTTCACCACAGAATAAATTAACTTTCCAGCTGCAGCTCAGAGTCACCTTTCAGATGCTCTAATGGGCTTTTGAGCACGCAGCAGTGTCTACGTAAGAGATTTAGGAGTACAAAGAAATAAAGAAATGGTTTTTCCCCCACACATTTCACCACAAGGACTCCCAGGTCTCAAAGTTTTGATGCAGCATACATGCTAATTTTGTGGCTGCTGCTTCTCTCTTTTGCAACCGGTACAGGCAAATCCCTTCCTTTCCCTCACAGCTACCATCAAGAAAAACACAAGTGTGTAGCAGAACAGACTCAACTGCCAATACAGTAAATTACCAAATTCACCCTACAGATGGGTGGGCTTTTCTTACTGTTTCAGCTCAGTAACTGTTCTTGGTCTTACAGCCCCTACTCTAGTAGCACATGGACTAATGCTACAGTAAAATGGAGAAGCTACTGAAAGCCGCTGCACTATCTAGAGGAAAATTCCCGCTCAGTTGAATGAGCAGGAAGCACAGATCCCTCCGAGAAGTGGCTGTCGTATACTCCTCATAAAGATTGTCTTCAGAGAAGACAGGCTAGCCAGGCACAGGGTGGGTACAGAAGTTGTAGAGAGCATTGCTTTTCATTTCAGCTTCACTGAGTAAGGCATTTAAGTATTTTTAGCTCCTCGTGCAATTCTTACTAGCAAAGATGTGATCTGAACAGAGGCCTCTGCAAAAGTGGCATTCAAATTGTAGGCAAGTGCAACTAACACAGGGTACAAGGTTTATGGCAGTCAGCAAAGACGACTTTCAGCTCTGTGCTGTGCCTGTCTGCCATTTGAGGGAAGCACCCCCCAGGGAGGGCAGACCTGCACACCCGCTTTGCCCCCTCCACGCAGGCTGCGTGCGCAGGCTGGAGAGGGTGGCACGGGCCTCCTGCTCCTGCAGTGCCAGGGCTCTGCTGTGCGACGTTCACCGCTGCTCATATTCTGACTGTTCACCAGAACGAGTCATAAAACCGTGCTTTGCAGTGGTTCCACACACAGCTCTGGATCGCTGCAGTTAATACAGTCACATGATAGCACAGAAATTTTAGCATGCCTTCCCAAGCAGCCAACATATAACCTTTATGTTGATTTCTGTAAAATTCAGTAACTAATTCCTTTAAAAATCTTTAAAATATGCTTTGCTGATTTTCACTCTCCAAAATCCTTAAGTTAAAAAAATAATCCAAGGCTTTTGAGCATCAACTACCATAAATCCTCAGCATACAGTTAAAGGCAGGAAGCATCTTACTTCCTACTCCAGACAAGTTTTATAGAAAAAAAAAAACCAACCCAAAAAAGCCCTTCACAGCATGCAAGAACAGTAGCACTGCGAACTTCCTCCTAAAACCTGGCTTTCATGAGCTGAAATGAGCTCTGGCATCAATGCAGGAGTAACTTTTTTCCCTGTGTTCAGAACACGTTCTGCCACTCAGCTCAGTCCCTCTGAGCAGCATCAGTTCTGAACTACGATCTTGTGCTTTAGCTGAAAGGAAAGCTAAAATAACTGAGGCTTAACTAGGTAGATAATATACCTGCCAAAATGCTAGACAGTAATTAAAAAAAAAAAAAAATTAAAACTTAACGAACTTTAAAATGTATTGTTCCAAGTTTTCACAACCTATTACACTGCTTGAGGCATGCAGCTCTCAAATTCCTTTGGTTAATGATCTCAAAGTACTAGGACTCACTTGCAGACAAAGCGACACACACAAAAAATTCATACCTGAATAGATTTTTTTGACTTTTTTGCTCTAGCCATATGAACAAAATGTCTATCAAACTAATGGTCTGGAAAAGAAGCAATGCAAAACTCTTGGCTAGTACATGTTATCACGTAACGCACTAAAAACAAGTCAACATGTCCTTTCCTTTGATGTAATTTGTACACATTTTACCTTATTTTTATTATTAGGACAGATTTAAACATTTAAGTCTGCTAACTCCCCATCTACAAGTCACTAACATGACAACAAATTACATATAATCCCATTAAAGTACATAAAATATCTCATTATTTTAAAATACATTAATTCTTCTTAACTGAAAAAGGACCTGTGCATATTACAATTGAATTTCAAGCTTTATCTTGCATTCAGATAAGTACACGGCTAACCAAAGTCCCCAGAAAAATTTTATCTAACATATCTGCTTAATAGCAACAGCAAGTGTCGCAGTAGGGTATAAATACGGAACACTGCAAGGTAAATACAAAGAAATAAGTTGGATCAGTGTGGAAGCAAGTAAGAGACCATTCATTATGTGCTCAAATGAGGAACCTCTGAGAGCAAACGGCATTTCCCCTCCTCCACAAAGAGACATGTCAACTCAGCAAATAACTGACAAATTAAGTTTACTGGCTCAAACATAACCTCCTCGTGTGGTTAAAAAGTAGAGTGTCAAAAAGCAAACATGAAGCAATGTTTGCTGCTATTCTGACTGGACCTTACTTTCAGATATGGATGTAAAAACACGGGGGGGGGGGGGGCGTTGCTAACACTACATATGCCAGTAGAGACCAACTGGCTCCACAGTATGAAAAACAGTTTCCATCTCAAATCAACAGAAACTCTTCAGCCAGAATTTTGCCAAGAGAAAGCAAAAATAATATAAAGAACAGAGGCTCTTTAACATGAGCTATGTAGCCTGTTTGGTGTCTTCTTTCAGAGGGCACTTTCTTTTCCCATGTTTCAATATCTGTTTTTCTTTTCCAGGTATTCTTGGCACTATCCTCTATGGAGAATGAAGTATCATAGATGTTTCACATTTTTCTGATATACAAGTGGGTCTCTTAGAAGATGAAAAATGAAAAAAAAGTGTCAAAGAGGCCTTCATGCCCAGCAGAGCACGGTGGACAAGGCTATTCTGGTTCATACTATTCAAATAAGGTTTGTGATAGTAACAGAGCAGATGTAAAAAAATCTGTTCGCATTATACAAAATTCTGTGGAAGCGTATGTTACTGAGCAAAAGACATGAAAGCAATCATATCCCCTTTCACAGTCATCATCGATTCCTTTTTTTCATCCCATCAGAACATCACTTACTTTTAAGTCAAATATTTGTTTCTTCCTTTCCACCAACAAAACTGTGTTTATTATCCGGTGTAAGCCATTATCTTTTTTCTTTTTTAAAAATTAAATTAGCATTAAGTAGTGTAATAAAGGTCAACTCAAAAAAACAGTGTAACATGTAAATCCTAAGGACAACCCACTGCATAAGCTGAAAACTGTTTTATTTTCTGCAACAATCAAGGAAAAGAGTAGTGAAATAGGAAGAACTGATGCAAGTGCTAAGTGACTGAAAATCTTTCTAACCATCATCATCAACTTGTAGAGATCATGGGTCAATTAAAACCGCACACAAGCAGCTTTCATTCTAGTTGTATCAGTTTTGATTTTATTTCTGAATGGCCAAGGTTGAATTCCCAGTATTTCATTCACTGTATCAGTTTCTGATACTAGAATGCAGAACAAGGAAGCAAATGCGGTCACAAAAAAAACTTTTTCTGCAAGAAATGCCTCCAGAAGAATCACCACTGGACAGCTTCAGACTTTCACCTCCTCAGTCTAAAAAACATCACCTCATTCTCAAATGCACAGAAAGTCACACAAGGTTTGGAGCCTCTTTGTCCTAACTAGGAGGATCAGAAATGCCATGTGTTAATACGGTTGAAGGCTAGAGGACAAGTGAAAAATGACTGTACAAATCTTCTTTCCTCAAGAAGCCAGGCTTAAAAAGCACAGACAGCAAATACATTTGGCTTATGTAAAACAAGTTATGTGAACACTAAATTACAACACACAAAGAGTATGCAGCTTGCAGCATACCTATCTGTGAGTTTCACCGCTAAGGATGGCCCACAAACACAGCTAACCATACACCACAGCTTTCAGGTGATAAAGCACTCCCAAGGCTGCAGTCACATGTCCAGAAATAAGAAAGGGGAAGTGTTTGGAAACCTTTTTATAAAGCAGAAAACGTCTGGTTAAACAATACCAAGGCACACAAATGAGTCTGTAACAACTAAGAGGTGAGTTGTGAGGAAAGCTCATGACAGACTAGAAATATTTTTCCTCTTATGGCTACAGTTCTCTCCACCTTTCTTCCCTTTATTTTATCCTTCTCATGGAAGAGGTACTGGCTGTGAGAGGTGAAGGAAACACACACTTGTATGTCTGTGTCTCAGATGATCTTGTGAAAAAAGACCGGCCCTGGGAAGGAGCTCACACTCGCACCCCCACTTTCCTGGTGCATTAGCAGTATAGCTGCTTGGTAAAGTTCTGCCCACTGCACCAGGAGGCAGTTCTGTTGTCAGCCAAGAATTGTATTAATTCTGAAAGCTGTCCATTGGGACTAATTTTAACTAGACCAAACAAAATACAGCATTATTTTCCTCCAGTCCATCTGTATCTCTTTGAAATACCACATTTACCCAGTTCACAGAAGTGTTTTACTTTGTGTGTACCAAGGCTTCTCACTTGAAAGGGGAGGGAGCTTTCAGATTCGATACCATTTCACATTTCCCTGGGACACGAGCACCTTTGCAAAACAGACATTCATGGATCTCTGTTCCTTTCCAACTCTCCTAACTGCTCTCAGCTGCCCACCAGTAGCCAGCAGAAGCAACACTGGAGCCCAAGGCCATTACCAGCTGAGCACAGTGCCCTGCATAGCCACCAGCTCCTGTCTCTCTGTGACCTGACTTCTCCCCATTAACATAGAGGGATCCTCTCAAGCTTGAAGTCACATCCCAAAACTGCACACCCCAACCCAGGCCCTTCCCCATGCTGGGTTTTACTAACCTTACTCCCCTCAAGTGCAGGGCTGCCATCTCTCCTTCCATGGGAGGTGAGGAGCGCAGGCCAGATGCCACCTCTGGCTTTCAGTCTGGCCTCTGCTGAACAAGCAACTTCTGGCCCTTGTGTCACCTCTCCACTGCTGTCCAGTTTCCTCTTTGTAACTGCTTTCCTCACTTTGCTCTTGCTAAAGCTTTCCTCAGCCTGGGTCTCCGAAACCTTTCCAAAGTAGCCTGTTTTCCCTTCTCTCGTTGAGCTGCAGCAGTTCCCAATTTGCTGCCTGTTCAACACCTGGGCAGGGAATCAAGACTTAACACTTTGCAGATGGGGGTAACTGCCCCACCACAACGAGCTGTCTAATATGAAAGGCCTAGCACAGCAGCACACTAGGGCAAGAGTACACAACACGGGCAAGAAGGAAGGACAGCAGTCTCAATCTTTAGTCAATACAGTGCAAAGGTGAAACTGCACCCAAGCAGGAGAGTTTTCCAGACATGAAGTTGTTCAAATGAGCGCAGAAATCACTTATCTCATTTAAAAAAAAAAACAAAAAACCACAAACCAAAACCACACGCAACCAAAAAAAATTAGACTCCCAAGCAGGTCTCAAAGAGCAGCTCCTCCAATGAGGAGGAAGAGAAGGCGTCCTCACAGCCACATGAACTTGTATCAACACATTCACCGGAGACCTAAGAAGTTCTTTCCATTATAATCTTCCCATCCACAAGATGGGATACAAAAATCTTGAAGGGATCACTCTTCCAACCTGAAAGCATGAGGCAAACTTCCTAGTTACTTACAAAGGGGAAACAAAATCTCCGAAACCCAAAAGCCTACGAGGTGGAAGGGAAGGATGAGGGGAAATGGCAGGATCCCACACAAAGGACGCCAAGCCAGAAACTGCAGTAAATTGTGTGTTGCAATATTCTCAGCCAACGATAAGAGCAACACACGGGGGGAAAGGAAAGCTTGCTCCCTGGCTGGGAAGCTGTAGTCACCCATGAGAGATTTATGTTGCTCTCACCAAAACATAAACATCACAGAACAGGATGCTTCCATCACCCTCTCCTCTGTTCTTCACTTTGCAAAATCCCCTCACTTTATACATGACATGCAAGCCATTTTGTAATTAAATGACAGGACACAATATAAAGTGGTGAAGACTAAATACATAATCAAGCTTTATTATGAACTCAAGAGGCATAAAAAGTAAATGGAAAGAAAATACCTTTACTAGGTACCAGTATCATTTTGAATACTATTGAAAAGAGTTATTTTCAGGTAGAAATTCTCAGCACTAAGACAACAACTTTGTACAAGTTTGTACCAAAAACTGCTTTGCAAATTTGGAGTTTAGATTTAACATTAAAAAAACCCCAGACATAAGAACTTAAAGACAGATATGAAAGGTCACACAGAGAAAAAGCAAAACTGACTGAAATTGAGACTTTGCATCTTTACTTTTGGAATTGCGTGCAAAAGGTTAAATGAGTAAATGTGGAATTTTCCAGAAGCACAGAGAAGCTGAGGAGGACCAATGCAAACCAGAAAGGAGTGCATTCAACAGACAGCATTCCTCCACCGGCTGATTACATTACCTGTGTGGTCTAAGGCAAAAGGTTAGAGTGAATACAGGCATTGTATGTGATAAGAACAGAGCAGCCTTTCTTTGTCAGGCTCTATAAGCTTTCTTTAAACAATATCGCACAATTTAAATCTTGCCGTAATCAAGGAGATGCAGACACAGATCCACCCTAATTTCAAAAATACTCCAAGTAGAAGAGCAATACAGGCGAACCCTGGACATTAAGGATAGGAGAAGGAAAGCAAACAGCAGCAGCTATGAAATCTGGAAAACCTTTTTTGGGCTCGGAGCCAACTCTACAGCCCATCTCCCAACAAATAGACACATTGCCATTACCTGGCACCAGTTACAGAAGGCAGCACGAATCTGGGGGCTTGCTTGGTGGAGGGGAGCAAGTGAGCAATGCTGACGCCCCAGAGCTGGCAGGTCTGAAGCTTTTAACCATGCCAACAAATAAGGACATGTGAAATATCTACCCTTGGGTAAGCCAGGCTGTGCAGTGGGGAACAAAATGACAAACCAGAGACATGGATTTGAGTCCCAGTTTTGACATTTATTAGTGGCTCTGACCTTCTACCAAAGCCAAATCTGGCACCATTAAGAAAGGAGCTGCCTTAGCTTTTATAACCATGATCCCCGTCTCGCAGAACTGACAGAAAAACCAGGAAAGCAAGCAAGACGACTGTCCCATTTCTCATGGGAATATAGCATGCCAGGTAGGGCCTGTCATCACCAGTCTCGCAAAAACAGAAACATTGTACAGAGTGAAAGTGTCCTGCTAAAAAGTGAGCGATAAGGCAAAACCGAGCAGTTTATTTTGATAGGGGAGTTATCTGTACTTTATAGTTTGGCACAACAGTTTGGAGTCCAACAGTTACGTCGTAGTGGCATGTAAATCAGACGGTTTTGACCCCTGACTATTCAACAATTTGCAAATATTTATTAATCAGTACTCCAGTGCTAAACTGCAAACCCCTGGGATTTCTGTATACAGTCTTGCAAGAGATTATTTATGCCTACAGTTCTGATCTTTCTGCTTCTTCCCTTGCCTCTCCCCAAGGGGAGAATTGTGGAGATACTGGAATCTTGCTTTATGGTTTAAATACCCATTTGAGTGTTGCCCCTACTTGATAATGAACTTAAAGTATAAAGAGATCTCTCTGGTATTATTCCTTCAACCATTTCACGCAAGAGTGGTGGCTGCTTTTCATCAGAAATAGACATCATCATAAAAGTTCATACTTCTCCTTTTCATCAGGAGGGTGACATGAGACTGAAGACTCATCTTGCAAGTCATGGTAATGCAGAGCAGAGGGGAGAATTTTTTTTCAGAATCACACTGATGTACTAACTGTGCAAAATTTTAATCACATATAAGCAAGCACAGTGATTAAAGATCACATACATGCACTACTCATGAGTGAAGCAAGAACCTCAACAGCACTGAGTGCTGGTACTGGAGCTAGTCTCCCCAACACCAGCCAGTCCTCACAAAAAGCAAAATAAGCCATTTACTGGGTGGCAGGCAGCACCTCCCATTTAGTCCAGGCTATTTAAATGACAGACACACATAGCCATCAATATCTAAAGTATCCTGTGGGAATCCCTGCATACGCACTCTGGAAGACAAAGAGAAGCACCCGAGGCCTTACATTATTAAAAGAGGGTGTTGTGGTTTAACCAAATACCACGCAGCCACTCGCTCACTCCCCCCCTCCTCAGCGGGGTGGGGAGAAGAATCGGAGAGAAAGGAGAACTCGTGGGTTGAGATAAAAGCAGTTCACCAGGACAGCAAAGGAAAAAATATAAAAATATATTAATGATGATGATGATAATAATAATAATAATATATATATAAGGATAATAGTGTATATATAAAACAAATGATGCACAATTTCTCACCACCCGACAACTGATACAGCCCATTCTGAGCAGCAGTCAGGGAGCAGGGATGTTCCCCCCCCCAGCTATCCCAGAACAGCAAGTTCCAGAGAGAGGAGGCGAGGGAATGAACAGCCGAACAAACGAATGAAAAGGCCCAAACAAATGAGAGAGAAAAAAAAAAAAGGAAAAAAGCAGGGAACAAAAAGCAACCACAAGGGAAGCTTAAGGCTTAAGGGTTAAGGCAAGTGGCCCACTGGCTGACCCTCACTTATACTGGGCATGACGTCTATGGTATGGAACACTCTCTTTGGCCAGTTTGAATCAACTACTCTGGCTATACCCCTCCCAAGTTTTTGCACCTGCACATTAGCAAAACCTGGGAAACTGCAAAATGTCCTTGATTGTTTAGCAGCAACCAACAACATCAGTGTGCTATCACCGTTCTTCTCACACTAAATCCAAAACACAGTAGCTGCTGGAGACAAAACTAGCTCCGTCCCAGCCTAAACCAGGACAGGAGGGAATAAAAGTTTCATATTCAAACAATTATTTTATCTTAAATCTCTAGGCAGTAGCAAACATTAACATAGTTCAACTGGGACATTAAGCAAACTGGTGTTAAACAGCTTAAGTTTTTGTTTCTTACCTCCTCAGGTACAATGATTAAAGGGTATTTGTCCTCTGATAAGAAGTTAAAAATAACCCACACTTTAAATGCATCTTCATCACTAATCAGCAAAGGACTTTTAGAAAGGTTCTTTTTAGCACAGAGAGTCCAGCACATCCTGTTGAATTCAACTTTGTCAAAGTTTCCTTGAACCTAAAATGAAAAAATTGAACAAAAAAATTTAATATGCATGAATGGCACAGAAAAACAGACTAAGTCATACAAAAAGCACCAAGAAAATTCTAGTTTGCAAGAAATAGCAAGGCCCAAAAAGAGCACTGTAGCAGCCTAGTCTGACTTCCTGCACAAGGTCAACTAAGGAATTTCTTCCAGCAAAATCTATATCCAACCTCCAATTTCTGGCTGAGTTAATAACACCCTGACTTCAAGTGAAGGAGGCTATGCTGCATTCTGCATTTCCTCTAGCACATTAGCCTTAGCTTCCAAACCATCTTCAGAACTGTTTTAGTTCCAACGGCCCTTCTATTGCACTGAGTTACTGAGATTTTATATAGCAAATTTAGAAACCAATATAGCCAAAACTACATGTGGATATGCTAAAAGCTATATTGGAACAACAGCTGGGAAAGACCTTTGATATCCTTTTCCACTTCATGTTACTCAAACATAACTCTTGTAGGAAAATATTCGTAAACATGTAATCATATTTTTTTCTTGAACACTAATCCCCTTAATACCTTTCCTTTTTCTCAGACTTGCAAATCTTCACCTTACTGAGAAAAAAAAATTCCTCTCATTTTCATTATCCTTTATCATACCTAGCAACTGTACATACCCATCTGTGAATTATTTACATATGTGAAAGCTTTCATTTCCTCTATTTTGTTTTTAAACACTCATGTATGTTAGAGATGAAATCTATTTATCTCCCTACAGCTTAGCAATGCTATTTCTTTGCAAACACGTAACTGATAAAGGCATGTTATGCATTGTAATGGAAGTCCCTGGAGATTTTGGAAAGCGTGTCTACAAAACAGGTTCTTGTACCTCTTGCGGTAATGACACCAGTAATGTTCAGCGGCATTTCCTTATGATAGGCCAAACCACGCATCTTAGATCCTTCAAGGACACCATTGCAAACTCTATGATCTCCTATCCAGTCTGGTAAGTGGTCAAATATAGTGGAGGGTGAGCCACAGTGGCTAAGTCAAAGACAGACTAAGGAAGTGGATGAACTGATGTGGGTGGACAGGGGAAAAAAAAAAAAACACAAAAAAAAGACAGAAGAAAACAGGAAACCAACCCTATGCCAAGAAGCACTTTACAGTATAGTTTCCAGGACTAAAAGTGAGACTATGAAAGTCATAGACTTTGCATGCTTGCAGATCAGGCCACCAATGTAAGTGACAATGCAAAAGGCAGGCTACAGGCTACAGCTGTCCTTTGAAGAAGGTAGAAGCTGTAGGAGGTATAGCTGCTATAGCCACAAGCTCAGCATCCTGGTTGTTCGCACAAGAAACGTGGGTCTTAAATGAAACACCAGCTAAGTGAACGAACACCCTTTGGAAGAAGGGCTAGAAGCCAGGTTTCCTTCTCCTTCCTTCAATTTGCCAGCACCTCATCCCTTGGCTACTTTTGCCTGTGCTTTTTCCTGCCTGTCCTATCCACCCTGCCCAATGAAGCTTGACGTCTTTTCTAAAACAATTTCACTCACCCAGATGATGAGCAGTTCCACCTTGGAAATGTCCTAGTGGTTATGCTACTCCCAAGGAAGATGCCGACAGGGTGGGAAATCTCCTTTCCTACAGCCACCGCCTGGCAAGTGCTCTAAGCACTATAAATAGGGTGGGTTGCTCTATGAGCAGGTCATGTTTTAAAGCATGGCAGCAATCAATGACCACAGGGAGATGGGTGGAGAAAGGCACGGGCCCTAGCTGGGGTAACGGAAAGTGTGTGGTTTCTGCTCACGTAGCAAAGTCGGACTGCATGTGCCTCAGAAACTCGTGTCAAAACCCAAGTCACCCGCAGCATGTTACTGCCACCAGGATTAGGCAGCAGCCAGGCAGGAGGCTTAAGGACCATTTTGCCACAGGGGACTAGGTCGTGCTGTGCCAGCGGTCCCACTTTAGACATACAAGTCCTTCTTTCAGAATCCAGACTTGATTCTCAAATGGACTTCATGGGGCTCACGTGTCATCTGGAGCAGACACACTGTTTAGGAATTATTCAGGAACAATAATCAGATGAGCGCACAAGCCCTGGCTCTCCAAAATACCTCTGATTCGCATCTGTGTTTTTTTTTCTAAATGATCAGGCTGGCTGTTAAATAAAGGATATAATCACAAAATTGTTGTTCTGGGGATATTTGGAGTCGGGGATGGAACTAAATAGTTCTCTTTAATGAAGAATAAAAATTTTCCTTGGCAATTTCATGTAGCAATGCCAACTATTCCTGGTACCTATGTTCTACCAGTACATTTGCATGGGGTGAGAGGGGAAGGAAGGTGAAAATCCTGCAACTAAACTCAAACTGGTTTAGAGCTAACTCCATACTACAGAACTCCTGGCTGTGCTACTTCGGCTTCCTTGACTGGCAATACTCCGCTGTAGGTGGCGACGTAATAATTACTCTGAATGAATAATCTCTCTGGATTTATGAGAGAGCATTTCTAAGCATTGTTTCAAAAATTAAAAATATTTGAACAATTTCTAAAGTTATGCTTGAACTTATTTGCAAAAGTACTTCTAACTTAGTTAAGAAACTGTAAAAGTAGAAACTTCTCAAACAGGAGGTACTGATGTCAAAAAACAATCATAAACAAATACACATACTGCTTTTTCATGACATGAACAAAACACATATTTATAAAAACAGATTGGGTCAAAGACCATCCTGGAATTTAAATTTAAAGAGGATTCCCCAAAACGTCTTTAATTACAGTGAGACTCTACTATGAATCCTACACTGAAATCATCTTGATGTGAAACTAAAATAAGAAATTTACAACACTCAACTGAGAAGCCAGAATTTCAATTGTGTTTGGCCAGAATACTCATCCTGCTTGCAACCTGTGTATCACAATTCTGTTGCTCAATTAATGGACAAATCCTTGTACAAGAGATTTTTCCTGTGCACTAGTATATGCTTTTAGCTGTACTTCACAATTTGTCCTAATTATTTGAAGTCACCATTTCATTTGGAAACTTCTACAGTACTCCACACTATTAACTCTACAGCAACTATCACTTTTATTTGTGAATCTGTCCGAATGACGAAACATGCAAATGAACCAACCCCTCCAACCTTAAAACTGCTTGAACTCATAGAGATAAAAACATGATATATAAAAGACACCTACCTTCCCTTTCTAAGAAGTTTCACAAAATAATCAAAAGAAAAATGCAGCAAAACCCATACAGTTTTCTAGGTCTTTAATTTCTACTAATATGCAAAGTATAATTTACCATCATCAACATCCGACCAAATAACTCTAAAACATAAGGAAATACAGAAAATATTTGGCTTAAGTACCAGTGATCAGATCAGTTCCAAAAATATAACAAGCATTGGCAGTGTAAATAGCATTCACTAAGTTGTCCGGAAGATGAGGTAACTTGAGGTTTAGAACCATGTCCTTCTTTGTTTCCCCCCACTATGACTCTTCCCTGCTATAAACAAGGCATGTTGTAAAATACCACCATCACCATCATTGAAAAGGAAACATTTTCAATTGGTATTAAAAAGATACACATTGTAAATAATACCATATGGTTATGAAACAAAGTAAAATAAATTATGAAGACATTATACTGGCAAGCGACAGCTCCCTCCTGAAAGGGACACTTACAGAACAAGAACAGATTTTGTTTCAGATGCAGGAAAATTCTAGATACATCTGTCTGCTAAGTAACAAGCAGCACAATACTAGAAATCATCGATAAGGCCATACTAATTATTCAAACTATTTATTCAAATTCCCTACTTGGATAAAGGAAATTAGTTGCAACCAATTTGCCTCATTAAACTACTGACTTGTGCCTTTCGTGATGACTCCTCGGTACTACATAAAGAGGCTTTATTGCAGGGTAACACAGAGTAAGCCAGCACTAAAAAATATAAAAAGCTACAACTGCATTTAAGAGTACAACAGAAGTTATTTCAAAAGGTTGAAAAGTTCTCTCAATAAAATTGTAAGTCACAGTTACATACCTGTTTTAAAGAAATCAAAAGATTCATTCTTTAAATGTTTTACTGTTTTAAAGCAAAATATCTTGAGATCAAAAAAATATCTCTTGAGCAGGTTGCACTTGCTCAAATCAATTAGTTCACCAGAAGATGTATGACTGAAAATTGAGAGAACTTCATCTGTATTTGGGGGCATAAAGCACCAGTCCTTCTTTAGTAGCTTTGCTTACTAGCATAAACTAATAGCATTTGTTCTACAATCATCCATCTAAAAGAACAGATTACGCCTTGGAAGCATGAAAAAAGGAGGAGTTTCTTGTTTGCTTTTTTTGCTTGTTTGTTTTAAACAAAGGAGACATGCTATGAACCAGTGACTTCATCCCGCTGCGTGTTGTCTTTTGGCACTGATGTAAAGTCATCTCTAAAAGATGAGATGTCACAATCAAAATTTTTCCAGTCCACAAAGACAGCCTTCTGTCTGAAGAATTTCACTAATTTTTAGTAGTACATATCTAAATGGTTTACAAACATTTAGTCAGGATTAAATAACATGAAGTTACAGGTAATTAAAACCTGTTCCTTAACACTTTCATCTTTTAAGATGAACTAATGGTATATCAGGCAATTATTGGAAGCCAGATCAGTGTATGAATAAAACAATACAAGAAACTACATGCAGTCATGCTCTTTCCTTTCATGAGAAAGCAAGGTAGCTTGTCCTTTGTTTTTACCAGGGGATAAGAAGGTGCCCCAGAGTAGCTAAACACTGTGAATTCACACCAACTTGCTTATGTAGCCAGGTCTTTCATTTTCAAATTAAAGTGTTATTTAAATGCAACTGCTCCTCATTTCCACAACTGTTCTTCCTATAAACACCCTTTAACAATAAAGCATGTTTATATTTGAAAAAGCCTTCCATCTCTCTCTCTTTTTTTTTTTTTTTTTTTTTTTTTTTTTACTTAATGGCTTGCTACTGCCTACAAATGGTATTAACAAAAAACACTGTGGTTCAGACTCTACTACTGTAATCCTTCAGTCAAAATAAAGTAAGGCCTTTTCTTTTTCCCAGAAATTTGTATACACACTGCTTGGTCTCCCTTGAATCTTACAGGAGCTCAGACAGGCAACACAAAGTGGAAATGAGATCAGAAACTTCTTAGGGACAAAGCTACATTCGCCAACATCAAACAAACAAGACATTAAGCGCGTACCTTACCGGCCAACAACTCCCACACATAAAACAGGATGCTATTACTAGGTATGAGAGAAACACAGACTAGAGAGGCAGAGGAGCTGATAAGTCTTAGCTAGATATATGAAGCTTCTCCTGTTTCCAAGTTTCCGATTGCATTATATATATCAAATTTTCCACCAGTAATAAATGTAGATTAAAGAAGCAGCAAAAATTAGCAGAGGGGGCTAAGGAGTTTGCATAATCTGCAATTGCTGCATTGGACTTTTCAGCAGCATGTCAGTTCAGGACTTCTTAACATTATAAAAGAAAGCAAACATCTATGTATCTCTGCAGCCACAACATCAAAGTTTGAGGGTTTCTGGGGTCGGCCCCTAAGTGTACGAGAAATCAGTGGTATTGAAGCTGATATGTTTGCACTATCACGTGGGCTGTTTTTTACCATCTAGACCAGTCTCTCAACAGAAGTTGTCAGAAAAAAAGCAGGAAGAGAGTTTTTTTACTTACAGAAATTTCAACCTAAATCTCAAATGCACAGCCCCCAGAGCCCAACTCTGGCCCAGTGACTAGCCATCTTAGAACAAGATGGAGAGGAGAGTAGGGGAAACCCTACTGGCTTTCCAGAGCCTCCCCCAAAACCAGGCACAAGAGAAGACTGAAGAGTGCTCAGACACAAAGGGAAAGAACTTGCAAGACGAAACTTAACAACACTCTGTAATGTCACCTACTGTAACTATTTGAAGGGCTCTATTTATTAAAATACCTTGTGAATAGACATTAAAGGTATTTTTGCCCTTCCTGTTTGCAAAGGAGTTGATGACAATATTCTGTTATAGCTGTAGTATAAAGTGGGATGATCTGTAGCTCCAAGACATTTTCAAATAAATTCAAGCTGAGGTCCTTTATTAATATGAACATGGTTCTGCATGAACACAGCTTAGACCATGACCAGATGTAACAGGAAATAGAAACCAAGGAGAGAAAACAGAAGTAGAGAACAGTGCACCCTTCCATTTTAAGGCACAGGCTCTCCAGAGTACCCGCCCCATCACGACCCCACACGGGCCACTCACAGCCAATGTCTTCACACCAGCATGCTTCCTGCAAGCAGAAGTCTACTATAAAGACACTCTAATACAAAACCTGATAAAGGGAAAAACAGAACACAAGACTTCAAAACTTACCTTTTCCAAGATGAATTTGTTTAGATAAGGCATGTAACCCTGATTGGAAACTGGTCCTTCATCATCGTCCCTAAAGTGCTCTTCCAAGGCCACAGGATCATGGGGAACATTTAACACTGTGCACAAGTTGTGAGAAAGGACCTAAGGACAGAAGAGATATCAATGACATTGCTGTCAGCCTTAACCATGCTGCGTTCCCTCCAGAGCAGACCTGTGATTTGCAAAACCACGCACAGAAAGTGACACCTTCATGTCAGCACAAGTTCTGCCCTGCGGATTTTTGTCAAAAAAAAAAAAAAAAAGGTAACTAAAAAAGTTGACTCCAAGGATTCGATGGCTTCAGACAGTTGCACGTTTACAGAAGCAATGTGATCACAGACAGGTCATTCCTACAGAAGTGCAAACACAGCTACAGAAGCTACACTTTGTACACATATACTTACACATTTGAAAACCAGGAGAGATGCAGAAAACACTAAAGTAATATTTACAGAGTGAAATTAGATAGCTAGGGAAAACAACCACAAACACCTAGTCTTTGAAATTATAAATATTTACTATCTAGAGAGAATGAGTAACAAAGAAAACAACTCAATATGTACCTTTACTTTACAAAGAAATGACCGCTCAAATTAAAGCATTAACTATGGATTTCTCTCATCTGCTTGCTTGTGGTTTGCTTCTCAACGTTCACCCCATGTTTCAGTTGGCAAAGGAAAAGTAATGTTATAGAAAGGGGAAGGGTTTAGGTGTGCTTCTCAAATTTTTATTTTAAAAAGGTATTTGCATGAATTATGTCAAGAGCTTAACACCCATCAGCACTCATGCCTGTTCTTGAGAAATGACCTTTAAGAAGAGGCTACACACTTGATTAGTTTTAAGGAAGTACTGAATTATTGAAAACTAACTGGTGGCCAACACATCTCAACTTCTTCAACTTAGGCCGAGTTTTGCACACACAAACTAACGCCTCGGTACCAACAAGAGGAAGGCAGAGCCCGGGTAGCAGTGACTCCTGTGCCACCGGCACTTTCCTAAGAAAGGCAAAGCACCATCCCTTTCATTGTTTACACTGTCTCAAGTCAGGTCAGTCCTGTAACACGCTGCCCGCTGGGTGTTAAACACGCTGTCACTCAGTAGCCCACTCCCATTGGCACGATGCAGAGTTAAGCCTCTGAAGACCATGTACCGGCTACAGGAACTCGGTTAAGGATTTAACTTCACATGCCCAGGAACGGTCTGCACTGGAAAAATGTAACTAAGAACCAATTAGGCAGAAGTAAAGCAGATTGCATCTTTTGAAAAGGCATGCTGCTTGTGGGGGTTTTTTTGTTTGTTTTTTGTTTTTTTAATCAACAACTACACAGGACAGACTGCAACTGAATTTTGGTGTATGTCTTTCTTTTTCACTGTGCAGCATAAAATTTAAAAAAAAACAGACCCAAATGATGCAAAGAGAAAGCAGTAAAAAAAGTGCAAAAAATTTGTAAGCAGGTCTATTTAGGTGAGTAGACATAAAGTAGTTGAGATGGGGCAGCTGCAAAACAAGAAGTGAAAGTCTGAATTCATCAAAGCCTAAGAAATCAAACCTATGCCACACACTTAAAATGTCTAGGCTTTTCCCCCCCTGCCCAATAATGTACATTTACTTTTCTTAGGTATGATAAGGAGACATGCAGAGTCTAAGCGCTAGTTAGCATAAAACCCTACAAAGATAGCCCAAGATGCAAGTTCAGTTCAGAGGAGAATTCCTCTCTACATACCTCCGAAGTTACACTTTCTTTTAGAAAAGCACACATTTCCACAAGAAATACATATTTTCATTGCCATACACTAATATTAAGCCACTGGCGCTAACCAGATATGAAAGTTTAAAAACAGAAAAATAGCATCAGCCATATTACAGCAAAAGCTGTATTTCCCAAAGTAGCAAAATAGTATTTAGAAGTAATCACATTTCACACTACCCTCCATCAACAGTATATTTCCCTTCAATCTATCCTCATTTTTAACTACCATATCAAATCAAGTATTTGAGTCCATGTGATTTACATATGGGGGGAAAAAAAAGTACTATCATGCGTGTTTCCCCTTCTATTTAAGGCTTCTGTTGTTATTTATAGAAGACTGAGGGATTCTTGAATTTCTGAGAGATAAAGATGATCTCAGTTTTCCAACCAGACTGTAGCTGCTAATACTATAACTAAAAAAAATACTCAGCTAATAAAAATATTCTAAAAGCATAACTGATTTAAGCTTATAACCAAAATAACTTAAAAGTCTCAATAAAACACCTTCTCATCATGTCCTTTCTACATGTTTCTCTTCTCCCTTTTTCGACCTTCTTGCTGTGCTTGGGCTGTCGGAAACCTAGGAGGTTTCCGCATCAAGCAACCAATGTACCAGAAAAGAATTACACTTGCAATCATTTTCTAGGATCTGCCTTATCTGCGATCTCTCCTGTGCCCAGTGCTCTCTTTTCATAACTCAGGAAATTCCTCGGCGCCTGCCAAAGCCTGCCATTCTCAAACACGGCCAAGCGCCAGCTGAATTCTTCAGTTGCAGGGTAAGCCTGAAAAATTCTGCACTGAGGTCTCGTTTTGTTCTCTCAAATCACATTATATGGAGCATGATATACTCTATTTTAATGATCGATCCAAAAAAACAAAAAAAAAAAGCTGAATACTAGGTTAACTGGGGTACGAAAAATCCCCTTGCCTTGCAGAAGCTCTGTCAACCATGAGGAAGTTTTGCACCAGTAAGGATTATTCCCCCCGTGCCCACAGGGTTGCTAGGCAGCTTTTTCTTTCAGCACTTGTTATGCTCTGGATGCCACATTTAACAATCTACCTTCATGCCAGAGCCAACTCCTACCCCAGGCTGGAGACTCATCTCTGCTGCAGCAAATGGGTACAGCAGTGGTCCCCAAACTGTAGTCCGTGAGACAGTACAAGCGGTCAGCCAAGGGTCCACGAAACCGGTGCACTCTTGGCATAATTTTTCCATTTTCAATGAAAAGTTTCGTAAGAAAGATGCCTAGTGGTGTCCAGGGAATACTGAAGGTGTTCTGCTCTGAATATAAGTAACGCGATGACACAAGCAAGCTGAACACCAAAGGTCGTTACAGACTTCAGATTTACTTTATTTATGGCCAGTCTCGTGCTGCTTTACCTGGAGTGCAGATCTCCAGCCCAGCTCTACTCCACCACAGCTGCTCCCCTCTGAGCTCCCATTTTCCAAAACATTGATCTTCCAAATCTTTAAGCACGTGTTGAATTGTTACCATCTGAGTAGTTCCATTTAACCTTGTCCACAAAAGTGATCTGCGTTTCTAAAGGGAAAAGGAAGATCTGCTAGACTACTTACTGCTCAGTGACAAAGATTTGGCCCAGATCATAGTAGGAGCATTAACAGGGCAGACTAATCCTACAGTGGCTATTGTCAGTTTCTTCACTACTTTCTTCTTTTTCTTTTCCATCTTTCAGGGGGGTCTTCTCCCTCCTCCATCTCTTTTTAAGATTTTTAAATGTTGGCATTGCAGATCCCGACAGCTCCATTCAGTGGCTTCGTGTGAATTCATTCCAAGACATTCTTGGCTCATCTCTCCCTGACATCCATGTCAGCAGCTAGTCAGCCAAAATAAGGCTACTCACAAGTACTTTCCCTTTTCCTTTTTTGATCGGTGTGGAAACCAGCATCGTATATGCCCCTTGTCACAGGCACAAGGTCTTTTCAACCAGAGTACGTCTAAGCACACAGTTTCTTGCATCACAGTATCTCCGGAAGGTACGCCTTCCTTATCGACGCAGGTAGGAAACACTCTACTCGGAGTCTCATTATTTAATGTCAGGGTTAGCGCAGCAACCTCTTTCCCAGTCAGACGAGTGTATTCAAGCCCAGCCTCCACCAGCTCAGGTTCCTGATGCTAGTGCCCTTCGCCCACATCACCTCTCTGTTCCTTCATTTGCTCCCTTCCCCTTGGGTGGTCACAGGCCCTTTGTCACTGTTTTCGACAACCTCACCCTTCCTCTTGCCTTCACCAGCAGCACATACCCTTTGGCCCCAACCACATACTGGTGCCAGCCTGCACCTGTCTTCCGCCCTGTGGCTCCTGGCCCTTAGGAAGAGCTCCAGTAAACATTCTCCATCTACTGCGCTGTTCTTCTGCATCTTCCTCGAAACCAGTTGACAAAACCTCAAGGACAAAAGTTAAACGGGCTGCTGATCCACTGGCAGCTGCTCTTCTCAGGTGCAGCCTCACGGCCCTGTCGTTTCCTAATGCCCCTCCTTTTGGTCTACAAGCTACCTTGGTTTACCAGCTCTTCTGGAAGTGGGGCATCCCTCCCCTCGCACCTTACAGACATGATTCCTCATGGCTACCCTAATACAAACGCTTCTGAGTCCCGTTAATAACGTCAGAGTACAACTCTCGCATAGTGAGTCATAATGACTAATTTCCTACCATCCTTCAATGCTGTACAAAGTCAATTGTCCGGCTGGGGTCCTACCCACTTGTCACAGGCTCTCAACCTTTCCAGTGCCTTGCTACATTGTTCAAGGTCTTCCTCTCCATTCGGACTGTCCCTTTTGCCCCTGATTACACCATTCTTCCTCTTCCCACCGGCCACTGACTTCTCATTTAGTAAAAAGGCAAAAGAAAGATAAGAGGTACAAAAATCCTATAACATCCCAGATACAATTAAAGACCAGTTTAAATTTGCTAAGCCTGACTAGTAACTTTGGTCACCCACATACTGTGGGCCCAAATGAGACCGTGTTTTCATGAGGTGCTCACCATCCACATTCTGTAGGTATCACACCAGGAATCCAAGACTTTGAAAATCCACCCCAATGGTAGCATGCAAAACAAAACAAGAACGGCCAAATAACCCCATTGACTAAGCAGAGACAAGTCACAAAGCAATGTAAGAAAGAACTTCCAGACAGAGTGTAAAAACTAATTGGTATGTATGCTTTCCAAGATCCAATCATACACTCATACTACAAGGAGTATTGCTGGCTGCTAAGTGTAACTATGTTTAAAACCACAGTGTTTCAAGGTCTGGATGAAGAGCAGATTGAATGTTGGTACATTACAGAAACTTCTAAAATAAGTCAATTTTAAAATTGCAGATTGCAAGAAAGATGAAATTGGATTTAAATATAGGAAAGCACGTATTTGCATGTAGCTCATGCTCGAACCACAATAGCACCTATAACTGCATACACAGAACTTGTACGTTAGCCTTGCTATATCAGTGTTTGAAAGCGCTGAAACACTCTGACAAAATAATGATTGTGTCCATATTTAAAGGTGTAATTTAAGAACAGAATACACAAATGTTTCTGCTGATGTAGAAAAAAGGGTAAGATCTCCAGCCATCATAACAGTAGAACTTGTGAAGATTACTGATTAGACAAAAAAAAAAAAAATCAGTGCACACTGGAAGAAGATAATATTCAAAATTACACAGAGGACTGATTTGACTGTCTCTTCTCTCAGCAGCTCAGAACATACACAAAAGATACAAATGGATAAAAGATATCTCATGAAATCCTTACTATTCCAAGCAAGTGCTAGTTCTTCCTCCAAGTGTTTGCTGTTTCTCCAGACTAGGAAACAGACCCAATTCACCTCCATCCCTTTGCTCTAGATATATTAAAAATAATGTGTGATGCAAACCCTTCACAGTAGGGTCTCAGCGACATAACACACATCCATTTTTCTCATAGTATTTAATGAAAATTATTTATTTTTATGGAAAGCTCAAAGATCTACTTCTAGGTAGAGAAACTAGAAATTGCTCTCTTTCACAACCAACATGTTGTACTTAAGATCTTCAGTGCAACATGACAGGAATACCTTATGCTGGATTATACAACTCAAAGATCCATTACCAGTAAGTTTTCTTATTGAGGAGGGAAGCGTTCAGCAAGTTACAACTTTGCATGCTGTTCTCGGAAAACAAGTAGATTTTTACCAATTTTTTTTGTAACAGGAGTTTCACTAAATTATTAAACATATTTTTCTAATGCCACAGATCTCTACTAACCTGTTTATCTCCAAGCCTCATGTCTCCATTTTATAGGGGTGCTGTATCTTCCTCATGGTAATGTGGATGAGAAATACTTTATTGCAAAATACCTTCTTAGTACAACACAGCCCTAAATCAGTCAGACAGGAACTCAGGAACTTCTGTCTTGCTGTCCTGCCTACCCCTTCCGCTGCATCGGTGTGGGGCTACTGCCATAACGTACACCTTTTCCCCCCAGCAGGACTATCAGTTTGACACCACACTCATCATTTGCCACAAAAAGCCTGCAAAGGAACACTCTCTACCCCTTCCTGTGTTTCCTGAAAACTAACTCTTGGTGGCCACGGCAGAAGGCAGCAGTCTCATTTCAGACCTGTTTCTGCATTCCCAGAGCCCCAACTTGACACTTCCCTCAGGAGCCTTTCTATCACAGACAGAACTGCACAGACCCACAAAGACCCATTTTTTTTTCATCCCTTCTCTCTCACAGATAGACAGAATGAAACATCAAAACTGTTTAGGAAGATGTTTGATAGGTAATGAGGGAACAAGTTTAATTTCCCCTTTCCTTGTTATTTTTTTACCTTTTTTAAACACAAGCATTTGTAGACATGGGGCTCTAATAAGACAGCAGAGGATGACAAGACAGGTAACAGTGCTTAAGTTTGGAAATACAACTGCTGCTTTAATCCACCTAGGTCAGTCAATGATCTTAGAGAAGAAGCGATGACACCTCCATCAGAGAAAGCCATACAAGCCCACCAGCATCTTGGCTGCTTTCTTTAGCCATTTCATTCACTCCAGCACCTGTGTGACCACGACAGCTTCTTCACTGACCCACATGACAACACATGCTGCAGACACACCTCCTGGGTGACTGCACTAAGCACACAAATCGTGGCAGTGCACGCAAGCTGTGGTAGCATGACAGGAAAATTGGATTCCTTTAAAAAGCAGGACAATAAAAACCCGCCTCTCTACAACCTACTTCAGTTAATCCTGCAGCACTGCAACACAAATATTCACTTTCACAACACCACCTGTAAAAGACCTGGGACCTGCACACGTTTTCAGCTTGAACTCGTGGTCAGGTCTGGCCTCTTGCCTGACTCCTGCCCCACAGTCACTTCTGGCCGAGTTAGGCTGTATCTCGCAGCCTGATCTCCCCGAGTAAAGAAAAGGAGAAGAGGAACAAGCTGCTTGCAGCACGTTGCATGTTGCAGACACTTCTTACATAATGCCGAGAAGGAAATCCATTAGCTACCACTGCGCTTGGAAATACTGCCTGCAGCATGGCCACTCGCTTGTGGAGTTAATCCCACAAAGGGCGCAAACTTCAGCTAACAGTTGCGGCTGACACAACTCCGGCACTCAGTACAAGGACCCACAGTCTCAAATGTCAACAGGTGTTGCATTCTATTCAAAATATTTATTTAGCCAGATTCCTGGTATTATTCCCAGGCCAAGACGGTCCCATAAAGCAGGGCCAAGATGGGATCGGATTCAGCAAGCTGCCTGAGAGCTCTTTTAAGAGCGCAAACATTACTTCAGCATATAAGCTAAGGAAAGAATGGCACAGTTGGAGCCTCTTGACTAATTCTCCTGTTTATATCCAAATAAGAGAGCACTGTGGAACCTCGCTCTCCCCTTGGCAAGCTATGAATTTCACTTGGACGCAGCCAACCCCTATAGATGGGACCTTGCGGCTACCCCACAAAAGATTTTGGCCAGAAAGGGTACCAAGGACACGCAGTTGAAAGCAGACCAGAAGCACAACGAGGGTTTGTGCATTGACATCTCAGGGAGGACAAAGTGCTTGCCTGGGCAGAATGAAAATAAGCCTCCTCTAGCGCAAGGAAGGGCCCGCGCAAGCCTCCCACGGGATGGAGGCATCCAGGAGCCTCAGCGACTGGCAATACCGTGTGCCAAACAGCAGCCTTAGTGAAGAAAGTGCAATTCATTGCCCCCAAGGGAGCTTCGAAAACAGGCGGCCGTGTCCCCTCACCTGGCCCTGAGCATGACCACCTCACAGGCCCCAGGCCCGGCACCTCCGTGTCCACTGTGGAGGCGGTCAGTGGGGACAGCCCAGGCCCATGTCGCGGTCCCTCACACCCACGGCGGCAGCCCATCACACCCACATCGGGCCCCAGCCCCAGACCGCGTCCCCTGGGCTCACCACCCCTCTCTCCTCGCTGCCCCCAGCCGGGCCGGGCCGCCCCACTTGCCTTGAGCTGGGACTTGGAGACCTTCCCGCTGCGGTCGAGGTCGAGGGCGGTGAAGGCGTGCCAGATGGACTTTAGCAGCTCCTCCTTGAGGCCCACCATGGCCGGCCCGCCGGATACTGCCGCCCCGCTCCCGCGGCCGCTCTGCCTTCGCCTCGCCCGGCCCCGCCGCCGCGCCTGCCCCGCGCCGCCCCGGGGGCGGGTGCCCGGCCCTGCCCGGCTCCGCAGGCGCCGCCCCGGGAGGCGCGAGCGTCCCGCCTCAGAGGCGACGGCCGAGGGCAGCGGGGGCGAGGGGCGGTGCGGGGGCCCCGGCGCTGCGGGGAGCGGGCGCCTCAGCGCCCGGCGGGCAGGAGCGGCCCGCGCCTCAGCAGCGCCGGCTCCGCGGCCCCTGCGAGAGGTCGGCCCGCGCTGCGGTGGGTGGCTCCGTGCCCCAGCCCACGGCTGTTCACACAGCGGACACCGTGCGATTTTGGCAGGAGGGTACGCTCACACAGAGAAAAGTAACTGTCCTCGTAGGCTGTTTCAGCCCAAGAGTTTCAAACAGGAGCTTGCAACGAAGGCTGCACGCAGCTGGAGCGAGGGAAGTTCAATCAGAAATAACGGGGGGAAGGCCGTTGCTTTTAACAACTTCACCACTATTTCCAGAGCAGAAGTGGTACAAAATATCAACACAAGGAAGAAGTTTTGTTAGTGGGGAATTTGGTTTGGGTTTTTTTTTTTTTTTTTAGTGTGGGGTTTTTTTTGTGTTAAGTCCTCTTAAATGCTAAGAGTTCACGCTAAGCAATGGTGAGAGCAGCTGCTGCGTGAGGACTTCAGATGTCTCCACCCTCCTTGTGCTTTTCTAGCGGATCCTCAAGGGTATTTCTCTGCTATAACAATAAGGTTAGTTGCATCTACGCCAGAAGATAATACTGAAATGTATATTGCTTTGAATACTGCAGGTGAGATCATTAACAGTACGCAGCTCATGATCAAGTTAAGGTTTCATTTTCATGGATTTTAAGCAGAACCATTAAGATCCTGAATTCAAGACATAAACAAGGAAAAAAAAAGATTTTAACTTTTGTCCAATTTTAGGCTTCATTCAACTGCATCATCACAACAAAAATAGCACTCTGCAAGTGAAATAGTTCTGGCAGGTACAGCAAGATGACTTTTGCACCAGGCGGTGCTGGTTCATTATGATCCCAGGAAGAAAGGCACACAGACTCTAAAGTATCACTTAGAATACCATTTATTGGAGCTAACACTGTAACAGAGAGAACAGTACAAACAATCTTACATTCCTTCAGGTGCTGGGAACCCTGAGCTGTGCAGCATCAACCAGGTCTCCAATCAAGGTGCAGCACGTTACGCAGATCCTGCCCATGGAAAAGTTACACCATTTTGGTCATTCAAGCTCTTACAGGATTTTCTTAGAAGAAAACAACTGTATACATCGTTTCTACTGCCAAACAGAAAGGATGTTCACACAAGAACCTCTTGCTGCATTTTCAGATAAAGGGCAGGCCCTGCAGGGGGTATAAACGCGGGCACCAAGCGGGAGCTGCCTGTAGGCTCCTCTGGTACAATCAACCAGGCTGGACGGGCAGCGCAGTGCAGCACGAGCCAAGTAGGCACAGGCCTAACTTACATGGATCACTAATCCTCGATGTACAATGGTCTCCTGGTTAGGATCACTGAGCAAAGTCCACTGTAGGAAGTACTTTCAATTCTCATATATGATAATTCATAAAATAGTTTTCTATATGTGGGAAACTGGAGACTAGAATGAATCATCCACAGATTTCTGCTAATTTTTATTCTTTAGTGTCTTCTCTAGTTTACAGCAAGCAACAAAAATACTCTAGCAATGCAGAGATGTCATAGTTTCTCAGTAGCACAGTGAACAGTCAAACAACCCTGCCTTATTCACCAGGCATATCCTAGTAGCTTCTTCCCCCTCATTTTTCTTAACCTTGTTCTCCATAGTATATTCAGGACTTTGGAATCCACAAACAGTTATGTATGCTTTTTCCTCAAGGTGTATAGTGTGAACTATACAATTAACATAAAAGATTAATTGGATTAAATTTCCTAATGACCCTGATTTGCTAACATTATAGCTGTTAATAGTACCAGAAACATCCATCATCTTGAAATACATTAGCATTTCTCCAATTTGACCACAGCTATTCCACTTTAGGAGGAAGGAGACAACTTTTGTACATGCAGATAACCTAACAAACTATTTTATTTGGTAGCTGAGCAACTGCAAGGTCACCAGTAAATACAGAACATCCCTATTGAACTGCATTAAAATACAGTTAGGTTCTGTGAAATGTCACTGAGGAAAAGCAATTAATATAGTTCACACATGAATCTCCTCATGGCAGGGCCTTAATTTCTGTTTTGAACAGAGTTCAGTGATTTTTGGCAGCTCATTTTTGTAAAAACAATGGAGTGGAAAAATGAAATTAAAACAAAATGCCCGACAAAGTAATTGTAAAAAAACCCTGTGTGCTTCTCTTCATTATTTTTGCCAGCTTCTGTTATTCCCGATTTAAACGACATGCTAAAATCCTTTGCCAGAACAGGACTTGTTTTCCACTAAGAATATAAATAGTTCCATTCAGGTCAACAGGTTAACAGTCCACGCTTAAGTGTTTCATTAAAATTAGTAGTTGACATAAGCTGCTCCAGCTTTTGGTAGGTTAATCAAAAGTATACTTACAAGTCATGCATAAAACTAGTACATGATTTTATATAGACATACTCATATTTAAAATAGTTTTTATAGGACTGAAGTAATTGAGCAAAAACAGTTAAACTGAAGTTCATATGCAGACATAAACTTGCTGTTGAACAAAACCTTTGTTTTTTTATACTTACCCAAAATAGCTTTAACAAAGTTACGGGACTAACTGCATCCACACCCAAAGTGTGAGTTATTTTAAGCAGCTCTTCTGTTTTAATGTGCTAGTCTAGATCTTTGCTTATCAAAGACTTTGCATTCTAAACCTTTGAAGATAAGACTGATATATAATCCACAGAATATTAATTAACAGCGATCACACTTAACCATGAAGTCCTTGATAGCACTCCATAAAGTCTAAACTGCTTGCATGGTACAAAAGTAAGTTCTGATGCAACTTAACATACTTTTGCTTTTCTTGAAAGTTGTCCGAGATCTCAGCAACTTTATTTTAAATCTGTGCTTTAAACTTGTTTGCTTACCACAGTCAGAAACATGACTGAAGAGTGCAAGGAGATCAGGGAGGGAAAACTGGCTCACAGTCTCAGAGTGACTCACACTTTCAGGAAGAAGCTTTAGTTAGACCCTGCTGAGGCTCAGCCTTAAGAGGTCAATCACTTTTCCTCCTCCCCGCAGAAGCTTAATTACTCCTTGTTAGCCAAATAATAAGTATTTGTCAGGGAGGTTCTAACCAGAGGAAAGATTACGCATTTGAACTGTACTAATTTTGTTTTATGCCACGGAGTCTGTTAAACTGTCATCAAGGAAAGAATTCAGACACATCAGCAACTCCCAGTTTTCTGCTCATTGTTAGCCCAGAGAAAACTCTTCCTGAACTGTGGCTAGACCAGTCATTTTCATTGTCCACACGAAAACTAAATTGAAGCAAACAGAAATTGAAGACCATTAAGCCAACTTTGTAGTAAACTGTGTTTCCAGTATCTGCCATTTCACACTGATGTTTCATTAGAAAATAAAACTAATGCAAATGCCAGTGTTCATGATAAATGTGTTGTAGTTTCTGAACAGACTAGTCTCACCATAAAACATCTCGAGGAAGCATTGGGGGACAGTGTGAAAACCATGAAGTATATTTGACATTATACTGTAACCCAGTCCTCAAGCCATTTGAAGAATTTGTTTTTTCTATTATTTTTAAATACTTTAAAAAGTTTTATCTCTGGCCTTATACACGCCTCAAACATTCTCACTGAAATTACGTAGAAATTAAGCATGAAAATTATTTTAGGTGAAATAGGAAGCAGCATTAGATGCTGAATCAGAATGGCAGCTCAGTCTCTCCTACCAAAAAAAAAAAAAGTTAATTTTCCATTCATTTCTAAGACTTCTAGAGCAATCTTTAAAGCGATTCCAGCAAAGCATACCTACTTTACTATAGTTTTCTGCTATTTATACACATATGCACAACACATGCATTTCTATTCAAATTTGACAAAAGAAACATAATGAAGAGGTAAAACACAGAGCATTAGGTTACCTTTCAGTTCCTCCCTGGTAACACACATCTTACTCTACACTCGTAGCTAATAAGGTATTTCTCACCAAGTTACAGAGCTCACTGTAGAAAGAATACCACAGATACCTTACTTGCAGAAAGGAAAAGGAAATTAAATCCCAGGTGTGTACTGCAGTAACCATCCGATACCACATTTTGGGATGGAAACTGGAGAGAGAAGTGGTCAATGGAAAAAGCCATTTAAGCAGCATTAGTGTAGAAGACTGTCAATATTGACTCAGTACCTACTAGACCAAAAGGAGATTAAAATCCCATTTGCTAAGGCATGGAACAAATATATGGAGAGATTCTACCCTAAACATCTTAACACCTAAGTAGCCAAGAGTGAAAAGAGGCAAGAGGAAACAGCTGCAGAGGTAGGAAGATCACCCAAGATCAGTGGTTGGTGAGACTACTAAAGGTTGGGAATAGGAGATAGTTCTCCTGTCCCCCCATCCCTATCCCACAGAACACCTTGCCTAAAATAGTTTCATTAGTGGTGCATTCTGTTGTCTGTAAATCAATAGATGAACGAGATCTTCTCCTCAACATGCGGGCTGAACACACAGAATCTTCTCCTGTGCCTAAACGGTAATTCAGTAACAGCAGTTTTTATGTCCATTAGCCCGCCTATCTGGCAGTAACCCTAAGGATACATAGAAGATCATTAATTAGAATTAGGCCAGTTAGTCTGCTTTCATCTTGAGTCAAACAGAGAAATCCATTTAGACCAGCATGATTATTCAGATACCATGCTAAATATTGATGCTGAATATTAGAAGGGAGTCAAATGACTGGGAAAAGGAAGATCTTTGAAAGCAATTCTTCAGATTTAAGACTATGCAGAATCTCAGATAATTTTTAAGCGTGTACAACCTCAGATCTCTGAGCACCATGTTAAACAGTAATAAATTGCTTCCTGTTTAATTAGGCACAGCAATATTCTCTCCTCAGGGCACCTCCCTTTCCCCTACCCCCATCCCATTATACTTTGGGAAGATAGCATCTTCATCCAATTCCAACTGTTTAAACAGAAGCGGGACCTTAATTTCCTCTGTGCTGTCCTGCCCAGTCGCTGCTTCTTCCCGCTTTCTCTCTGCAGTGTTTCTTGAGACGAGAACTTATGCATCAGCTCAGCAGCCTCCAACTGGGGGAGCTCGCAGCTCCCTCTCAGATGGTTTCCACAGTTCACTGAAAGAAGGTAAGGTTCAGGCAGGGAACAGCCCTGCTTTTGACTGTTGCTGACCATTGCTTTAGACCCGAGTCCTCAAGCACAGCTATAGCAGTGATATTCACAGGTAGCACGCATGCACAGATTTACTAAGCGTGCATACATGTTATATACCAAATCACATATATGGAGAAGTCATGAGGATGTCTTTTCCAAGCCTACAGAACTGAAGGGGTGGGTGCGGATGAAAAAATAAAAGTCAACACTTACCCGAGCTACTGCTGGCAAGAATGCTCCATCGCTACTGCAGAACAAGATAATGATTTCTAACAATCAGGGTCGAGTGTCATACTAGCACACAAACACTTTAAAGACAAAAATTTAGTGTACAGTTGACTATTTTGTCCAGCAGGTGTTGCTGGAGACTACAAAACACATTAAAGACAAGGTCAAGCTGGTCAGCTTTTGGTAATGGGTCAAAGAATGCATGGCACTTTCCCCCACTCCCCCCCAGTTCAACAAGAAGAATAGGGTGACTAAGTATACTTTTATTCATGAAACTTTTAAATGTTATAGTCTAAAGTAATGCAATCTGTGAAATCGAAATCCTATTTTCAAATATACAAGCAGTGCCTACCGCCATTTCTAGGTGGAGGTAAAGCTCGTCTGTAACCTCATAAAAAAGCCAAATCCAAGTAGTTTTTCAGGTAAAACATGTTATTAGGTCTGTGGTAATCAACAGCTGGGGGGGGGGGGCGGCGGCCAGGAAATCCGTGAGTGGATGGGGCAAGGTCAGGTTGGACAGGGCTCTGAGCAACCCGATGCAGTTGAAGATGTCCCTGCTCATTGCAGGGGGGTTGGACTAGATGACCTTTAAAGGTCCCTTCCAACCCAAACTATTCTATGATCCTATGACACGTAGAAAATGCAAAAACCTCTAGACAAATGCTGTGCATGAATTGCGTAACAAAACCAAACCAAACCAAGACTAAGATGACCATAGTAATTCTAGCTGGTTAACACTGTGTGAATTCATGGCAAAAAATGCTGGGAGTTTGATATGCAATCTATGAAAGTAGAACAACAATTTCTAGTTATGCTACAGTTTCCAACTGGAAGGTGCTAACTTCTCTTTACAGACATACTCCTCGTCCATCTGTTGGCCTTCATGGCTATAATGGACTAGTATTATGCATGACTATCACAGTATTGTTTTCTGGAAAAATTATTCTCCAAGGAAATCCAATGTTGTTTCTACAGTAATGGCATAAATTCATATAGTATGTGAATACCATATGTGACTCAAAATATTTAAAAAAATACAGCATTTAGGATTTGATTATAATGGTTTAGCCTGCAAAACAATGAAAAACTAAGGACCATCAATATTTCTAAAGGTAGTCCATGGAAAGGTTTGATTCACAAGATGAATTAGCCAAAAAGTGAATCAATCCTTGATACTTGACATTCACATTAAGAAGCTGGGGGGGTTAATACTTTTTTTGTTTGTTTGTTTCCAGCAAGAGCTAGTTTTGTACAGTCAAATGGAAGACAATTCATCCACAAATAAATCATTTAGATGGAACAATTTCAGAATATTCTTTTGGAAAGCAGCATTTGTCAGTGTTAAGTGGTGTCATGTCTTTACAGGAAACTAATTTTGTAAGAGCTTTAGTCCACCACACCACCCACTCTTTGGGCATGAGATGCAGCAAGACTAAGCAAGACTAGACAGGTAGTGTTGTCCAGTAACGTATCATTAGAAGACAGATTATAGACCCGGGATTTATATTCAAAGACAGAAAACAAAGAAGCAGACAAATAACTAGAGGAGGTGGGGATATGAAATACCTGCTTTCAGTTATTTTTAGGTTCTCTTTCTATGTAGTTCTTCAAGAAGTCAGGGACTCTGATCAAAAAAAGTTAAGGTACTATGCTACCTCTGTATTGGAAAATTAAGCTAGATGAATTCACGAGAAAAATGGTTAAACATTAAACGTAGCTATTTTGAATAACACATTTGCCACCCAACTCTAATGCGGGCCTCTTAAATTGAGATAAACCTTTCTTCTTAAAGTGCTGAAGCTCATCTTGTTACACTATACTTGGTAGAATTTCTTCAGCTGACATCTGACTTTCTACCTTTTGCAAGAGGCCAGTAGCTTCTTCCACCTGAAAAGGTGGCTTGCTTAACTACATACAAGTTTTGCCCAAACGTTGTTTTTGCAATAAATTTGTAAGCTACCAAAATTACTTCAAGATTGTTTCTATTAAAAAAGAAAAACCCTTCAATGTCAGTAAAAATACCACTTCTCACTTAGTAAGCATCTGAATCATGAATCATTGAATGCTGGGAGTATTCATGGGAAGCATTAACGCACACTTTCCAAATTCTCCGCCTCTTCCCACTGGCCACTGTTGGGGCCAGGATTCTGAGCCTCACCATTGGCTTCAGGAAAGCTTATGAAAATGAGATAAATTTTTACCATTCTTACAGTTCCTATAAACTACTTAAAACCCCTGAAGCTTCTTTTTAAACATTCTTCTTGGCATACAGGAGAAAGTTAAAACATCCAAAGCCACTTCAGTTGCATGGTTTAGGCTGGGCATCCCTTCCATGGCAGATACAAAACCTGTGACCAGCAACAGAACAGAATCATAGAATCATTTAGGTTGGAAAAGACCCTTAAGATCATTGAGTCCAACTGTTACCCTAACACTGCCAAGTCCACCACTAAACTATGGCCCTAAGCACCACATCTACATGTCTTTTAAATACCTCCAGGGATGGCGACTCAACCACTTCCCTGGGCAGCCTGTTCCAATGCTTGATAACCCTTTCAGTGAAGAAATGTTTCCTAATATCCAATCTAAACCTCCCCTGGCATAACTTGAGGCCATTTCCTCTCTTCCTATCACTTGTTACTTGGGAGAAGAGACCAACACCAACCTCGCTACAACCTCCTTTCAAGTAGTTGTAGAGAGTGATAAGGTCTCCCCTCAGCCTCCTTTTCTCCAGGCTAAACATCCCCAGTTCCCTCAGCTGCTCCTCATAAGACACGTTTTCTAGACCCTTGACCAGCTTCGTTGCTCTTCTTTGGACACGCTCCAGCACCTCAATGTCTGTCTTGTAGTGAGGGGCCCAAAACTGAACACAGTATTTGAGGTGTGGCCTCACTAGTGCCAAGTACAGGGGAACAATCCCTAGTCCTGCTGGCCACACTATTTCTGATACAAGCCAGGGTGCTGTTGGCCTTCCTGGCTACCTGGGCACACCACTAGGTCCTATTCAGCCGACTGTTGACCAACACCTTTTCTGGTCCTTTTCCGCCAGGCAGCTTTCCAGCCACTCCCCCCCAAGCCTGTAGCGTTGCCTGGGGTTGTTGTGACCCAAGTGCAGGACCCGGCACTTGGCCTTGTTGAACCTCATACAGTTGGCCTCGGCCCATCGATCCAGCCTGTCCAGATCCCTCCATAGCACCTTCCTACCCTCCAGCAGATCAACACTCCCACCCAGCTTGGTGTCATCTGCAAACTTACTGAGGGTGCACTTGATACCCTCATCCACATTGTTGATACATTAAACAGAACTGGCCCCAGCAGTGAGCCCTGGGCCAGTTTGAATCAACTATACTGGCTATACCCCTCCCAAGTTTTTGCACCCGCACATTAGCAAAACCTGGGAAACTGGAAGATGTCCTTGATTGCTTAACAGCGACCAACAACATCAGTGTATTATCAACAGTCTTCACATACTAAATCCAAAACACAGTAGTTGCTGGAGACAAAATTAGCTCCATCCCAGCCTAAACTAGGACAACCACTTGTGACCGGCCACCAACTGTATTTAACTCCATTCATCACCACTGCTTGGGCCTGGCCATCCAGCCAGTTTTTTACCCAGTGAAGAGTACACATCTACAAGCCTACATAGCTACTGTGTACAGCTTGTTTGCACACCAATACCTGTACTGATGTTACAAGCCTCTGAAAATGAGTGATGCAAGAGCAGATAATAATCATAGGTAGATGAAATTTATTTACACTATAGGGGAAGAAAGGCTTATTAAAAGTTTGTTGATCCCCCATCAATTGATATTTATGACTGTTTAGAAGTATGCTTTAAGGCAGGTCTCATTTAGTGTAGATGAACAACAAAATCATATGAGATAGTATAAAGCTCTCTCACAAACAAGACAGGACTATCATACAAAGTAAAAATTTACAAGGTATTCTAGTCTATCAGTTTTTACTGATGAGAACTGCATATTCAGAGAATAAAGTTACATAAACCAAGCCTCTTAATTTCACTGTCATATATGAATAGCACTGAGATCTCTTACAAATGGAAATACTTAGCAGTTTTCATTTGCTATTTACAAAGTTGAATTTTGATAGTCCATTCAATTCACATACAACTTTTCTGATAGTCACCTGCAACTCTTTAATACAGCAATGTAAAAGCTTCCCCAATAGACTAATCTATTAAGCCTTTATTAATTTGACCATATCTCTTCTTTACATGAGGTAGAATACATACACATAAATATTTTGCATCCATGCCACAGAACATGCCGTTATTGTCTTCCATAGACTATTCCAATTCCTCCCACTGTTTTCTTCCCAACTTCTAAATAAGCAGTTCTCTTCCCCTTCTCAGCAATTCATGAGTTTTCCTCCTTACCTCAGGCCCAGGTCTTTCTTCACATAGTTTCATCTAGTCCTCCATCTTCACAGTCACAGGTTCCACTTGAAGTCTTCCAGGTTCTTCATCTTTCCAGTGTGCAGTACCATTTCTAAAGCTGTAGAGACAGACTGCTATGGATACTAACACACAGACTGTGGTGCTTCTCTCCTAACGTAACTATCAGTGAGTATGTCATCTAAGTCCCACTCTCATGAGAGGGAACCACAGACATTAGCCAGGAGCAGGAAGCAGATCTGATCAGGACTTGCCATAGTATATTCCTGACTCAGTATTTTATTTCCACAACTACAGAGTTAAATAAGTGTTAGACAATATTAGACAAAACTTTTAACTTTAATATTCAAATTCAACACTAGTAAGAATAGAGCACAAATGGGAAACATTGTTTAAACTAATATTAATGAAGAGACAAGCCAGTAATTAGAACAGTTCTATTTTTTAGCAACATCTGTCAGCCTAGGTCCAACATCAGTACAGGTTCTGACGGCCACATTCTGTTCATTTTGGAACTTAAAACTGAATACTTAAGCTTTGTCTGTTGGCATCTCAGACTGCAGTTTCAGTATAGCATACTATAAGCACGATCAAACTTATGTACATAAACAACGGAGAACAACCTGAACACTTACACTAAATTATTTACAAGTACTCCAACATAAAAAAAAAATACAATAGCCTCAAGAATGGACAACTGAAGAGAATATCAACATTTAGAGAACCTTATTAGAAAGAATTACAAAACATCACCTCAATAGCCAAGACATTAACAATTGCACTACACTAATACAGAGTCCAAATATTAAATTGGTGCATTATTTCACAATGCACTAGCTTTGAGAGAAGAATGCTGCCTTCACTAAAATGCAGCTTAGATTTGTTTCACGTAATTGTTTTAACAAGAAGCCTATTAACACAATAATGATTGTTTTAATGCTACAGTTTACAGCGAGGACAACAAACTAAAAATAGCAGCAGTTCCACACGGCACTTAATTCCACAGGTTTCTAAGCTGTGGTTTATGCAATGCCTACAAAGTGCTCCCAGTTGAATATACAAATAAAATTCACAATAAAAGTCTACCTGATATCAGGTACATTGAGTGTAGGTGGCCTTAAAGCCTGTCTTTCAAAATCTATTCCCCTCTGCTCCAAAAAAAAAAAATCAGTAACTATCAAAGCAAGGCACCCTCCCTCCCTCTTAAAGATCATTAGGGATATTACTTCTTATTACAATGCCGTAACACTACGAAGCAGCACACCACTATAGTGGTTAACCCTGGGACGATGTAACATCTAACAGTGTAACTGAAAGGCTTATGGATTAACATCCAGGATCCTCTACAGACAAGATAGTAACTGAGTACATTAACTCAAATGGTTAATACAGCTAATCAGCCATATTGTACACGTAAAAACCCAGAAACAATTCCTGTAGAACTAGTGACACTGATCAAAGACAGGACAAGAAACCAGGAATTGAATGCTTCCTTCAATTCCTTAGGCTTCAGTCCAGCAGAGATGCTATAGCCATCCTCAGTAGTTCTTAGACGTCATAGTTCAGTATATAGTAAGACTAACTGAGCGGTTCATTTTCTTTCCAATGAGTCGAGATGGTCTATTTTGTGTTGTAGATCTAGTTGTCATTCTGTCAGTGAACAGTGCTCGCTCCTCAGCTGCGGCCTTTGCCATCTGTGCCTTCTTCAGCTCTCTGCAAGACATTGAGAGAGTCACACTTACACAACGTATCAGTAAGGACTACAGGTGTATCACAGCACAAGCGTTTCAAATGAATTACAGCAGTTCAGAACTTAAGACTTGCCAACAATTTAGGTCATACTAAGACCATTATCATTCGCATCCACCTGTTTACAACCCAGAGGACAGAAGCAGGATGTTTGTTACTTGTCTGGATGTTCTTTCTTTTGAACAAAAAGGGAAATTAATGATAAATTCACATAACTCAAATTTTGAAATCCAGCCTTTTATAAGCAGCTCAACACTTCATCTCATGCATCAATTACCAGAGCATGGCAGGATGCTGTCTACTTTCTAATTCAAGCCCTATGATAAATCACTGAAGAGCTAATTACAGAGGTTTGCTCAAATGAAGCATTCAGCCACAACTGAACTTCTGTGGAAGATTCAGACAAGCAGACACACATTTAGATGAACATAGATGAATGTAACTGGCAACAGACAACTCAGGAAGCATCCTTCTCCTTTTGCATACCCGCATCACAAGCTTATCATCACTTAAATCTTTTTTGCCTAACATAAAAATTTGAGCCCAAAACTGCAAGGCTGAGTCACTGAAGGTAGCACAGGCCACTGTCCCCGTGCAACATTCTGCCAACTATTCTGAGAACTACCAATACTCAGTCTGAGGACGAACTTAAATAAAACTCAGGATAAAACTATGAAATAGTCTGACTAAAGAACAAAATTATCTTTATCAAGTGTTTCCCCACACACCCCTTTCTCCTTTCCTTAACTGCTGACACATGTCTAAGGGTAAGGATTCCCCCATAATCTCTTCCTTCTCCTATCCCAAACTACCCCTCAAAGAATTTTCTCTACTGTAAGAACTACTATTTGTAATCTCACTTCACATCTGGACTCCAAAGCAAGATCAAATTTTACAAGCTTGGTGCATATTGGTGCAGGTGTATTTAGTTTTAAGTTACATGTTCTAGTGTAACAAGCTACTCCCATTCTTGTAAGACAGAGTATTATTCATTAACACCCATGTTCCATCTAATCCTCCCCAAATTATCACTGTGTCAGTTCACTGCAACAGAATGCAATCAATTTTTAGTCATCTTCCCTGAAGATTGAACGTCAGTCACAAATGCACACACATGTGCACACCCATCCACCACACCACTACCGGAAATTAAGTTTTACAAGATACTTCCATCCTTCCCTAGAAGTCTAATCTTGAATTCTTCCTTCCTCTGAAGATGACGACACAGTAGGAAAGCTGAGTTTCCTTAGAAGAATTCCTTTCACTGATGATACAACTTGTGTATGTAAGTTTTATCTTAAATGGGTCAAATGCAGGAGTGTTAAAAAAAACACAATAAACCAAAATACCCACCTGAACTATTTTATGGAACACTATCCCATACAACGTTAAAAATTACTGTGGATAAGTGTTCTTTTAAAATCATTCTTGGATTTACAGTTATTTTATAAGGACGTACCCTACTTGTTGCCAGGCCAGAAGTAGTCTTCTACAAAATATTCGCTTTCCCAACTTCCCCTTTACACGATACAAAAATATGTTGTCTTTATACAAGTAAGCAAGTTACCTCAGCAAAGCTGTCCTTGAATAACCTGCACAAACTGTCAAATTATTCTTTATGCAGTCAGTGTAATTCATAAGATTATAAAGATAACTGTCTAAAATGGCAAGTCTGGCTACATTCAGACTGTAGCAATGGCAAGATAAGCAGATAGCAATGGAGAGAATCCAAACACAAAGTTAACATCTTCATTCAAAACAAGCCAGTCAAAGTAACTGGTATTCTATATTCCCTCATAAAAGCCTGCCTATTATGCATAATACGTGCAAAGTTAACTGCAGTGAAAGATTCAGATGACTGCTTCTTAACTTACTAACTCTTTCTCTGAAACTTAAGCAGGAATCAGACTTTCCTAAAGGGAATCTCTCTTCAAAGTTTGAGCAAGGGGTAGGACAACATGACGTCCCGATACAAATGATTCTCTGGTAACCTAATAACACTGCTGTGTACAAGTCAAATTAGCCCAAAAACATACCTGATGTGCCATTTCATTTAAGTTCAAAACAGCTCATTTCACGTTTTCCAACATGTTTCAAGGTACAGATGACATAGGAAAACGCAGACTCAAATAACATAGATGTAAGTTACACTACACGCCACAGAAGTATGCATTATGCTTGAAACATTTTTTTAAAACTAATGTTTTGTATGCCTTGAATACTAATAGTGTAGTTGAGATTCCCTTAGAGTGTTCAAGAAGTTCCTTCTATGGAGAAAGTTCCTTTTAAAGTTACATAATCCGCTTTGTACTCTCAGATATGTACATGCATACAGATTTGTGGACCTCATGCAGAAACAAGGACGGTCCTGTCTCATCATCACTCTACTATGACATGAAAACCCATCAGAAATTAAGTCATATTTAAGGACCCCAAGGAACTACTTACTTCTGCAGGAGCGAGTTTTTGAATTTTTCAGCATTCAGTTCTATCCGGAGCTGCTCTGCGCTCTTTTTTGCGGCAGAGAGAAGCACTGAATGCTTGACTAGCGCCACAGCTGAAGGCCTTTTCTCTGGATCAGGATTAATCATACCCTTGGAAAAAAGAAAATAAGGCATTCTAATTAAGGCCAGTAATACAGTAAATTACACTAATCAGTGAGCCACTGGTACAAGAGTTCTTACTTTTAGTAAGTCTAGTAATTCTTGAGAAAGCACTTGTGGTATTCTAGGTAGTTTTCCTTGTCGAATTTCATGCCATTGGTCCCCATTAGTTGGAAGTGGTTCAGCCCCAGCAGCACAAACAACAGTCAGAGCAAGAGCAAAAATATCTGCTTTTGGCAAATGAGCGTAGTTCTTGAAAAATAAAGAAAAATAAATTTACTACACATACCACCCAGTGTAAGAAGAAATCTAACAGACAGTAAACTATTCAGCACTGAACACATCCACAATATTACATTCCCCTTTAAGTACTACCAGTGCTCAAGGGAATACCATTTAGGAAGCTTCTCCTCCAGCAAGGAGGCGGCAGACAGCGACTCATTACTCTAAAGAAAACAGCATGCAGACCTAACATCGCTATTTTCCACAAACACAACAGTTACCTCTTGTAGGACTTCATTTGCAAGAAAACGGCTATCACCTTCCTCCACTTGTGGACTAGATACTCGAGTTACATGACCAAGGTCACCTGCAAAAAGAAAAGAAAGTTATTTTTCTGAAGACAAATAGACAACGCAATTCTTTTGAGCACAAGTGTGCTGCTTCTCACCTATTTTAAATATGACTCTATCAGATGACCAGTCATCATCATCACCTTCTTCTGAAGTTGTACTCGGGACTGATGTCCTAGATATGAAAATATTACCTGAAAAAGAGCAGACTTGTTAAAAAAAGAAATTTCTGTCCAATTTCTACTTCATCTAGTTTCACTACAGTTTGCTTTAGCCACACAGAAGTCTTAGTTGTATACATACCCAGTTCCTAGAGCGAGAAACTATAACTTACTCGCTCTGGCCCCTCTGCTGGGAGCGGAGCCAAGTGTTATGCAAGTAAAGTCAATTACACAAAAGGACCCAAGATAAACTCAACAGTTTAAGTTTGCTAGCCAATTTTATAACTGACATCTTTGTATTGCTATTTAGAACCTCAGTGAAGAATTTACAGTTAGTAAGGTGTGGCTAACTGCAGCACCTTTTTTCCTACAGCAGATTAAATTAACTAAGGAAGTTGTCAATATAGAATAAAGCAGTTTACAAACTTACTAGGTTTTATATCCATGTGTACCAGTGACATTGAATGAATGTACTTTAAGCCTCGAGCCACCTGAAGTAGCAGGTCCTTCAGTTCTGGTTCAGTAAAATAACGCATATTCCTGTAATTTTCACTTATGGCATCTGCTAAACTGCCACCTAAAACAACATTAAAGAAAACAACTAATTATTTTACATCAACAGTTGACAAAGTAAGGACAACTTGCTTCTGAAAGTAAGTACAACTGGCTTCCAAAATTAACAGTGAATATATCACCACGAACGTGCTGATGATAGATAGGAAGTATAAGATCTAGTGCTGTATCCCCTCTTTATGGCCATGTATTGTAATAAAATTATTTTTCCGCTGTAGTTGCCGTGCAAACCAATAGGATACCAACACAAGGGAAAAGACCTCTCTCCCTCTTCCAAATCTCTGGCAGGGTATCAACCATAGCAAAAAGCGTCAGAAATCAGGTCAACCTGCCTTTTTAAAGGCAACTCTCTAGTAATTGTCTCTATTCCAGCTTGTACTATTGTACAGAAGAAAGAACCAGTTTTGCTGCTCGCAAATGCCTCACCGTACTTGCAATATTCTTGAACACTTAAGACTTTGTCTGCAATTTTGTAGTTTTTGCTTCATATATCTGATAGGCCTTTTCCAACAAAAAGGAACACGAGACATATTTGAGACAACAATGGTATGAGCTATGTGTAGGGCAATCAATTCCTAACTAGTGCTAGGGATTTGTAGATACCTGTATATCTTCAAAAATTAGACTTTTTGAAAGCAAGTTCAGAATAAGCAATAAACTTTCCTTACCATTGCAATATTCATTCTGTATAAGCATATGATCATCTTCTGCCCATGCAGAGTAGTATCTTACTACGTGAGAATGCTGTCCCAGAACTGCATGTGCATAGACCTCTCTTAAAGCATTCTGCCTGTTACAGTTACAAAAAATAACAGCACACAAGAATATTATGAGGTGAAATTAGTCAAATTTCAGCTTGATAGAAACACTTACTATAATATCACGCCCCTCTGCCAGCTCAGGTTTCTAATTAAAACCTTCATATTCAGTTCTGTGGCACCTTAAAATGGATTTGTATTTATACCTCAACAGCTAAAATAATTTACATTGTATTAAAAGACTAAGTATATGGAATATCAAAAAACAGGTTTTGTGGCAGATAATTCTTGAGGGAGCTGCCACTTCCATTACATGCTTTCCAACCAGGAGCAAGCTTTGAGAAGCATCACTGAAGTTTTAGGAAAAAACTGATTATGATCATAAGCCAGGAGTAAGACTGAACTCAACAGTCCTAACTTCTCGTGTCTAAGTCTGGTATGCAATTTTAAGCAACTCAAACTTGTGGAGTTTTATATTATAACTATTAAAACAGCGGGGGGGAAAGTCATGAATTGCAGGCTCATTCACAAATGCCAAAAAATACTCCAAAACTGACTTAACTAATCTGCACATCACTGAAGTTGATAAGGATGAGGACCTAGTTGGGAATACTGCTTTCCTTTCTTATCTCAAAGGATCAGCACCGCACAGTTTATTCATATAGTCCCTCCTGCCATTAATGCAAGTAAGCATTATTCTTACTTTCTAGATGAGAACAATCTGTTTCCACACAGAATATTGGGACAAACATCTGCTAGGAGAAAGGCCAAGTAGCCTTTCCTCCCTAGTATTGCCCAGTATTCAGAAAAAGAAAAAAAAAAAAAAAGTAAAATGACTTCAAAATTGTATCTGTTTTACATTTAACTCATGTATATTTATACTTTTCTCTTAAATACCTTCTCTAGACACCAATACAAAGAGACATGGGAGGAAAAAGCACCAAGAGATGACTTTTAACTTTAAAGAGCAGGAAATACTCACTCATCCACTGAGCCAGCTAAGGGTTTCTTGGATCGCTTTATTGCATAAATACAGCCATCAAGCCTCTTCACACATTTAAACACAGAACCGAATTCACCAGATCCAATCTTCTCCAACTCATGAAATTCGGTTGCATACCGTGACTTCATATTACTTTCTGTTATTGTTATCCTCTGCAAAGATTAGGAAGAAAAATACTTAGATCTGCAGATACACAAACTGCCAAACTTAGTATCAAGTTCTAAAGATTAATTACCTTAGCAGGTCTGATAGTTTCATCTTCAGGCTCTCCATCACTTGCTTCCATGTCCTCTCCACAAGAGCTGAAATTCACACCAGTTACTTTTGCAGAAGTAATATGGCTTAAGTAAACTTAAAACTGAAGTCTAGCAGCTGGTGTTTTTTCTGAGAGCTAATTCACCCATTCTACCTAAGTTTAGTTTAACTAACTGAACGCTAGACATTTGTAAGTGCAAACCCACAAAATAAAGTACCAAGCTAATATCTTTGTCATTTCTTTCTTCATGTTTCATACTAGTATTTAATGAGTTTTTCCCTCCTCAAGATAAGACTGTGTGCATAGCTCATTCAGTCAGGTAAAAAGACTGTTGGACATAGCCTAGTCTATCCTCTCTGTATACTAATCAAAAGATCTAGTGCTAAATGGTTATTTCATAATATCATGCATCTTAAAGCAGATACTTTAAGAGCTATATTATGCATCACTAACAAATTTGCAAGGAAAAATACTTTCATAGAAGCAATTTGTAACAAAACTTTTGTGGCTAAAAGTAGTTCTAAAGATAAGCTTAACAAAGGAAGATACAAGTTACTCACTCATTCCAGTGTGTTCTCTTCCTCCTACGACATTTTCCTTCAGAGTTGTGAAGAAACATGGAATCGGGAGTGAAGGGATTGATGTTCACGTGAGGTGTTTGTCTAATATCTTCTTCTTGCTTCTCCGATTTCCCAACGTTCATAAATAGAGAGCCACCTCGAAGTTTGACTGAGCTGGAGCCTATTCCTTGTGCTTTAGAAAGCAAACTCTTTTTTTTTTTTTTTTTTAAAAAAAAAAAAAGGACAAAAAAGACAGACGTTAATAGCCTCAATATTGCTTTAGACACAGGTCATGCTTGAAAGCCATCATTACAATATTGTCTAATCAAAGTTAGCATGAGTTGTTTAAATACCTGCATTTCCATCAAAAATAATTCCAAAGAAACTATTAGGCTTTATACTCCACACAAAAACAGTTAAAGGAAACACTGAATGTTAAAATAATTTTTAAAAGACAGGGAATATTACAAGAGCAGTGTTTTCCTATCTTTACTCATGTCATCACCTGAACTTCTTGGACAAACGAAACAGAGATGAAACTCATGGACCATCCTATGCTATATCGCCATGATTTTCACATACAAGATACGGAAGTTAGATCAGACATAGAAAATTATCTTTGGTGACAAGCTAAAAAAATAACTAAATAAAAGATTTAACACTGATACATAGATGCCTCTTCATGAGCCTACAAAGAATTGCCCAAGAATTGACAGCACTGTTGCACTGTCAGTTCAATATCCACAAAAGATCTTTTGGGTGGTAATTTGTCAGACCAGGCATTTTCCAGGCACATGATGAAACCTCTCCCAGTGAGGCAGTGATGTTTGCACCTGAGTCTCCTACATCCTGGTGAGGATGCCAACCACCGACCTGTTGGATCACAAGCAGTATTGCCTTATCCTAGCAGCACCTTACAAAATAAAGAATTGACATAACTAAAGCCTAAACCACCATAGGGAAGAAGGCTCAGTACCTGGGAATCTCAATTGCACTCCCCAAATCTGGACTAGATGAAGACCTTTAAGTCACTGTGTGTCTCAACACACATTTCAGTACTTCCATTGGACACCTTAACCAACTGATTCTTCCAGATTCCAAAGATAACCTCTCCAAGATAACCCATGTAGAATTTGGGCACCTAATTTAAGAATCCCACTGAACCTCAGTGTTAAGACCTTGTTTTCAGTGTCACGATCCACAAGACTCTTGCATCTCTAAAACACCTGCTCCTGTCTCAGTACAAGATCATCACCAATTTTACTATTTCCAAACACGTACCACTGATTTCTACCAGTGAAACCTCATTTGAGATGGAAGCTGTAGAAAACCAATTAACAAGGTTGCCTTCCTTGCACCTTAAGTCAGTTGCTTTCAATCTATAGTCTATAGACCCCTGAGAGATTATCCCCAGGGATTATCCCTGGATTACTTCTAAAGGGCTATATGAAAAGTAATGAAGAAAGCAAGCCTATTATCACTAGATTTAAATTCACTATATGGTGTTTTACATGAGTGTTGAGTTCAAAAGTCGAAATGCCTTCCAAAAGTCTGTTATTGACAGAGTTAAGAGCTATCTATCCCTTTAAGCTGTCAAATCCATCAGTTTAGCATTATCGGCTACTCAAACAGCTTTTTACATGTGATGCAGAAGACTGCTGACACTGAGCTCGCACTGCCATACGGTGCAACAACAGTATTACTCAAACAAGACATACCAATTGACTGACAGACGTGCAGGAGCAAATTCCAATTCGAGCTTTAACTTTCTGGTTATAACGGTACAAATGCCCACACGACACTAAAATATTTATTTTAAGAGTTTAATATTCTGCTTTCACCTTTTTAAAAATCTTTTTCACAAAATATAGCAAAAGCAGGGTATTTATGTATTTACTTATAAATACATTTTTACTTTTTTTTTTTTTTAAGTTTTATATATATAAGAGGGGGGAGTTGTTCCACGCCCCCAGTTACCCTACGGGACAGAACACACGACTGGGGGGCGCGGTACCACTCTCGCTTCCCCGTTGGCCCAGGCCGTGGCCCGTCGGCAGACGGCACAGCAGCCGGGACTGCGGGGCGGACCGAGCGGCGCCCGCCTTGGCCCCGGCGGGCGGGCGCCCTCCAGTCGGGCTGAGGGAGCCACGCGGAGAGGCGGCGCCTCCCCGGCCTTTAACGCGGCGCCCGCGGCCCCCCGCCCCCCCTCCCGCCCCCCCGCCGGGCCCACCGGCGCGCGGAGCCCGAGCGGCCGGCTGGGCAGGGGCGCGGGCGGAGCGTCGCCCCCCGCGCGTTACATAACCGTAACGGACGGTCTGTGGGCAGGTCCCGGGGCACACGCCAACTTGCCGTTGCGGGCAGGCGGGGTGGCGCAAGCGGCTCGCGGGGCGGGCGGCGACCCCGCCGGCACCGCCCGCACCCGGGCTCCCGCCGCCCCCTAACCCCCGCGTTTCAACCGCCGGGCGCTGCACGGTGCCTCCCGCGGCCGCCCAGCCCTGCCCGGCCCAGCGCCCCCCTCCGCCCTCACCCCGGGCAGGCCAGTGAGAGGGCCCTGCGGCGCGGCGGAGCACTCCGGCACCGAGGCGGGTGTCTCACCTTGGGGGTGTGCGGCGTGTCGAAGAGACGCAGCTTGCGGAAGGTCTTGTGAGGCGGCGTGCCGGGGTAGTCGGGCAGCGGCGAGCTGGGCTCCTCGCTCCTCACCCGGTAACCACTAGCTGCCGAGTGCGGCGGGGAGTGTCCGCAGTAGCGGCGGCCCTTGTGGGGGGGCGGCGGCGAAGGTGAGCCGGCCATGAAATAGGCTCCGGGCGACTTCACCGGAGAAGAGCCGAACCCCTCTTCCTCCCACGAGTCCCCCTCGTCCGGCAGCGGCGCCGCCGCTGGCTCCATCTCCTCCTCCTCCTCTTCCAGCAGGGGCGGGTCGCCCCGCGCCGGGGTGCGAGCCGCCGAAAGCGGGGAGTCCGCCTCCTGGAAGGCCGAGTCCTCGCCGGTGCTGTTTCCGCTGCTGCCGCCTTCCTCCTCTTCGTCCTCCTCCTCCTCCTCGCAGTCGCTGTGGCCGCTCAGGAACAGCAGCTTCTGCCGGATCGGGGCGGCCGCCCGCCGGGCCGAGACCCGCCGCGGCGGCGCCGCCTGCTGCAAGCTGAGAAAGCTCATGGCGGCTCGCTGCGAGCCCCGCTCACGGCCGAACCCGGCCGCGCCGCGCCCGCTATCGCTGCACTGCCCCGCGTCCCCTCGGCGCGCTACGCCCCTGGGTGCGGTAACAGCTCCGCACGGTGCTGCCCCCGGGCACGGCTCGCCTCGCGCTGTTCGGACTCCGCGGCTTTCCCGCGACCGTTAGTCACGTGGCGCACACGCCAGCCAATCACGCCCGCCCACTCGGTTTGAAAACACGGAGGGCGGGGGCGGATCTACACACGGCCGCGTCACGGGGCGCTTTGGCGCGAACGCCGCGAGCGGTGCGGGTAGAGGGGGCGGGGGGCCGGGGGCCACCCGAAACCAGCCCTGAGGCGGCCACACGTACGTGTCTGCCCGGTGAGGCGCAGGCGAGGCGCCATCTTAGCCTGGGGGCGCGGCCCCGCCCAGGAGCGGCGGCGGAGCCCGCGGAACGGCCGGGCCGGCACTGCGCGGGGAGCAGGCGTTGGGCGGGCACCCCGAGCTGCCCAGCCCGGCCGAGGCGGGCCGCGCGCTGCCCGCCTGAGGGTGCAGCTCCCCGCTTCACAGCAACGTTGTTTTGCTCCCGTGTGGTTGCTAGTAGAGTGCGCAAAAATCTCCACTACGTGAGCCTGACAACAACTGCCGTTTAAAGACGGCCTTTTATAGTCAAACCAAAAAATTAATACATTCTTTAAAATGCAGTCAGAGCACCCCATGCTGTTAACGATAACTCCTACAAGACACTCAAACAAATCAAAGGTCTCGGCACAGCAAATATGATTTACAGTGGATGCCATTTGTCAGATGGGCCGTCTCCCTACAAATGGCACAACTTTCCCTCTCAGCTTCATTTTCCATCTCGTACCACCTTGATGAAACGTAACTCAACAAATAAACCCGCCAATCTCTCTCCTGTACCAAATCACCTTGAAATGAACCCCTTGGGTAGCAAAGGTCCTGAAAAAAACAGTTTTTTCCAGCCACAGGAGCCCTGAACAACCTGAAACCAAGTGCGCATCCCTGTTGAGTTTTTCTCTGCTTCCCCAGGCAGGCACACCATTCCCTGGACATGCAGGTAGCACCAGGGGTTCGCTTCCCTGAGAGCTGAGGGCACATGGGATGCTCAGACCCTGCAGCACAGCCCCTCTTCTGTCAGCCTGTGCCCCCAGCCAGCCGCCTCCTCAAAGCCTGCCGCTCCTCGCCTGGAGGACAAAAACCTCATCTGCTGCAAAGGGACACCTCTGCAGAGAGCACCACTGTGACGGCGAGTCTGAAAGCTTCAAAGGTAACGCACTAAACTATCTAAGCCCAGTTAATAGAAAATAAAAGTTTGTACTTAACCATGTTTCCGTTGTTTGCTGATCTCCTGTTGCTGAGCCGCTGGACCCCAATGTCTGTGGGCAGAAGCCTCAGAAGCAACTTCGGACACAGTTCCAGCTCCCACAGCAGGGGCGCAGGCTTAGAGGCCCTTTTCTGCTGCCTGCTGAAACGGGACACTTGTATCTCCAACAGGTAATTATTTTTAGACAGATTTTCTATTGAGGCCTAAACCAAAAATACTGGGATACTTTTTTCTCCCCTTTTCACACCGGTGCTGTTCACACAACTGCCGCTCTGCAAGCCTGCGTGCTTTTGGGATGTAAGAAACACCACATGGACGCTAGTGTCCCATACTCCACTTCTCTAGTGATTCCTCCTTTTTTAACCTCTTCTGCCTGAAAATACCCATTTCTTTGTGGAGAGCTGCCACACAGTGCGGCACAACTGTCCCCAATGGCTCTCACTGGTATCCTGCAGGGACTGAACCAGCAGCGGGCACACGGGCGGCTGCCTGTGCCACCAAGCGTTGCACAAATGTAAGAGTGTTTTAAATTAATTTGGCTAATATAATTAATTTGTTAAAGATGTCCATTTAATATTTGGCTAATATAACTGTACTCACATACACTCCCCCTGCCTGCGCAGTGAAATGGGTTTGCTCGGAGCTCCGTCACTTCGAGACGTGTGGGTCACTACCCTTTTCTTTTCTAAGGCCTACATAGAAACATTTCCGCTTAAATATCACATCCCTACTCTTTCAGTGGCCTGAAAGCTTAAGAGAGTTTTTGTTTTCAGGACAAGCAGTGGCGAGCCACAAGAACACAATTTTTGAGATTATGGAGACCTCCTGAAAACTAGTTTCAGAAAACTGAAAGCAGCCAACGTAACCTATGAAAATGGGATCGGGCAGCATTTACAGAGATACGGCTACATCAAGCCAAGTGCTGTAAACACACTTGGTATGCAATAATTTAGAATCACAATAATGTCCCATTAAAAGTACTCATTTTTAAAACTGAAATGCACTGCATAGCAAATACTAACTGAAGCATTCGCGTTTTAGAACAGATGATGTAAGAGAAGGCTAATAAAAAAATACAGCCTCCGTCTCTTTCTCAATTAATAGCCCACAGAGGGAGATGCAAAGCAATTCCTAATAAGTGACTCAAAACAACCCAGCCACTAGCTGCGGCTTGCTTCAGTCATTTATGAAGTTTCCTTTTCTTTAAAAAAGATTAAAGAATTTAAGCTTTCAATAAATCCCTCCCTCTGAAATGTCAAAGCTGCAGTTTCCTTCCCAAACTCAACATAAATATAACTGGTGCTGCATTGCTTTCAGGAGTCTACAGCACAGGTATTTAATGAGGGTAAGTGGCAAACTGAAATTCCGAAGCCCTATTGTATAGACTTTAACTAACGAATTGCTCATCACTGGAACAGCGATTTAAGTGGGACAAAATCAAATGGAACAATTCAGAGTTTGTACAGAGAATGAAGTATTTCTGAAGAAAGAAGGAAAAAAGGAACAGAGAAAGAAAGAAACAGCAGTAACACAATTGTTTTAAAAGAAAGTTTATTTCCAAACTGAGTGCAAATAAGAAAGGGAAGTACTGAATAAATACATAACTATAACAAAATGCATAGCTGCTATATAAGGACTGCATTCATAGGCTCTACATATGTGCTGTTCTGAACTTGCATCAGTTGTTCTTTTGCTGTAGTTTGACGGGACCATAAACGATTGCGTTGAAGAGAAGATTTTCCCCCAGACCGAGTGTGGCAACTCTGCTATCCTGTCCACCATGACAACCACTATAACCTAGCATTAGGAGGCCTATAAACAGCCTAACGAACTAAAAAGCACTGCATAGCCAATTCCCGAGAGCACATTAGCGATGGACATCATCCCAGGAGGAAGAGAGGTGAGCGGGGAAGAGCTCTGCAGGCTTCCACTGCGCCATAGTTTACGAGCCAAATTCATCCCAAACTCTCTGAAGCTGATTAAATTGCACCTTTGAGCCCCTGTAGATCTTGGAACTAAAGCCCTGATCCTCCAAATAGATGTAACAGCACGTAACCTGATGTCCAGGCAGTGCCTGACTGATATTCCTACAAATTTGAGTGGTTTAAGGGTTTTCAGGATATCTTTGCAAAATTGGCTTCTGGTTTTCTTTAATACTTGCTTTTAAATTAAAAAATAAGTATATCAGTCTGGTGCACTGAAGATTTTGCTACCAGAAATACTTATCTGGGGCAGCACACGCTGACAAACAGCTGCTTTTAACCAGTTTTCAAGCTCAAGGGAAACCGTTGTTCGCTCTTTTGTGGGTGGCAGGGGAACCCAAATAACGATGAATGGGAAAGAAATGGAACAATGGCTAATTTGTCTAGCTTGTCAGAGGAATCTGCCACAGAAGTGGGTATACTGCCATCTTGTCAGGATTTCCTGCACTTACAAGTTCATCTGCAGTCCCTCAAAACCCCTTTGATCACATTGGAAGAGCTCTGCCAAAAACTAGATGAAACCCATTCTACATCAGCCAGCGTAGTCAAACTATGATAAGTTCATCTTATTACGAGAAGGGTAAATGCAGTGAAAAAGCAGAAGAGGAGGAAGGTCAAGTTGCTTATATGAAAACCAGAAACATTATAGCCACCGGTGCCAAGGCTGTTGCTGGAGAACTGAGAGCAGGGACAGATCGGTGCTATTCCCAGCTTTTCTCTTGGGTTCCAGCAGGTACCTAGGGACCAGCGTGCTTGTCATCGGTGCCAGTGATGGCGTTCCAGTGTTCACGCAAGACTTGGCATATACAGGGCTAACCGGGTCTCGGTGGCAGTGTGCCAGCTGGGAGATGTTGTCTCCGGGCCACTGACAGCTTAAAGGTGAACCGTTTAAAGATTATTTTATCTGGGGTTGTGCTGCTAACAGCCACTGTTAGCTGGCAACCTCTTTTTCTTCATTACAAAGTTCAGAGTTGAATGGGTTCTCCATCAAAGGTGGACTTTGTGTCCAAAGACATGCCTGTAGTTGATGCTGGCAGTCCATTTACTCTTTTTAGCCTACAGCCTGCATGCAGATAGAGCATTTCTCAAGGATGTATTCACCCAGGAAGCGTACATAGTAAGAGCAAGACAACAAGGTGGAGAATAGAATGGGGAACTTGACAGTACGTAGGATGCATCACAAAGTAAAGAGCAGCTTCTGGGCCCAAAATCTGGGAATTTAAGGGAGATGTGAAGATACTCAGAAAGAAGTTACAATGTATAAGGTACATTAAAAAATCACAGGTTTTGCCAAGTAGTCACGTGCAATTCAGTATTTCTGTGTGACTACGAGGGCACTCTCTTAACAGTTTCAGTGACTACCTTTTTGCCTGTATGTCTGCCTCTTAACACTTGAAATCTCTGCTTACAAAGAAAAGGGCAAAAGAATCTGTTCCCAAGAGTTGTATTCAAATCAAATTTCTTCCAAAACATCCTAAAAGTTGAAGAGACAGAATGATTGCCATGACTGAAAATAGGTACAATTAGAATGCCCCATTCCTGTGCTGAAGTAAAGTTAAAATGATCAGAAGTCAAGATTTTGTATTTGCAGTTAAAAACCTCAAAAATGTCTACTGCACAGAAAACAAATAGTCACTACTAATTTACCAGTATCACTAACTTTCTTCCTTTTTCTACTTCAGGGAATACGCAAAACCGTAAGAGAGGTACTCAGCCTTTTTTTCAAATTTACTGCTATTCATTTTAATAGTCTCTTATGCACATCATTTAAGGTAAGACATTTTGCAAACATTTTTTTGAGATGCAGATAAAAAGATAAAAGCCTACTAAGAGTTTCAAGAAGCTCAGCCACCTTCTTCCCACTAACACCATCCTCAGGAACCTACATAGATTGAAAAATCTGTCTCTTACTGTCTTGAATATATCTGTTTAAAAACAAAAAGCAGCTAATCCTGTCTGTCCCACAAACCATTCTTGTACTTTCTGATTTTTCAGTCATTGCAACCTATATTAAAATCTGAATTGGCTCTACACCAAAGCAAAAAGCCCACTGGAGATGCAGCTTTGGAACATTGTTGTTTCTCCAGGAGCTTTATACAGCCATGTGGTAGCTTCTGTTATGCCAGCAGACCTGCCAGAAGTTAGGAAGTCAGCCTCTTTTCCTTGTCTTGCCTCACTAAGATACCTGCTCAGAAGCCTCCCGGCCAAATACTACAGAATCAAGCAGTAACGATGGAGAGTCTAAAACTCCCCAGAAAAATAAGTAAAATACAGCAGCCAGTCAACCTAAAGGCTGGTGAGGGACTTAAATAAAGAAAAGGGTAAAATGCTGGGGTTTTGACAGTAACATAAGACACTTTTTTGTTATAGAAAAAATCCCGCCCAATCACTTGTGCCCTGAAAGTGTAAATGTTCTACCATTCCTTTGAGTAAAATGCTTCAAATAATCTAAACAGAACAAAAATAATCCAAATAAAATCTCTTACTGCTTCAGAACCCGAGATGGATGGGATTTAAGGGAGTCACATTTCCATTAGAGATAAATACACAGACTGTGTAGGACAAAATGCTTGCTTGTTGATATAAGCTTGTATGTTTATTGGGATAATTAAAGTCTGCTTTGAATATAACCCTCAGTTGAAAAAGTCTGGTATCACATTCCTGATAGGGTTAGGTGTCAACCACTTGCTGCTAATCGTGATGGTCTCATTAGATTGTTAGATTTTCCTTTGGCCAAGTGAACTTCACTAGCAGAATGAAAAATAGCATCAAAGGAATGTCAAACTGCTGGCAACACCTAAACTACATTTTAAAATACACATAACACAACAAGGAAAAATGCTTGTTTCTAGGCCTTATGTGCAGTGTAGCTTACTATTTACAACACAAGAACTGAAAGTAGCTGTTGGTTTTTTGGTCTCTTGTCATAGGGGTCCAAGCTTTGGAAGGTTTTTATCAATGGAGCAAAAAATACTTTTGGGGCATCTGGTATTCAAATATATACTGCTTTGCAAAAATATAGGAGTACCTTACTATCAACAACCAGCTGGAGTTTGAATTTATGCATCTGCAAATGTGCTGATTTCTATCTTTTTCAAGACAAAAATGAAGCAGGCTGAATAAATATATTTTTAAAGTTCCAAACAACTGTAAAGTAGTAGCTGAACAGGACACAAGTTACCCTTCATTTCCAGTCTCTTAACACCTTACTGCTTAAGAAAATCAGTTGGCTTCCCACCCAACTATTAGTGAAATTTCACCTGTGCTATATTTGAGAATTACACAGAAAATTTTACAGAACATTTAATTGGTTTCATTCAATGAGAAACTAAGAGTGACCGGAATAGGTTTGTTATAGGGCACTTCCGCATCTTGTAAGTAGAAGCTATGATCAACCTAAGGTGTGCAATCAGCTGTAGCGCTGAAGTTGCCAGATTCAGAAACACTCTTGATCACATCCCTACTCCATACCGTCTTTTCCTGGTGGCTAAATACAGATTAAATAGCTTCCCGTCCCTGGGGAAGGCTCCCTGACTCTGCACTCTGAGAAGTACACAGCATGCAGAGTGATTTTTCCGTATTCTAGTACAGCATGATCATCACAGAAACTAGAGCATCCAGTCAAACAAATTACTCCTGGCAGTATTTGAGGGGTTATGAGGGTTAGGAATGAGAGTAAAGTTTAGGAAGAACTGCCTTCCAAGCTCAGACATTTTGTTTATCTGGACTATCAGCTCTGTCCTTCTCTTGTGTGCTAAGCAGACACCACACGCCTTTTCTCCCACACTGTGCCTGAATATCTCTGGTATCGGTCAGCTGATGAGTTGCTGAGATTAATTACACCATCAGGGATTATGGCTGTTTACAACTTTGTTGTCAGGCTTCAGGATTTACTCTTATAAAAACACACTCTTCCAGCGTCAGCCTATTCATGTGTGCTTTGGCATTAGCTCTTTAGGGTAAAAACCATCCTATTGTTATGCGTAGTGTGTCTGGCACAACAGGTCATCAGCCTGGAGCACCGAAAATAATTGCCTCTCTCTTTTTACTATCATGAGAGGCACTGAACTACAGTAAAGAAAAGCAAAGCCCACAGTAGTGAAAAACCGTACAAACATTTAAAAGGGAAAAGTTGACTGCAAAGTCTAGAGAGGTTTTGGTTTTATTCCTTTAAGGGAGAAGTTGGTATAGGCCTGGAATTCAAATCTGAAAGAAAAATTGTGACTGGGAATGCTGGAAATGTGGGAGCCAATTTGTAAGAGGAAGTGATATATTGAGTTGCTTTACTTTATAGGATTCCTCTTTTACAAATTATTTCCCTTCTAGTGTGCCAAAGCATTCCCTTTGAGACAGAACTTTTGAAAAGAGGAGTAAAATCTATGGGGAAAGGATAGAGATTTCTACTGGCAAACGCCCGGTTCTTTTTGTTATATTCTTTGTTTCCTTCTCCTGAAATCCTTTTCATGAATATTCCTATCTAACCCGATTTCGTCCTGTCTAATCTCCACTACAGGTCCTTCTGACACCAACACGCAGCATCAGCTTACCAAAAGAGCTCCTTCCACTCCAGTCTGAATGGAAGCAGGGTGGAAAAATCGCACAGGTCTCTCCACTCTGAAAACAAGTCTGTTATGAATACAGGCCTCACAGCTAAGATGCATATAATCACCTCATCTTCTCTTTAAACACTAAGCAGCCTAAGTCAGTCTGGCTTATTTGTTCACAGTAAGTATGTTTTCCTTTATAGGGGTAGTTAGCACAACGTGGAAGCACAACCTTTGACTTGGGAGTTTTACAAGAATAACTGGTAAGATACCGGTAAGACAAATAATTTTAGAAATACTGCAGCTTTTCCCGACTGAGCTAGTTCTGAATGCCTTGCAGCAAACCAACTAGTATGAAAGAGGAAAGAATACTCACATTTGTACAGTGGTCAGAAAATGTCCTGGGAAATGAGAAGAACTGAAGTTATTTCTTTGCTAAGTCAAAGCCACCGTTCCAGCCACTGTTTCCAGAAACTATTAGCAATGAAATTTAAGAAAAAAAAACCTTGAACGTTCATGTCAAATGATACATCTTTAATTTCTAAAAGGTGATAAGTACTAAGAAACTGATCTAGTTGACAGGCAATTAATCCTCCTTGCATAGTACATTTATCTCCATGGGATATCAAGAATTACAACACTTCGGGAAAACTGGCACCTAAGTGAGCAAGCAGCCTCAATCCTATACAAAAGTTAGACAACCTCAATGTTTCCAAGTTTTACTTTGTAATGGATCCAGAGAATAGTCTTTGCTTTGTCCACATCTATCCCACAGTTCTGTATTCTTTCACTGCACTTTTCAGTTGGCCATCTGTATGAAAAACATAAAAGGCTGCAACCCACAGTGATACAGTAATTCACAATAAATTAGCTTCATTCTATTCAAACTTGGCCTTTTTGAGGTCAAATACCTCAAGGTACGTAGTTATGGACGTTATTTTTTTATGCAAAATGTGTACCTCACAATACTTATAAAATGATTACTTGATTAACAATTCATCCAGAAGATGTCTAATCCTTCCCTTGAGAAGGTAAAAGGTGAGGCTTCAGTTTCAGAAGTGCTCGACAGTCATCTAAAATAAGCACTGAATCTTACATGAAGCCAAAAAATTTTAACTTGCTTAACAAGCTTACTAACCAGACAAGGGTAAAGACACTTTTCCATATAAAAAAATTTAAAGTTACATTTTACTGTATGTGTTAGACATATCTACAATGGATTTTTTTCCTTTAGAGAATGATAGGTGGAGAGGAGCATTGTACTTACATCATCATTAATTTAATCCCTTTTTTCTAGTAACTTGTGTCCTGATTTTCAAAAGCACTGATTATCAGCATATCCTAGGTACTGAATGGTAGCAGCAGGCACTCAGAACTGTTGAAAATAGACTATTAGTACTTGTACTTATGCTGCAAATGCACCATTTGAAAATATTCCTCTTGAAAACAGGTAGTTTACTTTTTAGTCAAAATCGGTTGACTAATTACTCTATTTTAATCGTTCTTGTAGTGTTTTAGAATGTTTAAAATAACTATTACCACTAATTACTTAATACACTATAGTGGATTATGATCAAAATTACTATGTCAAAAAATTAAGTTTATGATAAATAAACAAACTTTGGAAAAATTTATACAAGGCCGTAAATAAATAATTTGAACTTCAGTCTCATTAAAAAGTAAAACAGTACGTCACACAACAATATCATCCTATCTAGACAATACAATCTTGCTATATTTTATTGCATAATAATTTGAGAGTAACATCTTAAGTAAAATACGTAAAGAAACAAAATCATTAGATTTACTTCCTTTAATATTGAACAACCAAAGTTTCTCCTTTGTACATAATCCAATTTAAAGATAATATAATTAGCACTTCCAGCATTAACAGTCTGTATTTACAATGAATGAGATGGGGTGGATAATCTAAAGAGTATTCAAATCTGTATGAAACAAATCAAAATATGAAGATTTACAGTAGGCTCAAAATCCAAGACTTTTCCATGTATGGAATGCAATTTAAAAGGCTTTGTCGTCTTTATTACTTGTAAGGGTTCCTGAAATGATGATTTTTAATAGTATTTTAAACATTTGACATCTTCAGTAATGCCTTCATTATTTGTACATGACATTAAAAATTAATTCCAATACTTCTATTTAATTTTTCACTTGCTTGTAGACCAGTCTGAAATCTGATGAAAGGATAACAAGGGAATTTACTATATAATCCTAATTCCATATTCCTGAATATACAACGGTTGGAAGTAGATGATGTCAGTCCATTCCAAGGGTTATGTACACAAAACTTAGAAAATGTTCTTCGCTCTTGCATAAAATGTGTACACAGTATCAATGAGCGGGGAACTTCAAAGTTTTTATGGGTTGCTGCTGGCATGGACCTTTGTTGATTGAAAAGAAAATACCTTTCGCTCTGTTGTTCTGATAGCAGTTTTAGAAGTTAATCATCAATCCCTGGTGTTTCACCCTGTTGTATTCTGGAGGCTATTCTAATGGCTTCTTCCAGAGACTGTTGTTCTCCAAGCTGAAACAAACGCATTTAAACATCAATAAATCCAAAATGTTACATATGGATGTAAATGTGTAAAAAAAAATTAAATGTGAAACCAAAGATCTAGAGATAGATCAATACTTTAGCACAAGTAAGTGTGATCAGTATTGTCGCACCTCTTCTAGGTAATATATACTAGCAGCTATCTAATCAGCATGACAATTAAGATAGCTTCTGATAGCAGATTAAACTGAGTTTCTATGTATCTACCAAATAAATTTTCTTCAAAGAACTGCTGCATGGTAAACACATTTCATGAGACATAAAGTAGATGATATTTCAACTTGGCAGATATAACAAAGGTAAGATAAGGCTTTCAGAAGTCATGGTAGCTGTTGAATTTAACACCAGTAAAGCAAACAAACATCTTCATTTTTCTTAACTCTTTTGCAGAAAGCTCTTTGGAACACCATATGATATTCATATATATAAAAAGTTTATACTTATTACAGAATCCTGACTCTATAAAAAAGCAGTCATGATGACACTATTCGATTCTACAGTAGTTTAGAGAGGAAATTATCTTGTAGTTGCAACTACAAGGCCATCAATGTATCTGGCACTGTCAGAAGCAACATCAACCAACCCTAAATAAAGACAACTGGACACAATTTGTGGAAAGAATCCATGGAGTTTTATAATATGTACACTATGCATGTACATCCAATGATGGGGACACGGAAGACAACCTCAACCTAACAAAAACGTGAGGCTGGCCATTACCTATTGGCTCGGGAGAAAGATGTATGAGAGTGAGGAAAGTAAAACCAGATTATTTGACAGATGGATAGACCTAATGGGACAGTTCTAAATATCACTTGTAACTTGTTTTTACAGTCACTGGATATCACTTTCTGGAGCCACTCAAATCAAGAGCACCTCTGTTACCACCTCCTTAGGACTTCAATCTGGCTATCAGGCTACTGGCTTTATCAGTATTTAGAAACCAAATGGATTCATTTTTTACTATCAAAGTACAAACGAGGAACAATCAAGAACTCAGGAATAATCAATAATATTTGAATTTTGAATTCTCTCTTCTATTTGTATTGTATATTTTAAGTTTAATTACTATACAGATATTTCACCAAAAGCTTTACTGCTGGTAACAAAAGAGGGGCATGTGCAGAGAGTGCCTATGTTTTCCTTTCATTCAAAGGACACACACTGCTGAGGGTGCAAGTTACTTTTTTTTCCTTCCTCTCATGCAAACAATTGCCTTCTGATACGCTTTCTCTTACGTGCAGTTTTGATTACTGCCAACTTAGCTCAAAAGACAGGAGTTCAGAATTATGAGCTTCTTGACTTTCGTGGCTCTGCAATCAGCATCTGACTTGCTATTTTCCATTTAACAAAGGGGAAAATAACAATCTCTCGTTTCTGCTTGAAGTATTTGACACAATTCCTTTTAATCTGAGCTCTTAAGAGAGTACCGTGCATACATACACTGAGACTGAAGCATTAATCCTGAGACTCAAATGTTCAAAGGTTTTGATATCATATTAGTTTCAGCAAATATGAACAGTTTGAAGGAACCAGACTTAACCTGCTGTTACTTCCACATGCAAAGTATATTCTACCTCTGGAAATGAAATTTGTTAGTGAGTTTTCTGCATTTCTTTTTCTATTTGAAGCTACTTCCAAGAACCTTCCAAGAACACATATTAACTTACACTGCTTAATACTGATTTGTTTAGAAACTCTTTTGAGCATTTCCTCTCTGCACAGTCACACTGATGTTCTTTTATATTAGCATTTGTCAGAGCTAAGGCCCATCATGCAAACCATACTCAAGACAGTTGCATATACTCAACTCCCTTTGAAATTCAAAGGGTGTATCACATCCATGAAATTATCCTCCTCCTAATTGTATACCGTTTCAGGATGCATACTTCCTGTGATTTTTCCATGTTCTCTAGAACAAAACGCGTGTCTGTGGTGATACCCAGACAACAATAGGATCAAACTCTTAAGTGTTGAGTCTCAATTCCACAGTAAATTTGAACACAGAAGTAGCTTCATTACATTCCCACTGGACTTCTTTCTTATGCACATAGTTAAGCACAGAATCATGAGGGCGATGAGGTGGACCAAAAGTATTAGGCACTTTGCAGGACTGGTACTACTATGCCACCCAAAATTTAAACTAATTCAACTCCTTTTATTTTACTTTCAGTGTAAAATTGGCTTCTGTCATTGGAGTGGCCATTTCCCTAAGATCCTTCAGTCATTTATTTGACCCTTGACTGCAATGTCATTTAAAGAGATGAATTTTTAAAATACTAAATCTTCCGGATTTAAAATTTCCGAAAGCCTCTATTAACCTACCATCATATCATATGTAACAAAAATAAAATATGCACATAGTTAATTTAATGTTTGAGTAAGGTAGCATACTGGCCATCATCTGTGCTAGAAGTTTCGTTCAACCTTCCAGTCAAGCCAAGCCTCCTCCTGAATAAACTATTCACAAAAATACTTGTCTAGGTTTTGTTTTCAATGACGTTCTAGATAAAAGCTTAATTTGTGCTTGGTTTCCACCTTCTTTTAAATTAGCCCAATTTAAACTAAACTCTTTCATACCTAGAAATTACTCTTTCATTACAGTGTTTGGACAATGTAAGGAACTATTTACAGAGACAGCTGCTTGTACTGTGCTGGTTTGACACATAAACAGAAGGTTACTCTTTCCAGAGACTTCTGATTATTAATCTTTCTATATAACTGTTTACACTTTTTTTTCAAGGTTCAAATAAAATGAAATCAGTAATTTTATCTGTATAAGTTCATAGCAATTTACCCGTGAGAGTTTGACTTTATGTGCATCAGTTCTATATGTAACGCTGAAGGATGAATGAAAGGGCTTTTCCACTGAAAATCTGTGACACCATGAACAATTTGTTGACCTGAAGTTTGGCCCTCTCCTGACCTCCCCCTTTTCTGGAAGTTCTACTTGTAGATTTGGAAAATCAGCTGCTTATTATTCCTCTTCCTAACCCTGTGTATTATTTAAAATAAGAGCATATGTTTATGGACTATTTTTTTCAGGGGAGCCAAGCTTATTCGACTCCTTTTGTTACATGACTAGGAGCTTCTAGCTCTAGAAGTAAGAAACACTCCAAAAAACATTTATCACCATCTTACCTGTACTGCAATTTGTGTTCCATTGGATGTAGCCAACAATGTAACAGGTCTAGTTTCTGTGGTCACTAAATGGTGCCCATGTTGCTGATGTCCCATTTCTGATGAGGCACTATGAAATGCTGCTAAGTCTTGAGCCACAATAGCAACCTTCAAGACCAAAGGAAGAGAAGCAACTGGATGACGGATCTGTTACCATCACTGACCTCATACAACTGTTATCTTCAAAGTTAAATTCAAAGCTGTGATTATTCATGAGCATAATTTTATTGTGCAAAAGAAACATTTTTTAAGAAAGGTTGCCATCACTGTGTTCTCAAAAGTTACCTGTTAGCTCTCAAAATATAAATATCCTCAGAACTGCACAGAAGTTCAATAAATGTGCCTATAAGCCTGTGATTATTTATACATTCAGAGCACGGTGATTAATAAGTATCTTCATTTTCATGTGGTGCATTTTTAGAACAGTGGAATGCATTTTAACAGAAAGATTAAAAATTATATCACTGTATTTCTACTAAAAAAGTTAGCTATTGTATTTGTATATTAAAAACAAAACCGCAAATACATACTTACAGAAATGTTTCCTATCTGCCAAATAAATTACAGTCCCATAATATTAAGTGATGAAGTTACAGTTCATACTGGATTCTGTTCTTAGCTCTGCCACTCATTTACTGCGTGACTTTGGGTCTTATTTTACATACACCTAAATGAATTACCAGACTGGTACCTCAGAATTTTTTCTTGGTGCCCAATTGTTTTTAAAACATTCTGCCACATGTTGATGTATAGCACTGGAGTAGAACATGTCATATACTCTTATGAGGGGAATGCTATGGCCAGGTGTTGAAAACTGCTTTAGTTAGATAAATCTATGTGAATGACAGAACTGTGATGGCTTAGGTGCCTGTTTGATATCATCTTACAACGGAACATTACACATGTACGCAGGATAGTATCTTACCTGCTGTCCTTCGGTGCCTTCTGCAGTAACCATCGCTACGGAATGTGTTCCTGCAGAAGAGATGACGGCGTCGTGGGCTGGGACTGTGATGGTGGTGCCATCTTGTGTTACCATAGTGATAGTATTGCCAATGGCCTGCATATCTGCCTGGGATATGTTGACCTGAAACACAAAGTAATTCCTGAAGTAAAAAAAGAAGGTTTGATTGCTGCCTAAGTCATACCCGAAGCTTAGCTTTTGACAACATAACATAAGTTTTTAAGTAAGGTTTGAAAAAAAACGATGACATGCATTTTAAGTGTAACAGCATTTATCAAACAAACTCCTCCTAGTTGGTTCAGCAGGAATACTCCTGCTAGTTCAATTTCTTCATTTGAAACAAAACGTGTAGCAATCCAGAACGAAAAGGCAACTTGTTCATAATAGCTGGGAAAAAATATTTTAAGCCATGATCACAAGTAACATACTGGTCAAAAGATCTAGTAGCCATTATTCCACTTCCTGACCACCATGCTTGTGCATTCCTTGAGAATCACCGTCACTCTTTGGGCAAGTCCCCATCTTGGACAAAGAGCCCTCATCACATTCACCTTACTGACTGGGATCTAATATTCCATGACCTTTCAGACACACTTATCTGTTTACAGAAATAGAATTATGGCTCTCAGTAATAAGAAAAAGGACGCATACTTGCCCCCAGAGCCTACAACTCCATGTTAATCAGATCATATCCCAAATAACTGCATGATAGATTATCTATGCATGTGTCTTACACAATGGACAATGTGACTCAAGGTAGTACCACCTGACATACTTTCATCTTAATGGAAATACTAAAGAGGCCTATGAGGGCTTAGAATTTAAACCACAAATAAACAATTCGTAAAAAATTAATGATATAAATTACTGATGTCTCCAGTATAAATGCATTAGGGCATCAGATACGTGATTTGATATCTGATTTACAAGGTAATAAAACATCCCAGAACTAAAGTCAAACTGAAGGATAATTTAAATAAATGCGAGAACTCCATGTCAAGGCTTCTGGAGGCTTTCATTTTAGAGGGTAAAAATGCCAGTTACTTAGTATTGCTGCAATGTTCAGGGCTGGCAATGTAACAGCCCCCTTTAATATTTCATTTCCAATCTGAATTTAGAAGGTATCTTTCATATGCTACTGCCATTTCAGCTACCTTTCCAGCTGAGATACAAACTTTTCCCCATATGCCTTCGATATATTGCCATAGCTAAACAAAAGAATTGTGTTGAAATCCCCTCCCAATGAAATTTCGTATGAAATCCTTAAAAAAAAATATATCCATAGGAATCCTTAAAAATATATATACATAGGAATTTTCAAGTAGAGGTAGTATCAAAGCATTCTTTATCCTCTTGTGTATGCTAGAAATGGTTAGAACTGCACACTACCAAACAGCTTATAAAGCAGGTACCTAGACTAGAAAGATTTTCCACCCCCCCAAAGTGCGTACAGACAAGACAACAGTGAAGATGACCATCAGATATTAACAGAATAATCAGGGAATTCTGAGAAACCTCAGAAACTAGGCTGTATATATAACAATGGTTAAAATAGCCCAATGCCTACTTTAACAGTGACAAAGATAACAAGGACAGCCAAAAAAATCTAGCTTTGTATGAATACAGTTTCAGATGTCAGAATATGTGGTTTAATTTAGGTATTCCACAGGAGGCCCAACCCTAAACATATTCCGACCCAGCTCCAAAGAAGCTTTTTTCCTTAAGAAACCCACGTACATACTTATCAAGAATCCTAACTGACTTCAGAAAGCACATGGAGTATCTGCAAACACCTGCCTCAATTCTCAACATGTTTTTGTCAGCTCTTCAACAGCGTGGTTACTTACATGTTGGGTTCCGTCCTGGGATATTAGTGCTACTTGTTGACCTAATCCTGACTGAGTAACTGTAGCAACCTGTGCAGAAATTACATCTTCTCCCTCTACACCTGTCACGTAGGTTATCTGGGAGCCTTTGAGAACATCTTCACCTTGACCTATTTGACACAAAGAAGGCAAGAGGATAGTTGTTCTGAAGAAATCTATAGGAAGCGTATGTTTAAACAATTATGGTTTTGTGTAAAAACACCTTTCATTTAAAAAACCATTATAAACTAAAAAGATAATCTGAGATACAAAATGTACCTCTATGAAACTTGTCTGTGCTTCTATAAAGTAGATATGGCTATCACTGGCTTTTACATTTTAGTGCTGATTATTTCTGCTAACTAACCCTGACAATCAAGTTGGGTAAGTAAAGAAGGCAAGGGAATAGTTGCTAAATGCTGCCAGGAAAGCAAATGACAAGGATTAAGTGCCAGCCTGGTTTGAAGGTTTTAAACACTCCAATGGAAAAAATTTAGTGGAAAGATGAGAAAAATAAAAGAAGGAAAGATACCAAAACAAGTCAGAAAGTCTGTTGTTTTGGGAACACAAAGTATAATCTTTTAGCAATGAGTTTTAACACATATAAATACTACACATAAAGAAAATATACATTTAGTTTATAAACAGATATTAAAATGGTGACAAATATTTCTAATTCATTCATTAAATGTTAACCTCTCCATACAAGAGGCTCCATGCAAACACAACTGGCAGCTTTTTAAAAGAGTTACTAATTAACAAACGTACAGAAGAACACAGTGATGCCTTTGTGTGAGGATTTAAGTTCATTATCTTAATAAATGTTTAACCTCAGCAAATGAATCTTATCATTCCCTTAAAAGAAGGAATTAGACTATAGCAAATCTGCTTGAGGCGTTCAGTGCAGTTTCGCACATACACATAGTAAAACAACTTTTCTGACCAAAATAGTTTGCGCATGTGTTTCCTATCTTCAGTCACATCTAAAAATCACAATTTGACAAGTAGTACTTCCTTCAGTCTGATCTTTCATAGTCATAGGATTCAATACTCATGATACCATGAAAAACGTATTCTAAGAAGTACTGCAGCACATGAGCTTATTTTCATCTTTGCCTCTAGGACAGTTTACAGAAACTGCTATTAATCGCAGCAAAACCAGCACAGTATCAGGGCGCTGCAACAAAGATTTTTCCTTTTCTCAAGGCAGTGCCTTTACTGCTGCACAAAAGACTGTCACCAATCACGGTGTTATACATACTCTTAGAAAAATCCCTAAGAAAAATCCAGTAGATTGCAAACATAAACATTTTGGATTCTCTCAGGTCCCTTCCTGCATTCATGTTTACAGCAGATTTGCTGGGACTGCAACTCAAATTTCTCTCTTATCCCAAGGACTGCTATAAATGAGTTTATGATCTGGTCAATTACTTTCTCAGTTTCTGTTTACAAGTTGCCTACCGCAATGAAAAGTCCTACAAAGAAGTTAACTTTATTAAGTACTTCAGATTTTTATCTATGCTTTCATTTCCTTGGTTATGAAAAAAACAGAAAAATATTATGCAGCTCATTTTTTTACAACAAGAGATTTAAAGACTGAAACTCTAACCTGGAGGTGGCTCAAAAAAAGCCTCTTGTTCTTCTTCAATGGGCTCTGTGTCATTGTGTGCTGTCCGCTTGTGCATAGCAAGTGTAGAAATCTGCTTATATGTTTTCCCACAGTGATTACAGTTATATGGTTTGGAATGAGTATGTACAACATGATGTTTGTATAAACTGGAATACTCTGTAAAACGTTTATCACAACCAGGAACTGTACAGACATAGGGCTTCTCCCCTGTATGGAAAAACAAAAGGGATAAAGAGAACTTTATCCAGGATGCACTGGAAAAACTGTCAACAAGTGATATGTAGTGACACATCTTCATTACCAACTATACTTCAATTTCAAAGACAACAGTGAAGCTCAAGCTCAGAGTTTATCAATGCAGCCTCTCACTGTCTTTTTTTAAAAACTACTGCCAGTAAAAGTTGGGCCCTTTTTTCTCCCTATCATTCCATCTGAAACATTCTTCTGATGAAGACAGAATGATACAGACTGAAAGCTGTGATGTCAGTTTGGCATCATATTAAGAATTTTGTTCTTTTATTACTGGAAGCCCCATACTTTTACTCAATGATCAGGTATGTTGATACACTAGTACAATTTCACTTACTTTTGAGTCTTTAAGCTCTGAAGAAATCTATAGGAAGCATATGTTTAAACAATTATGGTTTTGTGTAAAAACACCTTTCATTTAAAAATCAGTGAAACAAACGTCCAAATTACATTATAAACTAAAAAGATAATCTGAGATACAAAACGTACCTCTATGAAACTTGTCTGTGCTTCTATAAAGTAGATATGGCTATCACTGGCTTTTACATTTTAGTGCTGATTATTTCTGCTAACTAACCCTGACAATCAAGTTGGGTAAGTATTTTCACCTCCAGTCTATAAAAAGAAGGTTTTGACTACTGCTCCAGCAGCAAGGAAAATACAGCTGGGATGAAACAGTGACTCACAACGGTGAGCCAAAGTCAAGCTCAGACTTGTGCTTTACTGTTATCTATTTAAGAAACAGCTCACAACGGAGGCAAGCCCCAGAACCATATTAAGGATTTAGCCCAATGTCCACTGAAAACAAGGTTTTGCATTCGTTTTACAGAAGTTTGTATCCAAACGAAAATTATTCTTGCCTTGACAGCTAGGTGGGAAACATAACTGCTTAACTGTCCGCAGCTGAGGGGAGACAAGGCCCAAAAAGTACCAGGCCAGGTCATATAAACGTGACTATACTCAATTACAATGCACCAAAACAGTGTTCACAAGGAGGATGACACAGCCTCTCCCAAGCAGATTCCACTTCAAAAATACAAAACATATACCTGTGTGTATTCTCACATGATTCTTATAATTAGTTGCACTGGCAAAAGCTCTCCCACATCCTGGCTCTGTACAGTAATAAGGCCTTTCGCCTGTATGTGTCCTGATGTGAACCTTTCTAATATTAGATGTTGTGAATGACCTGCCACATCCTTCAAACGGACACTTAAAGGGCCTTTCACCTGAAAAAAAAAGAAAAGAAAGGGTACACATGCAAACGTTATAAAAGAACAAAAATCCTAAGTTACACTTAGACTGAATGTAGGAATCTAAAGCTACCTAATTCTCTCTTTGAGATCCTCAGTCAGAAATACCATGAACATGCTGCTGTGGAGCATTCTACTGTTTAGTCAAAACTGGCAGAATTCAGGAAAATCATATAATCTGTAAGCTAAATTACGAAGCATTTAGATTAGTACTTTATGATGTATAAAACAGACTTGGTTGCTTGGATTAGCTTCCACATTGTCCATATTCTAACATGTATTTAACACCCCTCCCAATTCTTACATACATTATCCAAGTGTATCATACCATTTGTACATTTGTCAATTGTAATACATAAAATGAAAAAAATACCTTCACGATTTAGCATATAACCAAGATACAAATGGATTAGTAAAACTCTCAGAAAGCACTTAACCTTACACGGGAAGAACCAACTTTTTAAAGAGAGACAGCCCTGAAACTCAAGTTTCAAACCCCAAAACCAAAGCAATCACAAATACAGGGTTTTTTTTAAAAAATAAGTCTATTTGTGTAATATAAATTTAAGCACAATAACTTACATCACTGTACCAAAACATTTCGCCATGAACACTAGATAAGGCCAACCCCTGTCCAATACCCCAATACCCCTGACTTTTCAGATCTATCAAAGCACACAGAGGGGGAGAGTGAAGGGGGTTAACTTTGGAGAAGTGCAAGCCACCTGACATGCTGTCCAGTTGTAATTTCACACTTCCTAGAGCTAAGTACATTCCACCCACTGTACTGCTTACCAAAGAGAAGAATCTGAGAGCAAGAGAGGGCAGATTACCACTACAGATACAACAGTAAGTACTTAGAGACAGAAATAAAAAACAAAGTCCTGATAGAGACATTAATACCACAAAACTCCAAAGCAGTTAGCTCCTTGGCAGAGGAAGCTATAATTCACTCCTTCGGGCAGCTGTTTCGGGAAGGTTTTTTAGCTTCCTGCCAAGGCAGTGTGTGTGTATTAAGCATACACGCCTCAGTGTTGTGTTACCATGGCTCCCCTAATCCTTGCTTCAGCACAGGACCTCAAATCATGCCTGAAAGGAGAAGGGTTGCAGAGTCAACCCCGCCCAACAACAGACCCTGCATTAGAAACCAAAACAGATTGCTCTTAAAGAATGCCCGGAAGAATGTCATCCGACCGGTTGGTGAAGCCAGCCTTTTAAGTTTCTGATGTACTTGTTAGAAAAGCGACCTGTTTCCAGGTGACTGAGATTTCTAGCACTAGAAATGCAAAGCAAGTCAGAAGCCTTCAAGCTTTACCCCGCAGCAGCTATGAGGAACCATCCACACCAGCTTTTCTGATACCAGAATAATACATCTAGGAAAGTCATGTAGGAACCTGAGGCAAGCATTTGATGGCAACAGAAAGCGAGACTGGACTGCCACTGAAAGAGAGGGAAAAATCACTTTTGGCTAAAACAGGCAGAAAATGAAGAAAGCACTAACCCCGCTCTACACGATAAAGGAATGAAAAGGTTTCAGAGGCATGGGAGAGAGCGGGCAGAGCCCAGACTTGCCTCCATCGGGTGCACTGTTGGAGCTTGCACAGGGTATGAGCATACACTACTCTATCCATCTGCACAAAGGACTTGGTGCAATTTTCTTCTCATTCTTTGGCTTCCTGCAACTACTCATAAATCTAAAAAAAGATGCCCCTGAACTCTGGTCCCTGGACTGCTGGGAGTCTATGATTGTATTATTAATATTGTTCAAATGGGTAAATGGTTACATAGGGCTGGCTCAAGTCTTTTGTCTCAACTGCTAAATTCGATTAAAGCGATTAAATTACCATACAATTTCTATGTCCATAAAGAAGTAAAGAAAACAGTCTACAGTTAATCAAGTTGTCCATACTACAGAAATCTTTCAGTTCATAGTCTGTACTTGATGTACTACATAACGTCAAACGGTTCTCTTCTAGAACTGAAAACAGATGACACTTTTATGTCTTCATCCTGATGGCCAATTTAACATCAAGATAGCACTAACCCCAACAGAATGTCTTTGAATACAAAAGTCCAGGAAAGCAGAATTATCTCAATGTAATCTTGAGTTTTTATAATTTTTATTGCCCGCTTTAATTCCCCCTCCCCCCTTGTTCTTTTTAATCTGAGAAAAACCTATTTCTTCTTTTTTTTTTCTTTGTAACTCTCTAAAATTCAGAAAGTTCAGTGGAAGAACTTGTCGGTGTTCTAGCAGGCAAGTAAATATACTTAATGGAATAGGTTAGTAAGTGATAGATTGTTCTTCCTACATTTAAGATTGTTTTTTTTTAAATTTTCAAGATCTCAGGAGCAAAGACGACTGTGCAAACTTGTTTACACGTGTGTGCACCCATAGAGTTTTGCGGAGTGTAGTGTATGCTGTCTATAATTCATTTGTGCTTTGGCTTTCAAATGAATCTTTTTTTTTAGACAAAATGTAAGATTTTATTTTTTATGCATTTGGAAGTTTTAATAACAGTTGTTTTTCTACAATATTTTTGTTCATTTTTCTGCTGCGAGAAGGAAAATCAGGGTAACAACAAGCTCAGAATGATCAACTTCGTGAAGCTGGCATGCAAGTTATCTTAAAGCACCAAAACTTAAGAACACTGATGCCATTTCTAAAAGGCGAGCCACGTTATTGAGGAAAAGTTCCTTGTTCTGTTACAGCTGCAAATGAAACTGTAAAGGCACCAAGTGACTCAGTGACAATGTTAGTGATGCACTGCTAAAAGTTAGTGCATTTGCAATCGCAGCGTGAATGCTTAAGCACTTTTTCCAAGAAAAGCATGCTGGATTTGCAGTAAATGCTTACCATGCTGAAATGCTGTTGAGCTCACAGGGCTTCAGAAAGAGAATATACACAGGCTGATTTCATAAGTATAAAGTCATAGAATGATCAAAGAGAAAAAAAAAAAATCCACCTAAGTGAATTAACAAAAAAAAAGGGGGTGATAATAGTACCTGTGTGGGTTCGGATATGTTTCTGCAGGTCTCCTGAAGTCTTGAATGATTTGGTGCAATTTTCTTCTGTGCACCGATAAGGCTTTTCACCAGTGTGTGTTCGGACATGACTTTTTAACCCATACCCTGAAGATCAGAAAGGATGTTACAATAGTATAAACACAAAATTAGGATACTCATAAACCATCACCATCAAAAGCTGTGCTTGCCATTCCAATCAGGAAGCTCCCTGATGAGTAAAATTTTGCTCTTTCACTCTTCACAAGCTCTTCATTCTACCATACAGAGCAGCAGAACTCTAGATACAGTTTAGAAATTCTTTCATCCTTCATTTATGAAGAAAGTACACTTCCATAATACTTCTCCTTCACTTCAAAAGTATAAACTGTAATGAATATAACGTGGACAAATATTTACTCTGTCTTCTGAGGAAGCTGTATGCTCTGTATTCTGTCTGCTTTTTATCTCTTACCACTACTGTCATCAAAATGACATTTATTATTCGCTTATACAAAAATCAGTACCATTAATGAAGTCAGCAATAAAAGCTCTACTGCTATTGAGTCTCTAAACTCTTATTATTTTAAACCATGTTATTAACATCATCACATACATAGGTGCCAACTGATAGCAGTAATGGACACTCATTCCCTTTAAGATGACTTTTAGGAACTCATCATCATCAAAAACTCTACCAGTCTAAAGCGAGCTCTGGATCAAGCCCCCTGTAAATTATTTACCAAAGAGCATTTTACCAAGATTTTCCTTTCTGCACTTCCCTGAAAAGATCATGACTAAAGAACCCTGAAACAGCCATTTTAGAAAAAAAACTTGAATTTTACTTGTGTCCACAAGTGATGTACATATTTCTACAAAATAAACTAACAGTCTGTAAGAAGATGGCACCTGCTTTAGTTTCACAGTGTGCTCTCCCTAAACCAGCTGAAATTCCTATTCTTGATGTTTTTAAAAACACAAAGCATGTTGTCCTGGTTTCAGCTGGGATGGAGTTAATTTTCTTCCTAATAGCTGATACAGTGCTGTGGTTTGGATTTAGTATGAGAATAATGTTGATAACACACCGATGTTTTAGTTGTTGCTAAGCAGTGCTTGTACTAAGTCAAGGACTTGTCAGCTTCTCATGCCCTACTAGTGAGAAGGCTGGAGGTGCACAAGAAGCTGGGAGGGGGCACAGCCAGGAGAGCTGACCCAGACTGGCCAAAGGGATATTCCATACCATATGATGTCATGCTCAGTATATAAACTGGGGGGGGGGTGTTGGCTTGGGGAGGGATCGCTGCTCAGGGACAGGCTGGGCATCAGTCAGTGGGTGGTGAGCAATTGCATTGTGCATCATTTGTTTGGTATATTCTTTTATTAATATTATTCTCTCTTCCTTTGCTATCTTATTAAACTGTCTTTATCTCAACCCATGAGTTTCACCTCCTCCCCCGCTTCTCTTCCCCATCCCACTGGGGGGAGGGGGGGGGGCGGGGGAGGAGGGAAGAGGAGTGAGCAAGCGGCTGCATGGTACTTAGATGCTGGCTGGGGTTAAACCATGACACATGTCTACCAAGCTGAGCATAAATTCATTCTTACATCTAAAATAAACTCCATGTCATGATCCAACCCAGGAGAGTTCTTAATATTTAAACCGAGAGCGTTCAGTACTTAAAATGAACTTTATCAAAGGCAAGGATTGCTGATCTACAGTGGTACAACGGCTCTGACCAAAAATAGGGTATTAATAGACAAACAGTTGTTTATAGCCATACATCAGCCTGTTGCAAGGGAAGAGAATATTTCATTACGTAGTTTTGAAATCCCTTTACAAACACTATGCAATTAAACTTAGGTGCAACCCTTTAAGTGTGGTTGTTTCCCTTTTGACCTTTCTTGTCGGCATTTCTGTTGCTTGTTTCTAGTCAAAGAAACAGTATTAAATGTATTAGATCAGATGAAGTTATTTTAAAAAACACCTTAGTGTTTCTTTTAAAAAAAAAACCCAGAGCCTAACTTTTCTAAGCATCATACTAATTTACATTCAAAGTACAAGAATAAAATTTGAAAGAAGTTTTGCTCTTTCACTGTCTTCCATGTTTCATTCTTCATAATTGCATTTTGCACAATCAAATCCAATCTCAGGGAGAGCATCATTTATGAACAGAGTAGTCTGTAAGAAACGTAGAGTTCACTTCATGAGAAATGTCATTCTTTGATACAAATTCAATAAAGAACACTTAAAACAGCATCTTCCATCAAAGTCTCTAGCCAACAGGTTCAGCTTCTTATTATTACCTCATTTAACTTCTACCATTGGTTTCATGTTAAGAAAGGCCTATTTTTTCAACATAAAATCTGACTGTAGCATCACAGATGAAGAGTAAGGGAAAATGTCAAGTGTTTCACTTCATTCCTCCTTCAGTAACTAAGTTAAATCCTCTGTTCTTTCTATATGCTACGCTAGCCGAAATGATGACTTTTTGCGGTTCTCCCAACCAAGTTCTTTACTTAGCAGTTCAAAAAAGGCAATATTAAAAACTTACTTTATACAGAGACAAACACTAACAAGCAGGAGGAGCTAGTCTACAGAAGATTACCTGTTGCAAAGGCTTTGCCACATCCAGGATGTTCACACTGATACGGTCTGTCTCCTGTGTGTGACCTTTCATGCACCTGTCAAGACATCCAATACACTGACGTAATGAAATGTTGTATCTGATTACTTCAACACAGAAACAGTTCATTCTCAAAGACAACATATTTTATTTCTCTTCCTAAAATTCACATTCAAGTGTCTTCTTTTTAAATCAGTGATAAAAAAATAATGAAATATGGTAACGACATTTTCCCTAAAACTAAAGATGTCTCTTTCCAAGGTCTAACCTGATCCTTTCAGTCAGTTTTGCAAAAAAAACTTCTGTAAATACAGAGTTGCCATCATGCAACTACATTAAAGACAGTATGCAAACATGCCCCAGAGCCCACTCTGTATCTGATTTTTGACTCCACTGAGCGCTTCTAATGATCCTCTTATATTGCATGAAACCTCTACAGCAAGGACACCATTTTAACAGATGATCCATAGTCAATTACTCACTGACTCCAGAGTGTTTTGTCAGACAGGGCAGCACTGCAAAGAGTTTACCTCATTGGCAAGTGATTACCTCAGCCTAAGCTGGAATGTGAACAGCTCTACACCCTTACTGTTTCAGTAATTCCTTTACTTAATTTAAAAAAGGAAGAGAATTAAGGACTTGCCATCTGTAAAGAAAAGCTGTTCCAGCTTTTCACTCTGAACGTTGGATTGTTTTGAAGAGTTAGACTTTGTATTATGATGGTACAATCTTTCAAAAATTCAAATTTTTGCATGATCATGCATACACATAAAGTAGATGAAGTGAACACTGCATTTCAGAATTTTTGTGACACTGCTGGTAGAAACTATGTCAGCAAGAGATTTCTTACATGCTGGCAATACAGGAGCCTAACATGATCCTACACCTGCGTCTATCCAACACTGAGCAAAATCAGCTGAGCACCTGGAACAAGCAATTATTGTAAAATCAATCCAATAAACATTTGGCAAAACAGCACCATTGCGACTGGCTCTCTGTTAATTTCTGTTACTTTTAACCACATAATCTGTCAAAAAAAATCATGCCTGCAAAGTAACAACGCTCATTTTACATCTCATCACCTTAAGATGGTGAGCTGTTGTGTAGAGTTTTCCACAGCCATCGTAATCACAGCGAAAGGCTTTCTCTCCACTCTGCTGAGATTTTGCAGTCACTCTTGTTCCATGTCCTTGCAAGACAATCTTAAGTTAAAAAAAAAAAACCCACATTAAAAAAACCCCACACAATGGAAAAGTCACACACTTTATCTTGCTATCAAGCCAGAGCTGATTCTGACAGGTTTCCTTTGTCTCTCTTTGCTATGCCACATATATCTTAGTCCTCAATAAAAAAACCCTAAAAATAAATAATTAAAAAGCATAAGTTCTGATGAAAGGAGAGAAACTGTAAAACATATTTATTTGTAGCTAGCAAATTTAAATGCATGCATTAATTAGCCAAATAACAACAAAGACAAAATAATTTGAAATACAAGCCCAGTGGTAAGATGACCAAATTAGTAGACAGAAGAGGCTTAGATTACATCTAAGGCATTGGATTCATTCCTAAGGGAGATTAGCCATAAATCAGACCACCTTCAAAGATAAGTTCATGCAAAGGCCAAACAATAATCAAATGCACTTATAATGAGCACGTTTTGAAAATGAAGGAAAGCATTTTGTATTTCGTCAGTGATGCATGTATTTTGATCAAACTAATTGGAGCAATTTGAGCTAGGTTCTACTTTCCTTTCTGGCATGACACAACAGGAAAATACACAGAATAGCTTTGCAATGCAACTTAAGCCCCTTTTAAAGGCTTCTTCATACACTAATATGCAAGAAACATTCATACAGACTGAAGGAGGAGGCAGAAGCCCAAATGTAAACATTTTGATACAACTGTATGCAAAGTAATCGAGACTATTTTAAAAGGTCTATCCTTCTTTTAAATGACCTCCCTTTTCTTATGGATCCAATTCTATTTTGAATTGTCAAAAGAACATTTCACAGAATGCATGAGGTGGGCAGGCACCTCTGGAGTTCTTATCATAGAATCATAGAATGGTTTGGGTTGGAAGGGACCTTAAAGATCATTTAGTTCCAACCCCCCTGCCAGGCGCAGGGACGCCTTCCACTAAACCAGGTTGCTCAAAGCCCCATCCAACCTGGCCTTGAACACTTCCAGGGGTGGGGCATCCACAACTTCTCTGGGCCACTTGTTCCAGTGCCTTCCCTACCCTCATAGTGAAGAATTTCTTCCTTAGATCTAATCTAAACCTACCCTCTTTCAGTTTAAAGCCATGCCTCCTTGTCCCATCACTACATGTCCTTGTAAAAAGTCCTTCTCCAACTTCCCTCTCCAATGTTCTAGTCCAACACCCCCTGCTTCAAAGCAGGGTCAGCTGCAGCAGGTTGCTCACAGCAGTATCCAGATTGGTTCTGAGTATCTCTAAGGATGGAGACTCCTGAAGGCTGCCCCCAGCCTTCACATTCCCAACTAATTCTTGGTAAGTATGAGGTCCAGCGAAGTGTCTCACCTCGCCAGCTGCTCAATAACCTGCTTTAGTTGCCATCCCTGAACTCCAGAAACCTCCTAGATTTCATGTGCCTTGTTGTGATGCTCTTCCAGCAGACACCGAGATAGTTAAAATTCCCTATGATGACCTGGGCCTGTGAACATGAGGCTTCTTCCAGTTGTCTGAAGAAGGCCTCATCTTCTTCCTGATCAGGCATTCCGTAGCAGACAGCCACCACAATGCCATCCACACTAGTCTGCCAGATAATTCTGACCCATTGGCTCTTGACTGGCTCATCACCCATCCCAAAGCAGAACCCTGTGCAGTCCTGCTGTTCTCACATGAAAGTCAGCTCGCCCTCCTCTGCTTCCCCACCTGACCTTATTAAAGAGCCTGTATCCATCCATCACAGCACTCCAGTCATCTTAACTATCCCACCACATCTCCCTCATTCCAATGAGACTATAGCGCTGCAACTATGCATAGACCTCTAATTCCTCATTAAGATAGATCAGAAATTTGATTGAGAACAACTTTCCTACAGGTTCTTCAGGAAGGATGCCCTCTGTTACCTTCAGACTGTTCTTAAGACTAAAGATGCAAAGTTGAATATGAAATTTTTAATCGACTGAAACGTACAACTCCACCACTTCAGAAAAGCTTCTCTGGAACCATGGAGAAAAACATAACCTCATGAATCAAGAAACCCATTACTAATACTATTGTTTAACCTATGATATAATGAATCACAGAAGTCTCTTTAATACATTAAGGATCATGAAGAAGAGGCTTGGTTGAGCACCTGCACTTAAGCATTGATTTGTTTTTTCTATGAGTAAGCCTGCTAGTATTTCTTTGTTGTTTCAGCATATGAAAATATGTATGTAGTTGCTAAGATCCACTATAAAGCTGAAGTATGCCAAAGTTTAAAAGAAAATTAAAACAGTTCTATAATCAACGTGCTAGTATCTGTAAGGAAATAACCAGACATAATTTTACCAATATTAAGATTGATACAAGGTGGGGGGGCAGGGGAAGAATAAAACAAACAGAGCACTTAGGAAAAAAAGCAGTTTAACATCACAAGCATTTGTTTTTCAAACAACCGTTTGCAGAACCATGTTTCTTCACAATACATTAGTTGGTATGACTTGAGGATTAAGAATTCAGTTAGTATTATCACTCAACAAGGATAGATATAATATTAAAGTTACTATTCTTAGAAGATAATACACTCTAAAGAAACTAAAAAATTGAGATATTAGGAGGCACAAAATCAGAAGAACATAGCAAATAAAGCACCTTTATAATAATGTGAAACTTGTTGAGAGGAATTGTGTACTTCAAAATACTTTTAAATAGACAAAATGAAAAAAAAACCCCTAATTTTAAAAGAAATCACAAATGCATCCTGAGTTCAGACAGGTAACATAGGTGAACTACAAAGGTAATAAAGATCTCAGATACGATTTTTATATTGTATACATACAAACTTCAGTCATATGATTCTGCTTTTATTATGAACAGATGGGCATGACAGGTTTGAAAGGAAATAGCGTGTGATATCCATTCGGGCACACACAGTCTTTTGTTTTCACATGTAGAAATCACAAAGAGGTTTTATGCTTTTTTCTTTGCTGAAAAACCTAACCATGTGCAAGTTTGAATGACTACTTAGCAGTATGACATCTGTTCTGTTCTTGTGTTACCTGTGGACTTAAAAAGTTTATAAATATACACTTATTTAATACTATATTTAAATATGAGACTATTTTATCCCAAGTAATATATTATTTCAGAATAAGTTACAAGTAGGTATCTACTTAAATCAAGATATAAACATGGTTAAGATTTTCATAGATAATTGATAGCTTTGGGACCCTTCAGTTGGCGAACTAAAGTCACCTTATAGGGGTCAGAATTTGAGACTAAGCCTCAATACCTTTTGAAATACCAGGTCTTTTTTTGTTGTTGTTTGGTACATATAATGCTCCATAAGATTGGCATGTTTCCATATGGCATATAAGTTGCCATACACGTGTAAGATAAAACAACCTCCAGATTCACTTTGTTTGGGGGCTGAGGCTGAAATCAACATGTAACTGCATACTCACTGCAGGTCATTTTGCTTAATAGGCTTTTACTGCCAGGTAAAACTAACTAAGATCTTATCTTACTCTTCCTTGAATTTTGCATTTTGTTGGAGTTGCATCCCTATTCCAACCTACAAGTGCACAAAACCTCTAAATTTCTTGATGTAATTTTATGGAACATGTTCCAATAGGATAAATAATGCATGTGTTTTATATATAAAAAATGCATAATATTATGGATCCCAGGTAAAAAAAGCTTGAGACTTAATAAGTTGCACCTGTATTTTCCATTGCCCTTTGAACTTTTAAGTTAATATTTTCACATTGGAAAAGTTTTTATATTTCTACTAACAACATGAATACAGAAAAAGAAATGGAAGTATTTTTCTGCTTCTTAAGCGTTCACTAGGAGCAACACTCTTACCTACTGATTACTTACAAAACACGCAATAAAAGTTAGGGACTATAACAGGGCAAGTGGAATCAAAATAAGCCACCAGAGAAAGAACACTTCCAGACATATGCCTGGAATTGTCTCTCTTGAGAAGAAAGTAATTAATGAATTGAGTCAGCATTCCTTCTGTTTTAAGGACCACAAAAAGTCAGTTCATTCTCTGGAAAAGAGCTTCTGAAATACTTACACCCTTACTGATGAAATACTCGGGTTAGCTTGAAAAATCTTAGAAATCCAACATAATTTTTAATTACCTTTTAACAGAAAAACCCCAGAAAACAGTAAGTATTAGAAGATCTTTTTAAAATCCTGTGAAAGGATGTTGTACAAAGTGAGAAATATGACCTATCTGTGTAGGTTTGAGATCTAAAATTCCTGAAGGGTAGCACCAGACCCTAGCTCACGGTTACACAGGACTACCTGTCATGCGTGTTGCTGGGCAGAGAAGACAATAAATAGATATGTTTAATTATTTTGTATTGGGCTACATACCTGCATTTTTTTATCTTGTTCATTTTCACCTATCATTCCTGTGCCACTAACACTGTCATTTCCATCAATAGACACCTGAAAAATGAAGTTGAAATGGGAAAAACATTTACAGGTTATTTTTATTAATTAGAAAAACAGAGGGTTACAGACAGTTCCTGAGGGCTTATTATTTCATAGCTCTCTAGCTCCCTCTTGAAACATGGTTATCCTATAGTACATTAGCTTACATGAAAATCACCACTTGTAGCACCTGCATTATAGAATAGGTAAAGTGAGCATCTCAAAGTTGTCTTAAAACAAGGTAGGAAAGACTGCAAGAACCAAGTATGTTAAATTAATAGACCAACAGAAGTATTAAAATAAATTAATAAATTTAACAATGCTGAGTTCTGACAGAAAAAAAAAGTTTACTACTTTTATAATAGGGATATCTCTCTCACTCCCTGTAAGGCAGAATTTACTTGTTTCAAAAAGCACACCTCCTTTGGAATCAAAATAGCTAAGACAATGTGTTACATCTCAATTCAAAATAGTCAAATTACAACAGCTAAGCAAAGACTTGTGTATTGCTCCATAGGTTTATTTTTAAAAACAGTCTACAGGAGGAGAAAGGTCTCGCTGCTTTCCAAGGAGCTTATAAAAATATCTGAAAGAGTATTAGATGTTAATTTGAACTTTTTATTTAAATAAAAATATAATTTCCCAGTTTAAAAAAAAAAAAACCCTCTCACATACATCAACTCAAAGAACAGCATCTTAGTAGTCACTGTAGAAAAAAACTAATTTAAAGTACACTTTACAGAGTTTCCCGTTCCTTAATTGCCTCTGTATTGAGCACAGGCATTCACAATACTCTTTGCATCCATTACACTCAAGGCTGAGATAGATGTACCTAAATCTAGTCTAAGTGATTTTATTCTTCTCTAAAATAGTTTGGCAGGAACCCTACCTTAGCTGGTATGCTTATGCCCTTTCACTAAGGAGGTCATAGCAGGCTCCTGAGAACGTTAATGGTTGTGTAAAGTATCTTGCTCAAAGCATCAGCTACCAACATTTCACTCGGAGACTGAAGATGAACTTGTCCCATAAGAGGTTTTCAGACTGTACTATCTTTCTGAATTAGACAATTGTGAGCAATATACTTTCGGCAACTTTGAGATTAAAACAGCGAAGAGGAAAGTGTCCAAGCAGAGGCAAGTTTACATTACAGAGAGACTGCAAAGAGAGTCTGCAAGCAGGTATTTCTCAGGTGGTTTTTTTTAAAGGAAACAATAGCCATTTGGGGACCTTCTCCTGCAGAATTTTTGAGAGAGAGGAGAGAACCTGCACAGAAAGGAGACTTGAATCACATCCTGAACTTCCTGTTGTTGGTTGAGAAAGGAACTGCTGACATGAAATTAAAAGTTCAAAGCCACTAGAAACAAATGGCCCAAACGGAACGTGCGTGAATGTGTGTAGACATACATTAGGATCTTTGAGTTCCTCCTAAAAGGCTGTCTTAGATTCTAAAGAAAGATTTAGTCTGCCTTCAGTTAAGAACTTAAGAACACCTACATTCAGTCGAACTAAAGGTCAATCTAATGCACCATTTTGTTTCCAACAGGAGCCAGCAGAAGATGCTAGAGAAGACTAAAGGAACAGGCCAAGCATACAGTGATACATTCCCAGAAATATTCTCCCAACCTCCAAGCAATTTGTGGCTTAGGAACTTCCTGAACTAGAAGTCACATGTTTCTACCTAATAGCCCTGGCTACATTTTTCTTCTATGAATTTATTTAATTACTCTTTGAATCCAGGGACATATTAGCATCCACAATATCCTACAAGCAGTGCCATGGCTTAACTTTGTGCTGTTTGAAAAAGGATTCTTTCCTTGTTTTTCTTGAACCTCTCACCTGAGAGTTTCATCTGATGTTTCCCACTTCTTACAATGGCAAAGACAATGACAAGTCACTACTCTTCTTTGTGCCACTTAAAATTTTATAAAATTTTATCATATATTTACCTCGTGTATTTCATATGTTTGGTCATCATTGTTGTCCCTTCCTGTACCTTTTTCAATGTTCCTATACCAGCTGCTATGAAAAGTATACATTGCCTCACTATGAAGTGTACACGGACATGGAGTAGAATCACAAAACCACATTTCTCCTTTTAAGAGAAAGACAGGGTTGTGATGATTGAGCTACTATTTGCTTTTGTATGTAAAACAGGTGCAATACTTGGAAACTCACTTCTACTGACTTTCCCTAAGAGCTTCTAGCAGTACCCTTCAAAATAAGGTTCTGAGATGAAAGCTTAAAGAAAATAAGTAGATTTTTTCCTAAACATACACAAGTACACTACAGAAAACAAATTCACATTACAGAATTAAAAAACACATGTTGAGATAAATAAGACAAAAATGCAAATTTATTTGCATTTTTTCTGTTTCTTCTTCACCTTCTCAAAACAGAAACTTATAACAAATTATGATTAATATAGCTCCTTGTTAAGAAGGACAAAGTTGTGATTGATTTAAACCTAAATTAAATAGTAGCTAATGAATGTGTAAAAGCTTGTCACTACAGCTCAGCTAACTCTGAATTACCTTTTATTTCATGAAATGTTAAGCCATAGCCAAACACAACACAATCTGACTGGCTCTCTTAGGATCTCTCAATTGTAACAGACAGAAGCATCATGGAAAGAATAGTGTATAAGCCATTTAATTATCCTAACTGGCCTTCTCCCAAAATTTGACAACTCTCAGTGACACTAGAGAACAGATTTTAAAATTTATTCTACTTTTTCCAGAGCAATACAAGCACTGATGGTAATCATCCAGCAACTGGGACACTGCTAAACTATAAAGTCATGGAAGTTGCACCACCTATTATTATACTTACATCGTACTTTACAGAAGTCCAGTAAAGTGGACAACATGAATTTTGAGCATCATACTACATTTTACTACTGAAAGTACGGATCAAAGAAGTTTTTTCCAAACTCAGTAACTGTCTAATTGTCTGTTTTACACTTCATACCACGCGCTGTCCTTGCCCAGTACATCAGGCCCTACTCTTCCCAATGCAAGAAAAAAAATAAAAAAGAAAAATCCAGCCATAGTGCCTGAACAAGAATAATTTAACTTTGTCCTTCTTTCCAAACAGTGTCATCTCAAGAGGCTCCTTTCCCATGCTATATTTTAGAGAAAATTATTATTTAATTGTCTAAATCACCTTCCAAATCAGTCCAACTCCACATCATTTCCGTGTTCAATCTTTTGTTCTCTTTATGCAACACTACACACTGGAGCTGCTCATGATAGTGAAGCACTGTCATGACAATTTGGAGTTCTCTCTTCTAAGTCTGAAGTCTCTTAATTATCGTTTTAATTCTTAGATCACAATTGGCTTTTGCCGCCAAATATCGTGTGATGCTACATTAAAATGTCATGGATAGAGAAAATGTCTTTCCATATACCTTGGCTGCATATTGCTCCAAAGCACTGATGGTATCTGGGTCAATGGCAGCATCTCCTGTATGAAGACCTGCCACTGTGCCATCAGCTTGAATGGCTAAAATGGTATCTGACTGTGGCATTTGCACCGTGTGGTGAATGTAGGCAGTAGTTCCATCCTCCAGCTGGACTGCTTGTAATGCACTCTGGTCGTAACTGTCTGAGAAATAACATTACAAAGTGTCATGAAAGAAAAGGAATAGTAACCAGGAACATAAATACGCTTTCCATTTCATATCCACTCATAATAAAATGAAAATAATGTAACACATATACTGATGTCAATACTTCAGATTTTAGAATTCATAAATCTGATCATTTTAAGAACAGACTCATGCACATATGCAAAAGAAACATAAAATATAGGATGACTTTTAAGGAAGAAATTCTTTATTATATTCTCTCCTCCTAGTATTGCTGATTGTAGAATGTAATTCTTGTCACACTAGTTTAAACAGACTTAAAATATCTACTTGTTCACTTTCTGTAGAGAAGTAGTACTATTTCCAAGACTAGTGTAATCATCTTCTGCAGAAATCTGTTATCATTTAAAATAAGCATGTTTGCATTCTTGACTGTCAGCTGTCACATTTTCTGCCCTACTACCTAATGGCAAAATCATCAATAGCATGATCTTTAAAATTTAAGTCAATCTCTACATTCTTTAGCTCAAGAGGGATTGATTGATTCTTACCTGCCTTCTCTTCTCATTTTCACATGCAATTATTGCTGAAATCTGTATAAGGGCTTACATTCTCTACTAACACGACATACATACTTTAATGTGATCCTTGGCTAAAAAAAAAGTGAAATACGCTGGGTTTGATTCTGTTTATAACTGTTACATGAGGCCTAAATAAGGAACTGAACCAGTCTCATTTCAACAATTTCCAGATGTCACAAAGTAAAAGCAACAAGTAATCTACATTGGGAATCACACTAAATGACGTCACAGTCTAAAAAGAGTACCATATTTTATACTGCAGAAGTTCTGTTGAATTCTAACGTAATAAATCACGTAAAAAAAAATTACCTTTTGAGGTGTGATGAATAAATGCTGTGGTTCCATCTTCCAGCTGAACTGCTTGTCCATCTTCCAGACGCAAGCTGTCCCCTGTTCGGAAGAAAGAATTACAATGCTTCCACAATAGCTTGAAAAATCCATTAGTTGGAAAGATTAAACACTAAATACCTAGGATTACAAAACACCTAGGATCTCTTCACAACTGTTTCCATTAAAATAAGAAATCAAGCTATTATAAGGACCATTAATTACTTAATATCAATATTTATCAGTAATACATTATTTTAGAATACATTTCTTGTATTATTACACTTACTGCTTTTAGGCATGGGTACATGTTGAACATAAGCAGCAGAACCATCTTCTAATTGAATCACTTGGCCATCCATTAATTTACCGTCTGAAATGCACAATTAGAATTCTTAAAAAATATTCTGTATGATACATCAGAATTCAAACACACAGTTGATACATTCTGGATTAAAAATAAAATGTCACCAAGAAATAACGTTTGGTAAAGAGTAATCACAGTATGACTATATAGAGGTTTTAAAATTCTGGGATAAAGAAATGGAAAAGGGCTGATGTCCTATCCAGCAGGCCGAATGTTGATATTTGGGTTTGAAGTGTAAAGATCGTCTCACTTTTGTTTGACTTATGTTCTGCATTTGATACCTGCATCTTATTAGTCGCAGAAAAAAAATATTTATTTTATAGTATTACTGTAATACCTGTAATTCCCAGCTGGAATTGGAACTTCATAAACATTGTACAGATTTTGCCTGACTTTACAATACAAAGGGGTTTACAATCCAAAGACAAGGTTAAAAGAAGGAATACGATTTCAATACCAATCAACTTCTAGTCATTTACCTACCTTTAGAATTGTGCTGTATGTAAGCAGTGGAGCCATCAGCAAGGGTAACTGCTTGCAAACTTACACCTTCCATGTTTTCTAAGTTGTCACCATCTAGCAAGGAAAAAAGTTCATATTCACTATTACCAGCATCAAACCCTAAAAATCACAACTTAACCACCTCCATAAATGATTACATCCCCTTAAAGCATAATGATTTCAGAAATAATAATAGGAAATAGTTCTTACTTGCTTTCTGGTTTTTGAACCTTGAACATATACTAGTGTCATATGTTCAAGATTTTGCTCTGTAAACATGGCAGCTAGAATGTTATTTTCCTTAACTAAAAAAGTTACAATGTCACTGACTAAATACCTACAAAGCATACGTTTTAGGAGAAATATTAATTAGGTCATGAGTGTCAATAGTGAAATAATGATATACATACTTGTATTGAGAATTTTGTTTTGTACACTACTACCTGTCATTAATATACACAAATCTATTTAAACACCGATTTAGGAAAAAGTTTTTAAGCACATAAAATCACAACAAAGCTGTCAGAAAACATCACATTTAAACCAATCCTAGATCACCAATCTATTTTAAAACTCAACTTGTTTAATACATACTTAGATATAAACTGAAGTTACAAAGTATAACACAGTAAAACTATAGTGAGAATAAAGTCAGATTTTATATTTCCTATTTTGGCACATTTGCACTCCTATTATCTTAATTAAGAGAGCATTTCCTTTCAGAATTAAGTTAGTGAACTTAATAACTAAGAATAATTTCTGTTAGATTTTTCATTTAGAATACACTACGTGAGTTTTAGAACTTTATCTGAATTTCAAACAGAAAAGACACAGTAACGTAGAGATATTTTAACCTGAAGGTTCACCTTGCACAGCTACTGCTTCTGTTAGACAAAGAGTCACATGCTGGGCCTCCATTCCTCCTCCAGAAAATTCAGTCATTCCCTGAGAGTCTCGATTTATCTGAGCTAATAACATTGTCTACCTAGAAAGAAAGTATTCACAAAACATAGACAGAAAATTTAAATACAGAACCAGAACTAGTTGAAGACAATCTGAGTTTAACTAGATTTTTATACGGCTGCTACAAATATTTTGTTACCTTCCACATAAAGAAGATGCAATGAATGGTTGACTTAACTTTTTTTCCTCTGAAGTATCTTCCAGGTATTTGAAACAGGTAAATATTATCTCAATTAACTATGCTGTTAAGAATTTCAGATAGCAGTTACTAAGTTGAAGTGCATCAACCACATTTAGATTTCAGTTAAATATGAATTATTCAACCAATGTATAAAGAATAATGGTGGTAATGATGGTATAAGTAATGGTATCTTTTTGTCCCCAGAATTAAAATAAAGTTGACAATTCACCCACAGTGATCCAAGACAACAGCAGGGCTTTAACTATATAAATTAAACATCTCTCCATTGCCAGTAGGAGGTTTAGAATCTATCACACACCAGGAAGTACATACTTCATTAGTAAGTCTGACTGAATGATCCAACTATTTCCCTAAATTTTCCAGGAAGGTTTCTATTTAAAAAAGAGGAAAAAAATCCCCCAAAAATCCCTCCTTGAAAATAATGAAGTATCTCATAATAAAATGTATTAATAAGACAACAGGATAGATAGTGATTAGTGAGCGACAGTCACAACTCTGCATGTATCTCATAGAACCAGATACAGCCATCCCTTTAGATACTAATTTTTTACCCAGAAATGTTTCAATATGGGAGATTAGGAAGTCTACTGAATCTGAAAGGCTATTACTAATTTTCAGTATTACTAGATTAAGAAGCTATAAAGGAAAAATATAACATTGCATTCTACTAACTCAGATGTTGGTTTTCACCACGGGGCGGGGGGGGGAGCGGCAAACAAACCCAAAAACCAAAACCAAAAAAACCCACAAACACACACAACCAAAAAAGAGTCACTGAGTTCTGCAAACTCTCTAGTTAATGTAACATACACGTAGATGTGGATAAAAAAAAAAATCATCACATGGAATTGCAATCTAGGCTATACAGCATTAAAGCAACTTTCCCCCCAACATAGTCAAGAGTTTTTCTTACAATAAAAAGCAGTTAGATAATCTCACAAAAAGGTTACAGATAAACAATCAAAGCTTTTAATCTTAGTATGGTTCTATGGCCTGCTGTTTTATAATTCAAGGCTGAGAAGAATAATCTAGGTTTTTTAATTTACTTATGATTACATTTCTAAATAACTAGACTATTTTTCCCTCTACAATCCAGAAATCTGCCCTTGAATGAGAAACTCATCAACGGTCTCAAAGACCACTAAGAAACTCTCGCTTACATCAAAACTAAAGAGTAATGAAAGCAAGATTAGACCATTTAGGTACTCGGGCATGCTTGCAGTATTTAAAAGGTTTGGTACACTAATTTAGTAGTTGAAAATTATACCCAAGTAATATTTCCCAAATACATCCAAGTGACTTTGAACCAGACTCTATTTCCTAGCAAGGCAGGCAGCTACCTAAGTTTCTTAAGTCTCAGCAGAGCAGAAGCCGACCCACAGCCAGCTGCTGCAGCTCTGCTGCTTTGCTTTCACTGTCTCAAGTGCTTTAACCCGAGTGCTGTGCGCAAAGCAAATGTGTCGCTCCGGTCCAAGCCCCGCTAACTTTTAATGTGATGTTATACCAAGCACCCACATCACCTCCTGCAATTGGACCTGGAGTCTAAATCACCTTGGCATGTATGAGAACATTATTGACAGTCTGGTTAACTGTTAAGAGCCCAGTTAACGGAATAGATACAGTTTAATAAATAAAGTGGAAGGGGTAGCTTTAGGAAGGTTTTAAGACTCCTGTAAAAAAAGCAAGTTTTTTTATGCACTGTGTTGAAAATCATATAAGAAAAAAACACTACTAATGATCAGTTCACAATTCAGTAAGAAATATGCCTTCTAAGATTAAAATAATCTATCTGGAACATTAAGGAGATTAAAATACAGGCTTGTAATAGAGAATTTGAAGCTTGAACAACTCTGAGCATCAAAAAGAAGATATAGTTAAGATAGAATCCAAAATATAATTCAAAAGAGGTGTGAGAGATTTTTTTAACATCCAAGGGAAGATGGGAAATTCTTGTTCCCAGCATGCATCCTTTTCAAGAAAAGCAGCTCTTCTAGAAAATGAGGTCTCTAAAAGAGATGTACTACAACAGAAAAAGAGCCAGTGCAGAGAAACCATCCAGACTAAATTGCATTTATGCTAGATGTTTCTGAAGAACATGAAATAGCTAAGGTTTTTTGGATACTATAATCTAAGGGACAAGGAACTGTATGAGGACATAAGAGATCCTGAGTTCAACTCCTTCCTCTGTCGTCTCCACGTTAGTGACTTTGGACTAGTATCGTCTTCCCTATTACTCATTTATCTTCTCTATCTCAAAATAGGGACAAAATGCTTACTTAGAAAGCACTTTGCTCGTAAACCAAAAATGGGACAACATGCTGTAGCTACAGGATCAGCTTCAACAAGCACTGAAGTGAAGTGGTCCTACCCTCAGCATTCATATACTGTGTAGCAAATAAGATCAGAAAACAGATGCAGTTAAAAAATAAACTAGCACCAAAAAAAAGTTTTATTCCAGACCAGTTTGCAAGGACTGCTTCTCTGGAGGTACTGCCAGCTTGTAGCAAGTTAAATTAAGTAATTATGGTATGAGATGCTAGTGGTGCACAGCGGTTGTCTGTCTTCTTAACTGCTAACAATGTTCTGTATTGTCAATGTTTTCCATTCACTCAATTTTCAGGACACCTCATGGAAGTAGGTTGCAAAGCAGCTAGACCATTTCACACATTGGAGAAGAAAGACTACACAGCCACTTGTTTTGACTAGAACTATATTCTGAAACAATTCCAGCAGGAACTGCATCTCAAAGGCCTTTACGCTTCAGCCTACTTTTAGAGTATTCCCTCTCTTCGCCAAAGTATCTTTTAAGAAGCCCTCAGCATCTTTAATATACTATCTGCCTTTAAAAAAGAGTAACATCCTTCCTCCAGAGCTTATGCCTCGTCTCTCAACTTTGGGGAAGTAGAAAGGAAGCTAGTCAACGCAAACACTGTGAAGTCCTGAAAAAGTCAGAGCAGAACCAATTGTTTAAAGGGTCAATGGCTATTTCGGAAGAAAAGGAAATCTAATGCAAGATAAATTCAAGGGCCAAAGGAGCAGAAGTATGTGTTTAAATTATTTTGCAGTGTTTGTTATTGTAGTGTGACTGATTAATAGTTATCACACACTGAAAAAAAAAAAAAAAATCAGAGTGAACTGCTGCACACAGAAGAACAACGTTCACTACTTTCCTCTATTCCAGACGATCTAGACGATCATGTGCTGTCACTTACACAGACAGTATTGCTGTTTTCTCCCAATTCCAACTCCTTTAAAATTATCCCTTCCAATATATCCTCTTCCCAATCCTCTGTCCTTCCACTAGCTTCTTATCCCCAGCTCCATCCCTTCTTGAAGTACCAGTTTCCTTCTTCAGCCAGTCCTATCATGGTACCAAATTTCCAGCACATCCCTATTCCCAAATATAATCTCATCCTTCTTGTCAAAATAATTTAAAATGCTCCCATGTCCACACCAACTCCTTCTGCAACTAGTCCCCAAGTCTTCTCTTACTGCTCATCTACTCTACATGTCTATCACACCGTTGTCTATCACCTTCCTGCCTCTTTGTCTGAAGACAGTTCATGTTCAGATCCGTCTTAGAAGTACATCCCCTGTAATTGAGGTTAGAGCACTGAGACCCTCCCAAACAGCCAAACCTCAGCTTTCACTCACTCTTTCGTGATGCAGCAGTTTTGCTCTGTTACTCTGCTGTCCAGGGAGGAGTACCCTCAGCCAAAAGTGGATGTGCTGCTCACTTTCAGCCTCTCTTCTTCCTCCCCAGTGGAGAAGACAGGCTAACCAGACAGGGCTATGAACTCTGAGGAAGAGGATGGGGAAAGAACTGAAGACGATGTAAAGTTGGCCTATGTTGTAGAGAAATGGGTCAGGCTATCACAGAGATATTGCTGCTACAGTGTTCCCCCCCCTCCCTCCCCCCCAAGAGTGGTCAAATACAGGAGCAGATTGCCAAGAAAAGTTATGGACTCTCCATCCTTGTAGGTGTTCAGTACTCAACGTGGCACAGCCCTGGGCAACCCGGTCTAAGGCAGACCTGCCTTGATCAGGGCTGGACTAGATAACCTCTGGAGATCCCTTCCAACTTAAACTGTTCTATGACATCTAATCATTTTGATATTGTATACATTTAAAACAGTACTGCCATGCTGTTGGTACATCATCCACCCTGCAAATCTAGTCTCCCGTTGTATTTTTATTCATTTGCCTTGGTTTTTTGAAACCAGTCTGTTTTCATCAAACTCAAGTCCCTTCCCTTACCTCAGCTTTAGTCACTTTCTCCCCCCCCCGCCCCTTTTCTGCTAACTGGCTTATATGCTGCTTTCTCCTCAGCTTCCAGCACATTTGTCTTCATCCTTCTTCCAGTCCGAATCTCACCAGCTTCTTTCCCTAATCCACCTTATTGCTTTTATTTCTGTGTATTTGCATCACTAAGCTTTTTCTTTAAACCTCCTGTCTGCCAGGAATTTTGTCAGCAAGAACTTGGGAGAGAAAGATTTCCTTTACCCAGTTCAAATATTGTACCTCATTAGTTAAAAAGCAGCTGAAAGCATCCATTTTTAGGAAAATACATGAACCCTGGGGTGGGGCCTGCAAGGCTGCTCAAGATTGATGCATGCGTATTCTGCTTAATCTCAAGAGCTGTCTCAGAAAAGACACAAGTACAGGCTTAGTCATGAGGTACTCACTGAAGTGAAAACTTGAGACTTGACTTTGCGAACTTTTGCAAATCTTCACAGATCATACGCAAGTTGCAATTTTCAAAGGCACATTGATGATAATATTTGGGAAGACTTTCACAAGGACAGTAACGCATACTGCATTCCTGAAATGATTAGTCACTGAAATACTCCTATGGTATTCATGCAGAGAACCATTCTTTAGGATGGTTAAAATACTTCCCACAAAAAAATCAGCCCAAGACAGAAAATGATTAGACTGAAAAAAGCATCTGATAGAAGGAAACAACAGCCAGTCGCAAGAAGTGATGCTGAAACAAGTCTTGCACTGTTAGTTACAAAGCAAAAGCAGTGAGTTAGTGAAGCACGTTGCTGACTTTATTATGCTTTTCAACAAAAGCTGCACCAGCAATGTAAACCCCGAGTATAACACTGATAGATAAAATACACCATACAGCAGGGTACATAGGTGCAATTTTTTATTAAAAAAACCACACACCCCCACCCCAAATTCTCTGAACAGAAAAAACTGTGAACTCAAGAATGCTTTACATTCTCAACACTCAGAAACCAGAGGGATATGGGGGAGCGGGGGAGGCTGGTTAAAAAGAAAGGACTTTTCATGAAGACTTCACCAAGTTGCCTAGCTGGAGAGCACCTCCTGTATTTTTCCCTCCACTAAAATTCAAACAAATAGAACCTTTTGGGTGCTGCCACTTGTTTTGCAGAAAAGATGCAATGTTAAAAGAGAAGTTTTTATGTAAACTCAATCTAGCAACTGGAAACAGGAGTCTCCGCTGAAAACCAGGAATTTAACAACTAAGAAATGGCAGGTGGAGTTTAGGCAGCTGAAAAGCAAAGCAAGAGCTGGTAGAGGGCATGCTGTCATGGAGCAGAAAGTGGGTTTGGGGCACTTGGGAACCCTGGCAGCTGAGAGGACAGCATGACAAGACCCCACGTAGTGGAAAATGTGGCAAATAACACCTGGAAAATAGTAGGAATTTGCCATTTAAAGAATGACGATACCACTATATTGCTGGACAAAAAAAATCTGCAGTGACAGTAGCAGAAACTCCTTAGAGGAAAAAAAAAGATGATGCTTAGAGGATGATTAACAGGAAATGGAATAAAGTTTGTAATAGCAGTCATGGAAGAAAACTTACGGTTATAAAATGCAATCTAGAATGTGCTGGAAGAACAAACTGGGAAAGACAGACAGGAAACAAGCTACTCCAGACATTCAGCAACCTTGTGATTGTTTACCCTCCTCGCACAGACAGCACTAGGTTTGAAATAATAGCTGTTTATTTCATTTCAAAAGAAACATCACTTTTTACTTTTAATACACTTCTAAATAATATACAAAACCATCGTAATTTTATAAAACTTATAAAAACAACAAATAAAAACCAATCCAGAAAAGTAAAATGGCAAATGACACATAACCCCACAACACTCAAACTTTCATTAAGGAATTTTAGGAAACTGCCATTCCCATGTTTGACAAAGCTGGATCCCAAAATCAGTTCAAGTATGTCAGCACAGTAACGTAATTAAGGTTTTTCTGATTTAAATACTGGCTGCATTAGGGTCTGTAACAACTGATATGATTGCAAATATCAGTAATTTCCCAAAACTAGTCTGATTAACAAACACTTGTGAAAAATCAAAATTAGTACCTACAATTAACATTCTGGTTAAATACACTTCAACTGTTAATTAATATGCATTACAGCCTTGTGGGTCTCAGTGCAAAAAATGACTGACATAGACTAAAAAACTGACTAGTCCAGACAAAGTTGTTTTAGAGGACCCAAGTGTATAGCTTACTAATTAGATAGGGTTATTTGACAGCTGTAAGCTCAGAAATAAAAACATAGCAGAACTAAGGCTCTCTGAAATCTTATTTCTGTTCCCATATGTACCTGTACATCTTTGCCAGTATTACACTAGAAATCTGTAGCAGGGTCAGAAATCAAATCTAGATCCTGTGGATGTTTTGATCAAATGCTTCAGTAGATGAGACATGGATTTCTTTCTTCATCAACAGCCCTTACCTTTTTCAGTATTTCACCATTGCCCTGAAACACTGATTTCATGCTATAATCGGTGAGACTGACTTTTAGCAAATAAACGTTAACAAACTACTTCACGTTAGGCACTTCTAAACTTCTACGTGCTTTCTCCTATAATCTTAACTTCTTTTACTGTATTTTTTCCAGTCTCTTGTAAAGGCAAGCAAAATGTAATTAAACAGCATTTTCCACCACATTAATCATCCACTGTATAAAATGGAAACAAGGCTGAAATACAGAACAAAAACCTCTACTAAAGAATCTAGTAACAATAGTTGGATTCAGATAGAGGGGTAAGATATGCAATTTAATAGCAAATTACACAGTTATTTTTTAGATAGCAAAGAAGTGTTGAGAATTATGAACGATGAGCTCTAACCCTGGCCCTGGAGAAGAACCTAATCAAGACTGACAGCACTGTCAACTGCATAAGCATGATGTATACACTCCGAGCGGCAGCACAGCTAACTTGCCGAGACTCACGTTGCCCAAAGCAGAGGTTTGCAGTCAAACTCAAGGCTCCTTTTTACTGTTTTTGCAGTATTTCAACCTTTCTGTTCCACCAGAGATACATCCTGATTATAATGCAGTTCAAGACTAATTCACTGCCACAGAGTTTGGTATCTCTTCAGAAATAACATATAAATGCAAGACCAAATTTATCACTGCCATAACCAAGTATAACTCTTCTGACTTCAGTGTGAGCACTGAGAACCACATTTAGCCTCACATAATTACTTTATGTTCCAGCAGACTTTTTTCCCCCAGTCATCATCATACATTCAGTTTACACTGTGAATCCCGTCTACAAATCATCAATGTTAAAAGTATTGTCAGAGATCAATGCTTGCATTTTATAAAAAAAAAAAAAAAAAAGGATTAACCAGTGCAAATAAAGAACGTTTACAAATCCTTACTCTATTACAAGATTATGCATATGTGTGCAGTTTCACGCTGTGGAAGTGCAGAGGATGCTATGATTTTCAAATGTATGGCACTTCAAAAAAACAACGCAGGCAGATTTGAAAGCCACCCACCAAGAAGAAGTCCTATACATGTGGAGAAGACTCAGGTTGATCCCAAATACGACTGCTAACTTCACATGTTTCTTGAACATATTAGCGAAGACATTACTGGTTAATCAATGGAGGTCAGAGTAGTTCCATCAGTACATTAACTGTTAGCAGTGCTGACAAAAAGCTAAACTCATGCTGCAGCTCTGGGACAAGCACCTCACCAGCAAATGCTTAGTTCAATGATCACATTTGCCTTGGGTGGCACTATTACAACACTGCTTCTAAGTAACTACCCTGATGACCAGCATGGCTTCCTGAGCCAGAGATCCGAAACAGATTTGGGAGTCTTCCAAGAGATATGATTCAAAAAATCCTGCATGGAAGGTAATGAGCAATTGAGATCCATGCAGCACACTTTGCAGAGATAGATCAGGATTCTGAAAGCTTTATTAAAGTACAAAAAAGTATACTAATGCACCTAGTCAATGATCAATGCACTAATGAGACAGTTATTCTTAGTACACTGCTGTATAGGTTTAGCATGAGAAAGGGCCATATAATTTGTACCAAAACATCAAATTCAAATATGACTGAAAACACCTATGCATCATTCAGAGTACTCGTGTGCATGGAATGGCTTGCAGGTGTATTGCAACAGGCACAATGTAACTCACCTGCCAAAACAAGCCAGCAAGTTTCTCTCAAGATGGTGTTCCTTGCTCAAAGGTGACACATTTCTTCTCTCCTGGCCAAGCTTGTAATATCAATGCTCAAGCATACCTTCTTTTATAAAAAAATAACCCATTTCTTTATTGTAGATAGATTGGTAATAAATTATTTTTGTTTAACAGTCAAAAAAGGATAAATAATATGCACACTCAGAAACTGAATGTTGGGCCCAAGATCAGAAAACAGCTAAACCTCTGGTAGGTCATCTGATTTTCTGTTTTATACTTGAAAAACTTAGAACGTGATTAACAAAGCTGGAAAAAAACACCCCACCTTTATCTCACTAACATGTGTGCTGAAAAATTATTTAAAGCACTAGATTTCATTCCAAGTGGATTTTCGCCCTGGAAGTCACAAAGTGAGAAAGAGACTTAAAAGCACTTAACCAATGAACCTATGTGTTTCCAAAACTACTGGCTTTCGGGGTTTGTTTTTTACCATCAAGTATATATACACAAAATACTGTCTATATCAAGAAGGCATCCAGATGATGCATGTCAGAATTGTATTCAAATTACTCCTAGAAATGAGCGGTAATCCCTATCTGCAGTAAAAAGAAAAAAAAAGATACAGTTAACTTCTGAAGCACTTCAGGAGGCTACTTAATCCTTAAATCATAAAACCTCCAGTTATATCAGTGAGTGTTTTAAATAAAACAAGGAACATTTGGTGAATAGGTGAATACTTAAGGGCTAAAAATCTGAAAAAAATTTAGACCAACTATTTCTGTTGATGTTTTACTTTTGTGTCAGACTTCTAACTCTCTTAACCGGCAAGAAATCACAAAAGTGTCTAATTTACATCACCAAAATAATTAATCCTGGCTGTGCCCCTTCAAATCCTGCAAATCCGCTGAGATTGCCAACAAAACAGGGAATTTTGAGTGGGTTGTTTTGTGTGGTTATGAGTTAATTAGTAATCTGATAACTACATTACAGATGTATCAGTATTAGCCATGACAGTTAACAGCAGTGTTTTTAGTCCATGCTTGCATTTCAGGAACTAAACGGACAGTCTACTGAATTGCCAACCTTTACTGTGAATTGCAAAAAAGATTACAAATATAAACTGAAAAACAGTACATCTAAATATATTCTAAGAAACTCCGTGTAATACCATGTTAGCTCAATACGAATATACTTAAGATACAGCAATACCAACTTACAAATACAGACCCATTTTCCAATTCTAGACAGTCTGTTATCAGAAAGGAAGTCCAAGAGCATTAAGCAGATAACACAATTTTCCCCTCAAGGAGCATATACAGAGGAAAACATTCAGCAGACAATAAAATACAGACTGAGGGAAGCACTAAGTAGTTGTAGAGTAACTCTGATATCTACTTTGAATATCACAGAACTTGCTGGAACTGTAAATTCCCTTCAAAACTGAGAACTTCATTTATTTAACAGGTGTTATCTTGGTGGAGCAAAGTACAATCCCACTATACAATTAAAAAAGCAGTGTAACCCAGAACATTTTAGCAGACTAAGTCACTGGAAGCATTCACTAATTTAGTCCAATTCCGGTTTTGAGTAACTGATCAATGATTCCTGGTGTGCGGAGCACAGAGCAAGAGGACCAAAACTGTACTCCCTTAAGTAAATACAACTAAGAGCAGATCAAGTTATGGACTTAAGGTACAGACAGAACCCCATAAACACCACTGTGCCATGACGGACCGTAAGGCTTCCTTCCCCTCCTCTCCCAGAAATGTGGTGTCCATGGACAGGCACGTCCCTCAGATTCCTCACTCCATGCTCAGAACAATACCTATGCACATCTCTATTTACAGGAACTTGCTTTTCAGAGCTGAATTCTAAGATTCCAGAAGAGGATTCATCTGTTAGGATCACAATCCATCTTAGGGATACATAAGCTAAGCAGAAACCTTCCTTCAATCTTTTGGGATCTTTTGTGGCACAAGGCACGGGAATAGGCTACCCAATTCATGCTCTCTTTACCAGGTGCACCAATTTCCTTGCAGCACAGAAGAGATGAAAAAACAAACTGCCCGCCTATTAATGCAGAAAGAGCAGAAAGCATGCTGTTGAGCTGTAGAAATGTGCAAGAGATGTGACAATACAGGAAAAAAGCCAGTGGCAAGGAAACGCGAACAAAGGTTGGCCTGGGATGCTATGGTATGTACATACGTATGTCAGAGGCAGCAGGAGTTACAAAAGGTAGCATGGGAAACAGAAATCCTGGGGATGATCAAAGACGACAGTACAAGCCAAAATGCAGACAGGAAAAGAGTAATGAAAGAATCGGTCTACAATAGCACTGAGACAAGTTAGATCTTCCCCGTGCGTATTTCTGTCCATTGCAATGCTTGAAACTGGAAGAATTGCCCTATCAGGAATGTGCTGTTCGCCTCGTGTGTGGAAACTCATCCAAATTCAGCTGAGCCCTACGCTTTGGAAAACAAATAGTTTCACAGGTGCCAACTAAAGACTCCTCAGAATTTAGTAACAGTGTTTCTCAAAGACTCCACCTACGCTGAGCATGTTTTAACCCAAAACTTTTAAGGCTAAGACTGACATGCAACAGCAAGGAAAGATCAACATCCCGCGCTCTAAGTGAAGCCCAATTACACTGTAAGAGAAGCAATCCAGTTCAAAACTGTTGTCTTTTAGCTTTATTTTAAAACAAACCCCATACATTTTATTAAGGCCAATACATAAGTCTGCAACAATACATACACACACGCACACACGATGTTTTAAGGAATGTCCAGAAAAGATGGTGTCCAGGGAAAGACCACTACCACCACCAAACTTAAGCTGAGGAACCCTCAGCCTAATGCCTCTGCACATCCAACAGAACTGTAGGTGAGAAGGCAGCCTGCAGGCAGCCTGCGCACCAGCAGCACAGCTGTGAGCGGGCACAGCAGCAGCAGCCTGCTGCTTAGACCTGTTCACTGCTCAAATTCCTACCAATTCCCTTCTCCTGGATAGTACACGACAGCAAAACGTGGGCCAGCAGTAGTCTGCTGAGCTGAAGCAGTACATAATTTGAGATATTCTAGAGACAAAACCAAATTTACAGCCTAATTTTGGCATCCATTACCAGGGAATATTCGTCACTTCATTATACCTGTGCCCATCTCCTCTGAGAAAAGGGATTGCCAGCTCATAACAGAAGTTATTTTAATGTTTAAGCATCAAATGCTACACAAGCATAAAGACAGAGTGAAGCCCGTGTGACTTTCTAGCTAAAGAAACTTTTACACTTGCTTAAGCATTTGCTTTATTTGAGCCTTTAATATAAGGCAAAATAACTCTTCCTCAGATAGAACACTTGAAATGAAACATTACTTCATTACAATAATGAGAATAGTTTATGTAAATTATGCCATCAATTTGAAATACATTTCTCAAAGCTGTTTAAAATGTTTATTTTTACTCCTCATCTAAGCTGCAATCTATTACCAAAACAATCATGTATCATTTGATAGTATTCCCGAGTTTCAGTTTCTGCAGTGATTCAGATGAATAGCTTCTGACATATATACAGCTTGAAAGCTCAAGACTTTAATGCACGAAATACAAAGAAACAAGCCATGAAAACATGGTTACGTTGTACTCTGCCATTCTAAAGCTGCATGGCAAATAGACTTACACAAAGAAGCTAAAATATACTGCGCACATACTACTTCTCTTAAAAAGCTACTAGTTAAGGACAAATTTAATTTTTCAGGTACAACCACCTTGAAGCTACAACAGAAGTATTTGGTATATAGTCCTCTAAGGCATAACAGATTTACAACACCTGAAGCAGAATCTTGAGAAAACTGTATGACAAGAGAAAATGTTTTCTTTGAAAGACTGTAAGGTTAAAGTTTCTGTACCACGGGAAACAGAAATAACGTTCCTTGACAGCACTGGTATCACTCTGCGTAAAACATCAAATGCAATTCTTTTGTAGTTCAAAACCAACCCTTAAGAGATTTTACACGTAACTGAAGCTGCTCAACTATAGGCTTGTTTTAACAGAAAATTTAACTTGCATGAAAGTCACATCATTTTTTCCTTACAAACAAGCACCGCAAATAAGACCTTATCAGAAAATAAAATCTTTGCATTATTGCAAGTTATTTTTCTAGAGGAGTAGCTTCTCATTATCCTGTTCTATTAAAAGTTCTAGACAAGCAAAGCTGTAGGAAACGACAAGAGAGAACAGGCTGTAAAACGCTTAAAATGATTTTGCATGGTATTTTGGCGAGTTGAAAGAGACGGAATAAATAGATGATTTCACAAGCTCCGTGCAAGGACCTTCTCCTGCGTTAGCAGCACGGCAACAGCTGCGCTCATGGCACTACAATACAGCAATGTTAAAAATAAGCAACTTCGTGCAAAAACAGTGAATTATTCCTTCCCAAATACACGCGTATCAAGCCGCACGTTAGGCCGAAAGAGCTCTGAAGGCAATTGTTTTAATGCCGTTTTGCAAGCTTGCCCTCCATCAAAATGGAAATATCACAGGGCGGGGGGAAGGAAACGTAAAAATAAATTAAACCCCAAATTTATGCACGGCCAGCGCCAGCAGCGAGCGCCAGGCGCGCCGGGGCGGGAGCAGGGCACGGAGCGCTCCAGGATCCCCCCCCGCCCGCAGCGCTGGCCGCCACCGCCCCCACGCCCCTCTCCCTCGCTGCTTCCCCGCCGCCCCCCGCGCGGAGAGCGCGCCCGCCGCCGGCAGCCCCCGCCCGTGACGCAGCGGCTAACGGGCGCCCCCGCGCTCGGGCCCGCGAGGGGGCAGGAGGCGGGGGGGGCCGGCCGGGGCGCCCAGGGCCCCCCGAGGGCGGGGGCGCCGCCCGGGGCGGGGAGGGGGCGGCGGGGGCCGCGACCGGTGTCCCGACCGGCGCGCCCCGCGGTGCGGGATACCGGCGGGCAGACGCGGGCAGGCCCGGCGGGAGGGGGAGGGGCCAGGCCGCGCGGAGCGGGCGGGCGGCGGAGCCGCGGCTTTATTCGTGTCGGTCGGTGCCGGCGCTGCCCGGCTGCCCCCGCTCGCTGCCCCTCGCCGCCTCCCTGCGCGCGGGGCGGAGGGCGAGGCCCGGTTCGGCGGCCCGGCGCAGCGGCCCCAGCCGGAGATGGCGGTGGTTAGAATAAGGCACACTGGGTAAAAACACATTTATATACTAACCTCGCCGAGAAATTTTCCAACAATTCCTCCGTCCGACCACCATGCACCAGGACAGGAAACGGCCGCCTCAGCGCCCGCCCGCCTCAGCACCGCCCCGAGCCGTGCGGGCGGGCCTCGCGCCCCGCGCTACCGCCTCTCCCATTGGGCGCGGCGCGCCGTGCGTCACGGCCTCCACTCGCCATTGGCCGCCTCCAGGCCCCGCGCCAATGCCCATTGGCTAGGCGCCCGGGGCCCCGCCCCGCGGCTTCATGGCGTCTCGGTTATGCTGGGTTCGGGGCGGCCGCCGCCGCCATTTTGTACCGCGGGGAGTGGGGTGCTTGTGCGTCAGCGGGGGAGCGAGGGAGCTGGGCGCCATTTCCTTCCCCGGGGAAGGCGCTCGGCGGCAGCGGCGCTCGGGGACGCCGCGGGTCCCTCGGCGGGAGAGGAAGCGAGGGAGGGGAGCGCGGGGAGCCGGGCGCACCCTGAGGCGGCTGCCCCTGGCAGTGCGGCCGGCCCCCCGCGGTGGGGACGGAGCGGCGCGGCCCGAGGAGGCGGGTGCCTGGAGCTGGGCCGCCGGGCGCCAGCGGGGAGGGACTGCTGGCTCCGCCGCGTCCCGCCCGCGGGCTCCAGCCCCACCGTCGCGGCCCCCACAGACGGCCCCGGCGCGTCCTGCAGGGCCCGGGGCGCCGCCGTCACCGTGGAGCGGGCGGGCCCACGGCAGGCGGTGCGCGGGGCTCCGTCCCTTTTCGGTGCGGGAGCCAGGCCGCTGGAAGGGTGCTGGGGCACGGTGGCCTTGCGGAGGGGCTGCTCGGGGCAGGGCGTGCGGGCAGGGCTGGGGGGAACGAGCACCCTGCCCTTCCCCAGTTTCCTTATCTTCTGCTGCCATTTCAGCCAGCTGTGGTGGATAAGGACTCTGTTTTTAAAGTTATGCTTTGAATATTTATCCTTACATGATTTTTTTTGGTCTGGAAACATATAATAGTCCAAGAACAGCTCCACAAGGAATTAAAAGGTATTACAATTATTTTGGTGGACGATTTTTCAAGAAAACCCAACTGCAATTAACATGAGCTATCGCCATTGACAGGACAATAGGCCCAGCTCTATAGGGCTTACTTGGCCTTTCTGATCATGATATAAAAAAAGCATGTAAGACTTCTTTTTTGCCTGAAACTCCAGAACAGTAGTTGTAAATTCTTGCAGTCATCCCAACAGCCAAAAATGGCTTATTCCTGAATAGCCCTAATACAGAGCAATTCTCCTTTCTTAGTTTCAAGTTTTCCTTCCTGTTTCTTAATTGAAAACTTTCACCCAAAATACAAATTACAGTGATCAGTTTGATCTGAGGTACAGTAACAGTGAAATAGCCAAGACAAAATTCTGGTTTGGGTTTACCAACTCTTTTATGTTAATAGATTACTTGTTAACATCGCTGTCAAATCCTACAACTCAGTATTTCCTATTCTGAAGTGCTTTGTTTCTAACATCAACATCTGAGAATGTCTGGTTATGACAAGCAGAAATAGGCAAACCAATGATATACCATTTAAGTTAAATAAGCTACATGTTGATTGCAAAGGAATTTATAATTGCTGCCACAATGCCACACAAATTAAGCTTTTCCACATTCCTGGTTCTGGGTATGTGGAAGGTCCCACAGAGCACAGGGAAGAGAAAAACCCATCTCAAGGGACTCAACTCTGGCTTTTACAGTCCATAACAGCACAATATAGAGAGCCTTGGACCTTCCAAAGCTTTTCTCAAATTCTGATAAACTCACCCCCCCCCATATTCAGGTTAAAACTTGAATAGTGCATTGAGCAGAAATGCAGAACTGTAGTGCTCTTTCCAAATACATTTTATAAATTAAATGAAATGGCCACATCTGCATAGATTTTCAGAAGCAGTGTTCATCCACTGCTGATCATATATCAAAGACAAAAACTTAATTAGTAGCCCAAGTCATGGAAAACTGGTAAAGTTTTAACCAACATACTAAGTTTGGACCAGCATTACCTGAACTCGGCCACATCTGTTATATCAGAACCCATACATAGACAACGCTGGGTCTACCACTAATACTGACTGTGGAACGAACCACATCCTTCCCCCTGGGAGCCTACAGCACCCACTGAGGAGCCATCCCCTCGGCTGCGCTGCTCGGAGCCATCTGCGAGCATCAGTCCCGCTGCTGAAACTCCGGAGAAGGATGCAGCCGTTTATCTTGGTGCTGAATGCATACAGAGAGCATCAGCAGGGGTATGACTGCCTCCAGTATGAACTGCTGAAGTACAAAGTGCTTACAGTTTCTGAGCAGCATCTCAAGGGAGTTACAGGGGGACAAATCCAGGCCCAGGAAGTTAAAATGGTCAGCAAGAGAAAGTACATGAGAGGAAGGACTGAAAGGGAACTTGACAAATGTGCAAAGATAAAATGTGCCGAGAAGCTTCATGATGTTTCTACTCTTTGAGAACTGATAGTTGCAAGAGGAGGAAGTTTCCTTTAGAAAAATACAACTTAACCCATAAAACTTATCAGGTATCAATTACTAGTCACAATTAAAACCATCTGCATGTTTATTGTTGGGTATTCTGTAACTAATCCACTACAGACTTCTTGATTCTTGCAGTAATAATTCTGGGCTACAAGAGATTTGAACAGAGCTTTGCTGTACTACACTGACACCTATTAATAATGCCTTTAATATAGTGATTTAGGAAAAAAGGGTATTAAATTTACTCAGTATGTCAACATTTTAAAAAATAGTGTATGACATAAGCCTTTTGTATTTAACACAGTTAAGAGAACTGTGGTTGTGACTAACATTTCTGCTTAAAGAAGTATTTTAGAGAGGAAAATACAAACCTTAGAGCTATGTAACTAGAACAGGACTCCCAAGTACTGTAAGAATACAGCTACATTCAAAACACCACACTGAAATAATTGAAGATAAGGATTTGCTTTAGATGTTTATTAATCCAAGGAGATCTTCCATAATAGAAAAAACAGAGGCTTTAAATTTCCCAGCTCTTCCTTTAGAGTTGCATTATCCTTGAAAATGGAATGGATAAGTGCAAGTTCTAGGAGGAAGATCAATTTTAAATTTGACATAAGTGTATCACTGAAATTGATATATTGCATCACAAAATGCACTATCACCACCAACAACAATGCAAAATTGTTTTGCAATTTATATAAATACATTTCTTGGAGCAAAGGAAAACAAAGTTCTAGATCCATTCTTAAAAAAAGATGCTCCTTGCTAACCAGTCTAGCGACACATAAAAGCACCCTTGAAGTAAGACTGTATTCCTCACACCAAGATAAAATTCTTCCCTTGACTTGTGACTTGAAAAATATAACTGTTCCAGAAATGACAATGGCACTAAACTCGTGATTTTCCCCTCTTTTTTTTTTTCATCTGCTTTGTATATAGAGCCTTCTCACTGCTGCTCTGTCATATCTTCTGCCATGACGCAAAAGCGTCTCATGTGTCCTGAAAGGTTCTCTTACATTTTTGGGGATGCATAACACGATAAGCAGATACCCAACAAGCAGATGTTCAGAAATTATTTATGTCAAACTGGGCATTTTTCAAGGTCAAGGAATGCACAGGAAAAGGCATGCTGTAATTATGTCTCTCACCTTTTTCTACAAAAATAAAACCTTGTCTAGAGATTATCTTGAGGCCGGAGTACACTTGTACGTGCTCATGAGTTACACATTTACAAAAAAACCAGTTCTGCTATATGTACTTGGCCAGTCAGCTAAAGATTCAAAAGTACTACCGTGGTTCTCATACCACTACTATAAACTCTGATTCAAGGCTTGATTTTTTAGGCTTTTTCACATCAGGTGCAATATCCATCCTTTTAAGTCCACAATTTGCTTTTAAAGTATCCCTTTGGTATTCGGCTAGGGCAACGTGGCATTACAGTCCTGGCTCAGTCTCTGACATTAGCACTCTGTGTGCAGGGAACTGTACTTGCCCAAGAAAGGCAGACCAGAGAGGAGTGACTGGAAAAACCCATTACACCTGCTCAGAGAAGCGCTAGCGGTTGTGCAACAAATGGAAGGCAGAGCATGGTGCTGGTCAGCTCATCAAGGAAACCCCAAACCATGAATTCCTGCTACTCTGCTGATACAAAAAACCACACCACACAAACCAATTTTCTGAAGACTGCATTTTGAGTATCATAATATATATATGTGCATTTCATTTTTACAGATATAAACTCAGTTTATTTGTAACCTGTATTTAAGTTTTGGAGGCTTACATTAAATTAAGGTAGCTTGTTTAATATCAATTGTAACAGCAGGTGACATTTTTATATAAAAACAGCCAAAAGGAAAAAAAAACCCAAACATTTGATTTAAAAGACCTGACACCAACGATCTCAAGGCAAGATCAAAAACCTATGTATTTTTGCTTTTAGAAAAGAAAAAGGGGGCATTTAAGCCAACCCATTCACAGCATCTCCCTGCTGGCTTCTTCATACAGTGGTTTTGATAGTGGTCCCAGAGGGAACTGTATTTTGCCTCTCTAGCTAAAATACTAGTTACTATAGCAACTTTGAAGGAAGAAAATTGTAGCTTCAAAAATGAAAGATTGGCAAAACTTCAAATACACTGTCTGGATCAGGCAGACAACAGCACACACTGATGCTGGGAGTGCAAAAAGAGGGGGAATGAAATGCAAGAGTAGTGCACCTGCACTACCACGTGCTAGAAAAAGAATATTTTGCAAAATTAGGGGAAAAAAATTGCATTTGTAGCTCATAGCCCAGATTAGCCAAATTGAATTGCCGTTTTTAATAGATTGCATATACAGATGTTTCATCCACACACTTCAATCAATTAAGAGCAGAACTTCACATCTTATTTACCTGCTTTAGAGAAAACTTTTTCCTCAGTGCTTACGGTACACATTTGTATCCAAATTTCACCTTGTACAGTGAGATCTTTAAGAAAAACAAAGGACACGGAGGGTGGTTTGTTTTTTTTTTTAGCAGCAATGAAATATCACTAACCCCTTTTTACATAACCGAATTCAAGTCACAACCAGAGGTGACTGCACCACAAAGTCACCAGGTACAAAACTGCTAGTTCATTTTAAATTAATAACTTGAAATTATTTTCCCCAATACATCCCTTATTTTTATTTTTTATAAACAGCAAACATTTTGCTATTTTTGTACATAGGCTAGCAGGCTTGTTTCAATATGAAAGTGCTAATTCATTTACAGATTTATCAGTTATGTAGTGCTACATTAAGTGTCCAATATTCTACATATGAACAATCTTGATAAATGGAAATGATGAAGATTAAGTAAGGCTATCTGATTACCTTATCTTATTTACATTAAAAGAACAGACACCCAATGGGAAGGGAGAAAAAGGAAATAAATTGGGCAAATACTCATACCGCCACAGGTGTAAAAATTAAGTCTGCCTTCTAGCTTGTCCTGTAAATGAGACATTTTAAATAGTCCTGCAGCCCATGCCTATTTTTTTCCTCAGAAAAAGAAAAGCTGCCTTCATGACATCCCCTCTTGATTTCCGATTTCCAAAGTGTGTCATTTGAAGCTTTAAATTCAGATTCTTCCTATCTTCAAAAAAACCTCTGGTTTGCTTTCCAGTATTAGGTTGCATGATCAGGTCCCACTTCTGGGGCTTTTGTCCAATCTATTTATCAATTAGTTTAGAGTGAGTTGTAGATAACATGAACCAGTTCTGGAACCACTATTGGGAGGAACACAAGCTCTTCACTACAATCACACAGTAGCAGGAAAAGTGATAATTCAATTCATTCCTGGGGCAGGGCCTCCAAAATTAAATGAAGTTGGCACAACTGGAGCATTGAATTTGTATCCTCCATGCTTTTCAATCATTTTGGATTCTAAAACAAAACAAAACAGAAGGAAGATATTTTAGTGCGTGTGTAGGGGGGGGAAGACAGATCAAGATTTTGTGACTGACCATTTTGAGTTTCTCAGAGATACAGGTTTAACCTGGGGTTACCCAAAGAAAGAAATCAACACCCACAAAGTGGAAATGTGCCAGGCCCCAAACAACAGATGGACGGATTATTTATTTATTTATTCATATTTCTCCATATTGTTATAGCTATGCTTATGAATTTATATTTTAAAAAGCCCACACTTTCGCTTTTGGACATGAGTATGTCATTTTCACATTTCAGAAACAGGACTTGGATGAATGCTGGACTTCTGAACTTGCTAACAGGCACCCCGGTCTTTCTGATTAACATTAATAGACTTCTCAGTCAAATCAGTAACAGGGCACATGTACAAAAAAGCAGTACACAGTATTAGCTGAATTTTCAGTGTTTCTATCTCAATTCAACAATATAAGCAGAAATAGCCACTGAAGCACCAGAAACAGACTTTAGTATACATGCATTTCCTCCCCATACCCAAGCAGATAATTTGGAGTTTAGGTTACTAGACCACATAATGTAATTCTGAGAGAAAACTACCAAGTTTATCACTTTTCATTTTCAACCAAACCTTAAGATCTTTAAGCATCTGAGGTCCACATATCCATCACTGTAACTAACAGTGATAGTTAAGCTGTCTGGTTTTACTAGCTGCATATTCTGTCCTTTGAAGATTACTGTAAGACTGGGTTTTACAAGCTCTAATACATGGACAACTGAAAATTAGGTGGGTAAAGAGCAGATAGAAATGTGTATTTCTATCTACCTTTACTATAATCTAGATAATGCAGAAGAAGGTTTACATTATTCCCAGCTCAAGATAACAATGCTTATGTCTTATTTCCAGTCTAAGAGCTTTCTCCTACCTCAAAATAGCTGCAATCTCTCTTTCTGGGAGTACGGGACAGCTTGTATTATCTAGAGGATCTGCATTTTCTCTCTGTTTCTTTGGAAACAGGCCAGAAAAATGTTGCCATGGCTGATGAAGGAGAACATGACCTGGGGAACATGACCTCCAGAGCACACAGAAGACAAATCTCTTTGCTTATAGAAATTCTTCTTAGCTACATTAATGGGAGATAATTATATTCCAAATCCTTCTAACAGGGTGTCCCCATGTGTGGTAGGTAGCCTAAATGGAGCATTGGTATACTCTGATAGCACACAAGAATTTCCTGTAAGGATCTAGTTGCTTAAGTTAAACTTCAAAATCTAAACCTAACTTGCTCTATCAATAAGCAGCTGAAAAAAAAAGAGAACATTCTTTTTCATAAAATGCACAAGTAGTATGTAATCTTATCAGTATGTCTAGTGCTTCACAGGGGTCACAGTGAAACTGTATTTTGTAACCATTAAAAGCGGACCATTCTGGACACTTACAAGCTTTGTGAGGTAGTTTAGGCTATTTTCTGACAAAAACGACTTACAAAATGTGCATTCCTACTACTAATCTTTTTGTTGAAAGACTTCTGAACTTCTATTTTGAAACACCTTGTAGTAATTGCTCAGTAAGATGCAGGATATGAGACTGGACTGATCACTCAAAATTCAGCCTTGACTTTAGAGACTGATGTATTTTGGCTTACTCTCAAACACCTGGGAAAACTTGCAAAAAAATCTGCCTGCTTCCTATACTTTTAAATCTGTGTTATCTGTATTGAAGAATAGCAATCCGAAATATTTAATAGGCTTAATAATGTAGCTTTACAGATGGATACTACTTCCATAATTTGGTATTCTCCCACCCATAGAATCATTGTCTATCCCAGCTGGACTAGGTCACATCAGGAAATAATCTGTCAACCACAATGTTTGGTGTTTTTTTGTTTGTTTTTTTTTTTTTTTTTTACTATACCTAGAGTTCATCCACCTTCAGGTAATCAAATCAATTGTTTTCAAATCCAAGCAATTATGACAAATATGCTTTTATTTACTTGGCCACTTCATTAAGACATTTTCTCTCATTCCTTACACCTGTGGTATACCATACAATTTGTGCACTGAGGCTTTGTGACCTGACAATCTTAAAGAGATTTCAAACATCTCTGGAGTATAAAACAACCCTGCTTTGATGAAGACATTACCAGGCTTGAATTATAGGCATTTTCTGATTATGCTTCTTGAGCACATAAACAGCAAACAGTGAAAGAAGCAATTAACGGTATAAAGGGGGAAAAATACCATGTGCTGCCCGCCTCTGATCTGCCAGAGTTGCTATGTCCTGCAATTGTTTTCTTTGTTCTTCATTAAGACCCTGTGTCAAAGCTTGGTACCACACAGGATTACGATTCTGAATTGCTGCAAGAGAAAGAAAACATAAGCAAAAGGAAAGTCTTCATTAAAACATGCTGTAACTCAAAGCTTACTAACTCACTACCATTTTCATCAGAATAATATTGTTAGGGTTACGTAATTCAAGACATTTAAAAACACTTAATACAAACTCTGACCTCTTCCCTCCCACCATAAAGTCATTCAAGTGTCTCCCCCTGCTCTGAAAGTTTAATGTTGGCTTCCCCTTTCCAAAGAAAGAACTTGTTCAAAGCACATATTGGAAAGCCTGTTTGGAAACTTTCAACAGGTTGTAGTTTACAATGGTACACACTAAAATTAAGTTGGCCAGGAAAGGAAATAAAGTTACTTACTCTGAAAAATTGTTTTAAATATCTGATATTCATCAATAGGGTTGTCTTCATCATCAATAATTGTGGAATAGCCTTCCAAAGCAGTCTCTTCGGCATCATCTTCTTCCCAGTCTTCATCATCTCCATCTTCGCCTGCCTGTTTTGCTAGAATTTCTAGATATTCTTGACCATCTTCATCAATGTCATCTTCATCACTCCCCAATTCCTCTGAGTTAAGTATCACACACAAAAAAAGTTTATCTCAACAATAGTAAGAACAACTCTTTAGGTAGATGGCTGATTATGCAAAACAGGCAATGGAACTGATAAGAGTATCATGCAGACTAGAAAGGGGGAAGCTCATTTAACTCCTCTCCTAGCATCGTGGTCTTCCCCCCCCAGCCACTCCTTCCTTCACTTACACCAACTGTGTAAGTGGGGAAGGAAAATTTTATTGTCACAAAAATGTATATAGAAAAATGTATATACAGATAGTTTGGAACAGCACTTGATAAACGTTTAAACAAAGCAATATTCGTGCTCCAAAGAAAGTTTGAAATAATTTGATGAAAACACTTTTAAAGTCACATTCAAAATGGCTGTTGAAAAGAATGCTTGAGAAATACAAAATGTACTAGTATGAATGATGTATAATGACAATAGCCTGGAGAGCGCAGGATTCAACAGCAGAGATCAAAAAGAAACTGAGCTTTAAGTACATAGATGAAAACCAACAGATATTCCTTTGAATGTGGAAAACTGTTCCAATCATTCACTCATGAAGACACCAGGCTGATGATGGAAAGATAAAAATAGGGAACAAAACCTAAAAGCTTAAGGTGAGCATAGGGAAAGGTGGAAAAAAGTAGTACAGGGAAGTTGTAGGTAATTTTGAACTTCATATAAAGAAAATGGCAAAAGATGTGAAAGTCTGAAATGCCTGTATGAAGGAAGTCTATAAAGGCTGATGAAGTTGAGATTACATTAGTCAGGGGAGGGAATCACAAGAACGATCATTTTCAATACACAGCTAAAACACCAGCAGCTCATGGGACAGTTTGTAATACATAGTCCAAACTGTACAATGGATTAGAAGGATCCCTGGAAACTCCTTCTACTGACTCTTACCCGTCACTCAAATGGGAAACATGTCCCAGTAATAATTCCTCAGCAATGACAGCATCCACACACAAAAGCTAGCCTGATGTGACTTTGAAGAGACTCAGCCTAGGAAGTTAAGTTTTTAAGAGGGACTGGAAAGTCAGTCAGACATACTTGAAAGTCGTTAAAAGATGTCCAGTGTTCTACCGCAGCTTTTGATTTTTGGAATTAGTGAACTTGGAAGAATTCCAAAGAAACTCAGCATCTCCATCAGAAAAAAAATGAAAACCACAAAGTAACAGTGATGTTTCAGTTTCCATACCTGTTTCCTCATCTTCTTCAGCTTCATCATCATCATCGCTGTCATTTTCATGCTCTGCATGACAGGCATATGCTCTTTTCAATCCATTAAATAAAAGGATAAAAGCTGGCAGGATCTGGCCAGCAACTTGATTTAAAACCTGTGGTATTTGCTCCAGATCAATAAGAGCACACAAGCCAAGCACACACATCTTTCTATCATGAAGTCTACAAAACAGAAGAGTAAAAAAAGTTTGGTTATGATTTACAAGCAGGTAATATAGAGGTGTATCACAGAGAATAATCTCCAAAATTAGAAACACTTACCCCAAGAAACAGTCCACGTCATTAAGCCACTGTGTTATGAAGTGATTAGTGACAGGCTCCACATTATTGGGAAAACGAAGATTTTCCAATGTATTTAATAGTAAATGAGGATTGTAATACAAAGCAGCTATGGCAACCTGGAGGCACATTGTTCGCAGTTCACTCGTTTTCACCTCTCTGGTCAATCTTTCTAATGCAGCTTCCACAAATAAGGGTATGCACTGAAGAGTGAGAACCATTACAAATTTAGTGATCAAAAATAAATTTTGTAGTTCTGTATTTCACACTAAAGTTAAGAAATGGCATAAAACCAGTCTGGCGCATAAATACAGAGGGCATAAAATGGGAATGATTTTTAATTGCCAGAAGTCATATACAAAGATGAAATGAAAAGGTAAAAAGATTTAATCTACTCTGAGCACATGGATTTTGTGACATCATGGACAGTACATCTAATTCCTGGTTCTATAATCTTGTGTTTTAAAAATGAAAAATAGAGGAAATGCATATACTAGGAAGTCCAGAAAAATCAGCTTAGTCTTTTTTAATATCCACAAAGTCCAGAGATATTACTAACATTCCAAGAAAATAGCTATTCAAAGGAGTAGTCTCTTCAAAGGTGCCACACTGAAAAAAAAGTTTGCTATAGAAGATTTTCTTTCAAATAAATTAAAGTTTCCAAGGACCATATCCACAAGTATTAAAAAGGATGCAAAAAATGTTTAAACAGCTATTATACAGTGCTTGTCATGTACACAGCAGAAGCACACAAATCCATCTCTCAAATTCTAACTTCCATATGTGCGTAATGAAGTCCCTGGTTCCTCTACAACATTAACTGGGATTCTAGGAACTCCATATTCATTTTTATTTATTTCAAGGCTATTAACTGGACAGATTGAATAATTTCCATGAAATATTCACTAGAATTAACTCGGAATATAATTAATTGACTTTTAGAACCAAGATGTTCCTAAAACAGCACTCTTCCAGATACACGAAAACACTTGAGTTTTGCAGTGTCCTAAATTCTGGAGACAAAGTGTGCAATAACTCTCTCTGTAGTGCTGTTGACTGAGTAACACTGAAGTAGAAGACAGGATTATTAGTCACACTACACAAACTTCTCAGAATGGAATTCATGTTAATACATAATTGAGTCATATTTGAGAATAAAATCTTTTAAAAATATTAGTTATAGCAACCAAGGTTGTTACCAACCTGATCAATGCCACGCCCTTTACACTGAAGAATAATTACTTCTAACAGCTTTGCTGCATGACATTCTGCATCTTCTCCAGCAACTCCTGTAAGGACCTGAAAAATAATAATTACTGTTGATGATATTCCTTCAAGAAGCATTTTCTATATACTGCTTTGCTTTGAAAAGCGGACATAAGTTTACCCATTCTATTACAACGCTAGCATAAACATCCATCAGTGAAGCAGCCAAATCTACAGCAATGGCTCAGTATCACAACTAGACTGAAACATTGTTGAATGCAGGTAAAACTAATCTACAAATACTCAATAACTCTATGGACGCAGAGCTTACAACAGTAACTGTATAAGCATCAGCTGCCATTTTGTAAAGGTTTATTTCCGTACGCAAAACAAATTTTTCTTACGCATTCATGTACTGAATTTTGTAAAAATTATATTTAGAAATTTAGGATATCCAGTGGGAGACCACACAATACCTAAAACTTCTGTGTTAAAAGATTCACCCTGCTCAGCTAATAAAACAGTAATCACTAAGAGGTTATAACAGGCTAGTTTTCTTTTTTATATACATATAAAATGTTGAAGTATTTACAATCAGCCTAATCAGCCTGGATGCAACTTGTTTTCAAATAAAGGCTGGCAAGAGTTATTCACTATAATATTAAACATCTTCAAAAGAATTACTCAGGAAATACCATGGGCAGGGCAGCTGACAGTTCACCATAGTTCTTATATAGACACAACACATGATATCCAGAAGTGGAAAACTGAAATCCCCACAGATTACTATTAGAGATTATAAAATATTAACACCATCTTATAAAGAAGTATTCATTTCCTCGCATAGGGCTAACATTCTGGAAAGCTTTGTATTCTACATATTGATTGGATAAAGAAAGCCCAGTTGGCAGCTACCTATAATAGACAGGAGCTGAGAAGCTAAGTTAAACACAGAAACACTGCCCAAAAGTGACTGAACTGAGTAAGAACAACTGCATTCTGCTCCCAGCTTTCATCACTGACTTGGCATGAACTTGGGAAAATAACTTCCTATTCCTATCCCTCTACTTTCCATCCCTACTCCACTTGTTTTATCTAATATATTTAAGACCTTTAGCATACATATGGTATGTGGTATCCTAGCCATAGCGAGGCTACAAATCTCAGATAAAAGAAACAATCTACCCTTTTGCAATATGCATATGCATGTTTTGCATGCCCGTATGCACAAAGTTATTACAAAAAACACACATGCACAAAACCCAGGGTTGTTTTATCTGCTTTTGTTGTGTATGATTTATTTTTCCCTTTTAGCAAAGGCATATATCTTAAATTTAATGCAACCTCGTTAGATTTCTCTGCAATAACTTAATAATTTGTGGAATCACAGAGGATGTTAAATAGCATAATGCTTTAAGAGCAGACGTCAAAATTCTTCAGTTTCAGAGTCTGCTGTTGTGGAAAAAAGTGCCCAGTTTCACAGTGTATTACTTCAGAGATCACAGATTTTGTTATCACAAAGGAATCTACCTACCTTCTTGCACATACTGTAGATCATTTCAAGATATTTTGTGTCTGACAGAAGTGTATCTGTATCAACAGTAACATAATTATGCAAGAGAGGCATCATGTCTGTATTAGAAGAAGAATGATCACAGTTAGATATTGTTTGCATGTTTTATTAGATGAGCTGCTAAAATCAGGTTGAAATCTATGTATTGATAAGTTAATTACAGTTCTTGCTTAACATTTATCAAGATAAGTGTGCATCTAGTCATAGATGCTGTAGCAAAACAAGTCTGGATGCAGCAACAGTGGAATAAAATACTTCAAGCGTAACCTCGCTTCAGTGTTCTAACATTTCAATCAAGATGCAATTCATTGTACGGTTGAAATCACCTATATGAAACCATTTGGCTTTCTGATTTATTTGTGTTACTTACCAGTAAAATAATCAAAGCCATCCTGCTGAAAGACTTCAAAAACAAGAGGAAGAAGCTGCCACATTTGTGCTGAAACTTGTTGACAGGTCAGACTATGAGCCAAGGAAAAGATCTCCTCATAGAACTCTAAAACAAACAGAATCTAGGTAAATTTAATGCCAGTCCCATGCTAAAAAAAAATAAGCCAACAAAAGTACAGATACCTAATACATGCTGCTGCAAAACTGTTCCAATGACTTGCAAACAGATCCCTTCCAGCTGCTGGGTAATCTGAAAAAAAGGAGATTTATGACTGTTTTCAATACTTCGGAGTTGAAATCAAACACATTTTAAAATACAATTACTCAAAGCCATTTCTATTTATACAATATAGTTTTCTAAAAACAATTTAAAATTTCTCACATTTTAGAGCACTAAATGTGTAAGAGCAGCACTCTTAGCTAAGGATTTGTAAGATAGCTTTTAATACGAGGTGGTTTTGGAATATTCTTTGAATATTGGAAGAATCTCATTATACGGTATCCTTTAAAAAGGAAAGCCTGACAGTAACCCTATGCAACAGTTCAGTCCCATTAAAACACAATAAGTAAACGTATATATCAAAGGGCTAAGCAATGGAAGTTGCAGGAAGTATTTGCTGTTCCAGAGAAGTGAAATTTCAAAAAACCAAAACCAAAATCAAACAAATACCAAACTACCCCCCAAATCTATCTTAGGAAGTTCATATGGTATGTGGACCATCAGTTTAAATGCTGGTCTACAGATTCAGACACTCTTCCCAATTAGTATTTATTAGTCCATGGAACAACTAACAAAGCAGTCATTAAGCTGTTTAGGGCACTTACCTTGCATAGGGACAAATAAGGGTTGAGTTTCTGGTCTTAGCTATGCAGAACAGAATTTGAAACTAACCAGCTAAATACCTTATATCTCTTGGAACACTGGTCATCCTGTGTGAGATGTCTCTAAATATAAATGTTTACTGATCAATGTTTTACAATTGAGTTCCTCAGGACAAACATATCGTTACATAAACTTTTCATTTAGATAGCAAGAATCTGCTGACAAAAACAAGTACATGAAAAGCTTGCTGACCAGCTTCAGCAACAAGTCAATGAGCTGAACGGGTTCTTGGTTTATTGCATGGCAGCACTGGATTCTGCCCTTGAGCATTCAGAATTTGTATTATGCTGCTTCCTTAGTAAAGTCTTCAGAGCCTTGAGAGTACAATTTATTACTGAACTGTTTAGTCACTAAAAAACTATAATGTATTTATCAAAAAACAGTAGCTGACTTTGTCAAGAAGGATTTTAATCACCAATAGCATCTTTTGAACAAGCTGTACTCTGGACAGAAGTTAGTCCATTCAGTACAACAAAACTAAATAACAAAAGTTTTCATCACACTAGAGAATTCTACAGTGCAGATTAGGCAGGTAAAAAAACCCTATCTTTTAGCATAGCCACAACAGCTTTATTTACAGACATTGATTCTGTTGCAGAGAGCAAACTAAGTCAGCAGAATCAGTGTTCAAAGCTAACTGAAGTTTTATCTATTTTCTTTGAAGGGCAGACCTTATCAAATCAGATGGGCTTTTCCAGCTGTGCTGACAGACTTCCATCTGTTAGAGACCAGTTGCTTCCACCTATTTGAACAAGAACCTGGATTCTTATGGGAAATACTGTGGCAAAATTTAGGCTCTATTACTATACATATTGTATTAGAAACGTGACCCACTCTGTTACAACTTTGTTGCATGACGAGTACTTCACTGTTGTCTGTTTTTAAGATGTTTTTGGCTGAAAGGACAGTTTTTCAGATAACAATGTCAGGAACACTGGAACTACGAAAGACTTTGTGTCTTAGACAATACATATTAGCTTTAAAGTAATTTTTACTTACTTCCTTGTGATCTTCAACTACACTGAGAAGTGTATCAATAGTATTCAAGATTCCCATTGCTGTCACTGCTTTGTCATCACTGCCCTCTTCATCTGGTCCAGTCTGGATCACCTGGTTAAATGTCATTGCCTGCATGTAATAGCAAAACAACGCATAAATATGTCATTTAATGAGGACATGCTTGGAGATGAAGAACAATTGTGCAAGTCTGATATTCTACACAATTTAAGGAGGACTTCTGCTAAGAAAACGTGTATGAATATTAGAAGGTGACTGCTCCATTCCAGTATTTGTTTTCAAGATCAATAAAATCTGAATATTAAGCCATTTGGGCTGTCATCCTTTATCCATTCATGAATAAAGATATAAATGACATCACTTGCCATGCAAAAGAATACATTTTCTACGAGTAAGTTTTTCTGACACAACATTTAATTGTTAGCTGAACTAGACTGGACCACTTTGCAGGCATTCCCAGAGGACAGGCAAACAATTTAGTCTGAACTCCAAGGCAAGGCCCTTTAATAGGGAAGCACTGAGCTGAGCTCTGCTTTTGAAACCATTAGGACAACTTGCTAGATATGGCCATTCAAGCTCTGAATTTCTCCCGTACATTCAATTTTATTTTCGTATTACATACAACATAACATTATTGTCATACCAAATTTTTTATTAAAAATCTGCTCTTTAATTTCCCATTTTAAAACAGAAAACCTAAGTCACATTGTAGCAACTATGTAAAATGCGCTACCAAAATTCATTATTAATACTATCGGGAGAAAATACATACAAAGATTTCTCAAACATTTCTACAATCGTTCTTAGAAATTTCCATTTAGTTCAAGGTATGAAGCCACTTCTGAGAACAGTCTAAATGTAGAAGAAAATTACTTGTATTAATGCACTTAAGGAGACTGGAGTAACAACAGCTATTGATTGATGGACAACTATCTTAATTTTAAATACCAATCTTTCACGTATTAAACATCTTCCTAAGTCACGAGAAAGTCTTACCAAATGCTGTGTCATTTCTACTGCAATTGGGGTAACTTCTTCACTATATTCACAGATCATCTTCTGAATCACATTAGTAAGATCATCATTTTCGGTCTCTCTTATAATATGAAGTAAAGCTTGCATTACAGGTCTAATGAATGGAGTAATATATTCTTTAGCTGTAAAACAAGTGGAAATATTTGAACTGACATTCTTACAAAACTACAGTATCAGTATAAGAAAGTTGATATATACTTTATTAATATTTAGTGGTTCAGCATTAATATGCCAAAACCATGGGTAGTATAAATCATTATAGCAATACTAACATTCCGAACAATTTTTAAATAAAAATGTATACCAAGAGGAACACAACTGAAGTATGAAAACCAGAGTTCTAGTCTTTATGGAATGAAAGATTACTTATCAATGCAAATTTTAATTGAGCAGGAATGGGTACATACACATTTTTGTCACATTAGCCAAAGTATTCGATATAGAATTTATGTTTGCTTTGTGGCTTTTATGCCAGCTTCAGGAATGCTAAGCAATGTAAAGCCTGCCAGGATAAAGACAACTTTTTTAAAAAAATAAATTTTAACATGAATGAACGTATGCCAAGACAGATATGTTTATATTGCCACTGTAGTTCTGATTCAATGATTAGGTGCTGTAAAACTGTACTTATTGTACCATGAAATTGTGATAATGTTATTTATAAAAAAATATAATTTTTTCCAGCTGGAAAATTACAATAAGAGATTACAAATTACAACTGCAAGAAGTAAATTAACATCAGGAAAGAAGAGAACAAGTCTCCCTGAACATCACAATATTCATGCCTATTCCACTGAAGCTTGCTATAGCTTTAAGAAAAGAGGGCTACCTTTCTCTTGATTACTGATCAGAACTTGAAGTGCTATTGCAGCTTCCACTTTCACAGGCATTTCCCTATCATCTATCAGACACCGTCTTGTGAGTTCTAAGGCTGTCTGGAGATTCTGGTCACTCTTAAATTTGACTTCACAAAAGTAATGAAGAACCCAACAAGCCTGAAAAAAAAAAGACATTGAACAAATTCAGAGTTACAAAACCTACAAACAGGATGATCGACTACTCATGTACCCATAACCTACAAAAATTATTAAATCTGAAGTACAACTACTGTTGAATAAAGATCCTGTAAAACTTTTTAACAGATGAAGATGTTTGAGAGTGTGGAGGCTGGCCAGTGGGAGGCTTGTCTTTCAGACATCACTAGACCAGTACTATGATCTCAAGTTCATCTTTGGCCACAGGTTTTGTGTGAGCAGTACAGTCTAAATGCAAAACACAAATAGACCATACCACCAGACACAGATGGAAAACTATGCACACAATTCTGCAGCCATTTTAAAACTACACAGTAGCTATCTATAATCACACATAAAGACTGATACTAATCTCTGAAATAAGCATACAATTTATTACAGAAAAGGTGCAGAAAGGAGTGCATTTGTTAGAGGGAAAAAATTAAAGAGTATTCCTGAGCTCTTCCGTTGGAACAGACAGTGTATCTTAATAGTAAATCTTACACTTCCTTACCCGTGCTCTCATGTAACCCAGCTCACTGCTGAAGAGAGGGAACACATGATTCTGCAACATATATTCCATCTGATCTTTATATATCTTTTTCTGTCAGAATATGAATAAAAACACATCAGTTTAAAACTTTATATAAAAATGCATTTCTAATCCATTAAAAAAAAAGTCACATATAAAAGTGTGAACAGCATAACAAAACCCTCAGACTTTTAACTTCCCCCTTTAATAAAGTCCATTAAGCAACAATGAAATCCCATATTAGTAATTAAACCTGGATACTACATGGACTTTTATAATTTTCAGTCAAAATAGTGACTTTTTTTCCTGTCATTTTTTGACTCCTAGAGACACCTTTTGCTTGACAGTACACTGGTCTGGTATCAAAAGCAAAAGTGGTCAGGGAAATTTCTCAGAGCCGTGGTCCAAATACAAGTCCATGCCCTACATCTTTTTTTTGCTACCATTCTAATTGAGCAAGGTTGCTAATATCACTTTATTTCCTCTCTTCTATACACAGAAAAGACCTCGTTAAATCAACAGCCTCTCACTGGATGGATTTTTTTTTTCCTTCCTTCCACAAAAAAGGGGAATGTAGTTAAGCATAGCACAGGAAATGGTGTAGCCATTCTTACTAGAAGCAGAGAACTTAAAGGAACTTAAAACAATAATCTGAACCTGAACATGACCTAATAAAACTTGTGTAATTAAGCTGACAACAAAACCAAAACAATTAAGTTCAACAGCTTTTAAAAAAACCGGCAGTGATTCAAAAACTTGTAAACTCAAAGAGCTATTCTCATTTCTTCTAAGACATTGTATGTGAAAGAAAAGAAAGGAGGAAAAAAAAAGCCACCAAAAGAACCACCAGATTTGTTATGCTTACTTTTAGGAGAATTTCAGCCAAAGAACCGATCATATGTAAAGCACCATCTTTCTTACGAGGGTCAGCATTTGGCTCCGTAAGGATCTGATAACAAAAGCCCATTGTCTTCTGCAAGACCTAGATTACATGTAAAGTTAGTCAAAGTATTTTCAATCGTCTCAGGTACCATTCTCAGTGTTCTGAAATGCTTAAATCTCTAATAATCTGCTCCAATTCTGGAATTTGGATAATGTTTTATGTCTTTGTTATAAACACACAACATTGATAGACAGGTCCTAGGGGAATTGGCAAATAGAAAAATCACAAGTAGACCAGTGCAAAATAAATTTGAGAGAAATTATAAATTTCAGTGTACTATGATATGACAGAGCAGAAAAGTAAAACTTATATTAGTAGTTCTTTCAGCAAATGGAGACTATAAACTAAATCTAGCTAACTTTGTATTTAAGTAAAATCCTTTAATAGCTTACCTCTTTCCTTTTACTACATGATGTAAACAATAACGTCTGAGCAGCAGTTGTTGGAGAAATGAAGTCTTCAAATACATCTATTAAGTAAACATATAACAGCTTCAAATTTTGGTCTTTTACTACAGTTCATGATCCTAATGTAATTTTAATGATTTAATATGAAACAAAAGAGCAACAAGTTTCCTTTTTTTTTTTCAGGTGGTTAATCACGCTTTATTACTACAGATATTCCAAGACCAAACAACAGTAACACATGGTTGGAGATTCCCGATACATATGTTCCACCTTTTTCACGATCACTGGCTCTACGTGTCTAATTTGAAATTGTACATCTTCCTTATTTTTAAGATAAGTCTTTTATACCAGTAGAAGCAGACACAGCAGTCCATTTTTGACATGCATATTATCTGCTGTACAGGCAAGCACACATAACTGAGTTAAAAATGCCGTTTCTTATTTCTCTGCAGAAGATGATTATCAGAGCCTTGTATAATACCTGTACTGTTTACAGGTGTGCCTCTGACCTGAGGGATAAGTAACTCCCAAACCCATCAAGATTCCTTGTTCTAGCCACCTAAAGGTCCTAGTGGAGGGAATAATTTGTTCAGGAAGTCTGAAGTATCTTCTTTCTTCCTCAGCCTGAGAGGACTGCATAGACTTATAGTAAACCTCAATAACAAAGTAGCAAGCCACAGGAGGGGAAATTAGACAAGTCTGGAATGCTAGGCTTACTTCACAACGTTCTATTTACCATTACGGTAAATCTGTTCTGAACTGTGCCATGAGTGAAATTCCTTAAGATCATAAAAACTCCAGGGCCTGAAATATTAGCTGTTGTAAAGCACAAACTTTTAACAACATTAAACTTTTGTAAAACTTTTGTAATTATTGTTAGCAAGACCTGGGCCTGTGTCATTGTTGACTGTCATGTTATCTGTCATTTCCACCAGTATATCCAAAAGTTAACTATATGAAGTTATATTATTTGGATAATACAAACTGTTGGTTTTTTTCCTTTTAAAGATTAATAAAGCCATCTCTGTTTTCACAAAAAACTATAAAAATCCCATCTTTGTGTAAAGTCATATTTTAACATGAATAGATTTCAAATTCTCACCAAATTTCATGCGAATATATTCATATGGATCTTCTTGCCAAAGCTCTTCATCAGCATCTGTATAGCACATCAATGGAAAAATAACATCTTGGATAATTCCCTGCAGTAAAAAAAAAAGTTGAAAACAGGCTAGCACTACTAAATCAATCTCTATATTCTGTTCTGTATTTCACAGATTTTGTCCATCCTGTCACTTCTCATATAAAATGGTAACATTCGAAAATGATTTGGACATAGGGGATTTTATGTGCTACCTTACAAAAAAGAGATCTTTTAACTTAAGGTAAAGCTACAATACAGCATAAGCTATTAGATTTGCTTTGGATAATGGTATATGGAGATGATTTAATGCCATAAATTCAGTAGTTAACACCATCTCCAAATTTGTTGTGTTGCTGTGTTACACTGTAATCCTTAATATATTAAAGCACAAAGGACTGACAGCAAAAAAAGCAACTAACTAGCTTTGTTCATGTATCAAGGTAACCTTCACCAAACAGGCTTAAACTGTTTCCACCAGCAATTTACAACAGAGGTCCATAAAACTTGAATTCTAGCAAGGCTAGAAACACCGTGCAACAGACTGACTAGTGTACTACTGAGTCATCTAAGAATAAAACCCCGAAAATGGTTTACTTGAATATGAGGTTTCAGATTCTTCCAGGTGACTGCATGTGACACTCCTTGATTGATGTAATTCAGTGTTTGCTGCAGAACTCTAGGAGCCATGTACTGCTTTTCCTTGTATTGATACAACACCTTCAGCAACACCTAGAAAAATCAGATCTCATCAATAGATGCTGAGCACAGACCATTTTAACCACAAGAATTCTACCCTCCCTCACAATCCTACATAAGAATCCCTCTAAATGCAACAAAACCCCCTGCTTGTTCATTAGACTAAGATGGGTACTGACTAATCCTTCTACTAAATGTCATTGTTAATTTTATAAGGCAATTTGCAGCTCATATCAGGTGCTACACATCTTTTAAAAACACAATCCTTTAATAAGACAAAACCCTCCAAGGTTTATTGTTCCACCTTGCCACTCTTTGGGGGCAGAAATTCATGCCCAAACACTGGATTGGTAAAATACTCTACACTCATGCAGTCTACTGATTCTTGCCTACGTGCAGCCTTACGGCAATGATGCTGTGTGAAGAATGTGTGTGTATGAAGAATGATGAACCAGCCTCTCCCCCTTGGCTTTCTGGCCTCAATTCTTCTCCTGAGGTGGCATTCAGAACTATTCACAAGGATTTACGTTTGTTAAAGTCCATGACTCTCCACAAATAAGGCCGTGAAATGGACATGGGACTGTTACTAGTAATTAAATTCCAGCTCACTGGAAAGTTTGGTATTGGTAATGCAAGGGGGTTTCCTTGTAGCCCAATCCAGGTCAGTGGCAACACTGCACCTTCAAGAGCAGCAGCACCAACTGGAGAGAAATGACAAATCCCATTTCCAGGGTTTCATTCAATTCTTCATATAAAACAACGTTTAAAAATATCCAGACCTGAAGGAACTGAAAAGATACCTATCAATCTGTAATATCACCAAGAAAACATTCTGGGAAAGTGAGATTCATTATTTTGAAAAGTAATTCCATTGATAACATGTATTACACAAGCACTGAAGCATTTCTCCCAAAGGAGATGTCTCACACTTGAGTTTAAAGAGCGTGCATTCACTCGCCATGAAATTCATAGCTTTACAAATGGTTTTATGCTCTAGGTGCATTATCAGTCCTCAAAGTTAAACTGCTCATGTAAAAGCCTCCTGGACTTAAAGAAATTACTGGTTGTTACCCTCACCTGAGCACAAGGCTTTGGTGGCATTAGATATTGACTTAGGATAGGAAAGGAAAAGAGAGCAAATGTTCAGACTTGCAGCTGTTCCGAGGATTATCAAAGAACACGTATGTCAAAATTCCTTTTCAGTCTCTTGTGAACTAACTAAAAGAGAAAATGATTCTCTGCAAAAACAATGGCTTAAGTGACAGACGTTTGTAACTTCCAAAATCAGTATAACACGAGTACATGTCAAGACTAACATGCTTCTTGAAGTTAGCACAATTAAGAATGTTAATCATTAAAAAGAGTCTAACAAACTGGTAACAAAATTGATGAAACATGTAAACAACTCTGCAACATATTTTACTTCCTTGATGGTACGCCTTAAATACTGTCTTTCCAGAAGTAATTGGGAAACCATTAATGAAGACTGGGATTTCTTGCAGTTTTAGAGAGTACATGACATTCTAAAGATCATCTCCCTTTATAAATTTCAACACAAGCAACAAAGAAATTACCATCACTGTATTAAAATCATATACTGAACTTTTATAATGCATGGATCTGAGACAGGCTCCATGGCCTAAGTCACACCATGGTGGCAGCTCAGGAAAGATTGACAAAAACATAAATTGGGGGTTCTTTGTTTTGGGCAAAAGTAGTAATCCCGCGTCTTCAAGAAACTAGAACTTAACATATAGTAACACAATCTTCTCTGTGGAGAAGCTTATACAAGAAGATCCAGTCTGCTGGTGTATTTGAATTTTAGAAGGAACTGAAGTTGGGGATTTTTTTGAGACATAGCGATTCTCCAATGTAACAAGACAGCACACAGAAAAGCCCGAATTCATCAACAGTCAATGAAGGGATGGGGAATAGTCTTCAGAAATGAGGACAGAGCTGAGGCCTAACAAATGGTCTTTGCAGCCATGCTACTTAGGACAAGTGTTTTGGTCCTCTCTTTTCACAAATCTAACTAGTTTCATGATTCAGATGCAGTATTAAAAAGATTAAGAAAAGGTTTAAGAATTGCAGTGAGGAAAAGCAGGATGTGGGATGGAGGCTCCAGGGCAAATAAAGAAAATTCTGCAACTGTGCCAATGAACAACCAGACCGTAGTGTTCAACCAGGGCTTAGTTCTGGCTCATCAGGTCTTTCAAAATGAGAAATGTCTTGAGCAAAACAGCTGCTAACACAAGAGATAAGAATCAAGGTATTCCAGCTAGGTAGCTCAGGCTGTTTTGGCCAAGCTTAAGAAAGTTTAGCTAGAACTAATGCTGAATGTACTGGATTTTTTTTTTTTTTTTGGGGGGGGGGGGGGGGTGGGGGGGGTGGGGGGGGATGACATGCACATGACAAAAAGATATCGAGTAGATAAAAAGAATAATCAATGAGAAGTAATTATGAGAATAATATTAGCAGTATGTTTCAAGCTTATACTTGAACAATCTGTAATCCCACACCATATATTTATCTATTACTCCTCTAGTAAAAGGATGCGGACGCTTTGGAGAGTAAAGAGAACTCAGTGAAGCATATTATCAGAATTTGTATTCTTCAGTATTTCACAGATTTCCAATTTTTGTGAAGAAATACATCCTGTTCAAAAATCTTCCATAACATCTATCTGAAGGAATCGATTTCTTGAGCACACATCCAAGATTTATCTTCTGCACAGAAATAGAGGACAGGACCTTAAAAATAATCTGTATTTCTAAACAAGTTACATTATGGTATAGGAAGAAACTGTAAGCATTTTAAAGTCTTGCTTTTTAGCAATTTTCTTTAAAGACTTGAATTCTTGGTGTTTCCTAGATGCAACAGTAAGGATCAAATTTGATTCAAAGAAAATGTAAAGAAAAAACATGAAGTATTTTGTTGAACTGTTTAAATTTATCTTTTCAAAGACTTCTTTTGCCCATACAGTCTTTTGTCAGAATTCCATTTTATCTTGGAATTGCAAAGCAACCAGTAAGGTCTTAAAGAACATGTAATAATTATCTGTCTGAGGTCATCTACAGGTGACAGATGACTACCTCAAAAGGTGACGCTGACTCCACTTGTCTGAGTAGAATGTTGGGATATATTTCCTAACACTCAATGTGACAAATGTTCTTTTCCCTTTCAATACTTCCAATGATCTTCAAAAAAGATCTATTTAGGAGATAATTTCCCTACTTTTCCTCTTTTAGAGTCCTGTAATTCATTATAATTTCATTAGGAATGAAAACTAAGAAAACTGAAACTGAACTAAGAACTGTTCTTCTCCTGATTAAAATAAAGGCTTTGAAGAAAACATTCCGCTGAGATTTTCATAAATTAAGTCTATTTACATTTACAACCTAATGACCTTTATATAAACAGATTTATGAGCCAATACAAGGAAATTTTACAAAAACTACCTGAAGTTTTTTAATAAACAAACTTGTTTCAAAAGAACAGAAGTCAGCAGTAGAGCCAGGAGCTGAGAATCAGATCCAAAAATTTCCCAATATTCACGGGAATAGTCTTGCTAGTGCAAAAAATTCATACTACTGACTTTAAACATATGCACTAGAAGAGAGTCAGGTGACAATTTCTGACCCACCAATCCATTCTGTCCCTTCAGGAAAACCTGTAGGTTGCTGCCATATGGTAGGACTATCTGAGTCATGAAATTACTCAATAAAGGTGAATCAAAGATAGTTTGGCATAACATCAGGTTAGAAACTGCTATAGTCCAGAAGATGCTTTGTGTATAATAGACCCTGTAGAAGTGGCAATCCCCAGACAGGGAGATGAGTGGAAAATGATCAGACTTACCTGTTTGTAAGGGAGCCTCTGCGTGCTTAGGCTTTTGCAGAAGGCTAGAAAGCTTGGTATTTACTGGCTTTGAGTCAAACAAGAACTATATCAGAGTTAAAAAGGTAGGTAAGAAGGTCAACTACACCACGTAAATTACCTATCTCTTCCAGAGCAAGAAAAATTGATAGCATTTAGCTGAAGCTCATCTGAGGGCTCCTTATATGAGAGCATTTACTCTATTTACGGATTACCAATGCTGCATAGGCTGTTTTCAGTGGATTGTCTTACGTGGCAAATTAATAACTTCTAAAATCATTCTTTTCTTTTAACCCATAGACATCAGTTCTTTCTCTACCAATGTGCTTAAAAAATCCCAATTGTGAAGAAGAGCAAGAAGCCTTTTCAGAAAACAATGAAATAAGAAACCACTACTAACTCTAAACTTATCCTAATACCCCCCACATTCACTGTTTCTTACTTGCTGAACACCAACAGCGAATGCCTTCAGGAACACTTCAGCAAACTCATTGTACTCCTTGGAAACATTACCAGGGCTTCCATACCTAGAATTAGAAAAGAGTATACAAATTCAAGGGTGCAGCAATATTATTTACTTGAACACTTGTTTTTTAAAAAATAATAATGGAAGAGAAAATACCTCTCAAAAAGTCTAGCTAAGATATGCAAAGCCCACTTCTTGCATTTCCACCAAGGCAACTCAGGTCTATCATCTTCATCAACTTGAAGGGTTTCCTTTAGGGGAGAGAAAAAAATATATATTATTTACCAACTATTCACAAAGAGTTCAAAATATATGTATTCTGAACAACTACATAGCATATTTTGTAACCTGCCATTTGCACTTCTAGCTTAATAGAAGTATAAAGTATAGCATATCTAAAAATAAATCCCATGATATATGCTGCATAAATGGTCAACGAATTCTTGAAACAAGAAGCCAAAATAAGTTGTTACAATTTGAAAACAGAACTCCCATACAAGCCACATATTTTAAAAATTTGTCTAGTCTGTTTAAAACACCCTATTTAGCTTAAAAATTTATTTTCTTGACATCTATTGAGAAAAAAGAATGCAGAAATAAAAAGTTAAAATTTTTAACATTCTAATGAATGAAAAATATTTAAGTTTAAAGACATAAATAGCCAAAAGCCACTTACAGCTGGTACATCCCTATCGACAACAGTCTTCAAGATTTCTATCCATTCAGTCAGGTTTTGCTGATTTATCAACTCCAAAGGTAACGTGTACTTATTTAAAAAAAAAAAGGCAAAATAAATTTATTGTAAAGCAATTTGCAAATAATGTTACTTTCACGGTTTGAATTTTAGCTCTTTCAAATCTTTGTCTACACTTAGCTACCAGGAAAGATTAGCAAATGGCTCAGAAATTCAGGCTAATGAACTTAGAATCATAAAATCATAGAATAGTTTGGGTTGGAAGAGACCTTTAAAGGTCATCTAGTCCAACCCCCCTGCAATAAGCAGGGACATAACACAACTTAACAGAACCTAGTCTATATCCTCAAAGGTGCTAGAGGTCTTTGCTCCAATTCATTCTGCTTATGCAATGCTAAGACGCTATGTCTAGGTTTCAGCTGGGATAGAGTGAATTTTCTTCCTAGTAGCTGGTATGGTGCTGGTTTTGAATTTAGTATGAGAATAATATTGATAACACACTGATGTTTTAGTTGCTGCTAAGTAGTGCTTACACCAAGTCAAGGACTTTTCAGCTTCTCATGCCCTACTAGCGAGAAGGCTGGAGGTGCACAAGAAGCTGGGAGGAGGCACAGCCAGGAGAGCTGACCCAGACTGGCCAAAGGGATATTCCATACCATGTGACATCATGCTCAGTATATAAACTGGGGGGAGTTAGCCAGGGGGTGTCACTGCTCAGGGACGGGCTGGGCATCAGTCTGCAGGTGGTAAGCCGTTGCATTGTGCATCACTTATTTTGTATATTCTTTTATCGTCATTATTCTTCTCTCTTCCTTTGCTGTCCTATTAAACTGTCTTTATCTCAACCCATGAGGTTTTTTGTTGTGGTTCCCCCCCTGATTCTCTCCTCCATCCCACTGGGGTAGGGGGGCGAGTGAACAGTTGTGTGGTGCTTGGTTGCCAACTGGGGTTAAACCACAACACGCTATGTAAATGGATGTTACACCAATTTCTGAAGCAATTAACAGCGTATTAACAGTTTCATTCCAAACTGCTGCATTTACACTGGTAATTCTATGTAGGCTGGCATCTACAAACTGTCACTAGAAAACTGATTTTCTAATAGGTTTTCTAGCAAACACTACCTTAGAGGATGGCATGCATGAATTCTATCTAATGCCAACCAGGAATAGCACTGTACAAAAGTAAAAGTACAGCACAATCAAGCATACCAAAAACCTGTGATTCATACCACAGTTGAGTAGTAGGGGAAAAGATTCAGATGTAATCTAATATTGTTAATATTTCTGTCATTTACTATTTTAAGGAAAAGCATAACGCTTTAAATTAATGATCAAGTATATACAAAGTTTATTTTTTACCTGGACAAGGGCATAAAATATTTTGAAGATCTGTTTCTGGATGAGGACAGACTGATCAGATGGATCACTCAAGAGCTGAATGAAACTATCCTTCAGAACTGGTAGAAAATGTTGCATTGCAGCTATCAAAGGACTCCGCTCCTCTGGTTTCTTGTACCTTTAAATAAAAAACAAACTAGTTTTGTAGATCTTTCAGGTAGCTTTTCAATTTTGAAAGTCTGCCTTTCCCCAGTGTAGACACAAGTAGGTTATATTACAGTTCATAACATAAAATTTAAAAAAAACCCTAGCCATTTCTTGTTACAGAACGTGAAATAAAGCTATAGCCAGACAACATTAGAGTTAAAAGGCAAGTTAGAAAACCGCTAAGTGTCCATTACTCCACTACATATCCACATTAGTTTTCTGCTAGTAATGCACTCCTGCCAACTTACTCACTTTGAATACTACATCATGTTCAACCACACCATTACTATAGTGAAAAGCAATCAGAGCACTACAAAAACTGCAAGCAAAAGGTACATATTTATTGCCAAGAATGGCAGATGCTGGACCAGTAGTAAAATTCCAGACAGACATTGATCAGAGTTCACAATTTATCAAAATATTTCCAGAAGCTAGACGCTTCACTAACACTGAAGAAAGAAAACTGTGAAGTCTCTCACAGTTTACCACTGATGTCTCTCACATCTTACCATTTAATTTGCTCAAATCTAACAATTTGATAGAGAATGTAGGCTTCAAGGCTACGTGGTGCAGGCTTTGACTGCTACCCCCCTTGAAATAGTGCCTCAGACCTTCCCATGTTGGTGACAGTCCACCAGTTTTGCCTATGCTGAAAACAGGGCTCCATTTTCCTTTCTCAAAACATTTCAAAATTCCTGAAAGGAAATGGAAGCCTCATTTTTAAGTTTTTTCCCCTCAACTTTTAATTTAAAGAAGAAAGTCCTTACTCACTCAAGAGTTATCACAGCAGAATAGGATCTTGTCCATACTGGTGATCACAGTAAGAACGAAGTAAAATACCACTTTAAGACTGTACAGCTTTATTTTTTGATTAAGCAATTAATACTGTAATACTCTTGGACTCTTGTGGGAGATTTCTGGGTTGAGGGATTGGGTTTTGGTTTGGTTTATTTTGTTGTTGTTGTGTTTTGGTTTGTGGTGGTTCCCCCCCCCCTCCCCCCCCAATACATTTTTGGTAGAGTTTTCACTAATATTAAATATCAATGCTCAGTCTCTTAAACAGTGCCAATTTGCAGAAATATAAGATAAAGTCTACTCAGTCTGCTGCCAGATGGCATGTTCTGTAAAAACTACTACAGAACACTGAGCTCCAAAATCCTGTTCAATAATATAGTTTCCATGTATTTTCTGAAATAGAAACCTAAATATAAGGATTAAATGTTGCTCAGGAAAATTCAGTTTCTAATTTCCGCAAAAGACACAATTGAAAAAGACCAGAAAAAATGACTATGCAAAGAGCAGCCAGCCATTTGATCTTGCTGGCTGGATCTGGAGAAAAAAAAATGATGTTGAAAAGCCCCAAGATACTTACCTTCCACATTAAGAAAAAAAAATTCAATAGCTAAATATTCCTACAACTCAAGCAGTAAAAACTTGATCAAAGTGATAACATTATGCAGATTTCCCCCCCAATGACATAAGTAATTTAACAAATTTTACAGAGACCTGCTTGCACCCGCATTGTTACACAATGAAATGTGCGTATTCCTACATGATTTATGAAACCGACCCTTGTTGACTTCACCAGAAAGCTAAACAAGTATGAGCAGTTGCTGGCCTCAGCTAAAGTGTTTGATCAACTAAGATTATGAACACACCTGTTACCTTAGTTAATCACGCAATGGCTGTACTCATATCAAAATTCTTCCCTAAACAAGGGAACTATAATCATAATACACTATCAGTGAACACTTCATGTTTTATATCTCACAAAAGTCTGCGGTATATTTGGTTAAAGATGTTTAAATTGAAAATCAAGTTTATTTTTCCTTTCCTAGCAGGATTTCCAATTTTCAGCCACTGAAAAAACTCCAACATGGGATTACAAAGGTCTTTGTAGCATTCCTGTAAAAAAGGATTTCTGAGAAACTGACATTCACCTGCTTTACACTAAGTTACATAAAATTCACGGAATTAGACAGTGAAATTTTTCAATGCAACATTTTAAATCAAGAACCTGAAACAAAAATGTTATGCATGACAGTGCTTTGAAAGAGTAAGTTATAGATTCCATGAGTTCCACTACTACAATTCCCTCACTCCAGGATTGCACTTTTCTCTGACCCAGCTCAAATGAGCTTCCTACACGCCAGCAGCAGCAGCTAAGCTCCACATAACTTCTCAAAGTGCAACCTCAACTTTAAAGCTCTCAGCGTAATACCAGATACAGAGCAAAGAACATTCACCTGTATGCTAGCCCAATGCCTTCCATATAGGAGAACAGTGGGCTTTGGTAGAGATTTCCTATGATGGGCTGGATGAGGCTATCAAAATGATCATACCAAAGTCAGTCAACTAATTCTGAACTTCCTAACATTCAAGATTTCACACTTTGAAACTTTTATATGTTTACTGTGACTGATACCTAAAGTACAGATTCTTTAAGAGTCTAAACAAATAATAATTTTCTGCAAAAGTCATGACTTTGAGCAGACTTTTACTTCTATCAATCCATACAAAACAACTACCACATAAAGGCTTTAAAACACACTTTTTTTCTGATCTCAAACCTTTAATGAAGTCAGTTTTTCTGTAACTTCTTAGTGGAGAAGATATATGAGCCAACATCTGCATAGCAAGCATTCAAGAATATTTTCTAAAATTAGATTTCTATCACCTTTCCACAATCCCACACACAATTCTACGTGGTTACAATATACATACAGAATAGAAAAAATACACACAAATACATTAATTCTGTTGGTTTATATGGTAGAAAAAAAAACTTACTCATAGTTTTTCACAAGTTGATAAAGACAAAGAAGAATTCCAAGCCAACAAGCACTGTTGTCAGACTGAAGATAAAACCCAATTTTCTCCACAACTGCAGTCCAGCGACTAGGATAATCATGCTTGATAATATGGTGAATGCAAGTAGTAAGCTGTACTCTAGAAATCAAATGCACAATGATTAAATAAGTTACTACTATTACTTTAATAATATTCTTGTGGTTTTGAAACACCTAATATTGCCCAAACTTAGACATATTTCAAGTTTTGTTTAGAAGGTTTAGGTCCTATACTTTCTGCTTAGTATTCTCCATTTGAGGAACTTTGAATTTCTACATGTTGCACAAGCTGAAAACTGTTTTTCCATCTACATTCCCTCTATGCTTAGGATACACAGCATATGACATCTGCTTAGCACGCAGGTGATCTTAGTTGTGCAAAAAGAAAAGACACCCAACAGTCAGAAGCCACAGCCAATTCATGAACAGGTTAAAACCGCGTACCTAATCAGCTCAGGAGAGTGAATAATGGCTTCTACAATATTTTCACGAATACAGTGCCTATCTTCTTCTGGGATGGAGTAAGGTGGAATCTCTCCTGGTGCAGTTTCACGATCTGGCCAATACTGGGTTATCATATTTTTCAAGTAGATAACCCCTGTGAGACAAAGGTGGCAAATCAGCTGATAGCCATTCAAAGTACAAAACAAACATGCATTTTGCAAACAAATCTATTTTAGAACAAAACTGATTGAAATGACTAATTCATTGACCATTTCTGAGTAGAAGAATCAAAATACACAAACCATGCAAATTATGAACCTAATAATGTACTAGGTTGATACTCTTTTACCCATTTATTGTGATGTCTGTATTTTTAGTTCTGTAAAGAATGTGTTTTCATATAAAAATACTAAACTTATTGCTTTTATTTGTGCTACAGACAACCAGTTGTAGAACATTTTAGCAACAGACTTCTGAAAAATCCTTTATAATTATTTTCTCAGTATTTTCATTAAAACAAAGCTAATCAATACTAATGACTATCTGAAAGATTCCTTTTAAGAAAAAAAAAAAAAAGACAACAATCTAAGTTTGTGATACAGGAGTGAATACTAAGGAGAAAGAGAGCTCCGTTATACCAAGGTTATGGGCCACAGCACTTTGTAGCAATCAGGCTGCTGGCACAAATGCCTGCACTTACCATTTGACAACCAAATCCAAACTGCTTATATGACAGAATGCAGATTGCAGATTATAGCATTCAGAAAGAAAAGGACTTACAAAATGCAACAGGAAATCTCAAATGACAAACTGATAACGAAGTTACTATTAATCTAATTCTATGTACAAATCCACAAAGCAACTTCTCTTCTTGTATTTCATACGCACTTTCTGAAGATTCAGAAACCAAAGGGTTTCTGAAAAGACGCAAAGGCAAGAAACACTCAACAGGTATGTGCTATTACAAGACTGAAGTGATACACACTTCAATCTGTCCTCAGTGGGATCTATCATGCCATTAATTGCTTTGCAAAACATGCACTGTTTGTAAGCTATGGGTTGTATGAGTTGTCTCCACTCTACAGACTGCTTTGGTTTTTAATTAGCTTATACTGAGGGTGAATTTTCAGAGGTTGTTTTCAAACCTCCTCTTTTTTTTGCATGTTATACATGTTAAAGCAGTAACTTTTTTGAGTCATCATCTAAATGGTTCCCCCAAAGCAATAAAATAAAAATGCAAGTTAGGCTTATGCTACAACTTAGATTAGTCTACTATGTGGAAGATCCAAATAAGTCATCAAGATCACACTTCCTGAACCGTCAGAAAAACCACTGAAGTATTGTATTAGAAACCTCTATCAAGAAATCACAGCAGCTTTAAGGTGATGTTTGGAGTTGCTAATATTCAACATCCAATTTTAGTGATGGCTCATGTGCAAATCAGCAGGGTTCCAAAAGACATAATTTGTTTTCTTCCACTTAAAATGTTTAGAAACAGTAGCATTACTAGTACAAGGTTAAATTACCTCCTTGGACCATGTGTACTCGCATCATAAACCATTCTGTTTCCCCAAAGACCACCATTCACTACAGATAAAGGGGAGCAACCACTGAAGAGCCAACCACCTTTTCTTTCTGCCTTCCCTATTCAGTGTTTGGTGCCAGATATAGTTCATAATGACTGTAATTCAAGCGACTCCCAACTTTTGAATGTTTGAGATTAAAGCCATCAGAATTCTTTAACAGTATCCGCATATGTACTTGTGTATATGCACCATTAAAGTGCAATGAAAAAAGATTTGAAAACTTGCCTGCCTGTCTCACTGGTAAATCCAGTTGCTCGGACATAGTGATCTGAAGCAGAGTTGAAACAAAGTTCACTGATTTATGAGCCTGTAGAGGGGGGAAAAAAAAAAGAATATTAATTAGTCATAGTTTGTTAAGTTTTAGAATACTCCTGTTAGGTTTTACAATATCTTTATAATGATGTAATGCAATCAATAGAATACCAGCAATTCAGAGTTTCACAGTAATCAGCTAATCAACCAAAGCATTCCAAAGTTTCATGCTTGCTGTATTCTGAAGACAGCATGGGGGAGGAAAGACCCTACCGTTTAAGGTAACAGAGTTGAAAAAATCATTAAACAGGCTTCAGGAATCAGCCTTTTACAGTCAAACATGTTCTTCATTCAGAACAAATACTTACTTGAAAGAAGAATATCTAAATAGCCAGAAAAACCCAAGTGCAGCAAGTTTACAGTGACCTTTAACAAGGTATGAATTCATTATATAATAATCTAAGAAACAGATGGCAACTATGTTTTAAAACAACTAAGCCCAGCCTTAAGGAAGCCTGTCCAACTCATAGTTCATCTTTCTAAACAAACAGCTTCAAGTGACCATTTATGCATTACGGCAGCAACTGTCAGCATACCTGTACAACAGCAAACCAACAGTATGGAGACCCAAATGGAGTGACATCTGCAGACTAACAACTTTGCAAGGGCTTGCAAGGTTCACTTACAAAGAAAATCCTTAAAAACTAACTCTACTTTTTACAACTGGAAAATAACATAATTTTTCAACAGTCGATGGACATGAGCTGCACAGAGAGAAATTCCTATTTTAGAAAAGGGGGAAAAAAAAAAAAATCGTAAGGGCAGCAAAGGCCTGGAATAGTCTGTCCACAGAGGCTGTGGGACCTTGTCCTTTGAGATATTCAGAACTCAATTGGACAAGTCCCGATCTACCTCATCTAACTTTGAAACAGCTTTGCTTCAGGTGCCTTCTAACCTAATTACTCCATGATTCAAATTGCCAAGATGTATTTCTGCTTTATCTTCACTGACATGTCAATATTGTTTCATATGCTCTTTGCAGCACTTCTATCAAAGACAACTGCATAGATCTACATAACTTAACCTGTTAAACTCTTAGGAAAACACCTCTTACCTACTTGTTACTCAGTTTATTACTCTCTACATAAAGCAAATAAATTAATACTTTGAAAACCACTGAAATTACACTGTTTATTTATCAAAAACAATTGTCTCAGTTACCGCAGTAGAATCATAAAGAGAAACAATCAGAAATTATCTTTCTGTTCGTTTAGTATGACCAAAAGCTCTTTTGACGGTATGAAATGATGTCAACATTCTTCCTACGTGTGTAACACTGCCCAGCTCACTCCTACAGCACCAGATTTTTCTCTCCAACTTCAACTTTCCCTAGCAAATATCTCCTATACGTTCTAGTATAAACAAATGTAAAAAGGACAGCCTGGGACATGACATTTGTTCATGCATTTGTACTAAGATTTGATTAGTGTAGCTTGTTTTCTATCTCCTGTTATTTAAAACTGATTTTAAATGAAGAATGAACTTGACTTAAGAATCTCCCCAAAATGTTAAACAGTTGTTGAACATCTTCATCCTGTGCACTAAAAATCAAAAATGTTCTGATGAATTTGGAGTAACTGACACTGCAATATGAGCACACATCTTTCTGACCCACGTCCCTCTGATATCCCCAAAGTCCTGAAGAAGCAAATACACTTTCAAATGAAAAATAGTATTTGTTTTCAACTGTTAAGTAATGGTTGAATAAGTACATTTAAAATAAAATTTACTTGTTAGTATTAATTTCTACTACAGCTCCAGGTCCGTTAAGTTCCTTCTTTTCCTAAGTAACATTAACAGACACACTTCTCCTGCAACACATACCAAATGACATCAGGCTCTAATTCAGCACAGTATTCAATTATATGCCTAACATTAATGTCAGCGGAAGTACTTCTGTACTTAAATGTGTTATTGTGGACTTGCTGAAGAAAGCTTTCAGTTTCAATAACCTTTAACTCACCTGCAAATAAGGTCATATTATAGTCTGCATAAAATGGACTTAAAAGTGCAAACTGATGTCTTTCCACAATGACTATAATAAACTTAACAGCTACCTTTTCAATAGTGAAAATTTGCAATGTATTTCATATTTGGAACTTGAAAAGCATTTAATCCTAGAATTTTAAAAATGAAGGATTACTTTCCCTTTTTCACAATAAATGACAACTATCCTTTTAATAAAAACTATCAATTTCAATAAAAAATATTCTCAAGCATCAGACACCAACCAACCACGAGGATGAGCTACTCTATCACCTTTAGTGGTTCAAAGCAGAGATTCAGACTAGAAATAATTTGTGCTTTTAATACAAGGTAGCATAAGTGAAATACCTTGTACTTTCCAAACAGAGCCTCCTCTTAATCCATTCAGTTCATAACTAAATTCACACAGAGCTACATTAACACTTCTATGTATTCTATATGGAATATAAAGGACTTCCAAACTCTCTACAACGACCTCCTTCCCATGCCACTGAAAGGAATGTGATTCCAGAGAAACTGAAATGTGGGGAGGAGTAAGGACAGCTACATGAAGGCACGTGTGTACTGAATGGTCAAATAAAACCCCAGGTACTACAATAACCTGTCACTTGCTCCCTTGTTTTGCTTTACTATTAAAAAGAACATCCAATGTTTTATTAGCACTTGGAAAAAACAACTGAACTTAAAATAAGACACCGCATAGGTGCCAAATTTGTATCTACAGCATTAAAAAATACTGAACACACATCCATTTCAGCTATTTTAATCTTTAGTATTTTTACTCTCCAAAGATGGCTGCCTCTCAGGACATCATGTTTCTCTTCACTGACAGCACTGCTAAAAAAAAACCCAAACAAACAAAAAAACCACACCTATTTTAGGTACATATTCTATACAAATACTAGCTTTTGGTTTTAGTGCATGCGATTAGCCAGACTACTTCACTATACAAAAGGTGAACAGCAAACGAAGGTTCATTAAAGGTCTCTCAGGGAACTATCTGAATGTAGAGGATCCCACTGGCCCGTGCATGCTCCAGTCTCCAGAAGAACTGGGTGCACTGATGCCACTTCAGTGACAGCCACTGGCAAGTAGTGTCATTCTACACAGAATTCCCATGGCTCCAGCATGCGAGAATTAAAATCAGGATTTCACAATGGTCACTATCACATATGCTAAACTGTGTGAGAACAGAAACAATTTCTATGACTTTAAAGTTTTGACATCCATTAAAACTTTGTCTTTTATTCCCTTGCTCCTTCTTTACAAATACTCTTTTAAAATAAATACTAAATTTAGAGAACTACAATGATAACAAAAGAAAGAGGTTCTGTCACAGTCAAAGTCTGTTTGCCAACATGTAACTCAACATTTTAAAAAAACAAAACCAAAACTGATCTCAAGTCCTTCCCTGTTACAAATCCTCCAACATGCCGTGTCACTGGTATGACTTTGTTGTCTAAGAGCCAAAGAATTCAGGGACTTTTCCCAAGAGCAATCTTTGCTATGCAGCCTCGCTAGCTGAGGAATGTATTCTATCAGACCACAAGCGTTGCATCACTGTCTGTTAATATCAATCACTGTTCCAGAACATACAATCTTTTTGCATATTTCATTGCAGTTTTTCATAGCAGAGTTGGTTTGTTAGCCATGTACTAAAACACACTTTTCCTCAAAGTGTCATGCCAGCTACATAATCTGAAATCTAAGTGAAGTTTTACATTAACATTAAAGAGATCAGTTCATGGCATATGAACTATCAACAGTTAATTACGATACGGAAAAGCACTTCCCCAGTAATGATACTCACTAAAGTCAGTTACATTCATCTTTAATACTAGAATCATTCATATCTTGCACAAAGCCTGCATGCCACTAAATGATAAAAACAAGAAGCTTCATCTCAGGTAAAAAGACCTCTGTGCATTCTTCACAGACATTAAGAATTTAACATATCGTAACAGACAAACTACTATAGGTACCTCCTTTAGTGTTACCAAAAAAGCAAAACAGAAGGGTAATACTTACTACATGTTGCTGAACTAGAACCCTAGGTTATTTATATAGTTATTCAAAGTAGCACACATTTAAATAAAGGCTACAATTTATTTTTAAATGAGATGAAAAAATACAAATTCAATGCATGTCCCCCATTCCAATTTTGAAAAATCTACATGCAATTTTTGATCCAGACCATAACGGGACTAGGTGGACACAACTATTAAACAGAGATGAAGCAGTTTGGTTTTTTTATAGAAAAGTAAGGTCAGGAACTGTAAGGCCATGCTGAATCAGCAAACTGCCCTGTAGCACACTTTCAATTCTTTTTTAAGAACTCAGCAGGTGTGGAAGTCATTTTGACCTCAGGTTTTTGCAAGCTAGTTCTGCCACCTCTTATGCAGCTATAATGTATATGTAAATCCAGTTTAAGGTCCACAAAAAATACATACACACTCATCAGATCTTGCAAACATCCTTGATGCTCGTTTCATCAGAATACTGTCTGCAAGTTCTGAAGCCTATTTGAACACAGAGGAAAAAGGAATGTGCTCTTAGCAAAAGCTAACTAAGCATACACAGTAACTATTTGCTAAGTCATAAGAAAGTGGGAAGTCGCCCTGTCTGCTAGGATTTTACCTTGTACTGGTTAACACGCATCAAGAACGTAACTTCTTCCTAACGAAGACAAAGCTGCCTTGGTTCCTTACTGCCCCCAAGGGGATTTCTGGTGTTGGACCAGCCTTGATACATAAAATTTAAAATCATCCTTTCCCAAAGCATCTCTCATTTAGCACACACCAAAATATATACGTGGAAGATAAGGGAAGTGAAAATAATCAAGTACTTTTGGTAAAATGTCATAGTAACAACTTTAAAAGAGACTCCATGATCTGATAATCAGAGCCAGGAGACTCATGCTCTGTTCTTGTTCTTACTCACACTACAATATACAGCTGTAGGTGTTATACATGAAGACCAAGTTAGAAAAGGTTAAAAAAAAACTGAAGATAGGGCAACGCTATAAATACCTACCCCAAAGTACGCAAAACAGCATTTCAGCATTTGGAAATTCCTGGGTGAAACACACCACAGAACAAGCAGCTTGCTTTTTCCCCTTTGACAACCTTTTGTTCCAAAGCTCCCAGTAGTTAGAGTCCAATCATTTAATTTAATCATTCCATCGTTCTGACATTTGTATCTATTAAGCAGGCAACGAAAGACACTGAACTAGGCCCTACTGTACTCTGTTAAACCAATGGCGTGCTATGGTGACTAGTCAACAAGCTAAAGCATTTTTCCTTCCCCTGTTGCTTATATTAGAACATGAAAAAGCTTAAACATAACTTCTGAAAGGCACTTTTTCAGTAGAGCAACAGCGATAACATTGTCCGAAACAAACTCTGTTAAGCTTTGACTTAAAAAATTTTGTTATTGGGGATTGCTCTCTTTTTCTTAAAAACATTCTCAGACACAAAAATTGGGTTGTCAGTCTAAAAAGATGTCTTAATAGCTCATATGTGCTGCAGTTAATCTCAGATACTTACAAGACATACATAACAGTTAAGTTATAAATTCCCTGGAATTACAAAGAAGAAACCTGCAACGAAAGTATTATCTAGCAACTGCGCCTTTATAAATATGTTGATATTAAAAGATGAAACAACACTGTATTATTTTCAGAGTGTCATTCCATAGCTGCATAGTTAAAAATATCTATTTTCATCACCATTTCTGGGAAACACTTTATACACGCAGTACAAAGACTGTTTCAAAACGCAACATCTTCTTGCTGCTTTCCAGTAGCTTACTTGAAGAGTCTGGTTCTAAGTCCTTGTAAAACACAGCTTTGCCCTGTAAGACAGTGACAGAGATGGGCAAACATCTCAGGGTACATCATCAGCTGGAAATCACATAAGAAGCTGTCGGACACAAGAGCTAGTCATATCATTCCCTATAACTTATTTTCACGGTGAGGAAAGTAAAGCCAAAAAGACTGAGATATCTGCATTTTTTTGTTAGCATGTCTCAACTCCAAAAGTTCTCATAACCTGATAAAACTTAGGGAAAGAAGAAATAAAGCATAGAACAATTCATGACTTAGCCAAGGTCAAAGCAAAAATAAGAAAGCCTGGACAAACCAAGAATCATACACCCCGGTTCCCTTCTCCAGTCAGTGAAAATTGTTGTTGATAATGATGAAGACAGATCTAGATACTTAACTCTTCCATTAATTATGAATATCAATTACTGAGTGAAGCACGTTCTTTTCTGATATGGTAAAATGACCATTCTACTGAAAACCAGCCTCATCAGCTCAACAGAGGCACTTCAGACAAATTAAAGGTAAACTAAAAAGTCAACCAAGGACAACTATTAAACTTAAATTATAAAAACATTTGTGTGTGCCTGGCCATGTGCAAGAATAGCATTCGCTGCTGTATGATTTCATCTTTACAGAGAAAGAGACCCCCATACTGCAATCAAATATTAACTGGTAACACAATTGCCCTAACAATTAACAAATTTAGACCATTATCCTGCAAGCAAATCCATAACTGACTTCAATAAAACTATGCAAAACGAAGACCATGCACACGTCTAAAACTACATATATGTAGGAGTGCTTGCAGATTTAGGGTTTAAATATTTTTATCACAAAAGGTGTGTGAAAGATCAGTGAGGCTACATTTCCAATAATGAAGAATTCTTATGCACTGGTTCAATAATGTCTGGTGTTTCAAAAGGGGCACAGATCTTTGGATTTTATACCAATTTAATACTTGTGTAGTACATGATAGACCATGATGTTTTGATTCAAAAGTGTGAACAAAAGCCAGTTGCTGGTGAGCATGATCCTTCATGCAACAGAGTTAGCCATTTGCTGAAGACCCCGACTGGCAGAGAACGTAATTTCCCACACGTTCAGCAACTCAATACCTGCAGAAAATAGCTAAAATAGATTTCAAGCAAGTTACTATATACAGATACTGACATACATAGAACACAAAATTTGGAGCCAGCTTAATATTTCATATATATTACTGTCTTTATCAGCAATTACATTATTTTTACTTTTGGTTTAAATAAGAAACACTAAAATACTTTTTGCCAAAGTATATGGAAAAGATAGGCAATTACTTTATACAAACCTCAATTAAACATTGAGTAGTTTTGCAGCTATCGATTTCAAATGTACCTAATATTTATTTGCCATTCACTTATTAAATGACATGCAGGAATTCAGCTTAATTACACTTTTTTATAATATGAGAAGATATACTTTTAGTTTTTGAAAGTTTCTCTACAGCCAGCAGAACATTTGGCCCACATTTATCTAAGCTCTGCTGAACATCTGTTGCATTAAATGCATTTTGTCAGGCCTAAAGTCTGCTTAAGGGCAATAAAGAAAAACGTTTGTGGAAAAGGCCAACTAAAGGCACCATAAGAGCTGCCACACAGGCTTATCCTTCACCTCCTCCATCAAGCTATCACTTTTGCTCCGAGTCAAACACTAGAACACCTTTTTTTCAAAAGTCCTGTGGCTATGTCTCATCAATAAAGAAAAGTTTTCACCAAGCGGGTGGAGTTAAGTGGAACAAAAATATAACCTTCTTCCAAAATTGAAACCTGTAGAACTAGGACCTGCTGGTTTTGTTATATCCAAATATGACATATGAATGTCGTCTAAGAGGACGACATATCTGGGTTGGGAACCCTGTCTTCCCCCGTCTCTTGGGCACGTGTCGATACTACACCCAGAAAGCACACCTACCTCGACAGCGCTGCCGAACCCGGAGTCCAAAGGATTTGTACGAACACCAAATAACGCCAGGCTATCAGATTTGTTTTTGAACTCAGCCCAGACCGCTCTTATGCTAACAGGCTGCACTACTTATAAAGCGATGGGGGTCTTGCTACCTTCTTTCCCGTTGACAAATTACTGCCTTTCGCATCCAGAAACTGCCCTTAGATAGTCCTAGGCAGGACTGAGTCCAGCCTCTGAGCCACCGGGGGCCCGCGCCACCGACGATTTTAAACACCCCTCTACAGATTACCCTTTCCCCGGCTGAGCAGAGAGACAATGGAGGTAATTTGTTACAACAGAAAAGGCAACGGGGGCCTCCTCCCCAACGCCGACCGCCTTCTGCCGCTAAACCCCCTCCTTGAGCAGCCCCGCCCGGTACGGCATGGCCTGGCCTGGCCCCGGCCGGAGGCCCCGCTGCCATGTGCCGGGGACAATGCAAGTCGGGCGGCCGGGCCCGGCCTGCAGCCGCCGTGACACGAGGCGGGGCCCGGCGGCGGGAAGGGGCTGAGGGCGCGGGGAGACGGGGCTGAGGGAACGGGGGGGGGAGGGGGGTGAAGTGGGGGTGGAACACCCCCCCCCCCGCTCCCTCAGCTCCGTCTCCCCGCGCCCTCGACCCCTTCCCGCCGCCCCCGCCGGGCCTGCCCCGCTTCCCCCTCACACAGGCCTGCCCCGACCCCGCCGCCCGCGCCGCCATCCCCCCCCGCTTTCCAGTATCGCAGCGGCCGCGGCCGCGGCCCCGGCCCAGGCCCCGTCGGCGCCCTCACCTCGTTAAGCTGCCTCTCGGCGGCTTCCCGCAACGCCGGATCCATGGTACCCCGCAGGGCCTCGATGATGGTGTTGGGGTCCATGGTGGCGGCGGCGGGGGAAAGAGGAGGAGGCGGAGGGCAGGGGCCGGGGCCGCGCCGCGCCGTGCGCACATGGACCCGCCGCCTCACAGCGGCCGCCGGCGCGAAAGGAAGGGAAAGCGCCAAAGGCCCGGATAGAGCTGCCCCCCGCCGCCGCCAGGGAGCGGCGCCCCTTCCGCCGCCCGCGCCCCGCCTCCGCGCCGCGGGGCGCCACGGGACCTGTAGTCTAACGGCCGCCCCAACGGCCGCGGCCGCGCGCCTAACCGCCGCGCGCCCCGCCAAACCGAAGCGGCGGGCGGCGGGCGCACTTGTAGGGAGGCCGCGCCGCCGCCGCCGCCCCCGCACGCTGAGGGGAGGAGAGGGACGGAGGGGGGTCCGCCGCTTGGTTTCGCCTCCGTGTGAGGGCTCGGTCCTCGGCCTGCCACCTCGGGGGGCGTGTTGTGTTCAGGGCAGCCCAGGGAGAGGCGCTGGCCTGCGGAGAGGGCCTGAACGCAACCTCGGCCTTGCGGTAGGCGCCGCTGGCTGCGGGGGGCTGGGCTGGGTTGCCCGCCTCTGCGGGGGGGAGGAGGGCCGGCACGTGCTCTGCGCTGAACTCATCGGACGCGTTAAAATTAAGCGGAATCCGTTGTTTTATCGAAAGTCCTTCCTTTTACCACGTACGCTTCCGTTTTCGGAGCGACTTGGATGGCTGGTGAGAAAGGAGAAATGTGTGGAGGCATGGGTTTCCTTTAAAGGTGCCTGCTTTGTAATGGCACAGGGTGCAAACAGTTCTTCAGCATTTGGGAAAATCCAATGCTTTGTTCTGCTAGTTTTAGCGAAAAAAAAAAAAGTCCCGAAGATGTGTCACAAATTTGTCAGAAAATCAATATAAACAGCGCTGTTGTTTCTGGAGCGGGTGACTGTCACAAAATCAGAATTGGACTGCTTAAGTTGGTCCTCTAAGTCACTTCTGCAGGCTTTATCCTACAAGCATTTAGGCACTGAAGTAATTTCACTTACATGAGTGGTCACGATAAAATAAGCAACGCTATTTATAAGTTAGGTGCATAGTGATTTGTAAAATTTAATTGGTAGTATACAGAGTCACTCACTGTCATGGCTTCATTTGGGGGATGACATGCAGTGATGTACTTGAAATTTTGAGAGTTATTTTTGTGAAAGGAGATAATATAGTCAAGAAGTTTCACAAACAGCCCATCCTGGAACAACTCTGAAATGAAGGCACATTAACAAAGAAACTGCATATCAAACAGAAAAGCAGAAATGCAAATACATACAGAAAATAACATAAATTAAAAGTGGTACAGTTTAGAAAATTGATAAAGGATACTATCTCTTTACTAGTTAAGTTAAACAGTTTCAGGAAATGCCACATTAAAACTTGATTCCCTTTAGCACCCTACTGTGCTAGTGGTCTTGCAAACGTTTCCCATACATGGAGTTAGCGTGGGCCACAGGCCATTCCCAACATGTAACCTGGATGGAGCCAGCTTGGTTTTGAAGGCCATCCTCTCGCAGTTGGCCACTGTCCCAGAGAATGGCCTAAGGCAGCCTAACCAGTACCATCTCAGCTGGCAAAATCTGCACTAGTCAGGTTTACCTAGAGTGTCCTTTCATATATGAAACAGCTTAACAGACTTGCTTTTGTATATATATTTTCCAAATGAGTAACTTTTCCATGATTGTTGCTGGACTAAAAAATGGATTTCTCAGTTTCTCTTGCTACTGGTTTGCTGGTGGCTTTTTTTTTTTTTTTAACCTAATGCTAAAAACTGTGATTTACACTACATAGCTGGGTTTTTTGGGGTTTTTTTGGGTTTTTTATTGCAAGTGTGAAAATGAGTGCCTCATTTATAAAACTAAACGGCAAAGCAGCAATGAATGGCTGGCTTTCTAAATAAGCCCAGGAGACATAGGGACGCAGAAGACCCAAGTGGCAATGTAGCATAATTTCAGGACATGATGTCATATGGTGTTCTTCTATAAGTTGCCTGGATCTGCAGTTACACTCCAATTCTAGATGTTGCCCAAAATGTAAAAAAAGGTGAAATACTGTAGATTCAATACCATTAAAAAATGCTACAACAAAGTCTTTTCCATGCTTTTATGTCACAGCACAGATAACAAGATCAAATCTCAATGCTCTTTGTATGAAAGGAGCAAAGCAATAACTCCTCTAATCAGAGAGAACATAGATGCTAAGCTGATCCAACGACTTATGAAACAGAATATATCTTCTCTAAAAAGAAAAATAAGTACTTTGAAGAACAAAGGGCTCATGATGTGATGGCTATACATAATACTCTTTGTCAGCTATACAGATGCAAAATGCTGCAAAGAAAAGCCCAACAGGATGCGAACCATTGTCAGCAGAGGTGCTGTGGCTAGAGCAGCTTATCGCCAGAGCTGCTACCATTTGTATACAAAATTGAGGAGGACAAAAAAAAGTTTTGCAGAAGAATGTGTAAGCAATTGTCCAGAGTCTGAGTACTCTGAAAAAGAAAACATTGTATGTCAAGGAATATTTGCATTCATAAGGATGTTTGCATTCACATCTTTGCTTGCCCAGAAGTAACAACAATAGCTAACCTCACAGCAGGATTAATTGCATAAATGATTCACAGAAAATAATAAATGCAAGATTAAGATGGACATTTCATGTAGACTGGGCACCAGCTTTAAGAGGAAACATCCATGAGGTTAAAAAATAATTTATCACAAATCTGGAGAATTTGTTGATGGATTACATTTGCCACAGGTAGTTTAGTGTTAAAGAGGGAGATGAAATAGTAAACGTCAAAGAAAACAGACATACTAGCAGGTTGAGTGGAGCAACCTAACAGATGACAACTGACATCAAAGTACAAGGGACTGGTGAGCTGTGGCACCTTGAACACTGAAATTTTGTCAGGATTAAATAAATATACCCGCTTTTGTCAGATGATACTTTCTTTGAATGGTATTAGCTGGACAAAAGAGACTAAGTCTAGCCATCACAGCACAGCAACTGGCGAGAACTCTGGCCAAAACTGTTTAGCAAACAAAGGAGGTGAAAAATACCCTACCAAAGCATAAATAAATATCTTGCAAGATGCAATAGATGAGCTGATAATAAGAATTTAATTTTTAAGTCAAATTTCAAATCATGAGAGCTAACATTGGAGAGAAGTGCGTCTCTTAGTCAGATGAGCCTCATCAAATTCTTAGTCTCAGAACAAAAAGAAAAGTATACATGCTGCAGAGATCAGCGGCCCGATAATGTTCTCTGTTGTGTATGAACACTTGTAGGCAACATCAGGCCGCTGTGGGAGAACTGAGCTGCTCAAATTATCTCAAAAGGCAGATGTGGTATTGTGCAGGCCTCAAACACTGGATACAAATCAGTCGCAATTACTCCTGAAGATAAACATACTCTCATAGACCGTCTTGGGTTTAGCAGCCATGTATATTTTCCCTGGAAAGTTGGAACAATAACAAAGACAATATTTGTCAGCTTTAATAAAGTAGTATACTCCCCTGGAGCTGACTGCAGAGCACTGCTTAGCATGTATGTCTTTCTAGGGTACCATTCTCTTTACGGTAAATGAAAAGCTAGAAGCCAAAAATTGTGTATAAAGGGAGCACAGCTATTGAAGATCTTTCTTGAGCTTTGTCAAGTTTGGGTGCTTTCACCAGATCTTTCTAAAAAATTTTGCAGGAATCTTTATGCCATCTACACATCCCAAAAAAAGTAGTAACTGATAAATGCTGCTATAAACTGTTCTGTGCTGAAACAGATTTGACAGCAGACAGATTAACTCCAGCTATGCAAAGACAGTGTATTCCTGCATCAACAGCATTCAAAATATCAAGCCAGAATTTGGAAAAAAATACTTGCATGTGAAGGTGCCTACCAATCCTACAAATCCAAAGGGAGTTTGGACATGGAGTGAGTAGACGAATCACCAGCACCCAAAGCTAGCCTGGAGCTACTTCTGCTAAATCAAAGACGGCAATAGGATGGAAGAAGTATGCACAGAAATATTGTACCAATATGCAAAGTTTTCAAATAGCTATTTATATTAGTCTTAAAAGAAAAAGCTCAAATGGGATTCAGATATGAAGCTATAAAATGAAACTGATGATAGTCAATAGGATTTGGTGTAAAATTGTCAAAAAAAGGTGATTAATTGTTTGAGGAGTTCTCTAGTTTGGCTCAGAAAGTGGTGCAGAATAGACTTTTTTGCTTTAAAATATCATAGTAGGCTATAACCCTGAGCACACATTGAAGGGATTGAGAACTGGCTGAATTACTGTTCTTGGTGAAAAACCTTTTAAGTGAAGACTGATTTTTTAACGGACCAGTTTCTATTGGATTTCTACTGATACCACTGACTGACTCTTTGCTATTTGATACTTTAAGCAGTTTTGAAAGAATATAAAAATCACTGAAGATCATTGTGAGGATGACGTAAGATTAGCAAAACAATCCTATATGGATGGGACAAGGTGGTAACCTGAACAACAAACAAAAATGCACTTTAATTCAGCCAAATGTAAAGTTACACATTTAAGAACAGAAAATACAGGCGGGTAGACTGAAAGAATTGTCAGGGATACCATGAGCATGCAGGTTGACATGACTCCCAGCAGGACATTGTGGCAAAGGACTTAGTACGATCTTCGAGTTGAAAACAGAAGTCTGAAAAGGGGGAATAGGGGAGTGATTTGTCCTTTCCTCTGGTGCTGGAGAGACAGATGCTACATTGCCAGAGAATAGCTCTAGCAGTTACGTTTTTTAAGTATTTACAAAGTGGATCGTATAAAATAGCCACAAAAAATATTTGAGATTAAGAGTTTATTCTCTTCATCTGTGCGAGACCTATTTGAAATGTCCAAGTTAGGTTTAAGACAAAAGTTGTGAGGAGTCTTGATTACTGTATGTCACTACTATAATGATGAGATAAAGCAGAGATTTAGGGGGCAGCATAACGGAGGTTCATTATGGAGTCCCTGCTCTGAGGTTGGCTCTAGCCGAGAGAGCAGGATGCTGTAGCGTGCCCATCCTGTGGTTGCACAGCTCCCTTTAACCCCCCTAGTCAGGTGGGAGTTGGCTTCACCCCCAAGGTAAGCTTTGCTGAAATTTTGTTCAGGATGGATGTAAAGAAGCCACAAAGCTCCTTCATGTAGCCATGGGCTCAATAGTTGCTCCACCCCGCCAAAAAAAAGCACAAGTCACCCCCACCCCCTCCAGCCAGATGGCAAGGCTTGAGCAGATGCTAAACCCCATATTCAAACAGGTTTCCCAGGGGACAGAGACTGAAAACAAGATTCGGTCATTCAGTGGAAGTGTATGCAAGTGGAACAGCAGGAGCAGAAATGCTGAGACGAAGCAGCAAAGAAACAGTCACTGTAGTAGAGCCAGTGATGGTGAGGTCCTGAGTAAATGCCAAGGAGATAGAGCTTTTAGACCAATGGCCTCTTTAAAAAACAACAACAAAAAGCTTGAGCATTGTGAAAATAAAGAAAAAAGCCCTGATGTGTGATACTACTTCTGATTTTTTTTTTTTTAATAAATATCTCTTCAAAGGCATAGCACTCCCTCACCTATTCTTACTTTTAACAGTTAACTCTGGGCAGCAAGCTGGGAAAAAAGAGCAACAGTATCTCCTCAAGAAGAAAATACTGGGTACTGAACAGCTCTTTAGTGAAGAAAGATGTAACAGGATCAAATATCTAACAGATGAAAGTAGAGAATCACTGAAACAAATTCCCAGTGGCAGTAATCGGACTCTCTCTCTTGATGTCTTCTGACTGAGACTGGATGCCACTCTGGAAGATGTGTTTTAGTGAAAACACAAGCTGTGCTTCAGTCAAACCCATAAGATGAGGCCTTTAATAAAAAATATGTGCATAAAACTTGAATTGCCAGTACTATACAGGATGTTGGACTAGATGATGTGATCATAAACTGCATGATGGTTTGGTTTTTGCTGTTCACTTTCAAGTTGGGTGTATCTGCTCCCGAAGGCTCCGTTTCCACAATGTGGAAGTCCAGCTAACCCAGCCCAGAACCTGCTTCAGGCTCTGCGCTACAGGCAGTGGAGCAAGAGTGTCTGCAGCTACAGCAGTTTTACCTCCTCCTACCTCATGCACTGTTTTTCCAGCCTGTATATTTACATTTGTATACACATTTATGCTTTTAGCTTTCTCTTGTTGCGATATGGAGTGCTCTCCAGCTCTGTAACTCTACCCCCTGCCAAACTGTGCAAAAAATTTACTTCCCTTTATGCAGGGAAAATGAAACAGGAAGAGGCAGTTTCAAATAAGCCTCAGTGGCACATAGACACAGACAATGAATGTCGGACACTAGAAAACGGTGAATTCTGTGCGCAAAACCATTGAATTTCATGGCCCTTAGGGAAAATGCCAAACCTACAAAGCTGCAGAAGGGTGGATCTGTGGTACCCTGGAGAGATAAGCAGGAGATAGTAACTGGTACTTGCAGCACTCAGATGGCACTAACAGTTTATGCTCTTTTATGTTTTTAATTCAGTTGCACAACCACAGAAGTTAACAAATGCATTGAATGGAATGTGTTGTATTATTGTGAAATGAAAACTCATGCTGAAGATCACAGAATTGCTGCAAGTGAATACAACATGTCCTCGGAACAATGACTTTGATCACTGTGTTCTCCAAGAATGTTTTCTTTTTATGTGCATTATGGGCATGGTTTTACTTTATTTTTGCAAGAAAACAAGTATGTCTCTTCCTTACCATTCCTTAAGTAGGACCCCAAGCTTATCTTATTTTTTATGATTGTTCCTAAAATGGACACCTGTGGATCAAATGTAATGCGGACTTGAAATTTTGAGGAAACAAGTTTATAGAACATCTAAGCATAAGGGATGTGCACCCATGATTTATCAGTGTTCAAGCAGATGCTCATTTTTAAAACACAAGCTTTCTAATGCAGTTTGTACAGCCAAGACACAGCAATAAACTGAAATTGTTCAGGAAAAGCTGTGAAAAAATTCCAGCTGGGGAACAGGCAAAAATTTCTGAAACGTCCTAAGAGTAAAAAAGTACATTTAAGCTATAACTTTAGCCGTATTATTAAATATGTGTTCAAGTGAGGTTTATGCAAGCTATGTGTACATTTATCAAAGTATAATATTTCCATTTAACAAGACAGAGAGTTCAAGTAGTCCTGTTTAGAATAATTTTAGTCTTTATAATCATATCCTGTTTCCATTTAAGTTGATTAAATAACAATGAGTATAGTAGAACTGGACTAGGATTTTATTATATTAAAAATTCACTCAGAATAAATTCTCAGCACTTAGGAAAAGCTTTTCATTTGCAAGGAACTACATACATGCATTAAGAATTTTAGTAATCTAGTAACATAGCATTCAGGTTATTAACTCATGCCAGTCTGTACAATTCAAGGCAGTTCCCTCCAGAACACATCTGTGTTTAAAAAGTGTGCCAGCGTGACTCATTGGTGGCAGATGTAATTACCCATGAAGTAATTTCCAGAGTCCTGGCAGCCAGCGAGGCTGTGAGGCAGCCAGGGGTGGTCAAGGCCGTGGTGAGGAGCCACTGGTGTGCTCAGGGCTGCCCGCACCCTTGGCTGTCAGTTCCTAATGCTACTGTGAGGTCACACCACAAGCCAGTACGTTGGGAAGCTCCGTTTCCTTCAAGCACCTTAAATTGCCAGTGGGTATTTAGACTACGCAGTTTTCCACAAATGGTGAGCGGCATGGATGTCATCAGTAGCAGTGAGGATGAGTATGAGAAAGGAGAGAAGAAGAAGAATGTGGAGGCAGCAAGAGGAGAAAAGAGAGGGAAAGAATATCAGAGGTGGAAAAGAAGGAAGTGAAAAGAAGGTATAAGAAAAGAGGTAGAGGTAAAAGGGATGAAGTTGATCAAGAAGTCTATTATGACTGTTATGCAATGTGAATGACATCAAATGGCTGAGGTAGCATTCATCCAAGGATGAGAAATCAGTAAATGATTGACCTCTAGTGATGACCACAGTCTTAATTGCACATTTGGGATTTACTATATATTTATTATAAAAAAGAAAACATATTTTGTTTTTGCTGGCATGGTACGATATTCCTTTTTCTTACTTTTCGAGCTTTTCAAATCTACCTTTCCCTCTGTCCTTTCTAAACTTGAGGAGACAGTTATGTATACTACTAAGTCAGTATAGTGAATAATAGTTTATCTTTAAATAAAAGACTAAATTGAATCTTTTAAAACTTTCCTGTTTAATTTTCATAAATAGCAAGTTCAGGATGACAGTTGTGCAATGCCAAACAGATACCCTTAAAATCCAGTCTATGCCAAAATTTTGAGATTAAAATTTAGGCCAGGCAATTAGGTATATTCTCTACTCCCTTCCTCGTTTGATATGTAAATATTTTTTCTTTTAGAAAAGTCAAGTAAATGGAGAGTACAGTTACCAGATTTATGCATAATACAGGGGAAGCAGGTAGATAGAAAAGAAGCCTTTTATGCAGGAAAAACGTAAAAACAGTTCTGTTCCTCTATGGAATATATAGCGGAAATAATCAGAACTGTGTTAAAAGCAGAAGCCTCACGCAGGGCAGGTGAAGAATCAGAGCTACATGGCCAAGGGTGTTTCTCTGGGTCTGACTACAAATAAAGGAGACTGACTGTTGCTTGGTGAATTCTCTGTCTGTTTGGGAGGAAACATCATAAAGGCATCAAAGAAATACCCAGAGGCAGGCAGGGAAGTGCTTACAGCTGAGTGGGAGAAAAACTAAGATTAGACACAAGAGTTGGTGAGCAGCAAATAAACTGGTAAGTTTACTTAAAAGTACTAAAAGAAACATATTACCACTTTCTGTTTGATTCCTGCTACACTAAGTGAAGCACAACTTTTGATACATATTTTTTAAATAAACAAGGTTTCATAAAAGTACCTTACTCCTTCACCAAATCACTTTTCTATTAGAAATAGCTCTCTAGATCATAAGCCTTAGACAGCTGCTTATGTTAGAAGAGTCAAAAATAACAAAATTAGGGTTGAAAAGTATAATGCGTATTTCCTAGACAGAGCAAAGATAAATGTCAGAATTTGAGTGTATTAAAAAGACATTTTTTGTTACAAGACCAAATTTGTTTAATTTCTTTCTTTTATGTGCATTTTAGATGTTATCTGATTAGCACTTTTATTAGGTGACTCATGGTGTTTATTCTTTGCAAGTCTTTACAATTCAGTATTGCTGTCCAAATGGGATGAATATGTTTTCTATTGGGTTGTATTGTTTTAAATACTAGTATTTGCTCATTTAACAAAAGCGGTTATAGTGCTGAGGAAGGGTAAACAGAGTACCCATTCTGACCTGTATGTAAATAGCTAAAGAAATACAGATATTAAAAGTGATGAAATTGGTATTATGCAACTTTATACTCTACCTGTGGGCACGTGTATGTGTTTCTGGATGATTGTTTGTGCACCACCAACTGTTTATGTGGAATAGGTGGGTGAGCTGGGGTGTGTACGTGCTACAGCTGGGAGTCTGCCTGTGACATACGAACACATAGGACACATAGCTTTATCTGAGTTAGCTTCTGCAGGAGCAGCAGGCCAGGTGTATTAGCATTATCTTCGACCGAGGCTAGCTTGAGCTAGTACAGAGCTGGCCCAGAAATTCATACTCCTGTGGCTATCAGGCTCTTGGTAGCCAACAAGTAGATTAAAATTAGCTCAGTTAGCCTGGCCTGTGGGACAAACACACCTCATGATTGCTGCATGCTAATTCCAGTGGCTGCAACAGGAAAGCAGGGAATGTGTGTGGAAACACGAGAACCACATTGCCCATGCCCACATCTTTGGCTGAACAAGACTCCGTGTCTTTTCCATGTGTTTTGTGAAGTAACAAAGTGGAAAACACTTGCCCCTCATTTCACCTTTTGAAGGCACATGAATGAGGCGTGCAGGACAACGTGGTGTTCTCAGGATAACAAAGAGCTGTGCCAGCTTCTTCCCTGGGCGCTCCTCACACACCTTGGTTCCTGCTTGCCAGCATTCTGCTGTTCTACTCCTGGCCTTTCCTGAGCAGGATTCCTCGCTTCAGAATGTGAAATGAATTTTCATTCATGTTTCTGCTGGGTTGACAAGATAAAATAATGAATTGCTACAGCTAAATCAAGCTGAAAGTTTATTAAAGTATTTGCATGAAATCGTATCACCAGTACAGCACATAATTCCACATAAAAAAGCAAGCATGCTGGTTCAGCTACAATAAGGATTTCTACAGAATAAAGGCATACCAGCTTTTTTTAGTTCTTATAAACCACTTATCAGTCTTCCTGTGGATTCCTTTTATTTTCTCTGTACTAGCCTTGCTTATTTAAAAATTATTACATCATATTAATTAATAATGCCTTACACAAGCATCTGACATTTCTTTTCTGCAGTCATTGGCTTTAGCCTATTTTGTTGCAGGAAGCAGGCCAAAAAGCTGATCCTGTAGTCTGTCCACAGGCAAAAAGGAACTAGTATTGTGTGCAGTAGAAAAAGTGTGTGAATTTCCTTAGCACGGGTATTTGTAGATCTGGATTTCTGCAGTCAGCCAAGCTATTTGACAGGAAATTTGTCTAGGACTGGGTGCCTAATGATCAAGATTGAAATGAAGAGGTTTCCTTCACAGAACTGCCTTAGGTGAAAACAGTCTATACTTACCAGACCGTCCCCATTAAATCTCTAATCCTGATTAACAACTGACTCTGTGATGCTCATGTATTACGATAGTAAGTGCTATCAGTCATATTATAGCTTTTTCAATTAATTTAATAATTTCCCATAGGAATACACGTGCAGCAATTCATTTCTCAGAATGTTGGCAGCTTTTCTAAAATGTTTCAATTAAACACATTCTGACCCCTTTGATGTTGCTCTGAATTTTAATTATTTTCCATTGCAGAATACTGGTTTAATGCTGACCTGAATATATTTCTTAGAAACTAACTACGTGTGTGGTTGGATATAGCAAGGGTGAAAGGTTTGTTCCTTGTGGATTGGTTATTGGCCCACTCAATATGAATGGTTAGTTTCTGGAAGAACTTAGACCTTAGAGGCCAGATCAGGAGAAATACTGGGCACTCGCACTGCAGACATTTTGTATCTCACAGAAAAGTAAAACAGAAGAAAATACGGCATGACATTTGCACATATTCTGATGAGACCACGCATTCTTAAATTGCGAAACACATTGTAACACGAAAAAAAAATCATCCTATTAACTTTTCCCCTCCTAATCTCAAATGCAATTCATGCAATTTATCTGAAGGTTGCAGGGACTCCTTACAATATGGGAAATACTTAGAAGTTCTAAACTTTTTCACTGGAAGTTTTGCTTTTTTTGGAAAGAGTAATACCGGGTTTTCCTGGTTTTCCTACTATTCCTTTTTTTCTTATTCTTCTTTCCTCTACAATCTGTTTTACACTCCCATATTACCTGAACACACTTCTCCATCTCCCTTTCCCCATCAGAATTGTTGTTCCACATTTTCTTCCTGAATCATGTGTCTAACCACTATGTCATTTTTTTCCAAATCTTTGTCTGTCTGATCTACACTTCCAAAGATCCCTGATTTTTCCTCTCTTCCTCCTCTAAGATAGAAGAAATTTTCAGTCAAAGTAGAAACTCTGACCTCTCTCTTCAGATCTTCTGAGACCCTTGAGCAACACCTGGAAATAAAGCAAAGGATCAACCAACCTGCACTCTTTTGCCTGCTGGCCACCAGCCAGCAGTTCATTGATGACTGTAAATAACTGCTGCTCAGGCTATTTAAATCTGAAAATTATTAATTCTGACAAGTAAGGTGCATTTAATTTTGAAAATCTTCATTCAGGTTTCCAGTGCAAATGGGCAAAACCTGCAGAAATAAACCTTCAGCCACCTGACCATACTGTTCTGCAGTATTTCCGTACAGCAGGTGCTTTCTGACAGACTCCAAGATCACCCGGTTTCTCTCCTGAGCAGGGGCACTGCCTCTAGTTTCAGCCATTTTTGATCACTCTGTATGTTGTGTATGAATGCTGTGAGAAATGGCCCGTTGTGAGCAGGAGAAAGAGCCTCTGCATTTGTGTGACTGTGTGATGAACTATATATTCTTCCCTTCTTATCCCACACATGTACACGCTGACTTTCCATGTTCATCTCCCTGCAGTGTTCCTCTTCAGCGATGAAAACAACTCTCTCTCGGAGCATAAGCAGTGAATGGCTTTGATCATCCAACCTGCTACGATTTGTGGGTACGTGGGTGATGAGAATAGATTCAGAAGCAACACTAAAAGCAGCAGAACTTCAAGCTGATGGTTTCATGAGGATGGCAAGAAGGATGAGTAAACAAGTACCCCTATCCCTCATAGCACTACCCAGTATGGTGTGTAAGGCCTTGTGTCACGTAAAACAGGCTGCTTCTGCTGTCAGACCAGAGCCGTGTTTCCTCTGTGTGACGTAACATTGTTTACCAAGTTATGTAGGTAAGAGAGAAATGCATTCCCGGAACATAAAGCCCTAGGAACAGAGTGTCATGTGACACAGTGCTACATTGGGACATTCTGAGCCTGAATTTCAGAGAAGCTGAGGTCAGAAGTCAGATACTCAGCATTTCTGAAAAAGCTCCGTCTTTATAATTTCTCCTTTGCCAAGCATGTTTATCATAATCTGGCTCACATTGCTTAAGATCATTCTGTTATTTAGGTAATTTAATTTAGGTAACGCAAATTCTTCCTAACACTGAAGCAAGTGTTAATTTTATGCTTTATTGGTCTGTTTTTCAAAACTATGTACCAGTACTGCTGATTTTCTCATCCTTTTCCAAGCCAAATGCATTTACCGCTTAACACCAAAGGATGATTAAAACGGCATCCAGAGCACGACATGGAAGATGATCGCTGATCATTTAACCATTTGACTCTGCAATACCATTAGGCAATTGGCTGTTGACATACCCTTTCTGCTGGTAACCCAGTTCAGGTAACCAAGTGGCGTGTTGTGTAAAGACCACGTTCCAAGAGAGCTGTAGAATAAATGAGGAAGCTGAACTCGTTTCTGTTCGGATCTCAAGTTCTCATTTTTTTATCTTTCACAGTGTTTACTCTCTGCTTTGTATCTTATTAGTTTCAATTGTTTTTTATAAACACATCTCCTCTAGCTTCTTTCTTAGCATTAGGGGACAGAGCTGGGACCTCAATTCAGGGCAAATTAGAATAAAAGGAAGCTTTCTTTATGATAGTGTCACCTGCTTAGCCTACTTACAGTGAGAAAGCAAAATGTAGAAAGGAAATGTCAATAGACAGTTACAGTGATCTGACCCCTTGTCTACTTTTTAAGAACCTGGCAGCAAAAGGAGATCACTCAGGTCTTGGCGAGTTCCTGCGGGTGGTTCCACTTGGGCCTTTGTGAGGATAGTGGAGAAAACATCTTAAAAACACCCAGTTGCACCCTGCAGCATTAATTTCTGTCATTACTCCAGCAGATTAGACACCGTCAAAACTACACACCCCAGTATGTGTTCAATACCGGGAGGTGGCCTGAAGCTGGCTGTCCAGACCAGTGATCTGTGTGAGTTACCTTCACATGAACCCCAGGCTTTCCAGACAAGGCATGTTACGGCCCCCTATGGCTGGACAGTGCCATGTGGTTACAGCAGGAACAGTGACCTGGCCCACCAAAAGGTGACAGTAAATGATGGGGTTGAGACTGGGTAGAACAAGCCTCAGACACAGACTGTTTAAATGGGCACTGGAAATCTCCACTTCTGACTTTTTTTCTGCCGGTATACCGTTCCTGGTGTTACTTTTGAACAACTCTGTGACCATACAGTGAGGCAGTTCAGGAACTAGTCCAACAAAGAATAAACCAGCAAAAAGAAACACAGAGTATTATTCAGTGAGATCAAAGGTCCCTGGTCAGGTTCACTGTCCACCCCCTCCCTCTTGAATTTGTGTGCCCAAGAACAAGAATCAAAAGACAGAAACTTCTGCCAACACCCCAATATATATCCTAAGCCTCAGTTTAACTGAGCTGAAACTCCAATTACACATTTGTAGATGCAGAATCTGTAAAAATAGTCTGAAAAGTATGTAATGGCATCTAAAGACAAATTAAAATGGGTCTTTGATCAGATTAAAGATAGTGTTTTTATCATCATGGAATAATTTAGATTTGGGAACTTTTGCCCTGCAGACAGATATGTCCAGCTACCTTACTGCTATAAATTAGAAGGAATACTTGAAGGAACATATTCCTCCTTAGAAGGAATATTTGAATTTTCAGCTATGTTAGTATAAACTCAGCTGCAGACAGGGTATAAATTTGATGATTACATTTAATCCTAATCTAGTATTAAATATGAATCATGACTAATGGGTGTATCCCAGAATAAGGGCATATACATTCTTTACATGGACATTTACAAATGTGATAGTTATTGCCAGTAATAAACACCAGATTATAAATACTTCAACTGCAGACAAGCGCTGCATGGCTGAAGTCTTGTGTAGCTGTTTTTGAGTCAAGCAAGGACTCTCCTTGCAACTCCATGTAGTACTCACTCTCTTCTTGCACTGCCTCCCTCTCATCTGTCCACGGTTTGGACTGGTGCTCGTGTTGGCCTCCCCCTGCAGCGCTGTGCTCCATGATGTGTGCGTTGTGCTGGGCTTCACAGGTGCCTGCAGAGAGCTTTGCAGAAGGAGACACTGAGCAAGAATAAGGTGCCAGGAAGATTTTCTTGGCTTGGAAATGTTTTTACTTCCCTCGCTACCTATCCTAACAAGCTGACATTGGCTGAACTCTTTAATGTATTTTCTGCCCGAGCCCGTTCACAGAACTCAGCTGCTGTAGGCTAGACTAAAAGTTGGGATGAGGTAATTGACAGAGTGAGGTGGAGTTGTTCAACCCTGTTACAAACAGTAAGTACGTAAGTTAGTAATTTCTGTCAGGAGGACACTTGAGATTCCCTGTACTGTGATGAGAACTCCCTCTTTTCCTGGTATTTTTAATAAGAGCTTTGACTGTTTAGAGAAAGTGCTTTCCGAGTCTGGGGAAAAAAAAAGAATCAGAAGTAAGGCCTCTGAAGGTTGGTATTACATTGAAGGAACCTGACGGAGCTTTCATGGCCCTTAGTTGAGATGGCATAAGCTTATTACAGGGTATGTTTCACTCTTAATTTGCAGCAAGAAAAAATAACCTTTAATTCCTGTCTTCTTGCATTCAAATATAGGATGTGAGCAGACTAACCAGAAGTTTCTGTCCCCATTTCATGCACACCAGTGGCACACGCAATAGAAAGAAAAACGTGTACCTGGCTATTTAGGGTGATCTATGAACTATTCATTAGGAACAAGACCTGTATCAGAACTGAGAATCTGGCTTTTATTTTTACCTTTTGGAATAGAAACATCATAGCTATCTATTTTACTGTGTTTCTAATTAATAAAGCAGTAATGAAAATGGGTACACACTATAAAAAATGTGCATTTTGTACATTTGTACATAAATCTGTACAATGTATTGTATGTACATACAGTATATACATATGTACAATATGTACATAAAATGTATAATTGTACATAAAATGGACAATAGGAGTTAAGAAACATACCTTCTATAAAAAAATACCAGGAGAGAAACAAATCTGAACATTTATGATTCCTGAGTTCAGATTCAACTCATTTTAATGCTTACAAATTTTGCTCTCTCTTACTGTTCAACTCATTTTTCAGCTTCTGTCCTTGAGCATGGACTTTTATAAACAAAAGCTTTCATTAACTCTTTCTGGCTCCAAGATATTTCTAATCCTTCATTCACACAAACAGACCTATCCAGCTACAAATACGTGCTTATTTCTATTTATCTCACTTGTTGGTGACATTTTTCTATTCATTTTAATCAGTGCATTCCATCCTAACTTGTCTTCTGTGCCGATACTTACTCACCAGTTACATCCTCAAACTCTTTATCATAACTAATTGTCCCAGTTTCAGCTGGGATGGAGCTAATTTTCTTCCCAGCAGCTACCATGTTTTGGATTTAGTATGGGATTTGGTATGTGAAGAATGTTGATAATACACTGATGTTATTAGTCGCTGCTAAGTGATCAAGGATGTCTTCCAGCTTCCCAGGTTTTGCTAATGTGCAGGTGCAAAAACCTGAGAGGGATATGGCCAGTACAGTTGACCCAAACTGGCCAAAGGAAGCATTCCATACCATAGACGTCGTGCACGGTGTAAGTGGGGGTTGGCCGGTGGGCCAGGGTTCCCTTTCGTTCGTTTGTGCTTTCGCTTGTTCATTCATTTGTCCGGCTGTTCGCTCCCTCGCTTGCTCTCTCTGGAAGTTGCTGTTCCAAGATCGCTGCTCAGGATCGTTCTGAGATCGCTCTCGGTTTCGCTCTGTGATCGCTGCTTGGGATGGGCTGTATCGGTTGTCGGGTTGTTGGGCAGTGAGAAATTGTGCATTAGTCGTTTTATATATTCTATTATCATATTTTAGTATCATTATTAATATATAATTATTATTATCTTTTTCTTTGCTGTCCTGGTGAACTGTTTTTATCTCAACTCACGAGGTTTCCTTTCTTTCCGATTCTCCTCCCCCACCCCACTGGGGAGTAGGGGGAGTGAGCGAGCGGCTGTGTGGTACTGGGTTACTGCTGGGGTTAAACCACGACACTAATGAAAGTATGAGCTCATCAAAACACACAAACCCCATTCCTTGCAAAAGATGTAGGTTTATTTGGTTTGAATTAGAATTTGGATAGAATGACAATAAAATAAATGTTAGATGTTTAATTTCTGACAGGTGTTGCTTAGTTTACACAGTACTCAAGCATTTTTAATTGTACTCCAGCAAAACCATACTTAGAAGAACTGGGGAGAAGTGGACTCTTTCAATTCTTAAAACTCCGTTAAAGCTTGTTTATATATGAACATTACATCCATATAGCTAAATTAATTTAGATGTGCTTTAATTACATTAATGCCCACTTCTTGGAACAATGTCCATATACAATACTGATAGTATCTTTAAACAAATTCATTGAAGTTGGTAAAAAAAAAGTTAAAAAAATCACTAAGGCCATGTGTACTTCAGATTAATTTACCAGTTACATCAGTGTAGTTGTGTATTTGATTTTGTTGTCTTGATCTCCTTCCCAAGTGATATAAATGAACCTGAGGAAAGATCTTTCTCTAATATAACAAGAACATCTGCACAACTTGGGAGAATTACAATGGTGTAACTCCATTGGCTAACACTTGCACCCCAGATACAGGCTTCATAGGACTGTAAATCTTTTTTTAAGGCAAAGGTAGAATAAAAAAATGCATCTGCCACAGAATACAAATTCCTTTGTCGATTAAAAATGGATCTGCTAGTATAATTTTGTTCAAACCTTCTAAAAGGCAATCTTACTCCAGCAGACTCCTGGGTATTGCATGTTTGCATGGCTATACTACAGACTTCTTGTAGGTACCTCAGAATGACTGTACCAGGCTCTTCTTTGCCAGCTTCTTTCCACATCTGTGCTCCACGAGCAAGGCCTCTGGCTACCCTTGGGAAGTCACTGTCACCTCCACATGCAAAGCTGAGCACCCATGCTGAGAGACAACTCGGCACCATCCCTGAGCTGTGACAGACTCAAAACCAACCAGAGACAGTATGCTGAGTGCTCATAAACTTCCGTCTTTGTCCACCCCAATCCTAACAAGGCCAGGGAGGAAGGATCAGGAAAAAAGCACCTACGCAAAGTCCTTTTCGAGAAACATAGGGAATGATGTGACCAGTCATGCCATCTCTGCACACGTTTCCGCTGGAACAGCGTTCAGGCTCTGGGATGGCTTACGAGGGGGCACGGGCAATAGCAGACACTCTGAACCGGGTAGGTTCTCCTGCTAAATGTTACAGCTGGGCCCTCCATCACTTTCCTGGGAATGGTCTCAGGCAGGAAGGTGAGCTCTGGTGTCATCTGTCTTTCAAGTTGTTACAACTTCTTTTTGCAAGCTGCTGCCTCTCTGAGATGCCAGCAAAGTACCTCCCTGTTCTGTGTAAAGCAAAATCAGCTGTTTTATTCTAAAGTTTAAACTGTTAGTTGGAACGCAGTAATTTCTTGCCATATTTATACATAATAAAAATGTTAAAACAATGCAGTTGTCTTTGCGGTGGTCAGAAAGAAGACAATAATAGGGGAAAGCTGGAGAAAAGGGTTCTAAATCTGCACTTCTCCTCCTCAAGAAATTACACATATGATTTACTTATTGATTAATGCTCCCGTTTTTGATAATTTTCAGCTAGAAGCCCTCAGGAGTAGGATTGCTCTCAGTCTCTCTTCCTCCTTCCTCTTGCCGACAATTAGCATGACTCAGTCTACAAAGCATTGGCAGTGTCAATGACTCAGCCATGTGACACGTGCTCTGTCAATAGTCAATCTAGGCGTGATTTAAAAAAGAAGCAAATACAAGTTTTTGTGCTGTGGGAAGACAGCTCTTCCAATTTGATAAAAATAAAACATTCCATCCAGCCACCCACAGAAGGAAGTGACTTCATATAGCTGACCACTTAGCTGCCGCCCTAGTAATTGTCAATATATTTTGTTTCTTTCCAGCAGGTCAAAAAAACATTTTTCCTTTTGTTCACATATAATTTGAAAGAACTCATATTCTGAGTTTAAGGTATATTTTCCAAAAAACAATTCATATAAACTTGTGGGTACTTGCCTCATTTAGCCTATAGCCTCTAAGTACAGAGAGTGCTACTCCCACTGGTAAAGCCGCTGAGCAAACTCCAGCTGGAGACCAGAGCAATTCTATCATTGTTTCTCTGCTGAACAAAGTATCGCGCAGCATATGTTCCGTATCAGGAGGGGCTTAGAAGGAAGCTCCAAAGACAGAGGAGATTTTATGTTGTTTATGAAGTTATACATTATGTATAGGGGATACTTAATACATGAAGAGAGTAAATCTATTTTCAGTCCGCAGCTATCATTCTCAGTACGCTGCGGAGCGAAGCTGTTTCCGGCAATGCTGATCTCAACCATGTGTCAAAAGTTTCCTTGATCACTCACTGAGTTCCAGTTACTAAAACTCTTTCTCCTCTGAACACATAAGGGATGTGGCTTATGGTGGTATTTTTCATTCTTTGCTTTCTTTCCAGTAAATGAATCTAATTTAATGTTTTAAATAGAGGTTATTTTATTTACAGAGTGCATCCTAAGGAACATTCCCCAGACATGTCCCTTTTTTTTCTGAGTGAATGCAGAGGTTCTGCTGATATTGGTTAGGTGTGGACATCTTTGGAGGTGACTACTGAAATTGTCAGCAGATACTAACCAGCACTGACAGTTTCAAAGTTTAGTAAAATAGCCAACACATTCACAACAGCAGTATCCCCCCCAAGGGGAACCAAGAACAGCATAAAACAAGACAGCCCAAGAGTCTTCTGATAATCTAGTCTAACAAATATGACTTATGCAGTATATTTGAACTTCAAAGTGATCTAGTTAATGAATCCTTAAATTTCAGTCTGGCAGCAATTCAGAAAGCTGGAGGTCCATAACACTGAGTTGATCAGAGTTATCTTCTCTATTTTTAATGAGACATATACTAACACTGGGAGCTTACTGCAGAATCAGCATCCTGGAAACCATCTGCAGGCCATGCGCTTGTACTAAATAGAAGGGGAAACATGGAGCAAATTTGTATTGCTGTCATTACTTGTTGTATGTCTTACAGCGGGGCCTTGGACAGTGGGAACTGCAGAGAACTTAGCAAGAGTCAGATGTTAACCTAACCTGTGTTGTCAGGTTACCTGCATTTGGGTAACACAGAGGGGCTACGCAATACAAAGCAGGTTAATTACAAGTCAGACATCCACTGAAGCAGGCTCTGCCTGACTCCTTGGCTCTGAGCGATTACTGAACAACAAACATGCCAAACTGGGATTCATGCCCCAGCATACAAACCACTACACCAAAATAAAGAGAGTCTACTCTCAGCTTTTAAATTGTGGTACATATTTTATTTACATCTTTCAGTATGTGTTTTTTCTCCTTTGTTTCAGGATGACTTGGTAAACATTTTTTTGCATAATAATCCGATTTACAATTTTACTTCTGTCCTGGTTTCAGCTGGGATAGAGTTAATTTTCTTCCTAGTAGCTGGTATAGTGCTGGTTTTGAATTTAGTATGAGAATAATGTTGATGATAACACACTGATGTTTTAGTTGTTGCTAAGTAGTGCTTACGCTAAGTCAAGGACTTTTCAGCTTCCTATGCTCTGCCAGCAAGGAGGTACACAAGAAGCTGGGAGGGAGCACAGCCAGGACAGCTGACCCAGACTGGCCAAAGGGATATTCCATACCATATGATGTCATGCTCAGTATATAAACTGGGGGGAGTTAGCCAGGGGGTGTCGCTGCTTGGGAATGGGCTGGGCATCTGTCAGCAGGTGGTGAGCATCACTTGGATTGTGCATCACTTGTTTTGTATATTTTTTTATCATTATTATTCTTCTCTCTTCCTTTGCTATCCTATTAAACTGTCTTTATCTCAACCCACAAGGTGTTTTTTCCATTCTCCTCCCCATCCCACTGCGGGGGGTGGTGAGCGAGCAGCTGTGTGGCGCTTAGTTGCCGACTAGGGTTAAACTACAACAACTTCCAACATTCTTCAGTTTAGTATCCATTTGATGTTTTGTCAGAAGTTATCCAGACAAGAAAGAAGTCCCAGTGTTTGAATCATTTTACCTGGAGTACCAGAAGCAATGGGATAATCAGAGAGAGATGACAAACATGATGTGCATGTACAATAGGGGAAAAAATACTATCTGCTATGGTGTCAGCAATTCTCATCTTGCTAGTATGTACAGTTTTCTAGTGAAAGGGTTTGAAAAAACAAAGGATTCTGTCATCTGGCACCAATGCCCAGAGCAACAAGTTCATAGACCTGACTGGCTTCCTCAGGGCACTAGCATTTCTGAAATATCAATTAAAAATGTTAAAATAGTCCATTACATGATTTAATGAAATAATTGTAAATAATTTGATTCTAAACATAAGAAATTGTGAGTAAATTAAAGCTTCATGTGGAATCTGCTCATGAGTTGAAGCTTCATTTGGAATCTGATCACAATTTATAGTTTGGATTATTTCCTCCCACTGGATTTGGCAGGGGCTGTACTTGTGTAATAGCCTATTAGACTATTTACATCTTAAATGAATCAACTTCCTGTAGACACTTACACAGTAATGCAAGTGGTTTTTGTACAGTGTAGCAACAAAGCAATGCTTTTAAGAGGTCTGCTGTGTGCTGAACTGCGTCTTCCTCACTGCTTTATAAGGATCTATGATCTCAGGAAATACAATCTGTACAATTCTACTGCTATAAAGTTACTTATATCTGTTGTACCCTGTACAAGAAATTTTAAAAGATATGTTTAGTCACAGTGTACAGTTAGTTGCAGCCAGAGTATTCAGATAAACGAGGCTGAAGTTAAATCTTAGAACAGTATCCAGCTCTCTCATGAGAGCATCTTTTTTAGAAAAAGACCCTGAAGAAGGGCTAGAGATTTATAAGTAGATACGGCTGGAAAAGGGGAGAGAGGGTGACACACTATCATCTCCCTCAGCCAACAAGTCTGCCTAGAATCTTATGCCATGTGTATTGTCTGCGCAGTTTCAGAGTGTTCTTTCTGCAGAACACTTACTGTAACACTTCTCACTGGCAGGGAGAGTTGAAAGGTTAAGAGATATCCTATTGCCAAAAGACTGCATGAGGAAATAGGTCCTTCGAGGTCAGATTCGGCTTGAATGCCAAGGAATCTGTGAACACTGGGACATGACGCTCTAGCTTTTCTGAAGAATTTCAAACTGTCTTACTGACAAGAAGAGACGTGTAGAAAATCCTGAGACAGCTAGAGGAGTTTTCCTTCTTCCCGAGAAAGAGCAATTCGGCTCATTTGAAACAGCGCACTGAAGTTTTCTTCTCGAACGAGAGAAACAAACCGGCTCGAAAACCTAAAAACCTAACTGTAAAAATCAAATAAGGTTGCCCCTTTTCCTCAAAGCCCACTACTGTTCCAGCGCCCCGGTGAGCGCCGCCCCGCCCCGCCCCAGAGCCGCCCGCGCACCGCCGCCGCCGCCGCCACCGCCGCGGCGGGGCGCCAGCGAAGCCCAACCGTCCCAGCCGCCCGCCGAGGGGCTCTCACCACCCTCTCTCTGAGGGAAGCTCCCACTCCCGTTCACAGATGTAAAGCCGCTCCCACGCCTCATGCCGTTACCGAGGTAAAACAAGGCCGCAGACGGGTTTTACCCTGTTTCCCGCAGACACGATCGGCCTTTATTTCCAGTCGGAGCCGAGGACGCCGGGCTGGGGCGCCGCCACCCCGCCGCGATGAGGGGGCACCCCGCACCGTATTTACCCTTATTAAGCGCACAACCGATTACCGTAGATACCCATATGGACGTTCCCAGAAAGGAGGCGTTACCGTATTTACCATCACTAACCCACCGCCGCATTTCACGACGTGAAGCCCAACACGTGCTCCCCGTATATCACGGCGCAGAAGCGCAATCCCCGTAATGCCCCTCATAAAAGCGGCACGCCGGAACAGCGCATGCGCTGTGCGGCGACGGGGGCGGGAGCGTGACCCGGTGGGGTGAGGAGGAGCGGCCGGCCCCGCACCGCCTCCTTCTCGCGGCTCTCGGTGCCGGCGAGGCCTGCCCTGGACCTGATTCGCCGGCCGACGGGCCCCGGGGTATCGCGGAGCCATGGCGCAGCGGAGGGCGGCGGAGCGCGGGCCTTGCCAAGCGGCGGCGGAGAGCGCCAAGCACCAGCGGCAGCTTCTAGAAGGTGCCGGGGGTTGGGGCGGCGGGAGCGCGCGACCTCGTCCTGCCAACGGTCAACCGCCCGCCCAACCGCCCGCGCGGGCCGGGGACGTTGCCCGCTGCGCCTGCCCGGCGCAGCGGGCAACGTCCCCGGCCCGCGCGGGCGGTTGGGCGGGAGAGCGGCAGCACGGTCGTCTCAGGTGGGCCGCTGTGTGTGTGGGGGTGAGGCGGGCTCCCATCGCGGGGCCTGTCAGGCACTACCCGCGGCAGGGCCGGGGGCCGAAGTGGGGCAGCCACCCGCCCCGCACAGACGCTAATGAGGAAACACGCGTGGGTTCGTGTGTGTGTTATTCTCCTACCAGCACGACAGTAGTACAAAAAGTGGCAGAGATAAAAAGTGCAGTTCGCTGTGTTTTCCTTTTTCGTCCTCTAAGTTGGTATTTGTGGGGTTTTTTGTTTGTTTGTTTGTTTTCTCTCTGGAGAAGATGTTACTAAAATAACCACCGGTGAGGTAGTCATGCTTGTAACTGCTACATGGATGCTGCCTTCTGCCCCTTCGGCCTTAGCAGAGCCAGTGCACACCTGTGGGATCACGCTGACCTCAAAGCGAAAAACGTTAACGCGAGTAGAATTGCCAGCTCGTCCAGCCGACTCTGTTTCATCATCCTTTTGCTGTGTTTCACAACAGTGAGGTGGCAGTGTGACCCGCTTGAATGTTGCGCGTTGGCATTGTAGTCATGCCACTGGCATCTATGAATGAAAATACAGCCTTGGCATTTTTTATGTTCTTCAGGTGACCCAGACTGATGCTCCCTGCAAGGTTGTGCTAGCCTAGCAGTGTCTGAGGAGAGAGTGTTTTAATATATGCACACATACACACCCTAGTGTGGATGCAGAGAGTTCTTACTATTTATTTAAAAGTCTGTGTGTATAGCTGCATTTGTGCTAATCAGTGTATTGCATGTATTTGGTCATATTGATAAATATCTGAAGTATAGAAGAGGCCTAATGTGTAATTGTGTCACTTATTGTACTCCAATTACTTCCTTTACACAAGAATTTAAATGCTAATAAAAACTTATATAGACATATCCAAAAGAAGTCTTTTTATACGAGTGTAAAATATGTGTAATTCCCAAGTCTGAGAACTGTAATCTTGATATCCCATGCTGCTGTGTGTTTACATACGTTTTCTTCTGATAAGTGTGTCTCACCTAACTGGCTAGTGGCTGTGCCTGGTGTTCTTTCATAGGAGAAAAAAAAATTAAATCTGTTAATGAGCATGTTTCAAAGTTTAACTTCAGGTTAAATCTCTAATTAACTAGACTGGAAGATGATTTCTGGCAAAACCAAAAAAAAAAAAGGATGGCTTACTTTGTTTTGCTCTATTTTTCTCTTTATGGATTTATTTATTAATTGAGGCTTAAATTATTATGGATCATGGAAGTTGACTTCTATGGGCTGTTTGCTAGTGTAAGAACTTCAGATTTGTTTGAAAGCTTTCAGGGAATGTGAGCAATGTGTTGTATATGTTGTTGAAAGCATTGGTGGGAACACTATGTCCACAGAAAGCTTACCTTAACATTTCCTTAAAAGTTCAAGTTTGAAATCTGTTGTAAGATGTGAGGATTTTCTTGTTGTTTTGGTTTTTTTGAACTTTATTTTTGTTTAATTTCAGGGAAAGCTCAGACAGAAGGTGGATCAGCTCGGACATCGCTTCTTATTTTAGTGTCCATCTTCTTATCAGCTGCTTTCCTTATGTTCCTGGTATATAAAAATTTCCCACAACTTAGTGAGTAAGTATGTCGGGAAAGATTAATTTATTTGCTTTTCACTCAGTATCGAATTGTAGAGGAGCCTACATGGGGTTAAGTGACTTTTAAACTGACATAAGTTAATTATAGACATAACCTTATTTTTTTAAAAGGGCATTTGAGATTATAACCTAGAATGTCAGGATACAAAGCTTAATATTGAAATGCTAACTGGTAGGATCTGTGTAAACAGAGTTGTACTTGACGTAGGGTTTCTGTTGCACAGTTGAGATACCATGTTGTGAAAAGTTACCTTGTCACATTAGCAATGATAACTCACTATGTTCTTAACCTTCTTCAGCTGAGAGCCAAAACATGCTTGGTCAGGGCCAGGTTTATTTTAAAATTCCTTGTGCACTGGCGTAACTGGAGGCTGTCTTCAAAAGGGGACATCATTCTTCCTTCATATCTAAGCTGTACTTTTTCTCCTTTTTGTTGCATCTAGTACTTGTGTTGGGAAGGTAGATAGTTTGACAAGATGGAAGCCTGCTTGTCTGACAATTTTCTTTTTTTTCTTTTAGTAGTTAATTTTCTGTCTGATTAACTTGCTCAACAAGTTCAGTTTGCAACAGTCCAATCACTAAGTCTGATACAGAGGAAGAGAGGACACTCAACTGTGCTGCCCAGGGTTGCACCAGATTAAGGTGTGACATGAGATTTTGCTCTTAAAGCTTTGTTTGTTTGTGAGGTAAAGCTCTGCCGCTCTTGCTGCACTTCAAATGTTATGACCCTAGCGTTGAGGCAGTTACAGTTGTTTTTGGCTGAAATGTTGACTACTGTTCAGTTGCCAAAGTTTGGTTTGAGTAATTATTTCTTTTTGATCAGTACTTGGTAAGAAAAAAAAATCCTAGAAATGAAGCAGATTATTGTAATGAATAAAAAAAAATGGTTTGCAAATATCTAAAATTGAGGATTTCGTAATACAAAACACACTGTAAATATTAAGTGTTCATCTGAGAAAATTATCACAACAATAATCGTGGGGTTTTTGCTGAGATTGTAGTTTAGTCATGTAGTGTATCTGATTATCTACCTATTCAGTAAGTAATTTTACTGTACTGTTTGATTATATTTACCACCATTCCTGCTTTTTTGCCCTTTTTTTTTTTTCCAGAGAAGAAAGAGAATGTATAAAGGTTCCTAGAGATATGGATGATGCAAAGGCCTTGGGAAAAGTCCTGTCCAAATATAAGGACACATTTTATGTTCAAGTGTTAGTGGCTTATTTTGCCACATATGTTTTGTATCCTTTTTCTGATATGAAGAGCAGCTTTGATGTAGTCATATTTCTCTGAAAAAGAAATGAAAAATACAAACTTATAAATTCTTGATCATGGATGAAGAAGGCTAGTGTACCTAGGTGTGATTATAAATAGACACAAATATTCCAAAATAGTTGAACTTAAAAAACATTTCTTATGTGTTTCAGCATGCTTTTTGGACTGTGAGAAAGGATTGAGTAGAAGGAAATTAATGCATGCGTGTATAATAGTAAATGCTGTTGGGGATTTGCATGCAGCTTCACCTTGACTGTGTCTGTTATGGACAATGTTTTTAGCTTTGATATTAGACTTGGCCTCATTTTAGTGTTATGTTAACTTTTAAAATTGCAAACTGAATTGCCAGTTAGAAACTACTGTGATGCTAAAGGAAAACAGACTACTGCACTGCTCTTCCTTGAGACATTCAGAAGTGCCATATAAGGGTAATTTACAGAATATTTTACAGCACTTCTGAAGGAAAGTGTTTTGAGCCTTCTTTCATCTCTTCAGTGCCCACATTAAAAGGAAATAAAGATTTGTTTTTTGAGAGAGTGCTAAATTTCTGAAGTACTTTGTGCCTAGGGAGAGAGACAAAGGCTACCTCTGTTCTGTGTTAGCTTCTTTTTCCTGAGTGCTGAATATCTTAATTAATCATTAAACACACTCTTAACTGGAACACTTAACTAAAGGTTAATAACTTTTAAAAGCTGTATAAGAGGTTTGTTTCATAGTTTAATGCAGGAGGCTTTTGTAACTCAGAGAAAAATCAGTGCTGAATGTGCCATTAGTAATTATCCTCTAGCTCGTTCTTTTAAAGTGTAGTTCACAAATAATAGATTTATGAAGAAAATTAAAATGTTAGTTTAGATATTAACAAGAAGTAGAACAGAATTGGCTGTTTATTGATCTACTATAGCAACTGATGTGACGACATTTACTGTCTCAGCAGTAGACTGTGATCAGTTGACAAGCACGTTACAGTTATCTCAGAACCTTGACATTTGCTTAGAAAAAGCTGTGCTGGTTGTAATTGACTTAAGGAAGATTATTTGGCTTTTTGATATTTCAGTCAATTCAACTCAGATAAAATAGTGTGCAGATTTTTTTGCTTTATAAGATTTCTATCCCAAGTGGGCAATACATCATAGTCTCACGTATGCTTAGCAAGCCTTAAGCTCAACAGCCTGTTTGCTTATGCTGCAGAAACTTAATTTTTGCCTTTTTGAAAAACTCTGCCTGAAATTAGTGACCATGTATCCTAGTTATCTAGTGATTGCACCATGGCTATTTGTAAGGAAGTAGTAGTTGCCTTCATACGTATCAGTCTTCCATGAAACTCATAGTAGTTATGGGCTTGGACAGTTCTGTGAACTTTTCAGAGAGAATAATTGAAATCTGCATATCTCTAGTCAACAATGTAAAATCAGAAGTGTTTTCTGTAATGTCACAATAAATCCCTAGTGTCAACTGTAGCACAGATAAAGAGAAAAATGTATTACAGTGTTTATTATTTAGTGACTTATTTTTGGGTATGTAATGATGAATATAGCCTTTGTTTCTCTGTGCTTGGGCTTCTTGTGCTACTTTGCAAACGTATTTTGAAGTAAAGATCTTTAGAAGCTATGCCTATTTATATTTATGCTTTTTTAAATTGTAATATGTATCCTGACTGCTTATAAAATTAAGAATTGGGTAGCTTTTTAAAAATGCTTGGTTTTTTTCTTAACTAAGATGCATCCAGCTTGCAAACGTTTGCTATTCCTGGATCTATATTTCTCAGTATCCTGTCAGGGTTTCTTTATCCCTTTCCGCTGGCCTTATTTCTTGTTTGTCTGGTAAGTATGGAAAATAGTTTGTGAGGGCATATATTTCTATCTGTTTGGAATACAACCAAGCACCTGAACAGCTTCCTGTTTGAAATGATCAGAGTGTGAGTGACATACTTTAGTTTCTAAGGAATGAATGACTTCTCATTCAGCGCTGTTGTGAGAATGGCATTGCCCACAAAAGTCACTGTAGCGTTGGGTGATGATCCAAAAGAATAAACTGTTTGTCCAAGTTTTCTTAATGGAGGTATTTGAGTGTGAATCAGCTAGTTTCCTTTACTTTAAATTTGTCTAGCATCCACCAGAACCCAGTTGTAATTTCAGAACATGATTACTGCATTTTTATTATTGCACTGCAAACACATCTGTTTTTAAATGATTTAAATACCCAAGAAGCTTAATTTAAGATATGAAATGTGTGTTATTGACAAGCTTCAAAAAATGTCATGTACAAAAGATGCAGTCATAATGAGCCTTAGTATGTAAGAATGAGATAATTGAGTAGGTATGGAGGACCAGGTTGATGAATTTTCAAGTCTGAATCTCTTTAATGCCATTTGGCCCCTTATTTCCAAAGCTTTTACTGTTCAAAATCTTAAAATAAAACTGCAGAAGCACTCAATATTAACTGATAAGTAATTAACATTGTCTACTTTGAGTGTTAAGATTGATCTAAATACCTTGGAAATAAAGGAACTGTCTTGGGTCAACAACGTTCTTGGGGAGCGTGTACATACTGCTGAAGTAGAGCCCTTCAGCCTCAATGGAGGGCTGCATAGAAGCAGGCTCTATCCAGCCAGTGTAGTTAATAGGGATATAAGGCTAAGATTAATTAGAGTTTCTGCTCATTTCTTTGGGTGTGTTGTTTTTTTTTTTTTCCCAGTGCTCAGGACTTGGAGCTTCATTCTGCTATATGCTTTCATACCTTGTGGGACGTCCTGTTGTATACAGATATTTAACGGAAAAAGCAGTAAAATGGTCAGAACAGGTAAAGTTTGTAGAGATGCTGAAATTTGTGATAGAAAATGTATAGTGGAATAGCATGGAAAACTAAGGGGTCTCGTGCTCATGCCCATGTATCTAGTTACAAAGAATGGATTCTGATACTGTGTAGTTACTCCCCACTGTTTAAAAACAGTCAGAGAAATTATTCCTGATGTTATGGTATTTCCTGTGAGGAACCTGTTTTTACCTAGGAAGAGTTTGCAACTGATAACCCCCCTGGTTTAGCTAATACCAATAGGAAACCTCTCCATTTTCAATTTAAAGTAATAGCTTTCTAAGCATCAGAACTAATGAAAGCTGGGTTTGTGGGTTTTTTATAGGGGAAGAAAACCTATAGCTGTATGTCTGATTGCAAAACCGTAATTTGCAGATGTTACTGTGGTTGGAGCATTTAGAAACTTTCTCTTACAGTATCTGATAACATTCGTTTCAGCAACTGTTAATTGTCAGATGAAGTTAAAGACTTTGCAATACAAAAATCATAGTGTGATTAGTATTTGACCTCATGTCTCTTGCTTTGATACTCAGAAACATGTTCAAACAGATTTTTTTTTTGAAGTATGAAGCACAACTTAACTACTGTACTCTGTTCAAGATTTTTGAATCACGTAAAAATATTTTAAACTTGTTCCTCATTAGATAAAATGTGGAGCTGTGTCTGGCACAATTGACCTTAAATAATATAGTAGTATTTTGACTCTTGACCCAAGTAAATCTTAGCATCACAGTATAATCCTGAGGCTATTCTCTGAGTAGCAAACAGTTACTATTTCCATTAGTAGAACTGGATCTGTGATTTAAAATTATGTAATTACATGTGCAGCTCATCTCACTGTTTCCAAGTTAATTGGACTATATCATGCTTGCATTTTGAGGGCTAAGACATTTTATATGCAGGATTAATCAATGTTTAAATATTTGTCCTTCACTAAGATTAAAAAAACCCACAGTGGTATTACTGAACAATAGCAGGGCTGCTGACTTTAGTGTTGCCGTTAAAGCTAAAGTTGGGGGGAAAAAACAGGATTGTGACTGGGGTGAGTTGCTACATGAGATTTCAGGTGGAATTGCAATCAGACCAGGTTTGATCTCAACTTCTTGGGGCCAGATGACCGTGTTTAGGCTTAGCGAAGGTCTGACAGGACAGGCCAGAAGTGGTGGGTGGATGCTTTGCTATCCTTATAACTTGATTTGAGGTTACAGTTCTTCTTTGAAAGGGCTTATGTGCTAAAGCCAGGCTGGAAGGAGAAGAGGCTTTGCTGTAGTACTAGTGTAAGGAGCTGGGCTAGACTTGAGAATATAATTAAGACTGTAAATAAAGTTGGAGCTATTGCGGTTGCTCCTGGGTAAATGTTAATGCTAGGCATTCTAATGTATGGGTAGATAGGTTTTGCAACTGTGTTGGCAGCAGCCACCTGATGAACTTGAGTGCCGTGACCTGGGTAAGTTTCCAAGTGAGGAATACAGCTGTGTTTCAAGTTTGATTATGAACTTGGACAGAATGGGTTGAGGAACAAACTTCACTGCTAGTTCCTGCAAAAGCTTTAGGAATAGGATGACAAGCTGGCCGTGTTGATTGGGCTACAGTTAGACAGGCAGAGGTTGCTGTGCTGAAGTTAGGGTTAGTCCTGCTGCTGTGCGCATTACTTGTTTACTGTTTAAGTTGGCCGAGTCAGACACATCATCGCCATGCTCTACCACAGACTGGTATTTCCAGACTGACTGCAGTACTATTTAATAGGTGATTCACTGATGACTCTTCCTTGAGTCACTCATTGTTTAACTGATTTTTATGTTTGCAACTTGTAAATTTCTACAAAAGATGCACAAAAAACCCCTAACAAACCTCTAGTAGTAAAATCATTGTGTATTTTCAAGGCAGGGATTTTTTTACTGACTCTTTTGTCTGTTTTGATTTTGTTTTGGCAGGTTGAACGACACAGAGAACACCTCATTAACTACATAATATTTTTGAGAATAACACCTTTTCTTCCCAATTGGTTTATCAATATAACATCTCCTGTAATTAACGTACCATTGAAAGTATTTTTCATTGGCACTTTTCTAGGTAAGAATTCTGGCTAGTGAACTGCAGTTTGGGGGTAGCCAGAAGAAGGGATGGTGTTTGCGTTGTTCAGCAGAGATCACCACCTACTGGACAGCTGAAAGATGACACAAGGACATTGGTTTTGTACTTTTTGATGTGTGGAGCTTATAGCGTCAAAAGATTTTAGTAGTCAGGACTATTCTGATGTACTGGATGAGAGGTAATGAGTCCAGGCTTAATTACTTGCTTAAGGAAACATACAGTATATGAACACTTTATTAGTAACTTTTTTTCCACTCCATGACTATAATACTTCTGTGAACTTCTGTAATCTCCTATTTTGAACTCAGCATAATTGTGTGAGGATGTATGTGACTTTGATCTGAAGGATTGTTTCTCCCCTTTCCACTCCTTTTTGTTCATCACAATATGTCTTCCTAGGAGTCAATTCATAATTTAACTAATGTAGTGCTAAACACTTTAGTTTTATAATTGGCGTATTTTTGCAAATACTTTTTAATCTGGTTAGGAAACAATCCATATTTTTCCTTTATGAACTTAAATAAAATCAGTTTGTAGAGAGACAACTTGAAATCTGCAGAGTCTACAGAGCAGAAGTTATTTTCTTAGTCTTCTGTGTTTGAGTTGGTGTTAAAAATATTAAAAATGGTGTAAAAACACTTCTGGTAAGGGTGTTTTCTCTTTGAATTTTGTATTTACACCCTTTAAAAAAAAGTACAGGGCAACGAAGTCTGAAATTTTTGGTGGTAAAAGTTGTATGACTAACATGATTTTTTTTCCATTTTTTCACCCTAACAAGCTGTTTTTTCTTCCTTTGCCCTCCTACCCTTCTGATTCCCTGCTCCAGGTGTGGCACCACCGTCTTTTGTAGCCATTAAGGCAGGAACAACGCTGTACCAACTTACAACAGCAGGGGAAGCTGTTTCCTGGAACTCTGTTTTTGTTCTCATGATTCTAGCCATCCTCTCCATCCTACCAGCTGTCTTCCAGAAGAAACTGAAACAGAAGTTTGAATAAGGATCAGACTGGACCAGAATTTCCCATACTTCATCTCAGGATCAGCACTTCTGATATTTGTATATTTGCTTTTCTATTGGATCTTAAGCAATTAAAGGGGAGGCTTGTAATTGATAAGAATGTCTTTAAATGAACACATGGCCTAAAATAGAAGGAACTGTGTTCAGAAATGTACTGCATATAGTTTTGTAACCAAACCATCAGTGTTTTACTTTGAGAGGGTGTGTGTGGGGCCCTTAGGATGAGGGAAGTGAAAACACAGATGTAACATTTTGCTCTGATTATCTGCAGAGCAAAAATTGTAATGTAGACATAAACTACGGATAATGCTTTCTAAAACTTGCAGGAAAAAACCTTAATTATTCAGTCCAATTTTGTAACATTCTCCGTAGGCTTGCATGCGATCTGGTCTGAGTACATTTCTCATCAACAATTTTTTTTTTTTTTTTGCCTTTTGGAGTTCCAAAATAATAGCATAATATAATAACGGTGCTCACTCAGAAACAAAGGTTTTTCGCAGTACTTTAACTACAATGATATTCTCATCCTGATTGTTTACTGCTATTTATTAGCGCTGTGTGGATTTAAATACTTGAACCTACATCTGCTTTACTAACTGGATTAAAAAAGGCAAAGCGTCACATCATTCCCTCTTGTACTCTGTAAAGTTTTATTCTGGGAGAGGATATGGGAAGGGAGAGAGCAGGTTAGAATTTTTATTGTGGCTGGCTGATGATTTTGAAGTTCTAATTTTAATTTTTTAATGTTGATTATTTTGCCAGTATTTCACTTGCATAGATTTATCCTGCCAATTTAAGAAAATGATCATATGATTATATAAAACTCTCAGTTCTCAAGTGATTTTAAAAATGTGTAACTTTAAGCAGTGTAATATTACCATTTCTCAAGCAATATGTAAAGCATATAAGATTTTCCATTGCAGCTTGATTAGCTAGAAATGTTAGGTACACAAATTGGTGCAGTTCTTATTAAAGAGCTGATTCCAAATAATGTTCAAAGCTTCACGTAACAGAAGGCTCCTGTGTCAGTGTATATAAAAGTGAAAGGATGATTCCATTGTCTGTTAGGTCAGTAACTAGCAATGGGCAACCAGCTATGATTCACTCACTCATTAAGGTATATGATACCTCCCCTTATATGCTTATAACTGTCGTAGTTTGTTGTATTGTCAGTGGAGTTGCATAAAATGAGGCCCTGATCAGCAAGGAACTGGGGTGCACATTTACGTTTTATCCTACTGGAACCAGTGCTGCTTATATGCTTTAAGTTGGTGCCCCTGAAGTATCTTGCTGAAACGGGAGTTGACACGTTAGCATATGCTCAAATTCAAGAGTTTATTTGCCTGTATCCTCATGTTAACTCATCATATGATAGATCATTGAGATGTAAGAGAACAGTTCCATAAATGTGATAATGTGAAAGGTACTGGTACCTTTAAAGAGTTTTGTTCTTTTTGTAACATAATGTTAATTGACTCCTTCATTTCATCACAGTATTACCTGTAAATATTGCCTATAGTAAATATTATTGATACATTATTTGTCTTTTATTTAAATCTGGGCTGCACAGTGAATGGTATTTTTTATATAGGTATATAAAATAATTCATATCACTTCTGTTTGCAAGTTTATTGTAAGATTATTTAGCTTCAGCAATTGTTTTGTTATTTAGAATTTACTCCAAGTGTAAATTTACTTTATTGGCCTTTAAAACTAAACGGTGATTATTTTTATTGCTGCAGTTCTAATCTCAGAGGTCATCTACCCAGGAGATTTATTCCATAGTAAACTTGAGTCTGAATTCAGCTGTTGTGAGCAAGCGTCCCCTGGACTATCAAGTGTGAAGTTGCTGTAGATTTACAGCCGCCTTCTCTGCATAGTTAAGTTTTCATGCAGATGAACTCTCAGAATAAATTACCCACTACTTACTGTCCAGTGGCTTTTCTCAATTTGTCTCAATTTCTGGTCAGTAACAGATGCTGTTGTAAAATCCCTTATATGCTGTATAAAGCCAATGTTTTGGTGCAACCTTGACACTAAAGAAGGAACTGAACTATGTTTCAACTTAATGTGAATCATGCTATTGCTTGACATTTTCACTGAGTTATATTTCACTGTGGAGACGGGATCAGGCTATGTTACTGAAAAACCTGTTGTGTTTCAGCCATAGACTGAGTTCCCATCACAGTGGCTAAAAGCCTTAAGACCTTAAAAAGGTGGAAAATATGGTTCTTTCCCTTTGCAAACCAGTGGTTTTTTTAACCTGTCCCTTCTGTGTTTATCTTCAGCTGCCAGCAGCCTCAGGCAAGTTCCTACCCTATGAGGACTACTGAGGGTTGTGAAGAGTAAGGAAGGCCTTGTGAAAAAGGCAAAAAAGCACTGTGGTGTGGAATACTGTACTAGCCTACTCTTTCCTTTAGGGAATCCAGCAAGTGATCCAAGAGATAGCCATAACATTTTGACAAGAAAACAGTGTCCACCATGAAACAAACAGGGAAATCGGGAAGATACAGCTTTGTCTTTTAATTGCAGGGATTTTTGAGCTGTTAGGTGACCTGTTTATCTTTTGGAATTTTTTGTCATACCTGCATGACATCATTACTAAATGTCTCTTGCCATTTGATAATAAAGCTGTTATATAAAACATGAAGCATTGTATTTTTGAGTACAATGAAGCATGCTGAACTTCCCACTAAGCTTTATTTTTTATTAACCTGTTTAAAAGGGATGAGTTCTTAAATGGTATTTTTAATGATGGATTAAAAATTAAACTGATCTGATTACATCTATAGATGAGATTCATTCTGTTTCTACCTTTATTTCAGAACACTTAAGTAAACTTGACTTCCTTTTCCATCTGCAATTAATTTCTTACATAAAACAGTAATTCTGAAAAGTTTTTATATTTTGCACTGGAAGGCAATTGAGTCTAACTTGTTTTATCTCCTCAGATAGAACCACTTGCATAATTTGCTCTTTTTGTAATTTTTTTTGGCATGAATTCCTGATGGAAGGCTTATGTGCTGAAGTTGCTATAGCTTCATTCACCTTCCCTTAATGTTCTGTTACGTCCAGTTTATAGAACTCTTTTTTTGCCTTGTATAGAAAACTGATGTTGAAAGCTTGCTGAAAGGTTAAGACAAAAGAGGTAAAAGTTAAAAAATGACAAGGCTTTCTTTAAAGTGTTAGTGAACTATACTATTATGCAAAGTCAAAACATGGTTTTTGTTAGGTAACTTTGAAGATTTTTTTTGTTGTGTGTTGTTCCTGAGAATATTCATCATGTATAGTTTCTGTGATAACCTAGTCTTACGATAGTAACTAAAATGCAGTCTGGATTGCTCTGCTTTGCATTAGAACTGAAGTATGCTGCCTGCCTCATACCATGCAGTTTACTCTGGATTAAGCTGAACAGCCAGCAGAATCGACTCAACCAGGTAGCTGATCAAGGACTGGAACACCCAGCAGCTACTGCAGGTACATCCTTACAAATGTAGGGACTAAGTGCAATAGAAGCTTTTGAGAGCTGTTGCTACAGGAATGAAATTCATACTTCTAGTGTTTTGTGCTAGAAATACACTAAAAAGGAACAAAACAGGAAATGCATTTCTCTCTGTTTCATAGTCACATATTTTTTCTCTCTTTCATTCTTGTAAGTAATAACAGTGGAGTAACAACTCTGGGAATTGTGGGAGCTAGAGCACTAGGAATCATACCTTCTAGTCAACTTCCTCCATTCAAAATTTCGTTCAGTACAGTGAACAAATCCTGTCCCAGGAGTGCTGCGTGAGTGTCTGTCCGTTCCTTAGCACCCACTACAGAGCCAGTGCCAGAAAGGGGAAGTCTAACTATCCCTCAAACATATAATGAACTGGTTTTCATAATGTGGGACAATCTCTTTTGCAAGATTACAAAATAGGGGAAATTTTTTTTTTTCCATAGGAGGCTGGAAAGAATACAGGTCAAATTATAGAAAGCTTTTCTTCTGTCATAGTGTGAGGTTTGTGAACCATGTATTTTAGTGTGACAGTATTAAGAGGGAAATGAAAGAAGTTTTGACAGGAGACCAGGATCTAGAGTGAGCTTTTCAAATTTCCCTCAAAGAGAAATTAGTTATTCTGATTATTTTTATGACCAATTGATGTCTTGCAATGATATGCATTTCTGTCTAACTCTCAGCTGGTGGCTTTATAGCTCCAGGTCACCCAAACGGAAAAAAGTTATGGCCTTTTAATAATGCCAATTAATATGAATAAAAGCATTATGTTTACTAACATACCGTAACTCCCCTTCTTAAAAATATTCCACCTAGTGTAGTAATTCATGTTTCATTGTTTTATAGTACACAAGGAAGAATCTGGGTCTGGATTATGAGAGCCAAGATCAATGACTGGTGTATGACTATGCGAGAGGCCTCATAAAAGCTCCTTTCTGTAGATAATCTTCAAAACACAGAGAATTCTGCAGCCACTGGGTTGAATCTCGGGCCTCCTGCAAGTGGGAAATGTGCAGACCTTCTCGAAACTGTGGGTGTTTTCAGGAGACTTCTTGGCTGTCAGTGCCTTGGCCTTTGCCTCCACCTTGGAGGACTTGGCCTCCTTAGGTTGGGACACCATCCTCAACAAGTGGAAGTGAACGGAGTGGAAACAAATTAAACCAGACTCTCACATACTTGCTCTCCGCCCTCATCTTTGCTATTGACAAACTCTTGGACCTCACCGATAAGTGGCCTGGTGCCACTGCCCATCTGAGTCTCTGGGAGCCCTTGTGGTAGATACACCTGCACAACGGATCTATGACCTGCTCACAAGCTGCACCACCAGATGTGGGCTGCTGGAGCTGGGGAGAAGAGGGACAATGCTGCATTGGAGCTTAAGAAACAGTCAGCACCTTGATGTGACAGTTCTCCTCTGATCTGTGTCCTGATGTGGGAGGATGTGTGTAAGTGATCTGGTGTGTAGGCTATATTCCAGAAGTCTCTTGCATAGATATCACTTGCACCAAATGCATTGTCATTAAGTAATCGCAGCCAGTTTGAAGTGTTGTATTGGGTTTGCATGGCAAGGTTTTGGTAGTGGGGGGGCTAGAAGGGTGGCTTCTGTGAGAAGCTGCTAGAAGCTTCCCCTGTGTCTGACAGAGCGAATGCCAGCTGGCTCCAAGATGGACCTGCTACTGGTCCAGGCCGAGCCCATCAGTGATGGTGGTAGTGCCTCTGCGATAACATGTTTAAGAAGGAAAAAACCCCAAAAAACCTGCTCAATTGCAGCCACAGAGAGGAGTGAGAATATGTAAGTGCAACAACTCTGCAGACACCGAGGTCGGTGGAGAAGGAGGGGGAGGAGGTGCTCCAGGCACCGGAGCAGAGATTCCCCTGCAGCCTGTGGTGCAGACCATGGTGAGGCAGGCTGTGCCCCTGCAGCCCATGGAGGTCCATGGTGGAGCAGATATCCACCTGCAGCCCATAGAGGACCCCATGCCGGGGCAGGTGGATGCCCAAAGGAGACTGTGACCCCATGGGAAGCCCACACTGGAGCAGGCTCCTGGCAGGACCTGTGGAGACAGAAGCCCACGCTGGAGCAGGTTTGCTGGCAGGACTTGTGACCCCGTGGGGGACCCATGCTGGAGCAGTCTGTTCCTGAAGGACTGCACCCCATGGAAGGGACCCACGCTGGAGCAGTTTGTGAAGAACTGCAGCCTGTGGGAAGGACTCATGTTTGGAGAAATCTGTGGAGGACTGTCTCCTGTGGGAGGGACCCCACGCTGGAGCAGGGGAAGAGTGTGAGGAGTCTCCCCCTGAGGAGGAAGGAGCGGCAGAGATGACGTGTGATGAACTGACCACAACCCCCATTCCCTGTCCCCTTGTGCTACTGGAGGGGAGGAGGGAAAGAAATCTGGAGTGAAGTTGAGGCCAGGAAGAAGGGAGGGGTGGGGGGAAGGTGTTTTAAGGTTTAGTTTTTATTTCTCATGATCCTATTCTGATTGGATTGGTAATAAATTAAATTAATTTTCCCCAAGTCGAGTCTGTTTTGCCCGTGATGTTAATTGGTGAGTGATCTCCCTGTCCTTATCTCGACCCATGAGCCTTTTGTTATATTTTCTCTCCCTTGTCCAGCTGAGGAGGGGAGTGATGAAGCAGCTTTGGTGGGCACCTGGCGTCCAGCCAGGGTCAACCCAGCGCTAGTGTCCAGTTTTGCAGACTGGAGAGGATTGCTTTAATGTTAAGTGTCACTGATTTTTTTTTTTTTTTTAAGAATCTAGGATAAATCTCATAGTTGAAGTAGTTAAGACACCGTATCCTATCAGCACCCTGACAACTGTAGCGATCTGTTTATGCTTTGAGCTCTGTTACCTTTCTGAGCTTATCTCATCTTGGGAAACAGCTGCACAGAAAAAGGGCAGATACCCTATTTCAGACTTTTTCAATTCTTGGAGCAGTGTTGAATGAAACTGTAATTGGTTGTTTGGGTTTCTTACTGCTTATTAAATAAACTCTTCCAATAATCATGATTGTTGGCAAAATAAGTCTGAGTTAACTAGTATGAGGAATAATCAAGATATGGTCACATTAAGTTCTGTCTTCACTATTTTAAAAGACTTTGTTCTCTTTGATTTAAGGCTTGAGCTTGAAAATCCCAGTCTTTGCCATTGAAAACAGCAGCTGAATCAACACTGATAGTCTTGCCAAAGACAATGAATCTTTTAAATCACTTCCTATTTGCTAATATATCTTTATGATTCTCTGGCTAAACAGTCATAGTTTCCACAGATTTCACAACTCCACAGATTTTGTCAGCATTGTAAAGCATACTTTCAAGAATTCATAATGTAGTTTAGAGTGTTGTTGCCTTACTCAAGGACACCTAAGCAATTTGCAAAGTTTACTGACAAAATTGCCATATTTTGGGTGCTTCCTGTGATGGGAACATTGCTCAAGAAGACTGGCAGATTAAAGCTACTGGCCTTTGAATTAAATGTCACAGATGTTGCTTGTGGTCGCTAGGCAAAGAGTTTTTCCTACTTCCCAGAAGGATGGAAAACTTCTCCACAATTCACTGGGCAAAATGGCATACGAGCTTTGTTATTCTACTGCAAAAGGTTGTAGACCATTGTCAGTGAAGTCTTACACATGCTGCTGTCCCTGGTGCCTGCAAAGAACTCGGTATATCTTGGCAATGTGAACTCAAATACCTGAAGTTTCACATGCTTGATAGCATGTTAAATTAGATTGGTGTCTGATGAATTCAGCATTATGGATGCAACCTTAACCATTTGGGCAGTCCTAGATAATAATCCTAAAAGACTGAAAAGTTTTAATTTCTCCTCTTATAAGACCTACAAGATAGGGAAGAATTCTGATGTGAAAGCCAGAAATGGAGAACTGAGTGAGGAGGGGAGAGGAAGGGGAACTGCTTACAGACCGAATTTTAGCCTAGCGAGGCTATTCCAGGTCCCTCTCTGGCCAGTGGAGAGATGTGCCCTCAACTCAGAGCATGGGTATGTGTTACTAGTCCCTCAGCAGCTTGGTTTGAGTCATTTTTGTTCTTCCCCGGGGTTGTTTTCCTTTCCATGCTGGGCCAGAGGTGGGGGGGAAGGAGGGATTTCACTCAGCTATGCAAGTCCAACTGGTAACAGAGTTATGGCTGTGATATTAATTCAAATAGAAAACAAATCACTAACCCCCCCAAAACAAACAATTCCAAAAGCACTTCCCCTGCACCCACCCTCTCTTCCCCCATGACTCATCCCAGTTTCAGGGCATGGCTGCTCCACAAAGCTGTGGAGTCACGACAAGCATTGAGGCAGCAGCCTTCAGGGAGTGGGGACAAGAAGCTATAGGTGACAGGGGAAGACTTAAGTCCAGATGTGCTTTCAAAGCACCACCAACACTAAACCGTGCTTTGAGTGAGTACCCCCGGCAGAGCCTCCTTGTCCTCTCTAACTGCAGAGGGAGGCAGAGCCTCTCCCTGGCTGAGGAGAGCCTCTGAGGGGAACCCCTCAGCCACCGACCCCCCGAAGCTTAGGCCGGTGCTGTAACCGCGGACCCCTCGCCAGGAGGCGCAGAGCAGAGCTGCTGTCCTGCGGTGATCTGACCGCATCCCCTGATGGCAGCCCGCCCGCCTCACCGGCCCCTCAGAGATGAGGCGCCGCAGACACCCACCCGCCTAATGTCCACCGCGCGCGAGACCTCCCCCCTCACCAACTGCCTCTGCGCGCGCACCGCCCCGCCTTCCCCCCGCCCCCCCCAGCTGCACCAGCAGCATCACGTCATCCCCTGAGCCCAGAGCGCAGGCGCAGCATTGCGGTTCCCCTGCCTGGGCCGCCCCCCCGCAGGAACAGCTGGGGGCTGTACCCATAATGCCGTGCGGCGCTGCCCGCTCCGCTCTATCATGGAGGTGGCCGCCGCAGCTGGCGCAGCTGGCGCAGCCCCGCTGCCCGCCGCCGCCCGGCCCCGCACCCCCTGAGCCCCGCGCACCCCTCGGGCTCCAGCATGAGCGGCGGCAGCGGGGGCGGCTCCTCGGCACCCGGCCGCTTCGCCGACTACTTCGTGATCTGCGGGCTGGACACCGAGACCGGGCTGGAGCCGGACGAGCTCTCCGGTGAGTGGCCGCGGGGTCGGGGTGCGGCGGCCGTTAATGGTCGGCTCTGTGGTGGCGGCGGCGGCGGGACGGCAGCTCTGGAGGCGGCGTCCGGCCCCGCCACCTCCCCGCTCCGCGGGCCCCGGGCGCCGTCTTGGGCGGCCCTGGGGCTCTGCAGGGAGAGACGGGGGAAGCCGTCGGCGCCCTGCGTCCCTGCCCCCCGCCCCGGGCAGCGGCGCTTGTGCCCTGCGCCGCCGGCACCGGCGCCTCGGGGTCCGTGTAGCTGCCCTGGGTGCTTGACATGCAGAAACGCCCGGCTGTGCCCAAACGTGTATTTGTAGAAGTGTACCTAACTTCTTAAAAAACCCAACAAAGTACCTTTTTTAAACGGCCTTTTCAAAGTGAAGGTTGTGTGGTGGCTGTGGTATTATTTTAGACCGTCTCTGTCTTAACAGCCATGTACCGTGCTCTTTTTGGAGCTTGGTTGCATTTATCAACTTTTAGTCAGGCTCTTGGGCATTTAAAACATGAAGATAATCTTAATGAATCAGATTTTGGAGACAAAGTGAAGACTTTTTGCTTGTTCTGTATTAAGTTTTGTTGTAGCATAGGATAAGAATTATCTTCCAGCAGTATCTGAAAAGAAATCAGATTAGGAAGTAATTACTCTGTTAGATGAGAATGTTCATACCAAATACACAGCTAAACCATATCAATCTATCCCACAACACTATGTCAAACCTGTGTTTTTAAGGTTAAAAATCTGTTCTTTGTTTTAGCAGCACCTTTTTTTCAGCTTTAGTTTCACTGTACTGGCTTCAGTTAAATTAGATTGTTGCTTAGCATCATAATAGATATAGGAATGTGGTGGTGAAAACCTGACCTAACATCAGTACTTATTTTGTGTATTTGAGCTCAGAACTTGACCAATTATATGTTTTTTCCTTCCTTTTTTTTTTTTTAATTAGTTTGCTTTTATAAGATGTCATGAAGGTCTTTTTACATCATTGTAAACACCCCCCACCCCCAATAAATACTTGTTTCTTGTAGAGTGAAATTTGTTATTAGAACTGACTTCTTACATTGAACTCTCCTAAACTTTGGCTATGATGGAAACTTACTTTTTTTTCTTTTCATGACTTCAAACAAAATTTTTCATCTGTCCCTCATGCTGAGCAGTACCTTACCTCAAAAGAATTCCTGTTTGTCTAATGTTAAAATAACTGTAGACTACAATTTGAGATTTAAAGAGTGAATACAGCATAACAGTCTTCTCTATAATGGCACTTTAAATTACAGCATCAATTTAATTTAAGAAATCCAAGAGAACAAAATGCAATACAATTTCATTGAAGGGCATGTGAGGTTCCACAGATTTTTTTCTTGATTAAATTGCAAGCGAACAAAGTTTCTAGATTGAAAACAGTTTCTGATGTTAATTTTGTTATTCATTTACTATATATCTATTTGTGTAACGTAGTGCAAGGCACACTCAGTAATACTCCCTGATCTTGATAGGAACATGAATAACTCTCCTCACATAATTAAATTTTAAACCAGTAGTATGTTACTTTGAGCTAGCTATCAAATAGTAAACTGGAAGACATCAGGGCCTTTTTTAAAATATTCTGTCTGAGTGCGCAGGTCTGAAAGCTGGAGTATGATGTTCTTTCTGCATTTGTTTTCCCGGTCAAGGGCTACATCTACAGTGTGTAAAACGGTAGCGTGCAATGTATCTTGGACTCTGCTGTTCCACCATGGTACTGTAATGGTGCTGCTTGTGTCAAGGTGGGGGTTTTGGAGGGAGGGAATAGGGTTTAGTATTTATGGGGGAGACTGATTTTTGCATGATTTGAGGAAAGGGCTTTAAAAAAGAGGGAGGGAAACAAGGGGGAGGAGGGTAAATTTATGATAACGTCACAGCATATGAGCTAGCTGGAATTCCAGTGTGTTTTCTTGAGTTTGTTGTGTTATTAATAATGCATGATTGTGTGACTGATAATACTTGAGTCTTAGGTTATAGCCTCCTCCAGTGTCCACTGATATAAATGGAAAGGGCCTCTGTTGATTTCAGTGGGTTTTGGATAAAGCTTTGAAACACTTTTTACTTCCTGGAAGGCTTTCTTGTTTGAATGAAAGGGTTATTGTGCACTGTTTTTTCCCCCTCCTTCTTATTTCTGTGCTGAAAAATAGATTCTGAATCCTTGTACTGTTGAAACAATTCGCTTCGTAAGTGTCCATTGTTGGAAGAGAGGCGCTGGCACTTCAGCTGGTGGGTGCAGGGGTGGGGAGCGGGATGCTTCCCCAGCATGGTGAAGCTGGGCACAGCGGGTCTCTCCAGGGCCTTCCTGCGTCAGGGCTGCCGGAGCTCAGCCTGGCATGATGTCATCGCTGCCCCACCGCCGCAGGGAACCGGCGGTTGCTGCCGGGGCCCTGGGGATGCTGCTGGCAGACTTTGTTCTTACCAAGCTAATGAAATTGTGTATTTCAGGTATTCAACCTTAATGTTGATGATACAGTGTTTTCTGCAGACTTATAAATGAAGCATAAGATCATGAATTGATGCTCAGCCTCGTTACTCTGCTTGAAGAGACACCTCTGATAGCGGTTTTCCTTTGTATGTTAGAAGGTTACTGAATGTAACCATTCACAGCTGTAATGCTTTTTCCTGAAAAAGTTGGCTGACTGATGGAAAATGCACAGTATGTGTATATATCTATATATGTATGTTTGTTTTCTTTTAAAATAGTGAGAAACACTGTATTTTTGTAGTTTGCATCAGTTAAAGATAGCATGTTCTCTATTGCTAGGGCTTTTTTATCCCCAAATTCAAGTGATCTGGTTATCTGGGCATCCTTTCTTATTTTGATAATTGTGTTCCCACTGGGTGACCTGTTAAAGCAGATAGAAAAAATTTACTAGGTGGTAGTAAAACAAACCAAACAAATGAAACCCCCAACACTGGATGTCAGTTGCTGAGTTGGACAAGATTGGAACTGAGGCTCATTTCCACATTTCCAGGTGGTGTCGATGTACCAGAAGTGATGACAGAAATCTCTTAAGTACGCTGCCAAGGTGTGCTCCTTCATAGAGGAAATTACAGAATGGTTGATATTGGGAAGGACCTCTGGAGGTTGTCGGGTCCATCTCCCTGCTGAAGCAGGGCCACCTAGGGCCAGTTACCCAGGACAGTGTCCAGATGATTTTTTAGTATCTCCAAGGATGGAGACTCCACAACCTCTCTGGGCAACCTCTGCCAGTGCTCAGCCACCCTCACAGTGCAAAAGTGTTTCCTCATGTTCAGATGGAACCTCCTGTGTTTCAGTTTGTGCCCATTGCCTCTGGTCCTGTCGCTCGGCATGACTGAAGAGCCTGGCTCTGCCCTCTTTGCACCCTCTCTTCAGGTATTTATATACATTTATAAGATTTCCCCCCAGAGCCTTCTCTTCTGCAGGCTAAACAGTCCCAGCTCTCTCAACCTTTCCTCATATGAGAGATGCTCCAGTCCCTTAATCATCTTTGTGGCCATTTGCTGGGCTCTCTCCACTATGTCCATGTCTGTCTTGTACTAAGCAGCGCAGAATTGGGCACAGCATTCCAGGAGTGGCCTCATCAGTGCGGAGTAGAGGGGAAGGATCACCTCACTCGACCTGTTGGCAATGCTTTGACTAATGCAGCCCGAGATACCATTTGCCTTCTTTGCAGCAAGGACACAGTGCTGGCTCATGGTCAGCTTGGTGTCCACCAGGAAAAAATGAAATACATCAACTACCAACTTCTGTGTGTAGCATAACTTACTGTAATGCTGCAACATTATGATAGGATTTCTTAATTTAGATTGTATGACCGTGCCCTGGAAATGTAATGAGAATGAAGTCGTGCCTCATCTCATCTTTCAACTCGAGTCCCTCATGGTGGAAATACTTAAACTCCAACAGTTCCACGTAGTGCTTGTTTTATGTTCTTTTTCACTAAAGGTTTTGTTTTTTCCTCCCCTGTGCTGTGTGAGTTTTTAACAATCACTTGTCAATAGAGTTTGCTTACTATGGAGTGGCAAAACAAAGGATCAACTTGCCATTGCATTGCACTTATGTGTAATTGTAGTCTGGGAGTTACTATTACAAAATATGAAACTCAGACCCAAATATCTGGACACCATATTCTAATCTAAAATTTTCTGTTGCACATACCTTAGTAGTCTTGACTGTCATATCATGAAGATGATAGTAGTTATTTCAGAAATAACAGTGTTACAAAGGAGAAATAGTGTTTAAAAAAAAAAAAATCTTATAATCTGCGCAGAAAAGATTGATGCTTTAGTAATAGGATTGCTTTAAAAAAAATCTTATTCTGGAAGACTAAGGCCAGTGACTTGTCTGTCGCCTGTATTTCTTTCTGCCTTTCTTCCCAGTCTGAGCTGGTCTTTTAAGGTTTCATCTAAAAATTTATTTATTCAGTAGGTGGACTTGTGTTCCTTTTGCCAAGGTCCTTATCATGGTGCTTTGAGTTGTCCATCTGATCATGAGCTTCATCCTTAAAGGAGGATGAAAATGGGTGTTAGGTGAAGCCCCTATGTCCAGGAAAAATCCTTCTTACAGACACCCTTCATGTGCCTTTTCAGAATCCATATTAGATCTCCTTTCACTCTAGTGTATGGTAATGTGATACCATTTTGATTATTCTTTGACTCTCATACCTTTTTTACTTTGTATTTTGTTTTTAATGATGTTGAGGCAAGATCTGTGTGTGTGTGTAGATTATATAGCATAACAGGACTGATTATGAGTAAGGCATCTATATGCTGACACAGTAGCGACTTTATTAGTGCTGGTGTGGGAAATTCTAAAGGAAGATGATACATGGTGTATAGTGTTCACCTAGCTCCACTCAAATTTAATCTGACAAACTGATATTAGAGCAAGTGTTTCTCCTTACCAGTAAAATAGAAATGTTGTCTCACCTCATCCCTCTGTCTGTAATTGAAGTGTTGCTATTTTTCTATTTTGTTGGCTTCGGATTTAAAATGACAGCTTATCTTCATACGTTTCCTGTTGGTAGGGTTTATTTTAACAGCATTCTGTATCAATACAAACTTTTAAAAAATATGAATGTGATGAAATGATTGAAGGCATTTGTCACATAAATAAACCAATAAATTGCTTAGTATTTCAGAATTGGGGTAGTAGTTTCCTTTGTGGTAGTCCATGTAGTAATGCTGTTACCAGCACCTGTGTTGGTTTCCAAGTTCAACAGACTTAAATAGTTACAGGCTTTTATTTTGCCTCAAAGGTATTTGTAAGGGGTAGCTGAAGGGAAAGAGGAGGAAGAAGAGGAGCAAGCTTAATTTAAATTAGCAGATATCCTTTTCTCACTGACATTTGACCTGTCTTGTATTTTCCTCTTTTGGGCATTTTTATCTTGGAATTAAGACATGGCATTTGGAGTTGGAGCCAGCTGTGATTCTTGCAGTGAAGCTCTTCTGCGATACTGTTTATTCCTTGGGTAAATAGTGCGTGAGTAAATTTCCCTATCTTAGCTATGGTAGTAGTACCAATGCTTGCTGCAGAAGTAAATTGCATTGGTGGGAGCCATTGCTTGATTTTTCCAAAGATTGAAGTGTTCTGTGATTTGGGGGGGTTGGTTTTGGTGGGTTTTTTCCCCTATTCCTCTCTTTGTCCCTAATATGGATGGTATTGGTGCAAGCTTCCCACAGTTCCCTAATGGTGTGCGTCTTCCCTTAGGGGTTTGTTCTGAGACTGAAAGGGAGGTTTTTCAGTTTCTTTGCTTCTCTGATATTGCTAACCAAGGTGTTAACTCTGTGGGGGGCCTCTCCAGTAGCACCAAGGCTGCGACCACGCACTGTTTTCACATAGGTCACTGTGGACGGGCAGTAGGTAGCAACAACTTTTGGCTGGACTTACGCTGGCACATGTGAAACATTTTAATCCGGATAACAGTTTATTCCACTCCTCCCTACCCCCTCTATCTTTTTGCAAGAAGCTGGAGCTGTTTGCTGTGTTTGAGTGCCAAAAAGATCTTTTGTCTCTTTGGGAACTGAGGCAGACGTGCTAGGGTAGCTGATATGTAGAATAAAGAATGGGAGAGCTGATGTAAGGGGGAAGCAGCTGTACTTTGCTAGTCTACATTTAAAGCTGCAGTTTATTAGGTGATGTTTCTATAATGCCAACCTTGTGATTATCATGTTTGTATTTTAGGTTAAACTGAGCTGTGTGCTTTACAGAATCATCCCCTCAAAATGCCCAAAACTCTTCATTCTTCCACGCTTCAGTTCCAAGTTTGGCTTATTTGGAAGGGTCTTAGGTAAGGTGTGGGGGAAGGGAAAGGTTACAGATTCTTGATTTGAGAATAGACTAAAAATGCTAAAACAGTGTCTAAAGAATTAAAGTTTAAAAGTCTGACTTTTGAAGCCTTTCAAAAAAGCCATAGGGATTTCACCTTATTAAAGCAAGGCATACAAACATGGGTTGATTTGGCTTTTTGTTCCTTTGGTGTTTTTTGTGTTGTTTTGTTTTCTTTGCAGTTTCTTTTGCAAAAGAGAAACTACACAAAGAACACATCTTAAATGGATTGTATGGAAAATACTACCATTTACAAATAATAAAACACTTCTTGTCGTGTCGCGTGTCCCCCCCCCCCCCCCCCCCCCAATCTTCAAATTATTGATCCTGTAGCTAGAAAACACTACAACTATTTTTATCTGCCCTTTGACGTAGTGATGTCCTACTTGAGTGTTCTTGGTAATGACTTCTCATACTTATCTTTTGAATTTCCTCTAACCTGCAGTGCTTGTGTAGCAGAAATAATGTGCGTGAAGTGACAATGTCAGAAGCAATTACTTATTGATGTATGTTGTGCGGTAATTATTCTCTCTGAATTTCTTGACAACCCTTTCGGATTTGTGGTTTGTAGTCAAGTTTGCAGCGAACTGGAATGTTAACCCTGGGAGGCATAAAATATTATTGCACAGAGAAATTATCAAGCATTCCAACACAAACTGATGAATGATGAAGAATTTACTTGGAGTGCTTCTGCTCAGGGCTTGCTCTTAGTCTTTCCAGGAAAATGCTGCTTTACTTATGGTTGGATGGGCAAGAGACCTTCAGTTTCAAACTTTCCTATAGAAGTGTAGAATACTGTCTTTTTATTTAGTTTTTTGCTTTTTACTGGTTGTATGATCAACCACAATCAGGTATAATGTGTACTTCTGTATTGAGTCATTTACAGATTGGTAGGAAGCATCTTGAGAAAGAAGCTTTATTGCATTTCATGGATAAGTGATCTGCAGACAGATAACATGGCAGTCATCATCAGCCTTTTCATTTTCAGAGATATAGCAACATTTCAATGCTTAGCTGAGTGAGGGGAAAAAAGGTTGGTTTTACAAAACCAGATATTCTTTCAGCATGACTTCCGGTGAGTTTGGAAAAGTTTTCTTGCAATTGTAGTTGCTGCTGCTTGTCTACAATTGCACTTTGTTGCAGAAATATGTGGTCAGAGATACCAAGGTTGCTGCAATGTACTGATCTATGCATTGCTTCCGTCCTCTACAAGCATAAATTTTTATCAGCTATTCTACTATTTGCATATATTACTTATTCCTCCTTAACTTGCTACTTTCAGCAATCTCCCTTACCAACTGTTATTTCCTGGTTTTGCTCTCCAAACCCAGCACTGTCCTACTGAGCTGTCATCAGAATTGCATTGGGGAAGAGAAAAGTCCCTTAAGTTAACAAGGTCAGTGCCAGCTCTAACCAGCATAAGACTGTCATGTCCCTTTCTTGCTCTTTTATGTGTGTGGTCTGGGAGCTTGAAATGTGAAATAACTCGTTCTAAGGTTTCACTGAAGGCTGGTAAAATTTCTGTTTATCAGTATCTCAGTTATTTCTGAGAATGAATCTGGCAGAGATTTTATGGCAGCCCAGGCCAATCTCACTGTAGGTTGTCGTGGTCTCCATTTCCCTGTCCTTACTGCAGTCGTGTGCTCCTGCCTTCTTCCCTTGCATGAGGACTAGCTAGTACCCTTGGACGTGGTTCAGTGCAGCAGGTTCCAAGGAGCACTAGGCCTTGGTGTGAGGAAAGAGGTTGGTAAAGCGCAGCCATTGATTAAATTGGTATAGGTGCCCTGAAGCACACCTCCATGTGGAGGCCATATTCAAAAAGTTCTTTAGACTGAAATCCATGTGAATGATCTGCAAAACACTGACTGACCTCTAAGGGGTTTGTGATCCAGAGGACCCAAGTTACTTATGCTCTGAGAGGTTGCTTTAACGCTTGCAAGGTCATTGCAGGCAGTGAGCATTGGAGCTGTCCCAGTGTTCACATCTCCCCTGGAAGTGTGCTCAGAATCCATGAACTAACCTTCCCTACACGGAGGTCTACCCTTGTCTGTGTTAGTAGCCTTGAGAATGGCTGCCATTTCACAGGTGAGGCCTTATAAACAGGACCTAATCTCGGCTTGGAAAATGAAGTAATCTGGACCTATCCACTTAATGAGGTGAATTGAGTGTTCTTTTGATAATTCATTCCGTTAATAGTCCTGAGTCTATTATGTGCGGGTGACAAAGTGTGCTCTGGGAAGTACTGATGTGGTGTGTATGTATGTGGGGAGTATTTGGGTTTTTTTATTTGTGTGTCGTCTTTTCCCTTTCCTTCATATGAAGTCTTCCACAGTTAAAACTATATATAACATAATGTTTTGTTTTTCATCAAGATTGACCAGGGGAGGGATTTAACTCATAATCTTGGTTCTGTGGAAGCGTGAGCCATCATCTTTGTTTATGACTTTGTTCAAAGTGGTAATGTGCAGTTATTCGTGGTTAACTTGGACCTGTGACTTGCATTTTCAGGACTGAATAAAAGTACTGGACTTTGTTCTTCCTGTTCTAATCAGATTTTCATATTGAAAACTTTTTTTTTTACCAAACATGAATCATGCCTTGTGAAGAAGAAAGGTAAGCTTGGTGTGGTACATGTAAAAGGAAGAAAGCTCAAGAGAAGTAGTTGGCAAGATGATAAGGAAGGATATAGTCAGAACTAAGATAAACTTCAGAGTTTATCATATCCATTCATTGACCAAACTGTCAGTACATCTGATTAATTTTCTGGTATTATAAATCACTTCTCTTTTAAAAATAGAAAAAAAAATCAAGCAACTTGATGACTTTCTTACAGGGCATTTTTTGAGGGGGGAGGGGCAGTCCTTATTAAGGCAGGCTACTGCAAACACTGTTTTCAAAGGTTAGATAACGAAGTGAAGCATACTGGACAGGACTCTTACACTGAGGTGGTTGTATAGCTGAACTTTTTGTGTTTTGCTGATCTCCGTATGTCATTGGAACCTGCTTGAAAGGCTTCATGTGTATTTTAAAATATGGCTTTCCTCTTCAATGCAAAACCTCAGTGGTATCCTAGAAGAATAGAAATACTTGGTTAAAGGACTGGACAGATGCTTTAATACCATTTAGTCCTTGTACTTTTACACAGATGTGTTTCCATCAGTCCTTAGAGCTGGAGTTGGAGGGCAATGGGAATGCAAAAAGTAGGGATGTTTAACTGGATGGGACATGTCACTGTAAAAGGAGATCCACAGTGGTTCAGGAGGGTTGCCTGAGATGGTCTGCGCTTCTGTTTGCTCAGGCTTTCTTGAAGCAGGCTCACTGGGTCTGCCAATCTTAAATCGGCACGAGGAGAACAGCTGATTTCTATATTAAATATACTTAAAATATGCTTGTCTCCACTTCTGTTTTGTATTTCTAGTACATGTAAAAGAATTGTGTTCTATTCTGAAGATAAGCCACCCTTTTCCTTTCTTAGTGTCTTCTGTTGCATGTATTTCAGATCTATTGTGTAATGGAAATGGTGCACCCCCCCCCCCCCCCCCCCCCCCCCCCCCGTGGCTGAGAACACGCCTGTCATTGTAATTTTGAGTGCTGCTTCTGTTGTTTACTTGGGAACAGACCTAAATATCTTTCTGTAAGTCTTTTTGCTGTGGCTAAAGCAAAAAAGTTGTTTTGTAAAACAATTCTGTTTTTAAGAACATTTCCTTGAAAATTTCTGCCAGGCAGTCTTGATTAAAATACATTGTGTCCATCTGCCTTCCTGTGTTACATGCAAAATTGTTTGTTTTGTTTTTTTTTTTTAAAAAAAAGGTTTAGGATGCTTTTAAAGCTACAAGTTGAGGACTTTTTGGGGGGTTTTCTTGTTTGTTTTTTAAAATGCTGCCTTAGATTCTTGATGGTTTCTTCTGCCACTTCCCTGTCCCACCTCTTCCCGCCTTCCTTGAAATGGTACCAGAAAAATAAAAACGAAAGCTGTTGATTTCCTGACCTTACAGTTGCAGAATGCAGATGTCCTCAGCTGTTTTTCTGTGGTGCTTTACATTCTTTGTTGCAGCATTTGAAACTATTCCAGAGTGTGTGTGGCAATATGTTTTGTTATCAACTAGATGAATGCTGAAGCTTAAATGATGAATGGGTGTCTATTAATTCCTAAATTTTCATTTGCCATAGAGGGCTTAGAAGAATTTATGCTATTGAAGCAATGGATGATCAAGAGATTAATTGTATCCAGTGGAGTTTACACTAAATATTCAGTTAGTGAAATTTACGCTTGTTTTTTATTTTGGTTCACAGTGAGGTTCTTTGTGTTCCAATTCTTGAAACATTACAATTCTTGAATTCTGGAAAGCAAAAGAAAACAGGAAAACAACAGGATCTTTTACAGTTGACAGATTAGGGTTAACTTGTCTCTTTGTCCTTCTCACCTTTTTAGTGACTGCAGTAGGAAGAATTGTATTGTCCATTGAACGTTCCAGTGTATGTTGTATGCTGAAAGGAATGTGTTCTCATGGGATTGGGATAAGGGATTGTTACAAGAAAGTTTGGATTCACTAGATGACAAACAGGCCAAAAAAATGCTAAAGCCTTTCATCACTCTGGTTATTTTCTTCCTCTTCTCTCTACTTCCTCTAAAGAAAGTCCTTCAGCTTTTACAGATGAAGGATGGCACTCCACCCAACATACATTTCAGTTGCACTTAAGATAGGTACCTAAGTAGAGGGCAGTGTGTCCGTAACACATATTTGCACCTTTGTTTGAGAAAGGCGGACAGTGGACTTCCTTTGCGTTTGGGCTCTTTTATCAGGGAAAGTGGAACAGTAACTTGCATAAAGAAGTTTTTAGAGGAAGTCCCAGATGTGAAAATCGTAGGTTGTAGATCTGTTACAAATCCAATGGAATGACAGCCGCTAGAGACAGTGATTGAAACCCCTGATTCATTAGAGGCAGTGAATGAAACCCCTGATTCCAGTTGCTTAAACAGCAGTGCTGCAGTAAAATGAAAGCGATCCTGAAGATTTTCTCATCTGGATAACCTGATCCACTTTAAAAACTGTTCCCAATTCCAGTAACAACTGGTCTAACCACCACTTCAGCTTGCACTATGCCAGGTGGTCTTGCCAACAGCGGGAAGGGGGGATAGAAGTAGAGGACAGAGGGTTCATGTGTTTCAGGATAAAAGGGGAAGAATTCTTTTTTGTGTATATTCGAGGAAGAGGTTTGCTGGAGAAGGGAGGTCTCTCTAATAAGAAATACGTGCAGTTCTGCTTAAGGAGGAGGAACTGGAAGGAAGGAAACAACTCATAATCTGATGGAGTGGCTGTTTGCTTATAGATTTGGCAGCTGCAGCTTTTCTTGAATCATGGTTTTTATTCTAAGAATTCTTGTTTAATGAATTTCTTACCTTAGTCTGCCAAACTTTGGATGTTTATTTCCTACATGGTAGAGGGGTTTTTTTCGGTTATATATGGTTTAATATTTGTTAAAGGATGAATCAGAGAAACTTACTGTTTTGTTTTGTTTTTTAAATAAACTGTGGCCAATTGTTTGTATATTAATGACTCTCTAGGTATGTATTGAAAGGACTTTTCTTTAATATTAGAATATGAGGTTCTGAAAAATCAGAATAGTATTGCTCTCCAGAAGGCTAGGTCTGGGATTTTTGCTTTTTTTATTTCTTGTCTGTTTTTTAAGGGCCAGAATGAATCAACAGATTGCCATCTCATTTCACATCTAGTATGATACAGGCTATATAATTTCATGACTTGTTTGATTATCCCAGTTTTGCTCTCAAAACTTGGAAATAGAATATTTGACCATTTCTGTTGGCAAGTGGAAATATGGCAAGTCTTATTTTCAACAGAACTCTTTTGCCTTTGATTTTAAGATATTGATTCTTGGTTTGACTGTCTTTCCATGCCTACGTGCATCTTAGGCACCTGTATTTGCTTTTACAATGTAACCAGGTCAACTATTGGTCATCTGTCAGTTTGACTAATCAAGAAGTCCTCAAATCTCTCAGTGTACATACTACCTCTTCCCCCCAGCGTCCCCCTCACCCCGAATTGCTCTCGTTTGCTCCATACTTTCATCCTTTCTGCAGTGTGGATTCCAGAAGTATGCACACTATCTGTTTTGGCAGCCACATATTTTTATTTAGACTTGGACCATGAATTTTAGAGCTGGAATAATTTTATGTTCAGTAAACATAATTATTTACCTTAATATCTATAGCCTTATTGTGTGTTTTGAGAACGATTGCTGTCTGAACTGGGAATCCTACTGCTGTTTATGACATGAGCTGCTGGTTTTAGATTAACTTAATTCTAAGTGTCTTGTGGACTGCTGCCATTCTTGTATCTTTGGAAACAATTCAGACTTTTTTTCCTATGTGTTAGGCCCTTTGACAGGCATGTTATTGCAGTTTCTCTGTTTTCACCCAGAACCCAAGAATGAGAACGATTGTTTTTGAAATGTCCTACGATGTCCATCTTCACCTAAATACGGTTTTGTGCTTTATTATATTTTTTAATTGAAAGTAGGATAGAATTAGGCTGTTCTCTGGATAGCATTTGTAATTCATGTGCTGTTCAAATCCCCCTGTTGCAACCCACACTTGGGAAAACCTCTACTCTTTGGCTGTCATGGTCAGGCAGGGTTTTAAGTCTGAATTTCCAGCCCTTTAAAAAGGTCTTGTCTTCCTCTTTTATTGAGAATTCAAAATTTCATCTTTTCCACTTACAGTAAATCCACTTTTCAGTTGAAACTTGTAGTTGTTTATGTATTAGGGGGGAGATCATAAGTAATTGAAATTGCAAGCTGTACAACCTAACCATTTTTCTTATTACTGTGTTGGGAAGACCTTTTTTTTTCTTTTTCTTTTTTTCCTGAAGAGGAATACGGAAGGTAGTGAATCAGATTTTTCTCTGGGTAAATCAGGAAAGAGCTAAAATTAGACCTTCAGAGTTCACTCTTTTTATTCCCCCTCAAAGCTGAGGAAAGCTTGGTAGATAGTGTTTTGCATGTTACTGAATTGAAGAATGCTTTTGTTCATTCTAGTTTCTGTAACTTTTTTTTTTTCCTCTGTGTAATCTTGTAGAAAAGTGGTATCCATTGATATGGGTAGTTTCATGCAGATACTTCTGAAGTAATGCTGTCCTGCATGGGTTGGAAACTCCATGTAGTATCTCTGAGTTTGTAAGTCGTAATTCTCATCAGACCAAGACACAGACACAACTGTCTTCTGCTTACAGGTTGAGCAGCAAGAAAAGTAATACAGGTAAGAGCAGTGAGGAGCATAAAAATGAGAGCCAGAGAAATTGCCAGCATACACTACAAATCTACATTGTGATACGGCTTACATTCAGTATTAGGTGACTCAGTAAGATATCACTCAATAAAATGAGGTGTAGTTGTTAGTTCAAGCATAGGGTACTTGGAGTGTATGCATTAGCTGTTCTAATGTGCTTGTAATTAGGAAGTCCAAATTACAGACATGTAGGCTAGCATCATTTAAGGTGGTATAAATAATATTAGAACTGGAAGTCTGTCAGGCCTTATGGTTCCATACACTGCAAATTGTGTTAGATGGCTGTTAGAGGAGTGGTGTGAGCTTCAATGCAGTCGTCAAAAAGGGCTGGTTTTAACGACATGTTCCAACTAAATGTAATGTGTTTCAACTCTTTGCTCATCTTGAGCAGGTTTGTAATTTCCTTTATGCATGCAATACAGTCCATCGAGTTCAGTTTACTGAAGAGATGTGGGAGGGAGGGCTTGGAGAATTACCTGCCTCTTATGTGAGATTTAATCCAGTCAGTACAGAGTGTACCTCACTCCAGTCTGAGACTGCTGTGAGCAGAGCTCTGCCTGCCACAGGAATTCCTGGGCCAAGCCAGCAGTCTTGGTAGCAGCAGTGTTTGATGTCCTGGACATCCCTGAGCCAAGGAGACTGCCTCAGAGGTTATGCCTAGCTGGTGACTTCCCTTTTGATAAGCAAGCTTATGCTAAGAAATTGTCTTTTATGCATGTCTTTTTAAATTACATGGTAACAAATAAGGAGAGGACAATATAGTACTGCAATGAGGCTGACTGCCCACGTAGTGTAACAGTGGGAATAGCTTGTTTTTGTCACAGTTCGGATGGATAAAATCTTTTCAAGTCACTGATTGCTGTAGCATCTTCACTCCTTTTTCACCCCGTGGTGGAGTCTTAGGGGGCTGATGAAGTGTGAAAGAAGGGAGAGGAAGCAAAGGGCATTACCAAAGCCAGATGGTGGTTGCTGGTGTTGAGAAGACTATTACCTGGCGTGGCAGGAGCCAGCAGGTGGGCAAACCGGGCTGCAGGAATAGGAGCGGCTTTAGGAGTTACTCAGTTACCCATGTAGGTTATTAAAACTCTACTACAGTCACATGTTTTCTTCGGTGCACCAGTTTAAGAACCTCTGTGTCTGTGGTTTACTCTTTGCTTCCCTCCTGTTTTGGGGGATCCCTATAAGCTAATTAAGCTGTGGACATGGGCTAAACTGGATTAGTGAAACATTAATCTTTGTTAACTCCTTCTTCATTCTCTAGTTATTTAATTTTACTCCAAATCATTTCACTGATCCTATTTTGAGTGGGATGCCACAGATAGACAAAGAAATTCTGAGATTTTCTGCTTCACTGCCATTCCTCTGCTGGTTGTAGCATCAGGTCTGATTCTAAACTGGTGTTTGTGGATTTGTGCAGTGCCTAGTGAAATGATGTTTCTGTAGGCTTTTATGATACTATTTACATTACAAAATGCAATGGGATTCTTATTGTTTTGAAGGTTTGATGTTGAGAAGCATGTTGACCTGAAACATCCTGAAGTGTTCCTGTGTTTTGTTTTGGGTTTTTTTTCCTTTTTCCTGGTATTTTGTATGTTTATGGATTTTGTATGTTGTCTGACAGTTCCTGACAAATAATCTTATAGTTGTAGCTATTTGGTTACTGTTTCTGCTTTTAAATCCAAATTAGTTGCAAGTTTGTAGCCTGTGGGGTGGTTTGTATCTTCATTTTTGTAGAGCTTTTCCTATGCTGTGACAAACAGCTGAGTGATAAAACATGTATGTGAGGATCATCACATGTGTTTGAAAGGCCTCCTTAGTCTTCAGCAGGCAATATTGTGTTCCATTTAAAAAAATCACTTTTACATGGAACTTGCACAAAAGAAAGAAATTATTTGCAGAGAAATCATGTTTGAAGACCTCTTTATTGTAACTCAGATCAATAAGGAAAGTACTTTCTAGCCATCACTTCTGCTAGAGGAGAGGAACCTTATGAAAAGTATGATCTGATGATAGCAGTTCTTTGATAGTCGTTAAGTGTGGGAACTTGTACTCACTCTGAAACTTGTGGGATACTTCATATTTTTATCAGTTTATCTTCTCTTATGTCTTCATTTTCTCAGTTCTAGAATAAAACTTCGTCCATTTTTGCTGACAGGTTTGTCTCCTGCATTTGTTAAACCTGCTCTTGTTTTCAACATTTCTACTGAAACCATTTCAATTAGTACTGAATTAATCAGATGTCTAATTCACAGAGGCAAATCTTGAAACCATGAGTTATTTTTGCCTGCTAGAGATGTGCTGCAACTGGTATTTTGCTGGAGCAGAGTGTTTGAGACTTCTAACTGATCATAAATTTAGAAATTTAGGGTTAATTGCTTTTTGAATCTGGATATAAGCAAATATTGTTTGTGGATCTCCCCCCCCGCCCCAATCTGTTGATGGATATCTAGTGACAACCACTAGCTACTTAGTGGGAGAAGTGTATGGGGAGCCTAGACGATGGAGTTGCTGGTGCTCAGGTTCTCTTTAGTTGTAACGGCAAGAAAAGAGGGTGGCCAGTGTCCTGGAGTTGCACAGATCACCTTTCTGTTCCTGGGTTGAAATTTCCAGATGATGTTGGTGAGCTGTCACTTGAGATTCCCTGCCTGATCAGTATCTTTGGAAGTCAGCATTGCCCAATCTGAAGGTCCAGGCGTTTGCTGTATTACAAGCAGGAAGGGTCTTACAAAAAGAGATAGCTAAAGATGGAACACTGTGCTGCCATGAAAGAGAAAGTAAGCATCACACTCATGCGGAAGTCAACATGACAAATATGATATTGGAGCTGGGTGACTCTAGAAAAGAAGTGTAATATGGAGGCACTCTGACAAGAGCAGTGTCTGTGCACCAGCTGAATTTTGATGAATTACAGGAAGGCATGCAAGTGTTGCCTTATGTTTCTGTCTGGATCAGGGCTCGGTGGGTTTCCAGAAATCAATCTCAATACTTTCATTAAATCATAGACAGACTTCAGGTCTAAAAAATTTAAGTGTGTGTTGGATGGAATGTCTCTTCGGAGGAGACGGGGCAAGGCTTCTTAAAATACATAAGCATCCATTCAGTGTTGGGTTTTTTTTTTTTTATCAGAAGGGAAGAGCAGCATCATGTATTTTGCAACATTAATCATCTTAACGAAAAGGTCTTCGAGTCACAGATTTTATTTCCAAAATATGCTGACCTTGCACATAGGTGAACCCAGTGGTTGTGGTATGTGGTTACCAAGTTTAGGAGAAAATTTGACCTTCAGATATTTTCTCCATTATATGTATGTGGAAGAAAAAAACCCAACAAACCAACCAGGAACAAAACAGCTTAGTAAAGGTCTGCGGTTTTTCCTCAATTATCTAAAAGTTGACATTACATCATCTGCACAGATGTAAATATAGAAAATAGTAGGTGTGTTAAATCTCCTGACTTATTTTCAAAACCTCCTTTACAGAGGACCCTCTTTACTTGAGTGTATGTTTGTGTCAGTAAATAGAGATATGACGTTATGTCCATTTTTCTTTCTCTTTCTGGGACACCGGAAGTTTCTTGAAATGCTTATTTTCATCTTCTAAGATTGTTTTTAGCTCTTGCAGAAGTGCTGTTATGTTTTCTGTCGTTGACTCTGCTCTTTCCCAAGATGGTTATATTTCGGTGAAGTTATATTCTGTTTTTTCCTAACTATCCCTCTATACATGTTTCATGTTTTCCCAAATATGCATTTTTTTCTCTCTGAACAATGATATTATTGAACAAAGTAATAAATAATGTAGCCGAGTGGTTTTGTATGAAGATCAGCTGAGCTGTTGATTTTTCAGACAAACAGGAAAAACAATCCCTCCTTTAATTTCAGTGCTAAAAACCAGAGGATTAGCAAAATAGATGTGAATATTTGGGGTGTTGTGAGACCTGTCCTAGGTCCTGATTCAGGATACATTCCCTGTTTGAGGTAATATTTAAGACTTAGTTTAAACAAAATCCAGAGTTAATGACTTCTCAACTGTCAAAGAACTTAAGCATTCCATGGAAACGAGGTTTTGTTTGGTGTAATGTGTTTGTTAGGTTCTTTATTGTCTATAGGCAGTGTTTTAACTATCTCTGTGTATGGCTACTTTGTGGAAGTAAATGTTGAACGAAATAAAGATTCTAAGTTGGCTTAGAAATTGAACTTTAAATATTACTGTAAAAGTACAGAACAAATCCAACCAGTTCTGAAATCAATTTGCATTGCCATGTAATTGCTGTGTGTAAGAAAACAAGTGAGCTGAAGTGTGTTTTCTCTTGTGCAGGTGTTGCTGAAATAGTTTGATTTATTTAAAGCATATGATTTCATGCAATTGTGCCTGATTGTTAGTGCAGCTGTCAACAGCTGCATGCTCATTTAGCTAATTGCATTCTAGTAAGATAGCTAAGCTTGTTTTAAGATACACAGTTGTGCATTTTTTTTCTTAATGCAACTACACACATTCAGAAGATTTACTGCAGAAAGTTCTGTGCTATCACAATGAAGAATCATTGCTCTAGAGAAAATTTGAGAGCTTGTAAACAAGACTGTATCAGCCAGGCTAGTGTGTGGATAGCATCTGTGAAAAATTGGACCATGCCACTTAAATTCATATAGTTCTAAAGGCCTTGAAATGGTCTTGTCTTTGGGGTTAGTTTCATCATCTGCTCTTTGGGAGTATTTTATAGTTTAATATGTAAAACTTTCATTTAACAAGCAACTAATTCCTATTGCTGCTTCAGTATTCTGGTTGTGTATACAGGAACTATGAGCTTCTGTTACATAGTCATCGTCTCCTTCAAGAAATATGTACCTGAAGTGAGAAATTTGTCTAAAGTTGTGTATGTATAAAAAGCACATTAAGAGAGTAAACTATTATACATGCTAATTCTGTATAGAATACTTGTATCTCTTTTTACTGGTATGTGTTAGCTACATAATTACAGTCGACAGTATGAAATTTATAATGCAGTGTTGTTTTTATTTGTTATATAGCTTTATGCCAGTATATACAGGCCTCTAAAACCCGAGATGGTGCCAGCCGTTTCATTTCAAGTGCAACAGAAGGTAAAGGAAAAAGTGTGGGGGAAAAAAGCGCACAATTTTTTGTTCATCTGATATCCTGTCTTCATGGGCGTTTATGTGGTTCTTGATCTTTTAACCTTCTAGACTCTCTCTTCACAGCTAACTTCTTGTAATACATGGTGGATACTCTTTTTTCCCAAGTCTTGAAGAAGAAATTAAGTGATGCCACTTGTATGTCTATCTTAAACTTGCATCATCTTTGTCTCTTGTCTATTTCTGCTTTCCTTCAGTAACAAAATTCTACTGAAACTGAAGCTTTAGCTATGCTTTAACAAGAATCTGAAATATCTGAAGAGTAGCTTAGAGAATTGCTGTCATGACCACAATCTCAAGATAGTCGTGCTTAAGGAAAAGCACGGATACTTAACGACATAGAAATGTTACAATGCTAATCCTTGCTAATATCTGCAATCTGATTATATGCTAACTAACTGTCTTGCATTTTCTGTTTCTCTTAAAAGGAGTGTGTGCTTAATTCACTTATCCTCACATCTACCTGCTGATGTCCTGCTTTTTGGCCTTGTTTGAGCTTAAAAAGAGAATGAAATATTTACTTCTGTATTTTTCTTTCACCTGCAGGGGAAAACTTTGAACAGACTCCATTAAGACGCACATTTAAATCCAAAGTTCTTGCTCGCTATCCTGAGAATGTTGAATGGAACCCTTTTGACCAGGATGCAGTGGGAATGGTCAGTATCGCTTAATGGCTTTTGTTTTTGAGACAAAAACCTACCTTAACAATTGAAGGCATTCATCTGTGTTTTCTTTGACAAAAAAGCGTGAAGTCTATTTTAGATTGGAAATAATAATGAATTTCTCTAAATTGTGCAGACTCAAAAGGCCTTTTCATTTAATTGGGATATTTTTTAAAGGAAATTAAGTTAAAACTTGTAAGTCCCTAGGAGAGTGTTTTGTTCTTTTACAGCTTTTTTTTGTTACGTTCTAGAGAATTGGTAGAGAAATAAATTAGTCTGCAATTAATGAATCTTCTTTGTGCATGATTTTTCTGTTTAATGGAATGTGGTGTAGTTTCTTAATTTAGATAAAATACAGTATTTTTCTGCATCAAGTTTCTGGTCTCAGTGACCAAAATACTTGCCTTTATCTGAGTTTGAATTCTGTTATTTTATTCCCGTTGAGGATGGTAACAAAATGGTTATGAGTTTCAGTAGAAACCGCACACAGCCCTTTCAATATGTTCCTTTAGTTTTTCTGATTTAGATGCATATTACTGTATTGTACAGAGATGTAACACTTAATAGAATTTAAAGTGAAATGCGATGGCAGTCTGTGGATTCTAAATCCTATTTTCACCAATGCTTCTGGAGGCAGGGGGAGAGAAAAGTGCATTTTAATTGATATTATTTCCCTTCCCCCCTTTTTTATAGCTGTGTATGCCGAAAGGGCTTGCTTTCAAGACACAGGCAGATTCCAGAGAACCTCAGTTCCACTCTTTTATTATTACTCGTGAAGATGGCTCACGGACATTTGGATTTTCTCTCACGTTTTTTGAGGAAGTTACTAGCAAACAGATCTGCAGTGCAATGCAGACATTGTATCATATGCACAATGCTGAATATGACATTCTTCATACTCCACCCACAAATGACAAAGATAGCTGCAGCAGCACTGGAGACTGCAATGGCACTTCTGTTTCAAAGCTACAACGTTTTAACTCCTATGACATCAGCAGAGACACACTCTATGTCTCAAAGTGTATTTGTCTGATTACTCCAATGTCTTTCATGAAAGCTTGCAAGAAAGTACTAGAACAACTTCACCAAGCCGTGACTTCACCTCAGCCGCCACCTCTACCTTTAGAAAGCTACATCTACAATATTCTCTATGAGGTTCCCCTTCCTCCAGCAGGAAGGTCATTAAAATTTTCAGGTGTTTATGGACCAATTATCTGCCAGAGGCCAAGCACCAGTGAACTACCGTTGTTTGATTTTCCGGTTAAAGAAGTTTTTGAATTGCTTGGAGTAGAAAATGTGGTTCAACTCTTTACATGTGCCCTCTTGGAATTTCAGATACTGCTTTATTCACAGCGTGAGTACTTGGTTTTTGTTTTCTTATCTTGTAGTTGTACTGGCACAAGGTCTTTTCTTTCCTTGAATTTTAAAAAACACACAAACAACAGAATAGCTTCATTAAAGTGGCATTAGCATGCTAATGCAGTCAGGCTGACCTATGTGCAGGTTTTAATGTAAAGAAAAGAACTGGAGTTTCAAAGAGAGCATTGCATTGGCTCCTGGTTTTAGACACCTAAATGTAAAACTTTGAGCTTTCACATAATCATAGAATCATAGAATTGTTCTGCTTGGAAGAGACCTCCAAGATCATCAGGTCCAATCATTAACCTATCGCTACCACGTCCCCCACTAAATCATACCCCTTAGTGCCTCGTCTAAACGTCTTTTGAATACCTCCAGGGATGGGGACTCCACCACCTCCCTGGGCAGCCTGTTCCAATGCCCGACAACCCTTTCGGTGAAGAAATTTTTACGAGTATCCAATCTAAACCTCCCCTGGCGCAACTTGAGGCCGTTTCCTCTTGTTCTGTCATCTGTTACTAGGGAGAAGAGTCCGACCCCCATCTCCCTACAACCTCCTTTCAGGTAGTTGTAGAGGGCAATAAGGTCTCCCCTCAGCCTCCTTTTCTCCAGGCTAAACATCCCCAGTTCCCTCAGCTGCTCCTCATAGGACTTGTGCTCTAGACCCTTCACCAGCTTGGTTGCCCGTCTCTGGACACGCTCCAGCACTTCAATGTCTTTCTTGTAGTGAGGGGCCCAAAACTGAACACAGTACTCAAGGTGCGGCCTCACCAGGGCTGAGTATAGGGGGATGATCGCTTCCCTAGTCGTGCTGGCCACACTATTTCTGATGCAGGCCAGGATGCCGTTGGCCTTCTTGGCCACCTGGGCACACTGCTGGCTCATATTCAGCCGGCTGTCAACCAACACACCCAGGTCCTGTATTCGTGGACTGACTGTCCCCTTTATTGTTGTCTCTGGAAATGTGCTGTTGGATAGAGTAGTATGCCTTCTCCCATGTTCTTCTCCAGCTGCTTAGCTGAATTTCCTACTATCTCTGCCAAACTATCCATGCATTTTGAGAAGATAGATAGTTAATTATATATGGTTCTGAAGAAGAATTAACGATGCAAATATAATTTTCTCTTTGAGTACCCAAAGTCACATTTCAGTTGTTACTTTGAAATAAAATTACCTGAAAAAAGTTTTATTTGACTGAATTTAAATCCCAAATATCTGTTAAGGCCTTGAAACAATTATTGCCGAAGTCAGGTAGATAAAGCTTGCTTTGAAGAGGAAAGGCAGCAACTAAGCTGAAATAGCATCTGTTTATCAATTAATAAGTAATGTGGTAGTGGTATCCATTTCCTGTGTTGAAACTTGTGAATACTGGGCTCCTTACTCTGCATCCTGTTACTCTAACACAGTATGTGGAGTTATGCCAAAAGATAATTTTTCTACTTTTTTTTTTTTGTCCCAAGCTGGCTAACGTTAGTCCAGACCCACCCATCCATGAGATGGTGTGGTTTAAAGTAGACAGACTGCATTTTGAACACTGTTTTATAGTAATGGTAAAGAAGCCTAGAAGACCCCAAGACAGATCCAGGGATAGTCCATGGTGTTACTGAAATGTGTTTTCGATATTTTCTTCCATTGAGCTATCACTGAAATAAGTAGAATACAAATGGTAACTATTTATAAAATATAATCTGTAGCTATTAGCAACATTCTTTTCTTAGCATGAAATACAGATGTTTGTGTCTTGAGATGTGTGCATAGACTAAAGCCAAAGATGGATTTTGTGTGTATAGTCAAGGCGATTAAAAGTGTATAATGGCAGCAGGGCATTATGTCACAGTTGTTGCCTTGTATAAGCACTGTTAACTACCAGAGAAAAACTATACAGTAATTCAAACACAGTCAAAAAAAATTATTGTACTTGATAGTGGTTACTCTCTTGGATTTTAAAAAACAAATTACTTTGCTTATTATTCATAGAAAATGTAGAAATACTTGCCTAGCAGACAAATTTGTTTTGTGGTTTCTCCAGAAATGGATTAGGCATTTATATGTTTGAGATTTAGAGAGAGTTTGTTTATGTGGATATCTGTGTCCCACCAGTGGAAGATTCAAAAGTCAGCTCTTCCATCTGAAGAAGAATGCAGTCCATTTGGCCTGTAGTTGTGCTTGAGACCTCCTGTGGCGGAAGTCCATGTGCCTGGCCGGTTGGAAGCACCGCAGTGCTTGGAACAGTGTCCCTGATCTCTTTTCAGGCCGTTGCGTTATAAGTATTCTTTTCTCCTGGGCTGAAACTCAACTCGCTTCTGGACTAGTCTTCTGTATTCTGGGTTCTCTTCCCAAGTCATATTAATAGGTTCAGAATTTTTCCTGGACACTTTCCAAGTGTCTGATCAATGGCTAATTGAAGAAGCTTAAAATAGCTCTGGAACACTTGAGTTTCTTGTTTGCACGCACAGACATACGGAATTCAAAGGGATCCATGCAGCTGAAGGCCTGTGGGCCTGGCTGTTTGTGACGGTTTCTGTCCACTGTTCCCCCACCTCACCCCAAGCTTTGGCTGAGTTGGGCAGTGTTTCACCTTATGGATGTGTCTTGTCTTTCTCTCTCGAGTTCTCACCTATGGTTTCTGGCTGAAAAGCCTTCTTTAACTAGAAAAAGAATTCTGGTTATTTGTTTGCTGACTTTTGGCCCTCAGTTTTGGCGAACTAGTTGTGACAGGACATTCTCAGTAATAGTAGCCACAGTTTTTTTGAAATGTAGCTTCTCTTAAGTACTTTCTGAGGGATCTAATCTCTGATATGTTTTTTTTACCTGCTGTTTTTTCTTAAAAAAATCTTTTGGTGCAATTTGCTAATACTTGGTTAGAAAACTTTCAAAGCTCCTAGTGAGTTAATAACAGAAGTCACTGCATACTGCTGGTGTTGCCAGCAGCCAAGTTGAAGACTTGAAGAAATGCTTTTGACACATACTTTATTTTTGTATTACTTCAAATGGGAGCGTGAAGTATTTTGAAGTTCGAGAAAGTCAGCTTTTTTCTGCCTGTAATTTCTGGGTTTGTCTTTTCTAACCATGATACTTCTAGATGGCAGTGAATTAGAAAATTGTTTTAGTGAAGCAATTGCTTGCTTTGCTTAAAAGGATGATATCAGTAGGAAAGTGGAACTTCTGACTGAGGTTCTGGTTGTCTATACCTGTACTTACCGGTTTCATTCTTTTGCTTTGTTTTGGTTTGTTTAGGGTTTTGTGAGGGTTTTGTTGGTTTTGTTTGTTTGGTTGGTTTTTTTGTTTGGGTTGGTTTTTTTGGTTGTTTTTGTGTGGGTTTTTTTGTTTGTTTGTTTTTTGTTTTTTTTTTTTTTATTGACTGGAATATGCTCCTAATACATTCTGCTCTTTCTTCTGTGTGGTTGACTAACATCTGGTTTTTGCTGTTTGTAAAACAGGGAATGTTGAATGGAGATACAGGTGATGGTGCACTCAGTTCTAAGTGGAATCAGAAATTGCTTGAACTTTCATAAGGGTGTATCGTATGTGTGGCAAGGTTTTGGCAGACCATGGTGAGGCAGGCTGTCCCCCTGCAGCCCATGGAGGTCCATGGTGGAGCAGATATCCACCTGCAGCCTGTGGAGGACCCCACGCCAGGGCAGGTGAATGTGACCAAAGGAGGCTCTGACCCCGTGGGAAGCCCACGCTGGAGCAGGCTCCTGGCAGGGCCTGTGGAGAGAGGAGCCCACGCTGGAGCAAGTTTGCTGGCAGGACTTGTGACCTTGTGGGGGACCCATGCTGGAGCAGTCTGTTCCTGAAGGACTGCACCCCATGGAAAGGACCCACGCTGGAGCAGTTTGTGAAGAACTGCAGCCTGTGGGAGGGAAGGACTCGCGTTGGAGAAGCCTGTGGAGGACTGTCTCCTGTGGAAGGACCCCACGCTGGAGCAGGGGAAGAGTGTGAGGAGTCTCCCCCTGAGGAGGAAGGAGCGGCAGAGATGACGTGTGATGAACTGACCACAACCCCCATTCCCCGTCCCCCTGTGCCACTGGAGGGGAGGAGGGAAAGAAATCTGGAGTGAAGTTGAGGCCAGGAAGAAGGGAGGGGTGGGGGGAAGGTGTTTTAAGGTTTAGTTTTTATTTCTCATGATCCTATTCTGATTGGATTGGTAATAAATTAAATTAATTTTCCCCAAGTCGAGTCTGTTTTGCCCGTGATGTTAATTGGTGAGTGATCTCCCTGTCCTTATCTCGACCCACAAGCCTTTTGTTATATTTTCTCTCCCTTGTCCAGCTGAGGAGGGGAGTGATGGAGCAGCTTTGGTGGGCACCTGGCAGCAGCCAGTGTCTACCCACCACAAAGTGCTTGCTCATGTTCTTGCATGTGCAGTAGTGTGAGGTCTAGGTTGTCCTTCAGAATATAAATCTTAATTTTTTTTTAATGACTGTTGGGTTTGTTAAATCTCTTGTTGCTCAAAACTGTGACAGTTGAGGTGGTTGGGATCATTTCTTGTTCTCCTAGGTCAGATGAGATTGTGATACTCATTGGGGGTATTTAGATTTAAAACAGTACATGTCAGGATCAGAGGGTTTGCTTGTAAGATTTACTTTTTTTTAAAAAAAACCCGAACAAACTCAAAACTAAAATTCTTGGAGGACTTTGCTGCCAGATGCAATCCTTTTTGAAACAAATTATCTAGCATCTTAAATTGCAGTCGGTCCTTGGAATAGGAGTAACTTCACTTGGCAGTGAATGTGTTTTGCTCTAGGATTCCTTTGACATGTTTCTGACTTCATGCTTCTGGAAATTCTTCTTTTGTCCCACTATAGTGGTATAGCCTGTATGTTTTGGATCAGTGTAAGCCAAATGTAGGGAATGAATATCTCAATTTGATTGTCCTCTCGAGAGAGTTGTCTCCCACTTGGAAAAGTGTTAGAGGGATGCAGGTGCCTATAAGACACTGAAGAATCTGAAGCTGCTCCTGGTGCTGAGCCAGTGCTGAGGAACTCTGGCAAAGACAGTGGTGCTGGAGGCCTTCAGTAGTGCCCTCACCCAGTTATTCTGCAGGAGCTGGTTTGCATTGCTGCAATTTATGTTGCTCTTGTATCTGTGAAATAGACTTACTCCTTATCTCTGTAGAGCACCTAGAGCTCTTCTGAAAAGTGTGCACTGAGTTAAGACAGCTGTGAAATCTGCTTGGAGGCAATTTTCTAACCAGCTAAAAAACAATAAAAGGAGAAATGTAGTGCACCAGTGCCACAGACTGATCTTGAACAGTTTTTATTTTCTGAGTATTTGCTGTCTGCTGCCATTTTTAAGTACAAATAAAGTTGTTGGTTTTTTTTTTACTTTGCTTTTGAATCACTCCTCCCCATCTTTGTTTCACTTGCTTAAAATTATGTTCTCTCTGGAGATTTGAAGTATTAGTTTTATTTCTTGCAGTATTAGTCCCATGTTGCCCAACTCTTATCTCTTACGTAGCACATTTTCTTCTTATGATTTATGAAACTTGCTGCTTGGTGCAAGTGTGTCAGACACAGAAGTGAACACGAATAGGAACTACTTTGACTTACTGCTTCTACTAACCACAGTTCATTCTTCCTGCAGTTAGAGGTTTTTTGAAGTAAAAGGCCCAATTAAGGAAATGTATGTTTTCTCCAAGGAGTCTGACATACTGAATACCTCTGCTCAGAAAAATTTGGTGAAAAATGTTTCCTTTACACCATGCTTTTTGCTGTGAACAGGCATGCCTAAGGCAAACTCTCCAGGCAAGGCTTTATTCTGGTGGCTCAACTGCATTGCATGCTACCTGTCCATAGGGACTGCGTATATAATATTTTCCCCTTCTGTTCCCCTTCAGGTTAAAGAGAAGCTTAATCCTGGCAAGTAGCCTATCTTTCTGGTTTATCCATATACTTTCTGAAGATATCTAAACTCGTCTGTGGTAATGATCCACCACTGTAGTCACAACTCTCTGCCTTAAAGCGGCAATATGGGAGTTGCATGTGGAATGGAAATTACTTGACAAATACAATAGTACTTCATTGTGATCCATGAAGTAGGAAGATTAGAAGGAAAAAATATATCAGAATGCGATCATATAATGGTTTTAAATTTGGACAAGTCGGAGAATTTCTGTAGGCACTTGATAGATTTCTCCCTGGTAGAATGTGAGAATGGAGAGGTGGAACCATGGTTCTAACAGCTGCCACCTTCCTCCCATCCTGCTCCTCTCTTTCCAGACCCAATACCCCTCAATTCTTCTTTTTCCTGGATTTACTTACTTTTTACAGATCAACAAAAATGTCTAGCTATACTAGATATAGATAAATACTAGCATAAATAACTTCTCATATGCGCTTTAAGGGATAATGTATTTTACCTACAGTAATTGGTTAGAAGAACAAAGCAACCTTTTTCTGTGTTCTTAAGTGGCCACGTTAAAAAGTCGTGGGTTTTCTTTTCCTTGCACAGTGATCAGTTAAGTACTTTCTAAACTAATAGCACACTAGTGGTATGTCACTTTTTCTCTACCAATGCTCTTGTACAATACAAGGCCAAAAGACTCTGTTATTTGCACCAGAATAAGCATATTCTGGTTTCAAAAACAAGAGCAAGGCTGCTACTGAAGCGCTTCTTCCCTCTTTTAAATTTTTTGTTGTTATTATTTTTAAATCTTATGTAATGCTTTGGTACTAGAAGTGTGCTGCTTGCTTCTTTTTTAAAACCAAAAAACTCCACACCCTCTCAGGATAGGTATAACTTAAGAAAACATTTAGTTTACTTTGGTTTATGTTTGCAGGCTTCTTGCCTTTGTCCTTGCCTTTTGCCAACAGCTCCTGACATGCATAAAGCCTGTAGAATGTAGTCATTGTTACTTGCAGGCTGCAACTGTGGAGGCCAAATAGTTGGGAATGGCTTAAGCCGTGTGGATATCCAGGATCAGAGCACTGCATTTGCAGATAACTCAGTTGCAGGAGGTAGTTGCTTGAGTGGATAGAAATTCTGAATTATTGATGTTACTTTGTAATTAATTTGAAAGGCTAATACTAAAGTTAGCTTAATGACAGAGAGAGAAGTCGTATTTAAATTAGCTAGCAGGATTAGACAGGGGGGTTTTGTGTAGTAGGAAAACACTGTTTCTATTCTGAGAGTTGTTCTTTCAAATAAACAAGCTGAATACAACCCAGCTGGAATGTTTGTATATCTATGGCTACATTTAAAGTTCCTTTTAAAGCTGAAGAAAATAGGGTATGGAATGGATTCTTCTTCCCAAAGCTTATCATTAATTCATCACTTCTTTGCAGTCAGGCTGTGATTAAAGCTGCAAACCAGTAAGTAATTGTGTAGGCAGAAACTGGTGTCCAGGTAGAATAGGGGAGTGCTGCTGGTGATGTTCGTTGATTGTTTCCCTAATGTGTTTCAGTCCAAGTAAGTTTTTGGCAAAAACTTTGAACAGTTTAAGCTATTCTCGCTTGTTTTGATTGAAGGCTCCTTCAGTTACAGTAGATCTACTGTGAGGCAGTGACAAGCAGCTCTGTGCAGTAACTTTTTCCACCAGCAGAGCTTGATCTGAAAAGAAAAATCAAAAGCCTAGAGTGCAGAATTATGACTGATGTTAGCAAAACCTGTGCTGAGTTCCTCTTCGGTTGTGGGACTCTTTGCAGACCCCAAACTCTGCAATGTTGTCTTCAAACAAGATTAACCATGAATGCTAGGAACAGAATTTCTTGGCCCTCTGTCTTCTGCTATCTGAAGTCTGAGTGGAGGATGGCTAAAGGATAGAATTAAAGCCATAACCTTAGAAAATGCACAGTTAAGCTTAATTTTTCTCCAGGGCGTTTGTTTAGAACAAATGGTATTTTTGCAGTTTTCATCTGCACCTTACAACAGTGTGCAACAGCTTCAGAAACCTCTACACCTGAACCTGTGCATTCAAGTGTCTCTTCCGATTTCATAGGGTCTGTAGTTTCATGAACATGTTAGGAGAAGACATGTATATCCTACACCTCAACACACACATGAAGGATACTGATTTTTTTTTTTTTCCCTTCCTCCTATTACCCCTGCTTTCCTGGCTGGAATTGGGTGTTGTTGCAATATTATGAAAAAGGCATCCTATGTTTCCAGTTTGTACTATATTTATAGCTTGACTGAAGGTAGGAATTGTCTTAGTCTTGTGAGTTTGTTTTATACTCTTTCTAGCCTGGCAGCTCGAAAGCAGTCTGAATGTTTCACCAGTTGTATTATAGACCACACACTCTGAGTTTATCTGGTGTTGCCTCCTCCTTTATGGTGCATAGATGTCAAAAAACATTAAAGGTGATTCTGTAGTATAAAAGAGGAGGGCAAGGTGTTGGCCCAGCATACAGCAGTATTAACTGCTCTAGCCACCAGCTGCTGAATAAAAAAGATCTCTTGGTATGCATGTTGCACAGGTGCATTTAGCACTGCTGTTAAATTCTAGGAGGAGATGAGTTGTTTTTACATTGGACTGAGACTTTGGTCATACATTGCAAAGGATAAACAAAGCTGATCCTTTTTATTTTCTACAGTTATTTCAGTCACACTGTTGGGTTGGCTACTATACAGCATGCTTTATAGACGTTTAAACACTCTTTTAAAAAATGTTTATCTGAGAGATACCAGATGCCTTGGGTTTCATCCAACGCTTCCATAGAAAGCCATAAGCACAGAGAAAAGAAATTATTTCCGATGTGTTTCTTAGCCAATTACAATACTGCTTCCATACTCAAACTGGTGTTCCTGGTAACCCTGGTATAGGTAGCAGAGGGTGACTTAATGGATGCTAAGACTCAATTTGCTCATTTCCATATGACTTGTAGAATGACCTACTTTGCGTTGAGCTCTCTTTGTTGTTTCAGCAAAATGTGCTTGGGTGTGCAAGCCTGGGCTTTCATTAACATGCCACTCAGCTAGTACTTGGTTTTGTGGTTTCTGTTTTAAAGCAAGCTCTCATTTCTTTAACTTAAATTCATTTACTTAAAAATGATTGTGAAAGAAATGTTTTTTTTTTCCCTTGATCTTTTTCAGATTATCAGAGACTGATGACTGTGGCAGAGACCATCACAGCACTAATGTTTCCATTTCAGTGGCAGCATGTGTATGTTCCTATCCTTCCAGCATCCCTCCTTCATTTTCTAGATGCTCCTGTCCCTTACCTCATGGGCTTGCACTCTAATGGGCTGGATGACAGGTCTAAGCTGGAACTTCCTCAAGAGGTGAGAGGAGCTCGTCTCGATTGATTAAATATTGTATGTGACTATGAGGGAAGTGAGAAATGAGCCAAAACACTAGTGCTGACTGTAACAGCCATTGTGAAGTTCTTGCTAGCTCTGGTTTGGGATAGCTCTTACTTTATTTTTTTTGAGATGCTGGAGAAAATCTGGTGAAATAGGTAAATAAACCCCTGTTTTGGAATTGTATGCTTTGATAAAATTAAACTGTAGTTTCACAGGTATTGATGCAGTGGGGTTACAGAAAGAACATTTTTGTGCTGCAAAACTTAGCTCTGTAGCACTAGGAAATGCAAGAAAGTGCAATGTGAATTCACCAACTGTGGTCAAAAGGCCATACAGCTGCTTCTGTGTGGTGCTGAATAAGCAAAGCTTGACTGGCTTCAGCGCTGTGCTGGTTCCTGGCTGCACAGGATTAGGCTGGGTTTCCCTGCACTGCATTTCTGAGTTGGGGTTGGCTTACATGGACCCAGCTTGTCAGGTGTCTGCACCAAAACTATAACAAATTTTCTTCTAGAATGCATACTTCAGTCTGCAGCAAAATGTCAGCATATACTTGAGCAAACTGGTGCTAATTGGGATAGTGCTCAGGAAGTCCTCCCTTGCAGTGAGGCTCTGTTAACACCAGCCACTGTATAAAGGAGAAGCAAGTGGTCTCTAAAGGTTCTGCAACTCATACATGGGGCTGGGACTATGTTCAAACTGCTTAGAGGTTGTTTTTATTTACTTTATCCCACTGTTCACTTCACAAATACTCTTTTTAGGGATGTGCCAAGAGCTGGTTGTGAGGATCAGGGGACCAAGAGTGGTTGAGCACTACCTGAGGTAGCAAAGGAAGGAGCCAGTAACCGCCCATGGGAAGTATGTCAGGTGGCTGGCGTCTGGCTGGCCCGTGAGGCAGTTCCATCGGTTATCTGAATGACTTCTCTCATCGAGGGCCATGGAATGGTTTATTGTATATAGAAAATGCTGAATGTTACAGTGTGGTCTGGCTGGCTGTTGTCAAGAAACTGGACACCTCTATCAGGTAGTCCTGTGGGAAGCGAGTGCTTGCAGAGTTACTAGCTGCAGAACAACACAGCTCTGGCCCCTGCTAGAGTCTGCTTACTTGTAGGTGTAACTTTGCGGGGGAGGGACTGGGTAAACCATAGGAAACACCCTACTTATAGGCACTGGTAGAATTCTCTAGTCTCTGCCATTTTCTCTGGTTGTCTGTTTTCTTCTAGTATGATTTACATTACTGGGAAAGCAGAAGTGTGGCAGGCAGAGGGTTTTGTGGTGGTGTTTTTTATTTTCATTATCAGGCAGTGCTGCAACATAGCTTGACGCAAAAAAACTTCTTTAAAAAGCTGTGTGAAATTAAAGACAAGATATTTTTGTGAACCTCCAGTCTGGTCACCATGCCAACATTGCTCTTTTTCTCAAGTCCATATGCTGATAGTTTTCATTTGTTTTTCCTGGCAAGTTCAAAGGAAAATGTCTCTTCAAACTGTGTTGTTTTTTCTGTTAAAACTAAAGTATTTAATCTCCCTATTTTTTTTTTCCACTGGCATAATTAATAATAGAGTAGTGTATGTTCTTGCCATGAAAACAGTCTATTGCTTTGGTTTACTACATTTTTACAAAATTTTGGAGGTATTGACAGGCCTAATTAATATGGTTAGTATACTTTTTAGAGAGAATAGCTGGTGAAGTAAAATGCATGTGTGGATATGCATGTTAATATGCACCATGGATTTTTTCACTATTATAACAAGCTTCTAAAAGACTGTCCTCCTTTTGTAAAGAATTTCCTTATTTTAAAATCACTGTAATACTTCCAACTAAATAAACATATTTTAATTTCAAATAGGTATTTCAATTATTTAAAAGGTGAACGGTTTTGAAGAGCTTTATCAGCTTACTTTGGAGATTTAAAGTAAGGTAGTTGATCTATTTTTAGATGTTAAAAATGAAATCAAAGTATTATTGAAAAAATAATCTGGCACTTCAGTTTACATTTTGTTTTACAGATAGCCTTTATGAAGGTGGAGGAGTAGATTTTTGACAGTATCTTACAGAGATCAGAATTGTCTGGGAGGGCAAGGAGGGGAGGATAGGACACACAGGACTGAGATAGCAGCAGCAATGTGCCCATATGATGGAGTTTGCTGCAGGACTTAAACTTGTCCTTCTGAAGCTTCATCTTTTCTCTTTCTTATTCAAAGAATGAGCTCTTAAAGCTTTATACATGATGAGTATGACGTAGTCTGAGAAATCCCCTTGGTAGTCACTGCTGAGTAAGGTTTCTTGTGAACTGTTGAAGTTATTAGCACTGCAGGCTGGGAATGTAGCTGTGGCATAAAAATGGACTTGAACATATGCAGGAGACTTCAAAGATGACTAAGAAGTTATCCTATACCAATAGATTTGCTTATCTGAGAGGCACAATAGACTGGAAAGAACAGGAGCTCACTATTGTTGAGATTTTCATTGTAGAAGGTTTACTTTAAAACAAACAAACAAACAAACCCCAACCCCCCCACCCTTCTCCCACCACCCCACCCAAAACCTGCTGTTGCAACAAGAAGTAAATGTGCCATTTTAAAATGTAAAGCAGAATTCAAAGTGCATGCTGATTTCACTAAGTGAAACTATTGGTCAGTATCAGTATTTCTGATATTAATAATTTAATCAGTCAGCTTTAATATATTTAGAACTGCAGAGTACAGGTTCATCTCAAAACTACTTTGCTTTATGATCAGGCTTTCAGATATCCTTCACTTAAAGAGCCAAAGAAGCTCTACACTTAATTCCTGACATACAAACAGACAAGGAACATGCATAAAATGTGGTGTTGGAGAAGAGTAGAAGAGGTCATATGGTTTCTATTTGTACTTCAATAAATACAAATTTATCATCAGTAACAAAAGGGATATTAATATTTAACATTGCTTGTCTCTAAAGTTTGGAATATGTATGATCCTTTATGAAATCATCAGGTTTATATGAGGAACTTAATTTTCAAGTCCTGCCTCTAGGCTCCTGATTCATAGATATAGTAAGTATCAGAATTTTCCTCACTTATCGCAAAGGGTATATAAAGAGTTGTTCTGTGTTCTAATCTATTCTGAGTTCTGGGGAAAAAAAAATCCTCCCTCCAATCTTGGTGCTGCATAAACTACATCTCTGTTGCTAATCTATTTACATGGATGCATGGGACAGCTGCTCTTAAAGCAATATCTAATTTAGACAAGGGCCAAAGAAGTGAACTTTGGCAGAAAATCTAGTTAGTGCTTCTCAGTTGAAGGGCATTGTGGAAGAATATAATACTGCCATCTAGCATAGCATGGATGCCTCAGTGTCACTGTAGACTTCTTGATTGTGGTTTTATAATGAAGTTTTAAAAAGACTAATTTGTCTTGCTCAAAGTGTTTTAGGCTAATATATGTGAAAATGCTATCTGTCCTAACTTGGTCAGGTTTCGTTTAAGTCTTGCACACATACGCCATAAGGCTTGTTTTGGTTTGCTTGTGGTGGCAGTCTCTTATATTTTGGTCACGTCTGGTGCTTGAAGGGAACGCTTTACCATGGGAGCATGGAAACCCAGCTATATCCAACAAGTTGATGCTTTGTCAGATGATTAAAATCTTCAGCAAAATAACTACATTAGTACAAAATTCAAGTTTAAGCTATCCCTTGAGTACATCAGAAAACAGTGCCTGATGGAGAATTCACTGAAGTTCACTAATGACTTGAAGACCTGACTCTCTGTGGCCCAGTAAAATTGTAGAAAAGACTCGAGGCTTACTGTAGGGTTGAGTTTCTTGTACCTGTCAGTGATACAATGCACTTAAAGTTAAGCTTGTTCTTGTAGCTATTGCCACTTTGCTGAAGGCTCTTTCTGTATGCATGAGCGTCCTTGTGGTTTCACTGATAGCTGCATCAGAGGCTTTTAAGGAACCCAGAAGAGAAAGGGGGGGGGGGATGGGAGAGGCGGTGCTGTAATAAGGTGCTGCAGAATTCAAAGGGGAAAGGAATAAAAAGTAACTGTTTCAGATGTTGCTGGCAAAAGAGTGGTTTATCAGTAAAATTGATCAAAAAAGTGGTTAAACTAGCTTTCTTGCAGATCATAAACCCAACAAGTACTAAAGTAAGATCGTTTTTTTGATGTGTCTTTGAATTTCCTTTTGAAGAAACTTTTGCAAAAAGTTTTATTGCTGTAGCAATATATTTTTAACAAGCAAGTTAATCTGGGCCACTTCATGCTACTGGATGTGCATGTGCATCTCGCCACTCTGTAATGCAGGAGAATGGTGGAAATTGAAATTATTTTGAGTGAAAATAAGCAACACTGAGTCTTCCAGCACTGGTTAAATCAAACAAAAGTAGTATCTCATTAAAAAAGCTTGTTTTTAATGAAGTGATCCCAAGGGTCTTGGGCAATAGCTTTTTCTCTTAGAAAAGTTGAAAGATTTTAAAAGCTAAAATCCTGTTCTCTGCTCATATAAGACAGATATATATTCTCAGTATTTTTATTTCAACCATTAAAAAGATGTTATTCAATGCTAGATCTTAAAAAATTCTGTGGGTTTTTATTTTTGTATGTTGTTTTAGAAGATAAGAAGGATCTCTTGAAAAGCCCTTTTTCCTCTTGATGCCAACACATTTAGACCAGACTGACCAAGATAATTATTTTGAAAGATAATCGCTGCCTTGTATGCGTTCTCAGGCTATCTGCTGGTGTGATAGATCCTTGATAATACTGCAAACATATTGACAGACTTCAGTTTTATGTTTTCCTGTGCTTCAGTGTTAAGCAGCCACTTGAGGAGTTAAACTCATGTTTCTGAAAGCTGCAGCTGTAAGTTGTTCTCAGTCACAAATTCTGGGTTGACATGAAGAACAGTAGTGTTGAGAACAAATGCAGAAGGTCACCATTTTCTTACAGGAATGGCACAGGAGCATCCTTTAGAGTTTAGGACCACTGTAAACACATTTTCCACAAGCCAGCAATGTGTGTATAAATTTGCACATCCATGTTTTCTGTGTGTTAAGTGGGTGGTTATTAGCAAGGTTGGGACCTAATGTGCAAAGGTGATACATGCTGTAGAAATGCTGTAGATTAATGGTTTTTAGTTTTTCAATGCTGTATTCAAGCAGAAGCCTTAACTCAGAACCATGTTTCAATCTGACTGTCTAGGAGGGGCTGTGAAAACCTGTATGTAACCTATAGTTTGAGCACCTGTGCTACACAGAGAATTCGAGTAGTGGTGATTGTGCTATCAGAACTGACTGTTCTATATTGTTGTAGGCATCTATTTGCATACCATGTACTTATGTATTAATGTTTAAAATAAAGCATATTTTCTCTTTAGGATGTCAGTGGGGTGGGGAGCTTACTCATTATTAGTGAATATTAGTTCCTCCTTAGACATCCTTTTGGCAGAACCTAGATCATTTCCTTCTATATTTTTGAACAGAGCTGAAAGGAAGGATATGGGCTTGATGCAGGCGTTGCTAGATATGTGTGGGGGTTTGGCCCTTATTGTACTTGAGGTCAAACTGAAGAATTGCAATTGTCCTCTGGCTTTGGAATTCATGGGTGTAGTCCAGGCCTCACTGAGCCAATGGAAAGTTGTGCTGTTGACCTCGGGGAACCAGGCTTTGGCATCAGATACATGAACATTGACTTACTTGCATCCACATTTCTAAGGTTTGTAAGACTTTCACCTGGACACCCTGTTATTTATGATGATAAAAGTTTATGGGAAGGACAAGCTTTTAAATTAGGATGTGACACCCTTGTTCCTTAGTGTAGTGTCTCAGGAGAATCATTTTATTGTGTGATGATGTGTCCTCTCTTGTAACAATCTGCTATTAAAGTGGTGTATAACTATTTGAGGTTTTCTTTTGGTCAGAAAACCGATACCTGAGCAACAAATAAAAGAATACTTGACGATTCTAGAGACCTGAAATACCAAATGACTAACTTAAGGATGCCCTTTCAATTGTATCTCTGCTAACACATGTTGCTAAGTATCTTGTCTTTATATCATTTTAATTTTGTACGTGTAAAATGGTGATCAATGTATCCATAGAGGCTTACGTACAGAGCTGTCAGCTATTCACAGCTCACTCAACTCTGCTGCCTCCAGAAACAAAATAACTAAAACTTTGTGATCAAAGAACTCCTTTATTTTTCTACTTTGTGTACTTACCCAGATCCTAGCATGCAAAATGCTTTGGATGGGCATGATTTCATAAAAAATAAGTGCCATTTAATTTTTCTTACTTATTTTAAAATAAATTGAAGGTGGAGACCCCTCTATCCTTACTGGTATTCCTTTCTGCTGGATCTGTAGTGTAGCAGCATTGTGAGACTTACTGTTTTGGTATCTGTTACTGGCAGTTTATTTACTTGGGATTTCATTTTTACAGAAAAATGTTTTCGTACCTCTTGCAGGGCTTGTGGAGTGAGGTGTCTTTGCCATTTCTGTTCCCTGGGGAATGTGGCCTTTTCAGAAGTGCTTATGCAGTTCTTGAGGATGACCTCAGTCTCCCTAAGTTAAGAGAGGCTAAAGCCATCTACTGAATCTCCTTTGCTTATGCTGCTCTAGGTAGTCCTGTAGCTTACGGGTTATTAACCAGGCATTGAATAAGTATAGAGTGTCCCCAAAAATACTTTTTACACTCTTTACAGTATTGCTGCACACTAATGTTTTTTTGGTTTGGTGTTTTTTTTTTTTTTTTTTCTTTTGATGCTTCTGTATAGGGCAAATTCTGAGAAATGTAATAGTAAGTTACATGATAAGCAATCACCATTAGTGGCTTAGAGTGTTTAAACTATGTGTATTGCTCTTAAAGAGAAACTCTCCAGAAAGGATATTTAACTATTGGAAGAATTAACCAGATGAGCCTAGATACTTGTAAGCAATTTTAGCAAGCATTAAATTTGGCTTTTTCTTCATTGGCAAGGAGTTTATTTTCAGTGTGAAGACTCAAATCTCTGCATTGGTAAGGTTAACATTTGGTTACTTTCTGGCCAAGCGCTTTTTAGGTACAGCCAGGCTTAACCAAGAGTGATGTTTTCTGCAGAATCTGTGCTAAGGTAAGGTAATCCAAAAAAGAAGGAAAGTTGAATGGCATCAGTGAAGGAGAGTTTAAAAAGGAAGAAATGCAATTAAACTGCTTGAAGAGTTTCTTAATGAGCCTGCCTTGACATTTCTCAGACAGCTTGTGATGAATTAAATGGTTTTTGTTCTTCCCTCAGCACCGATTGGCAGGCATTGTGCCTGGTTTCAAGGCTTTCTCTCATGTCTTGAAGTGCTTACAGTGTTCCTGATTAAATATTAGCTGACTTGACTTCTAATCATCACAGAAACTGTATAGTGGGGGTCTTGAAGGTCCTAAATTTAGGTGCTTACTTGAAACATGAGAGTTCTTGTGTACATACTGTCCCTTTGTGCTGAACATTTCTTTGAACGAGAAGCAGATGCACTCTGCACGCATCCCTAGCCTACCACTGGAGCTGCCTTGCTAGGTGGGCACACACAACACCTGCTGTGTTTGAGTAATGTTGATACTGGGGAAATCTAAACAGTGACACCTGCCCTATTTAAAAAATAAAACCTTTTTCTAGGGTGCACCAGAAGCTGTTTCAGAATCAAGGCCTTAATTCTATTTATTGACCTTGGATTCTTTTGCACCACTTAATTGAATTTGTGATTTAATTTACATAAAGGATCTATGCAAAAGCTACTAAACTGTTTTATGTGCATTCCTTTGAGCATAAGAAATAAATACCAGTATTAAAATGCTAAAACATCTGGAAATGTGGAGGACTGGAATTCTTCTACTTAACTTTGTAACTATGGGTAGTATTGTAGCAGAGCATAAATTGGAAATTTTCATGCAAAGTTCTGTGCAAATCTAGTGTAATGTGTCCTGTGGAGTTCTGCTTTAAGAATTACAATGTTTTTTTAAATTTCAATGTTAAAGTTCAAGAAATCAAACACAACAGATATTTGTGTTTTAAGGAGAATGGACGTCCTAACTCTGTTCTGTAGAAATACCAAGAGAGCTCAATCTGTCACAAGTATTAAATGTATGTTCTCACACCAGTTTACTTAAATGAAGGGGTCTCGTCAGGCACAGCTTATCCTGGTCTACCTATGATCAGTCCCAGAGCAAAATCCTATCAGACCTACTTTGTCCTTACTGGTGCTTCACAGCTTGTGTACATTGCTCTGATTTCTGGGATCATCCATCATTCATTCAGTGTGAGGTTAATCTCTTCCAATTCTTTCTTTCCTATTAAATTGTGAGAGTGCTTCCATCCTTCTGCACTTACTGAATGATAAGAAATAACTGGAGATCTGTTAGCTCTCATGACTTGATATGTATTTTTGCTGCAAAGCTATAGTGAAACCTGAGTTCAGGTGTGCCTCTTAGGATAATGTGATGAAGCTAGGTTGAAAGTACACCATAATCTGGGTGAAGGGATTTTTTTAATAGGGAAGGCTAAATGATAGTCCACAGTAATTCTGCAGTGAAGAAAAACTGAAATGCTTCTACAGAAAAGCCACGTTTCTGCTGCATACTTAACTTTCCAAGCAGATTTCACATGTGAATGGGGTTCTTGCTGTGAAGTATGTAATTATGTAACGTTAGGAAACCATGGTGTTAAAGACTTTGCAATGCAGAAGCCGAAAGGGGAGACCCCTCCTCCCCTCAAATGTAAAGCGAGGTAAATCCTTGACAGATGCGTAGCTTCTTTTGATGTTGCTGTGGAAGCCACATAGGTGGTGGTAAATGAGACAGCAATTGGAACAGGAAAGCAGAATTGAAACTAGTTCAATTCATTTTGCCCCTTGGAAACAAACTTCTAAACTCGTTCAAGGAATTGCCTTAGTTCCCAAGTTGCTTACAAAAAAGAGGAGATAACTTTATTGCAGCTTCTGCAATATCAGTACACCTTTTAGAATGGGATTTGCCGAATCTCTTAGATAAGCGGACTGATAATCTGAGCAACAGGCAGTCACCTGCATACGTATGCACGTGTATAGAATAGTGTTGCAAATATCCTGTACTTAAAATCTAGCTGTATGTGTATGAAAAAAATCACACATCTGTGCCTAATATATGCTACAATCTCTTTTGTACCTAGTAAATAGCTTTAGAGTCGTCTTTCTTAGTAACCTCCTTGAAAGACCTGGAAATGTAGGCCTTGTGCTGCTTTTTTCAAAGCCAACCAGCCAGTTCAGTTATGGTTGGGGCAAGCCTGTTTTACAAAATAACCAAACAAATGCAAATTTGTTTGAATCTTTTAATAAGCACGAAACCCAAAGAAGAATAAAACGTGACCCTTGTGCTTAGTGATATTGTAATGGTATCCTGTTCTAAATTAAATCCCAGGCTAACCTGTGCTTTGTGGATGTAGACAACCATTTCATCGAGCTGCCGGAAGACTTACCCCAGTTCCCAAATAAACTTGAGTTCATTCAGGAAATTTCAGAGATACTAATGGCTTTTGGAATTCCACGTGAGGGAAACCTTCACTGCAGTGAAAGTGCCTCCAAGATGAAGAGCCTCAGAGCATGTGACCTGGTTTCTGATAAAAGAAATGGGAACATAGCAGGATCACCTTTGAATTCCTATGAGCTGCTGAAGGAAAATGAGACTATTGCACGACTCCAAGCACTTGTTAAAAGAACAGGTGTGAGTCTAGAAAAGGTAAGCTATGAAATTATCTGCACTCTCTCTCGACCTGCAATAGCAGGTGGTCTGAAGTCATGGTCCAAAGACAGTTTGTCTGTCTTCACTAGAAAGAACTTTATGTTAATATGTTCACAAACCTTGTGAATATCTGTAGAGAGAAGGGCAAGCTTGGGGGAGAAGGGGAGTGGGATTTAACCCCACAACATCTAGGGAAACCTTTGGCTATCTCTCAAGTGTTTCTTTGCCAAGATAATGTGTTTAAAAATACATCTTGCTTTCTTTGTTCTTGGTTTTAAGATTTATTCTAAATTTACACCACTTTCGTATGATTTACATGGCTAAAACTGACATCCAGGTAATCTTGAATTTGGAATCCAGTCTTGGTTTCTATAGGTATCTTTCTTTCTCGTTGTGTGTAGATTATGTATAATTTTCCTTGTATATAATATGCTTGCCATAGGGATGCTGTGATGCTTTTTTCTGGTTGATGTTGTAAAGTGCATTAGGGTCTGATTCCCAGCAAGTGAATGTGCACAGCTTGTGGTGATGCTGGTTGGATTTTTTGGGGCAATCAGAATTGGGAAAAAAAGTTGTTGCTCTTTTTGCAGAAAAGGTATTACCTGAAAGACCACTGTGGGGGTTTTGAGCCTTTATGGAACGGAATGAAGATTTTCTCAGCAAAGGTTTTATTTCTTGCATGTTTAAATTATCTCGACCAGTTCTTCGTTGCTGAGTCCGATTCCTACCTGTGTAACTGTAACTTGGGCTACAGGTGGGGCCAGAGAGAGACAGAAATTGTGTGACCTACAATAGGTTGGGGAGGAGAGCCACTTAGTGGGGATGGAGCTGCAGGGGGGTTACAAGCAGTAGTGTTTGGTTACTAGACAGGATTAGATGCTCAAATCAGCTGTGTTCCTCTTCTCGGGTTTTTCTTTTGCATTGTTTTCTTCTTGTTCGGGGAACATTGGTAAGAAGCTTTTGTTCTTTTGCTGAATGGATTGGGAACTGATGGGAGAAGTACAGGTCTTTTGTAATTTCTTGTAAGTTTTTGCACATTTAGGCCTTATCCACTCTGTGCTCTCTTCCATAGTAGTTGAATTCCCATTTTACTAGCCTTTTTTGTGATGATAGCAGTGTGTAGGTTATAACTGTCAAAATTTTCTCAAATACTTAAATAATTTAAAAAACCTGCTTAATACCAAATACCCAGTTAATGGAGAATGTATAGATGCCAAGTACTACTTATGGGATGCAGTCAGAAGAAATGGCTGAATAGCAGAGCTCTCTCTAGCAGAGAGCATGGCTGTAGGATGTTATTTATAGCTGGCCTTGGATTGCTATAACCAAGGTGCTTTAAGAAGCACGGGACAGCTGCAGCAACTGCATCATTGTGCAGATGTTGTAAGCTCTAGATATTATGTCTAATTATGTGTGGTGGTGCCTCTTATAATAATTAACAAAGGCAGGGATAGCAAATGTGTATTCAAAATAGTGCGTGAATGCTTGTCGCTTTGTTTTGGTTTTTTTTTTTCTAGATACTCAATTCTTATCAAAACTAATACGAATTGAAAATCTGAATCTCATATCGCTGTTTTCATAAATGTTAGCCCACGTGTTAACTGAAAATGCATTTTATTTCATTAAAGATTACTCTGGGCTTTGTAGTGATGAATTGTGCATTACGCTACTAAGGACTTAGGTTAAAGGAAATTGGCTACTAGACACGCACTGCTTCTTTTTACTGTGTGTTTCTGTCTTCATTTGAAAGCTGGTATGTATTGAACTGTAACAGTACTAAACCTGGACTTGTATTACACCAGACAGAAATATGTATTTGCCTAATATGCAGGGGTCATAAAAACCCCTAAAAAGCTTATGGAGGTAGTTAAAGGGTAAAAGAAAGTAAATTAAGTATATGGCATACGTAGGCATGCATATGGTTTGTCATCTATCCTTTTTTAATTTAATGTGTATCCAGTGCAACCAGTGCTAAAGTAGGTTATGGTTTATTATTGAAATTAGAGCTTTTGTAGACAAATGTTTCTTTCTAGATTTTTTGATGTTGCTGTTTTATTACAGAACTTGAAACTGTAAGTAATTTTTTTTATTGGAATGTTGACTTGAGGAGTAGCACCTGAATGGCAGATTAAGATCTTGTATACCTAGAATACCTGACAAAGCAACAATACAAATTTTTTTGTGTTTTCCCTTACTTTCTCAGTTGGAGGTGCAAGAGGACACCAGTAGCAAAAAGGATCTTAAAATTCAGTGTGATGAAGAAGAATTCAAGATTTACCAGCTGAACATTCAAATCCGTGAAGTTTTTGCCAACCGCTTTACACAAATGTTTGCAGATTATGAAGTATTTGTCATTCAACCCAGTCAGGACAAGGAATCTTGGTTTACAAACAGGGAACAGATGCAAAACTTTGATAAAGTAAGTTGGGATAAGAAGATGTGTCAATGTGAAAAGTAAAACAGTATTCAAACCTAAGACTGTTTATTGGGCCATAAAATGGAAAACAGTACTGTCAAAATTGTAATTTCTTCCTTAAATTTCAGTGTTCCTCAAAAAAGTCACATCTTGTATATTATGTGGAAAAATATATACATACACACACTTAGAGAGATAAAGGTACTCTTTTAAGGATACTGTAGAAAAATACAGCTTGCTGTAGAAAAATAGCTTAGAAAGCCTCACTTTATGGCTAACCTCTCCGTTAAGGTTAAATGTTACTAGTGAAAATGGTTGGGTTTTTTTTAAGCAGAGGAATTGTTGTATATGCTAATGGATAAAGCCATGACCCTACACAACACTTACGTATGTGTGAACCTATTATATCCCCAGCTCTTTTCTAGGGAAACACAAGATCTAGTTCTTCAAATTTTACTACTGTCTTCTTTATTGGAGATCAGATATTTGTCAGCAAGATAGTTCATGTGGGTGAAGATTATGTTGCAGCACTGCCTGCTAAAATGTTAATCTGATTCCCATCAAATCATATGAAAAGATTCTCATCAACTTCATAAGCTTTGCGCACAGCCAGAAGTACATAATATCCACACCTGTGGTACTGTTGTTGTGGTTTGCTGGGATTCTGTTGAAATTTTTAGAAAATTAAGGAAATGCTAAAATCACAGTTTACTAATTATTGTGCTATGTAGTAGGTGACTGTCATGAAACTGAAGATTTCATTTAGACTGCCTGTTTCAGAGATAGAATTGGTGTGTGTAATAAAACTAGGCTTTAAGTGGCACCAAAGCGCCCTAATACATCCTTGATTAGAGAAATTGGTGCTTTTGGTGGATGTATCTCTGTAGACTCCCAAACACTCTTACCTCTTCTTGTCTGTTAGGCATCTTTCTTGTCGGACCAGCCTGAACCTTACTTGCCTTTCCTCTCGAGATTCCTGGAGACCCAAATGTTTGCATCTTTTATTGACAATAAGATTATGTGCCATGATGAAGATGATAAAGACCCTGTTTTGAGAGTATTTGATTCCAGAGTGGATAAAATTAGACTGCTAAATGTTAGGACACCAACTCTGCGCACATCTATGTATCAAAAGTGCACAACCATTGATGAGGCTGGTAAGAGTAATAAGCCACTTTCTTGACACTTAAGAAAATACATCTAGTCAGTGCTGTTTGTTGTAGACATTAGGTTAAAGTTAAGTAATGATTCATGCTTTGAAACCTCAAAAAAAGAGACCAAGAAAGCTGAGGTGTAAAGTTTAAGTGGGGAACTAAATGTTACGTAGGAAGCTGAGATGTGAGTTGAAATTCATGTAAAGTTTAATTGAACAGAACTGTTTTCCTGCATGCTTTTTGTGAAAAATGTTTGAGCATTTGAGATAAATATTTTCCTCCTTTTGGTGACAATTCTTTGATATTTAATAAACTCTTGTACTAGTGCACCTGTTGGGGTCAGTAAGAAACTTCCACCTCCTCTCTTAAATTTGAGATCCACTTTTAGTTGAGGATGTGTGATTATAGATAGAAGTCTGATTAAGACATCTTTAAAAAAAACTTAACTTTCTTACTATTTCAGAGAAATCTATTGAATTAAGGCTAGCAAAAATAGATCACACTGCAGTCCACCCACACTTGCTGGACATGAAGATTGGACAAGGGAAATATGAGCTTGGATTTTTTCCCAAGCTTCAGTCTGATGTTTTATCTACTGGACCAGCAAGCAACAAGTGAGTAAGCTAGGACAACAGATGCTGGATCTTGGTGATATCTATAGAATGGTACTAAAGCAGAGATACTAGAAAGCAAATTCAGTATCTTTTTTTTTTAAAGTGAGAACAAATCAGATGATGTGGGTGGGTTGTGTGTGGTGGGGGTTTTTTTGTCATGTCTCTTGATTTTTTTTTTTTCTTTTTTTTTCTTTTCTTTCCTTTTTAAAATCTGGACTTCCAGAAGCAAATTGACTTAAGAAAGCGCTATTATATTTGAGATTATAGTTGATGTACTTTGAGTTACTCATAATGACTGTCGATATAAAAGCAGATCTCCTTATTGGATCTCAGATAAGAGCTAGTAAATATTTTAGGATATCTTCTTATAAAAACTTCAAAGGAAGAGGAAAAAGGTATAAATTGTAATTGGATATCATAAAAGAATTGAAAAATACAAAGCAAGCGTATGTGATCTAATTTTCTGAAATCCTTTGGTTGCCCAGCGTTGAATTCTTCTACAGAGATTATTTCTGTGTATTTGCAGCTGGACTTTGTCTGATGTAATTGATGTTGACATGTTCAATATACAATAAGATAGAAACTTATTTCCCCCATTGCCGCTCCCCTTCACCTAACTCTTGACATTTTGCTTAATAATATTCCTTCATCTGTAGGTGGACAAAGAGAAATGCTCCTGCACAGTGGAGGCGGAAGGACAGACAGAAGCAACACACAGAGCACCTGCGTCTTGACAATGATCAGAGAGAGGTGAAAACTGTTCAACTATAGAGATCAGATTCCGCCCCCCCCAATTGCCTGAATAATGCTGTGTAACCTTTATGAAGTATCTAGACAGTTACTTGCAGTCCATCTCTGCTCTCCCTTATTGGTATTTAATACAAATTATGTTCCTGATCCTTAGCAGACCAAAAATACTTAGTTTGCTTATTCTAAAAGTTATGCCGTTTTTACCCCCTCTCAGGACACAACTATTTAATCCCATGTATAGGAGAGTTCCCTGAAAATGTTACCACATGCTTTAAAGTTTAAAAAAAAGGGGGGGGGAGGAGTAATTAATCTAAACAGTTTCTAGCCATCTATTTCCTGTCTCTAATTAACTTAGTCATCCTATGCATCTTTGGTATATTTGATGGTGGAAAGATAACCACTCCAGAGAGTGATTAATTTCATCCTAAAAATCAGAAGCATCGTCTTTTGGAGTTGCCTGTTTTTCTTCTGTAGACCATAAAAGAAGTCTTAAGGTGGCAAATTGAGACACCACCTCATGCTAAGGTGGGAAATTGAACCCCACCCATACTGTCAGGTTTGTGTCTGCCTGTTTTTACACAGCACAGTCTGCTGATTTACCCACCTTCTGAACTGATAACTTCTCTCACCAGTGCTTCTACAGCCAATACAGTTATTCTTTGTGGTGAAGATCTGAGTGATGTGAACTAATTACAGTACGGTTTCTGATTTGTATGATACAGACTGCAGACTGTTATACAGGGTGTTGATTTACTGGTAATTCAAAAAATAATCTGGTTTAAAATATCAGAATTCATTTTTTTGTTTAGCAACCTCAGAGCTTTACTTTTGTTTAAATGTATATTGTTCATTGAAGACAATATTCTCTTGCCTTGTTCATTTGGAATTCAAGCTTCATTTGGAATTTTAAAGTAGTCTTGTGTCTGTTAGGATAGTGTTGTCAAAATCAAATATCTTTGTCTGCCCAGTTCAGTCTTTTATGGTAGTGATTGAGTTTTAGTTGCCTTTCCAATGCACTCATTTCCAGAATTTTCTCATTGGTTTGTTAAAATTTTGTTGAAGTATAGTGTCATCTGTGTCATCCATAACCATGTAACAGAAGAATGTCTGCATAATAAAAAAAAAAAGCTATGAGTAGTTTCTGGCTTTGGCATGTTCCATATGCTCAGATAACTCTGAAGTACTTTTTACTTAGAAGTAACAGAAGTGAAGAGTAGTTGATTTGTAACCTCATTATTGCTTTTAACAAGTATGATATTTAGCACATGTAAACTTCTGAGATTTCAATTAGGTAATTACAAAGGCAAAAATCTTCCTCTAGCCTCTGGGGTTTTTTGTTTGTTTTGGTTTTTAACTGACTCTTTACATGTTGATTATGCTATAGGAGTTACTCTGTCACATGAGGCAAATCATTTCTGAGGAATAAAAATTACAAATCCTGCTGCCAGGTTAATCTGTGCTGGTGTTTTAGGGCTTTATGCTGTACGTTGTTGATTACATAATTTTGATTGGACGTTGACCCCCTCTCCCAGGTGAACCAGAGACTTTCCTATTAAGTCTGAAAGAATGGGGAGGGAGCCTGTCTGAGGTGAACACTGGGGACTGGGCTGAGCAGGAGGCAGAGGTTTCAAAGTGGAGTGTTGTGAGTTTTAGACAAATGGAAGCTTTGGGGCAGCCAACAAAAATCTGTGGAACTGAGACTTAGTGGCTTTTAACTTGCAAATTTTTGTGCCCAGTGGAGGGCAGAGTTTACACCAACCCAATGATTCAACACCATCTTTTCTCTTTTCCTTTCAGCTTCATTACTTATGAATTTATTTTATGTTGAATGCTTGGGAGTTCTGCATTGTATTATGTCTTCACTCTTTTTCTTTTCTGTTTTGCATGCTTGCTTTTATTACTTCATGTGTGCTTACCACTTTCACTTTACATGGTCTGCTTGGCTTTTTGCTACCAACTTGTCCTGCCAGCACCTGGACTTTTCCATGTCAGAGCTTCAGTTGCAGTTATGTTTAGACTGGGACCAGCATGATTGGCCCTTCATGCCCTCTGTAAAATCTGTGTCAGAGCGTTATCTGGTATGTCCAATGCACAATATGACTGTAATCATAGTTCTGGATAAAGATGCATAATTAAATGTATGTATCATAGCTCTTTAGTGCAAGGCTGATGGAGAAGGTGTAGTTTTCCCTCTTTGCAAAGATCATATCATGTGTGATAAATCTGTCTATTCACTGAGTTTTCAGTTGGTCATTATTTTAGTGCAAGCTAGAGAAGTTACCTATTAATCTGAAATATGTACTAATCATGAGTATTCTGTCAATGCCTGTACTTATTCACAGTTAGCTGTGCCCCAACCAATCTGTGATTACTTGTCTTTCCAAACATTTGTCAAATTATTCTTGTCTCCGAGGTGAAAACAATAGCAACTCCTTGATGGCAGTAACAGGAGCAGAAAAGCTCTTTCAAGTATAGTGAGTTCAGGAAATTATTTTGCTCAAAAATGCAGGTGGCTCACAGCTGAGGGCTGTTAGTAGCATTTTGCAGCTGCTTCCTGACAGACTGGGAGGGTGAGTAAGAAACAGGAGATCTGCAGGAATGCAGGGCATAGCAATGATCTCGGATGTTGTCAAGCTCCAGGCAAAATTTTCTTGCAGTTCCCATGTAGACCAGTCTGCCATTTGAATAGTCTTCATCTGGGTAATTATTACAAACTTTCATTTTATATGAAAAAATAAAAAGACAATTCTCAGTGGTGGAGGGAGTAATTGAATCTCTATGCATCTAAATGTCCTTGGCAGTTTGTATTGTGTTTTTCTTATTCGGCAATGTGTCTTCTAATACTAGATAGACAATGTAAATGGGGATTTGACCTCCAGTGAAATAGTACCTTAAGTGTCTCAGCCCAATATAATGCTAGATATGAAAAGGGGCCTTTTCTGAAAGGGGATCTGATCCTTTCCTCCTCTTTGCAGAGGGGTGGGTTATAATGATAAGTTTATCCTTTTCTCTTGGCAAAGTAGTCTCACTTGCACTTTTATCTGTATTTGTCAATTTTCTACCTCAATACAGAAGTATATCCAAGAAGCCAGGAATCTGGGCAGCACTATTCGGCAGCCCAAACTGTCTAACCTCTCTCCATCGGTAATTGCACAAACAAACTGGAAGTTTGTAGAAGGCTTGTTGAAGGAATGCCGAAATAAGGTAATACAGAGAATATTTCTGTTCTCTTGCACCTCATATCCATCCTTTACGGACCATTTCTTGGCCAATATGTTTGAACCCCCCCCTTCTGCCATCTGTTTCTGCTTTATCCATATAAAGATTTTTTGCATGGTAGTGAGAAATTCATGAACGTATTTAGAAATTCTGCAAGGAGTGGAAACTTTATCAAGCAGATTTATGGTGGAAAATGTAAAATGATAGGAAGAGATTGAATATTCTGATGGGTCTTTATCATCCTGCTGCCCATGTCTATTATAGCTTATTTCAGTTATCACTAATGAGACTATACTATTTCAACAAGAGTGAATATTCCAAAAGAGGAGGTTGTGGTGAAAATGCAGGAGCTTTTCTTTCTCATAACTAAAGGAAGTGGGTTAACAAACTTCTGAAACGTAAGTTTTCAAGCACTTAACGAAGAAATTTGGCATTAGTTTGTAGACATGCTTCACCAGTATATATTTGACAATATATTCATCTGAATTAAATGTTAATGTTTATACTAACACAGTAAAGAGAACAATTATCAAATAGACATGTTCTTGCCTTAAATTAGTGGAGATAATATAGCAATTGTATACAACTCTTTGTAAAACCGCGTTTAATATGTGCATCTACTTCTGATTTCACTTTAGTTTTCTGTATGTATGAAACTGTCCAAATAATCCCCTTCACTTTAAATAGAGGCATATGACAGTGAAAATCCTTGAAGATAGTTTTGACTCTTTTTCACTGTGGGAATGCAACTCCAGGAAATGTAGTGAGCCTGCTGTTAGCAGAGAGAGAAATTACCAGGGGAGGTGAGGAGGAGAACAAGCTAGAGACTAACTTAAGAGTTCTTCGTCTCAACTAAGACTGTGCATAGGTGCCTAAGGGAGTATTACTCATTTGAGAGCTACTCTAGAATAGCAACAAAGATAAAAACACATGTAAGAGATGAGCAGAAGTGAAGTCCTAGTCATTTTTCCCTCCAGGTAACTATATGATGAATATATTGTGTCTGGAAGACTGTACTTTAAGAGTTGGTGAGAGCTTTGTTGACCAGTATGAAATTGTGCGCAATTTAGGAGAATGTGGCTCATCGGGGAAACTCAAGAGATGCATTCCAGAATGGGTTTGGTTTAAATGCAAATACCCTTCTGACAGAACAGGGTCTCACAGGAATGACATACCTCCCTGCTACTTGGAAGTAGCACGTTCATCTCCCCTGGGAGGAGGTGGACATAGCATGCTGCTCCCAGTCCAGCACTCACCAGGCTTCAGAAACACCCAAGCCTGCCTTGCTGCTAGGCCTCTAGCTTGACAATGAGTGGCCTGCTGTTCCCTTTGTTGGGGTTACTCTGTGGAGGCTTATGTGCACCTTTGCAAGCCACTTGTTAGAAAGATGGAAAGTGATCAACTCTGGTGCTGCCATGGCTTGAAAAACAGGGATAAAAGAAATGCAGTCCTGCACTAGCTTCAGAAATACTGCGTACACCCAGTTATTCTGCCAGATCTTTGCTATAGTGTGCTTCCTTGTTGGTTATTTAAGTGACCTTGGAAGTTCTTGCGGAAAGAATTAACTCTCTTTTGCCTTGTCCTTTTTGAGACCAAGAGGATGTTGGTTGAAAAAATGGGTCGAGAAGCTGTGGAGCTAGGTCATGGTGAAGTGAATATCACAGGTGTAGAAGAGAATACCCTGATAGCCAGTCTATGTGACCTCTTAGAAAGGATATGGAGCCATGGTCTGCAAGTCAAACAGGTGAGGAACAAATATTCCTGTATGTTGCAGAGTGCACTTTCTTAAAGTCATGTTATGCTCTTCCTGTCTCCGTTTTCAGAGGATACCTTTTGTGTGTACATAGACGTGTTAAAATACTTGTGTGTGGTCCGGTGTCCATGTTGTTGTGTTCCCCCCACTCCCCCCAGCCTTTTTTATGTCACTTACTGCCCCCTTGTCTGTCTCCACTTTTTGCTCTGGGGTATGTGCAAGGGCACATGTAGATGTGTTCCACAGATGACTTCTTGGAAGACTTTCTTTCTGTTTAACCTGGGGCTTGGGTTTGGTTTGGTTTGTGGGTTTTGGTGGGGTTTTTTTTAATAGGATGGTAAATAAAACTACTTCTGTGTTCTTAATACTTTTTGTTATTGAAGTTGCATAGGCTATAAAGGCAGCATATGCTAAAGGTGCAGTCAATGGGATATGATATGGGGAATTTGTTTCCATGAAGGATAATTTAGTTTTCAAGAGTAAAACCCTTGCTATTCTGGTTCTTCCTGAATGATGTAGGGATAGTTAAGTGACAAGATCACTAGTTAGAGGTGGTGTTTTTCTTTAAGAAATTAATAATTGTTTGTCATGCTCTTCTGTTTGGAGTCACTTGTGGGACTAGATGGAGTTTGGAAGCCCTTTATCCTTTCTTCCTCCTTTATACAAAGGAATAGCAAGGACAGTGAGGATTATAACTGTTTTTAAAAGAATGTGTAGAATAAATGTATGTAATCCAGACAACTGTAATTCAGTATCTCAGTTCCCAGCACCCAAGTGCCAGTGTTTAAATCTGCTCTCCTTCGAACTATGTAGCAGTTCTCTATGTGAAGATTTATCATGTGATTCTCTCCCTTCCCTCTTGTATATCACTTAGGATAGAAGCTGTACTGCTTTCGTCTTAGAAGACAGAGCATCAGTATACTCTGCTTCAACCCAGATTTGGGCCTTTCAGACCACCAGACGGCCAACCCTACATAAGGTTAATGCTTTGGATTGATTGCAGATGTTGGCAAACAGCGCTGAATGGTGGAATAAATAGAGTGGTGGAATATAATAGAGGCCTGATGGAGGAAGTGCAGTGCATCTCATGTTATGATCCACAGTTTAAAAAAAAACAACAAAAAAAAGCACCACCAATTCTATGTGCTCTGGCCTTTATTAAATATGCAAAAGCCTGCTGTTTTATACATCGATTTTATTTTATTTTTCAATAATGAGCCAAGGAAGACTCTTCTTTCTCAGTTGACCATAGTAATGAGGATGGCTTTCCTTCCACCAATCCCTGCTTTTACCTGTTCCCTGCTGATGAACCCTGATAGTCCTACATTAGCTATTCTTCCACCTGCAAAGTGAATCCACACCTTCCTTTGCCCAGAACAATGCAGGAGAGTTGTCGGATGTAGGGTCTAATGACTGAAGTAGTCTGAACTTTCAGAAGGCCTTGGTTATTCCCTTGCCCGTTCTCTGTCCCACTGCTTTCCTTAGGCTGTCTTCCTTTCCCTTATAGATACAGCTTGCATCATCATTGCTATTTGGTGAAGTTAAAGGAGAGTAACATGATGGTAAAGGAAGTGGGCAGATATATACTGCATGAGTTCTTACATTCGTCATGATTGTTGACATCTATTTGCTGCAGGATCCTTTTGTTTGCTGCTTTATGTGATCTGTTGCAGTTCTCCTTGCCATGGCAGCTTGTTGCTGAACACTAGACTGTGTCTGCATGTGTGTGTTTATTGAGAGAAATGCCACTTTGGATGTAACTGTTCCCTGGTTGATATTTTTCAAGCTCTCTTTTTATGTTTTTATAAGACTTGCAATTTTGGCTTTCCATGTTGGATCTGTCAGGTACACACAGGAGGCATTGAGCTTCTCTGGATTTTTTCGTATCTTCACCACTGAATGCATATTTTTAATAGATTTCTCTCAACACAGATGTTACAGACACTCTAGGCTCTATCTTCTGCAGGCATGCCACTTCTGGAATAATCCCTCATGGTTATTAGTTCTTCATGTCAACTGTAGTGAGCTATAGGATTGAAGTGTTTAGAGATTTTTAAAGATAGTTTTAAAAAAAAATATTTTGGAGTTGAACCATGATTACTGCACCTCCAGGAAGGCATTTATATGATTTTAGATGACATTGATAGTGCTGAATTGACAACTGTTGCTTTACAGTCATGGTTTCGTTCTGCACAAAGTCGTAAATAAAAATATGGCTTTATAATATGACTGCTTTTCTGAAATGCAGAATTGCTAAATCTTTACTGGGATTTCAAGTTAATATAATAATCTAGGAAGATGATAAGTAATACTAATTAATTTCCTCTGTAAGTAATTCCAATTAATGTGCTGGAGAGCCCTTGTTCAATTACCGCTGCCTTTCTGTGGCTTTGCAAGCTTTTGATTTATCAGGCAGAATATTTTAGAATGAATCCAAGAATCTTTTTAGTTTGCCAGCAAAAGATTTCCTCACACTCTGCTTTAAGCCACCAGAGGTTTGAGAAAGCAACATAATGAGCAAGGTGCACCTTTTAACATAATTTGACAGATTTATCTTGGCCTAAATACTACATCCCAAATTTTAAACTTTTAAGTTGGTTTTATAATGTGTAGAGCCAGAGTATTCTTGCTGATAAGCTTTCATTGTCCTGCTTGTGTTTTGGGTTGTCTTTTCTTACTGTGTTTGTGATTATCCAAGTCCTTTGCCTGATGAAATTGAGGGGGATCTTTTGAAGTTCTGAAAACTGACAACATGCATCTATAGGCCTGACTTGCCCTGAAGGGAACAGATGCACAAGAGTTGCTCTGGGTATAAGATGGTTTAATCAGACTGGCTCTGTATCTCTTAGTCATTTCCCTGCTGGAGAGGCAGGGAGGGAAAGACACATAGTAAGGTTATGGCCTCAGACTTAGAACTCTACTCACATGTAGTGCTTTACAAGCCTTTAAATGTTTTCTTGTCATGTTAATGAACTATGAGGAATGAAGTTCAATTGATTTTTCCTGTTACCAGAATCATTAGATCCCCAGTAGTTTGACTCTTGCTTTTCTTTCTCAACGTCTTTACAGCTTCTGAGCACCTCCAACTTGTGTCTCGTTTTTAGTTTTTACTGATGACTTTATAAGGAGAAACCTATTTAAAGCAAATTTTTGTTACAACTGAGACTTTCAATGATGATTTAAACTTTTTTTTTTTAATTCAGCTGATAGTGATTTCTTTAACTAATATTTTTATTATTATTATTTTTAGGGAAAGTCTGCTTTGTGGTCTCATCTGTTACACTACCTAGAAAACAGACAGAGAAAAACTACATCAGGCAGCTTCAGTACCTCAGGTAAGATTGGCTTCTGCTGGAAGGAGATAATAAAAAACTATGAGTAAGAGCTGTCTGCGGATTTGCACCATGCAGAGATTGTTTCCTTGGAAATATTCTTCACTCAATATAAGTATTCTATCTGCTACAGAATTAATATGGACCTGGTGTATTGTCTCAATATATTTTGTGAAAAATAAACTTGTTTCGATTGAGCCCACTTGTTTGGGTCTGGTATCTGAGTACCGCAGTAGTCAGATGTTTCTGATGTCAATATATCTGATGTTTCAAAGATAGGCTTTAAAATGGATTGCTCCGATATACCATCCTCCATAGGACACATAGTCACTGCATGACTGGCAAAGCATATTAGGCTATTAGATGGGGGTGGAAAACAAGTATAAGAATATAAAATTGTGCTATACATACTGAAGTTTTACATTCTCTCTTGAAAAACAACTCGACAGTAGGCTTATTGTTTAAAAGAAAAAGACATTTAAAAAAATACAAAAGCCACTGAAGAAACATTTAAATTTTTGTTAAAGTAATATTGTACATAAGATCCACTGATAATCTGTTTCTAAGGTGATTAATGTAATTTTTAAACACTACTTCTTGTGTCAGATGGGGGCATAGGGTATAACTTTGGAGAGAACAATGGGTTTGGGAGAGGCGGTGGGTGCTTTTTTTTTTTGCCTTTTTTTTTTAAAGTTGCTGTAGGCAAAGAGCTGAGCATTGCTAACATGCACAAGGTCCTGTAAGCTGTCAAAACCAAAGATTTGGAAAGTATTAAAATCTCCTGAGTATCATTTGGTCCATAGTTGTTTTGCGTATCAGACTGAAATTACAAGCAGTTTTATGCTTTGGCATTGAGGGCAGGGACTGTATTTAATATGCAACTTGATTCTACAGTGGAATTTGAAAGATAAGAGTAATAATATTGCTTAAAAAAACCAAAATGTGTTATTTTAAAAAGTAGTGGCGTTACAGGAGTGTGCAAAGTGATAGATTAGTTAAGCATATGATGTGTGGTGTACTGAGTAAAACGTGTTGAATGCTGTTTTCTGGTGTCAACAGTGCCAGTCAGTTTTTCTACGTAGAAAGAAAATAGGGTAGTCTTTAGAAAATAATACTTGATTAGTATATGTCTTAAGCCATTTGATGTCATACCAATTTCAGCTGAATCTAAGCTCAGTATGTGCTGATCTGTATAACCATCTGTGTAGCATATTAGATTTTCATGTCATTTGAAGTGGAAATAAGACACAATATCTTCACAAAGCAGTGAGTCAACAATGATGCAAGAGTGCAAGTTGGTGTTAATTCACCTTCCTTTTTTATACTGATTTTAAGATCTTCAGATGGATTTCTACTAACAAGAAAGTCTGTTCTTCTGAATCTAGGAATACTTCTTGATTCGGAAAGGAGAAAGTCTGATACCAGTCCAGCCATGTCACCTCTTAGAATCTCTCTCATCCAGGATATGAGGTGAGTTTAAACTACTAAAACCAACACAGAAAACCTGTGAGACTTGAATACTTGTTTCTGTATATAATGTGTACCATACAGAAAAGTCTGTTTTTCATGCATCAGGAGGGGAATGTGGGGAAGGAACCTGCTGAACTGTTTTAAAGTATGTAGTGCAACCTTTTCATTGACCTTTACAAAAACATGTTTCATACTGAGGAGATTTTATATTGTCAAAACTAGTAGCTTATAGAAATACCCTGACACAGTTTTCTTCTTTTTGTACGAATTCTGTATTGTTTTATTTCCACAGAGATGTGGGTGTAGCGTATGTATTTTCCTAGTCATTGGCAAGTTGGTTGCATAACTCAGCTCATTCTTGCTTCTCAGTGAAGAAAGCAGCTTAAAGAACTTGTCTGATCTAAAGAATGGGTTTATCTAACATTGAGTACTGTAGGGTGAATAAAACTATAGCTTCTGCTCAATGCCCTCTTTTCAGTACATCAAAAAACAATATGCAGAACTTCTAAATTAATTTTGAAAGGATTTTTTTTTTCCTCCTTTTTCCTTACCAACATCTAATTTTTTCAGTGGGGAGGAGTGAATTGAGGCTTTTTGACGGACATGCTTCTCCTTTCAAAATACATCATTTGCCTTGTATGCAAGAAAATCTACTACTGGGCATGCAAAGACAGTATTTAATTTTCCAAAACACTCAGCCATAAATATTGCAGTGATAAGGTCCAGAATGATTCTTAAATCATGTGAGGCAATGGACCTGGTTTAGAATTTTGTAAATAGGGCACTGCATTGCAGATATTTCCTTTTCGGGCTCCTATTCTTTTTCAGCTAGATACGCAAGGAATTTAGATACTGCTGAATACTAAGGTGATCATGCCTCTTTTTCCAGTAGTTTGCCTGATATTTTGTATTTTTGGCAAAATTCCTTCTTCAGCCTAGCTTGGTTCAAAAGAACTGTCACACTTTGAAAATACTGGGCAGTGTCTTTTTTTTTTTTTTTTTTTTAATTTTTTTCTCTTTTTCAGGCATATCCAGAACATTAGTGAGATCAAAACAGATGTTGGCAAGGCCAGAGCCTGGGTTCGTCTCTCTATGGAAAAGAAGTTGCTCTCTAGGCATCTAAAACAGCTGCTTTCAGATCATGAACTCACAAAGTAAGATGGTTTATCTTGGGCAAAGCTTTTAAAAATTAAGCCTATTTAGTTGTTTGATTTCAAAAACCTAGAAATGCCTGTTCGTCCATCTGCTTAGCAGTGTGCAAAAGGCATGGAACAAACTAGCCTTACAACTGTGTGTCTGTACCTATGTATGAGCTATTTGGGAATTATGATTCAATGCTGGGGGTCTTCAGATACAGAATCAGTTCTGTCAGCGTAGACTGTCTGCAACTTTGAGGTGAAATCTTCAAATTACTAGGGATTAAATGAAAAGGGGCGTGAGTCCAAACACCACTACTTTGCTGAGTCAAGCTTTTTATCTTGGCCCCCTTTCTGTAACTGTGGGATATTTTGTTTTCCTTGGATTGTTTGTGTGTTTTCACAGTGTTCTTGTATGCAGTTCTGTCATGATATGAAGAGTGTAAAGGCACATCCAGATGTGCTTCTGTGGTTCTTGTCAGTGTGACTCAAAGTGACTGTTCCTTAGCTTCTCACTTCTGTCTCCAAATCTGAGGCATTCTTGTAACTCCTTTCAGTGCCATGTAAAATAATGTAGATAAAATCAACTTCTGGTGTGGTTTAAGAGAGCAGATGAATGGTGTACATGCAGTATCTTGAGGGTGACTAGGAAGGCTGTGATGATCAGTTCTTGCATCTCATTTCGGGCCAGTAAGCTCAGGATAAGATCTGGTAATCTTTTGAAATCTCCCATCTAAATCTTTCAGAGCATGATTGTCCACATCTCTAGGTCAAACTGACAGCGTCTCAGCTTTTTTTGTCCTCTTCTACACAGTAAAGGTTTTGCATTTATACCCTGCTTAAGAACATAAGGTGAATTGCTTTTGTAATAGTCAAATATCTGCTGTTATGACCATTTTTTTGTTTATTACTTCTCCTAAACATTTCAAAATACGTGACTTTCGATTCCTTGTATATGAAGTCATAAAAAAATTATGAAAAGACCCAAACCACTATTTAAAGAGTAATTGTACTATAGGAGGAAAATGGGAGAATTATATGAAGCGTGGCGGGGAGTGGGATGTGAGTGAAAAGTGAAGACTTGAGCCTGGAGAGAGTTCCAAATACTGCTGGCTTAAACTCTGTCAAAAGTACTCTGTGCAAGTGCTTCTTATACATTCGCATCTTGAAGGGCAAAAGGAGAAATGATCAGCACAAGGACCTATTTAGTTGGTGATTTCCAGAGCACATGTACATTATATTATCTTCGTAAACATAAATAATTCTTTTGTAAATAGTTGCACAAATCAGAGTACAGGCCGTATTTAATACTAATTGCTTTAGGAGTAACAATTTGAGGTTTGTGTAGTATAACCTGTGCAGAGAAAAAAATGTATTGCTGGTAAGGTTGGATATACTGTTTACTGTGTGGAAATTAAAGGTTCTCTTGTATGGGCCCTAGTAATTGTCATTAGCTTTAACTGAAGACTTCTTTCTGGAGACAGCTTAAACTATGCTGTCTACTCTTCCTTTCCTCTCTTCCCACTCACACCACCTTCCAAGAAATGTCTTCCCTCCCCCAATCCCCCCAAACCCCAACTGTTAATTATTTGAGATTTGCCTTGTATTGAATTATGTTGGACCTTCTGATGAAGCTGTGGCCTTCCAACAGCACGCAAGGAAAAGCTGAAGGACAGAGTGAGGACAGCTAGTAAATCTAACCTTAATTTAAGGTTAGGCCTCTCCAGTGAAGGCAACAGTCTGGATCAGGTTAAATTTAGCAGTGCTTGTCCCATGCAGAACAAGTGCTGTGAGAGGACTTTCCACACACCATCACGCTCCCCACCCCCCCCAAAAAAGAAGAAAAAACCCAACTCTCTTAACACTGGCCAATGCACTGTTCATCTGTCAGACAGATTCTGATTCTCTAGAACAGAGTGAGACAGCAGCAAAAATATGTTTAAAATGAAAGCGACAAGAAAAGGAGCAACTTGCGTAGGAATGACATCAATTCTTTGTAATCCTGTGTGCTTTGTGCTGCATATTTTGATATCCTACTTAAAGAAAGGTGTTCTAGGCAGCATGGATTTAAAGTGTGCTCTGTTTGTTGTTTTGTAGAGGAAGCAGTGCTAAATTCAGTGAGGTACTAAAAGTAATTGTGCAACTTCTGCCATTTTACAGTTAACAAGATTGTGTGTTTGTTCTTTTTTGAAGCAGCTGTTAGATATTTTAATTAACCCATTCTCTTCACTTGGCATTTTCTAAAAAATAGAAGAAAACTGAAACTGATTGGTTTCTTTTTAGTCTGCAAAGGGACTAGAGTTAGGGAACAGAAGGAAATCACATAGCTTCACTCCCTTGAGACCTTTATGTGCACGAGTAAACTGAGAAATCTTACACTTTGAAGAGACAGGACATCACATCCCCTTGTAGACAGGCTGTCTAAACATGGTTCAGATCGTTCAAATGAAACATGGACACAGTCACCTGCGAGACTTGTGGATTTGCTACTCTTGTGGCTGAGGCAGGTTATGTTGATTTAAGGCTCAGTATGTCTTTCCATTGAACATTTCCTGTCAATCTATAGTGTTATGTTTGTTGTGTAAGTGAGAATATGTGTGTGTGTTAATCATCATTGATTTGTTTTGCAAATTTCTGGCTTGTGAGTCACTTGCTGACTTTTTTGTAATTGATATCTGAGATTGAAGGGAGTTGTCAGGAGGCCCTCCTGGCAGGAATAACCTATCCATGGCTGTGTCAGCATTTCTAACACCTAATTCATGTGTTCATGATGGTTTGAATATTCTTCTAGTGTCAGTTGGATTTTGATGCATCTTGGCATGCTCTTCTTTTAGGATTATTTGCCGACACTGGTATTATTTATTGGTTACTTAATTAACAATAATAGTGGTAATTGCTACATACAAGTGAGTAACTTTAAGAGTATTTTCCAGTCAAAATTTGCACTCGAAAAGGTTGAGGTGGTAAATTCTTTTCAAGGTTTCTCAGTTGCAAATCTTGCAGTGTTAAATTCTCTAATGCGTTTGAGTAACTTCAATAAGTATATAAGATTGTTTCCACTTACTGTACATTCTTCTGCATAGCCGTTAGTGTCTCTGCTAGTGAGAGAAGCCTACTGAGCTACATCTTTTGATATTTCCACTTAAAAGAAGTTGCAGTTCTGTGTGGTGGTGCAGTCTTAGCAAAGAGTTTGCAACCCAGTAAAAGGGAGCAGTAGGACTGTAGGCCACCTTTGCATGCTTATGATTTTCATTACGTCAGGAGCTGTGTACTGTCAACACTGAAGCTGTTCCCTAGCTTAATGTGTGGGTTGTTGTAGGCCCTGGGTTATCACCTATAGCCTAATACAAGCAGATAGCCCCAGTGTTTGCCCTAGTATCCTTTGAGAACAGTCTTCGAACTGTCTTACGTCATGTGCTGGAGGACTCTCCCATGGCACCATCTGCTCGGAAGTAACTTACAAGGACTCTCTTTACTTCAGTTCTGTCATTTTACGTGGCCAAAAGAAGTCAGAATTTTTTCCAAGAAAGTACAAAATTCCCTTTTCCATCTTTTGGGGCGTTTTTGGGTGGGAGAAGACCCTTAGACCACCCCAAACCTTACTTTCAAGGGGTGGAAAATAGTGTGAAGTATTGGACTGATGCACTTGGGAGACTTCAGACTTGCAGACTGTTGACGTATCTTGGCATGTTAAATACTGTTGGCTCTCCCAGTATCACTTGTCATTTGTAATCGTTTGCATATTCTTCATAGTTTACCTAATAAATATGCACAATAGAAAACATTTCACTGAAAGCATCTTGTTACTATGACAGATTATTTGTTTTGCTTTGTCAGAAAACTCTACAAGCGTTATGCATTCCTCCGCTGTGATGATGAGAAAGAACAATTCTTATATCATCTCCTGTCATTCAATGCTGTTGATTACTTTTGCTTTACCAATGTTTTCACAACAATCTGTAAGTATTTGTTTTCCCTGGAACTCTGATTTCCAGATTTGATTGAGTCCTTATCCAAAATTCTAAACTGCTCTGAGCAACGTGCCTTAATGTAATTGCTCTGCTTTTGTCCCGGTGTCCATCTGTGTATGCTGTATCACTATTTCTGTGATCCTCTCTGGTGGGCAGTAGTGTCTCTCTCTGTGTCACTAAAGGCTTTTGTTTCTAACTTGGTAAAATACGCAGCTTTAATCCTTTTAGTTGGGGGAGAGTTCTCAACAGAAAATTTTGTGGTGGGCTTCTTTGTATCATACTAAACAAGAACAGTATGGATTGTTCATTATCAAGGTAAGAATATTAACTTAACACTTGCTAGGAATTAAAAAGAAAACAAAAAAACGTTCCCCTTTTCATGCTCAGCCTACTTTGCCACATGCCTGTCTGTGAGTTTGGGATAACAATGAAAATGCCCATTGAGGGCTGCATCAGAACTCTGCAATACCTTGAAGTACTTTTTTTTTTTTTTTTTTTCTTTCTTTCTTTCTGTTAAAAAGGATGCCCTAGAGAAACTTCTAACCTGTTGTTGCTGATGCTTAAATGTGTTAGAGTTCTCATGCATTTGTGTGCCTGCTGCCACAGGACCTCACTAGTAAGGCAGAATAAGGAAAGACTTTAGCAAGGCTTATAAAATTGGGGGTAGCGGTGTGTGAAAGGACCCCTCTGGCCCCATGGTAGGAGCTACCCTTGATAGTGCATTATGATCCATATTGGTGTGTATAAAAGACAATGCAAGCAGATGTCTAAGCAAAATAGTTTTTGGTCTTGTTGTGGGCAAGTTCTGGACAATGCTAAAATCTAGTCTGCTGGATGCAGTTAAATTGTCACTTACTTTAAGACTATCAGCACAGAAAATAAAAAGGGCAACATTTTAATTCATTCTTAAATGCTACGAGCATCAAGCTTTTAAGAAAATCCAACCACCAAATGTTTTCTTGAGGGCACTGACAGCTGAGGAGACATTGAGGGAGAAATGTATTAAATGCCGCAGCTGAAAAGCCCTAACTGTAATCCATTTATGCACTATAAAAGAAGGGCAGATTGCCAAGAAACACAATGACCATTCAGATAATTGGATTTTGTTATAAAAGTTTGGTTAATAGGGGGCTGTGCATGAGATGCTAAGCGATTGAAGAGCACATGCATTTCCTCAGGAGCAGCACATGCCTCCTGAGTCAGAGAAGGGGCTGTAACTCAGGTGATACTATACTGATTTAGTCACTGGTAAACCAGGGGACCAGAAAGTGTTTGAGCATGTGTGTGGTGCCAGTTAGAGGGAAAAAAGTTGTTTGTTCTTTTTAAAATCAAGAAGTCTTACAGTTGGCATAACTAAGAGCAACATGGTGCAGAGAAACTTGGAGCATTATAACGTATTTTCACTGAATTTGTTCAGCCACAGTAGTGAATGCTGCTGCAAGCAAGCCCTGCAAACAAAGGCTTCGGTTAGTCATTGAATGGGAATTGGTGTTAGTTGTGTAGTGTGCATACATGCACACGCAAAAGCAGACAGAAGTTGAACATTGAGTTGCATGCTGAGCTACAATGTAGTCCTGGATACGTGAATATTCTATCTTTACTTCCTTGGCTCTAAGCTGGGGACAAGTAACTATCTTCATGACATGTTTTGAGGCTGGTAAATGAAAAATTATTATACCCATATGAAGGCATTATTCCATCCATATTTCTTTTTTCACTTGACAGTGTTTTGCTATCAGCTTTGCTTCTTAATGACGGCTATGTGTACACTTCCTGATTGTCAATAGGTGCTTAGTGTGCAAGTGTTAGCATGATTAAAGAGCAGCTCTGATGTTGTTTTAACATTTCATGGTACTGCAGTATTATTTTATGACTTATCTTTTCTCCCTTTCTTCATTAAAGAAGTTACATAATTATCCTTCTTCATTTTTGAAGTGTTATTTCTTCTTGTGTTTGCAGTGATACCATACCACATATTGATTGTTCCTAGCAAGAAACTTGGTGGCTCAATGTTTACAGCTAATCCTTGGATCTGTATCTCTGGAGAACTGGGTGAAACAGGAGTCCTGCAGATTCCCAGGAATATATTAGAAATGACTTTTGAGGTTTGTATTGCTTGATGCAAAAATGCTTTGGATGTTCTGTTTGTTCAATTTTAAATTCTCCCCTTGCTGTACCATCTTGCCATACATTTCATATCTTTAGTCTATGTGGTTAATCGCAAATACTTCCTGTGCCTGTACATAGCAAATTTAACCTATATTTAATAACATGCAGAGCAAAACGACTGACAAATCTTTGGTGCCAGGATGGACAAGACTGTCTTTATATTACAACTTTGTGCTGTAATGGTGGGAGGTGTCATATCCTCTTCTACTGGAAACAAAGAAGTGATTCTGCTCTGATTTTTGTGTCTGTGCGCACACATCGGGTAAAATTTAATTGAAAAATCTAGTTTAACTGATGTTCTCTCTGCTGATCAAAATAGTATTTAACAAAACAAAGCAAGCAAACAAAAACAAATAAAGCAACCTACCCCTATAAAGCCAGAATCAGTCATGCAATCAGAAAAGGACAACCACGTTTTTGATTCCCTGTCTGAGCATGTTCTCTAATAGTTTACTCCTCCAACATGCTACTCTCTTTCAGTTTACTCTGACAAACTCTTTGTTTGATTTGCAGTGCCAGAACCTGGGAAAACTGACCACAGTGCAAATAGGACATGATAATTCAGGGCTGTATGCCAAGTGGCTAGTGGAATATGTTATGGTCAGAAATGAAATAACAGGGCATACTTACAAGTAAGTATCATCCTGACGTTTCATGTTGGGTAAGTAGAATTTCTGCAGGGAGCTGGCACAGTAGGGCTTGTTTGATTAGAAAGGTCTTATCTCCTGGGACTCTGTGTCTACACTTGCTGCTACCTGAAGGCATAGAAAGGTCATTTGGCTTCTGGCATTAAACAAGTCGTGATTCTTACAAAATTAAACAGAGTTTTCAGTTTGTGGATGCTCCTGTCTACCCTCAAAACATTGGTGGAAAAGATGAGTTGACTATTGCACATCTTAAAAATAATCTGCCTTGAGCCCAAGGAAGAAATAGCAAGTTAGAGCTTGCTGCTTACCAAATTCAGGTGGTATTTTATATTAAGGCTGAGCGCTCTAGGTGTTACAGAGAGACCTTTGGACACAAGCTGGAATACAAGGGCTTATGAGTGTTATAAACGTGTTTGCATAGTGAAAGTAAAGGAACAAGATTTACGATAAGAATTAAATTTATTTGTGTTAGGTACAGCATAGTTTGATGCCCTGTCCTTTGTTTAGAGAAACTGTCAGGCTCATGTTGATGACAGATTGGCGGGTAAGTCCCCTCAGTTTTCCATGCCAGTTTGTTTGTAATTAAATGAAGAGGCAAGATTCAATTTTTTGGATGCTGTTCAGTTTTCTGATTAAGCTGATTAAACTAACATCAACATTGTTTCATAGAAAGTGATAGTGAGCAAGTGAGCACGTGTGCTTTCTAGTGTCTGATTTAATACCCCAATTTCAACAGATGTATTGGTGTTTTGGCATTTAAGTATATGTTTGGGGTTTGTTCGGGGTTTTTTTTGTGGCTGTCCTGCTATGTAATGTATTCAATGAAAGCATAGGTGTATTTCACCACTCATCTATAGTATGTAGTGGGTCTTCCCCTTCTACCTCTTTTTCCTCTGCAGCCCTCAAATCATATGCTACATATAGGACATGACAAAATCTGCTACTGTTTGCTTGCAGATCATCTAGTGCGACATTTAGCACAAACTTGGAACTGAAAAGCTGTTTTACTTTTGCTCCCTCTGCTGGCAAAAGCCAAACCCAAGACTTTGTTATTTGTTGCTAGATGAGTGAAGTATTTCTAATAACTATACTAGCAGAATTTGGTTTTTATGCAACTGCGGTTGAAAGTCTTTGGCATGGAATTGAATCTGCATTGAAGGACTCAATCCACATATCTCCTTTATGTTCTTAGGTTTCCCTGTGGAAGGTGGCTTGGAAAGGGAATGGATGATGGCAGCTTAGAGAGGATTCTGGTGGGAGAGTTGCTGACTTCCCACACTGAGGTTGATGAACGGCAGTGCCGAACCCCTCCTTTGCAGCAGTCACCAAGCATGATCAGAAGATTCGTCACTATATCGCCAAACAATAAGCCAAGTGAGTAGTGGGGGGATGTCTTGTCTTGTACTGTTCTGCATCATCGCCTCAGGAGAGCTGCTTGCAAACAGAACTGTAGGGTTTCTTGTATTTTAGAACTGTAGCTTGCAGAGGACCTGTGAAACTCACTTAGCCCAACCCCCTGCTCAAAGTCCAGCTAACTTCCGAATTACAATCCTGAGCAACCTGTTCTATCTGCTCAAGTGTTGAAAGTCTCCAAGGATGGAAGGAAGATGTCTCTGGACTCCTGGTCCAGTGCTTAGCTGCCCTAGTGGTATTTTCTGTATTCTTGTCCTTCATCTGTGGAATCAATGCTATGGAGGAAGGTAGAAATTTGCTGTCCTGTCTCTATCTATCCTTCATGGAATAAAAAGCTTGCTAGTGGTTTCTATTCATGGACTTTAGTTTTCTGTTGATATCACTGTTCTAGGGTTGTCTTATTGCTGATAAATTAGGTGGTTACTTTGCTCCCAAGTATGCTTGGGTTTACAGTGAAACTGTCACAGGAAGTATTTCCAGAATACACAGATTTTCTGGTCCTAATCAAAGCACATCTCCTTTTCTTATTGGGCGGTGGTCTGAAAATTCACATAATATGTAAAACCCCTTTCCACCTGTTGTTGTGTTGAAACACCACAGTGTTAACTTCGATATAAAACCAAAACCATCTCTATTTCTAGCTCCTCCACAGTAAATAAAAGTAGAATTGGATTTCTATTTCCCACAGTCCAGCACCTTTTCTCTAGCAGCATAAGTTCATGCTCCTCTTCTTTTTTCACAATATGCCTTATCCCTCATGCACAGGTACAATTTCTAAAGCTGTTACAGAGTGACTGGATATATTTTTGTGTTTTGCAGAGTTAAATACTGGTCAGATACAAGAAGCTATTGGTGAAGCTGTCAATGGTATTGTCAAGCATTTCCACAAGCCAGAGAAGGAGGTGAGGAGTTGTTGTCTGTGTTGTGGCACTCCTGTCTTAAAACTCTTGTTAGTAAGCATTGGAGAATATATAACAGAAATAGCTAAACTGAATGAACAGCCATCTGTTGAAAAATTCCTTAAGTGGAGCAAAAATGAGATACTGAGACTATACTATTTGAATAGTACGCCCTCAAGTACTACCTCAGTTTTGCTGCTAACTGAAGCATTCTGTTAATTTAAATGTTAACATTCTGGTATTGGAAATTGTGTTATTAGTCAAATTCTGCCAAGGATTCTACCTGTACCACTGTCAAGAGTGTTGCCTCCTGCTTAGTTTGTTCTGGATTAACTGACATCTTACATCTATGTTGAGTGCTGAGTAGGTTTTTTATGCCTGTTTTGCATTATCTTTGCTATTTAAAACATGAAAACTCATGGGCCACTTTAAAGAAAAAAAAAACCAAACAACAAAAAAACAAAACCACAAACAAACAAAAAGAAACAAAAAAGACACCCCCCCAAACACCACTCCCTCCAGCCCCCCGCAAGTGAAACAGAAGTGCTCTCAAAGACTCTGGAACGCTTCTGTTATACATGTAATCATCTTAACTGACAGAGCAGAAGCATGCCTCTGTCAAACCATCACATTCCAGCCCTTGTGAGCTGGAGTGGTGTAGAGCAGTGCTGGCTCCTGTATGGATAGCTCTTGAACGTCATTAATTTTTTACAGATAGGTCCTCCCATTTCTTCTGTAGCTATCTTTTTCTAAGTTCAGTATAGCATGGCAAATTCATATACGGTACGATTTGGGTTGATGATCACATTTACATAATAATCTCAAGTGGTCATGCACTGGTTTTGCAAAATAGAATTTACCATCATGTTCTAAAGAAGAATTTGTTGTGTGTGGGTTTTTTTTTCCCCCCTGAGGTTTAAGAATTGCATTAAATGTTGGTTTTGTTGATAAGCAAACAATGCTACAATGGACCTGTGATCTTTATTACTTAGTAAAAGAGGAAAATATTTTCTTAATTTTCTGTACAGTCATCACTATTATAGGTAAAACCTGCTCATGATCTTTATCTTGGCCTTTTTGTGGCTTCATTTGATGATGATGAGGCTCTGAGACTGCTTTCTTCAGCCTCATTCTTAGAGAGGTCAACACATTTTTGAACGCTCAGTACTTGTTAGAACTGAGCCATCCTGTTTGGGGCCACTGTTTGACAGTAGACTGTAACTTTGGGCATCTATTTATTTAAAAACTGGTTTCAGTGATAGATACATGAGACACTTTTGTGTCCCAGACTTCCAAACTGAGATAATAAGTGTGTGTGCTTTCTGTGTGCTGGGCAGAGAGGCAGTCTGACACTGTTGCTGTGTGGAGAAAGTGGACTTGTTTCAGCTCTTGAGCAAGTGTTTCAGCATGGATTCAAATCACCGAGACTGTTCAAAAACGTCTTTATTTGGGACTTTTTAGGTAAGTGGGAGGAAGACATACTAGAGCCTGTTTGTGTCTTTGAAATATATCCAGCCATGTTCCTTATCATTGCCACTTGTGCCTCAGCTGGTGTGAACAGCATACTTCTTGGAGGCATCTCGGCAGCTGAATTGCCATAAGAGCTCTTGTCTCCTCGTACTGTTGAGAGAAAGAGCATCTATCTTCTGCCAAAGTTGACACTGTAATACAGTAACAGTTGATACTGTAATACAGTAACTGGACTTTGTCCTTCTAGCAGTAATAGTGTAAACCAAACTTTCTTAGTGAGGAAGAATTATTTAAATAAGGTGGTGAATTGACATATGGTAACCTTGTTCTTAATTGAGCATAGTGAAAGCAATAAATCACACTTTTAAGAGGTTGAGTTGCCTTATAAATCACAACAGATGGATCTAGTTCTATTGGTACTTACTGGACATTGTAATAAAGGGGTTATAAGCATACATTTTTCACACAGTGGTCTAGATCCTTTGACATAGAACTGAATAAATCAACTGAGTACACAAACACCTTTTAGAAAAGGAACTATTTTTAATAGTGTTTTTAATAGTGTTTTGAGTAGGTACTTTGACATCACTCTTCTCCTATCATTTTACTCTAGCACCTCAAAATTCAGTAGATACTAGAAGCTCTTTAGCACTATTCAGAGGGAAGGAAGTGGAATCCCAGTTTTACACATGGGGAACACAGGACTGAATCAAACAGAAAAAAAAATGTCTAAATGTAATCATTCAGGAAATTAATGGATGAACTTTGAATCTAGGCCTTTCAACTTTAACTGTCCCCTCCATGGCACAGACACTCATGCTGATTTGCCAACGGTCAGATATGAGCATCAGATAGCCTTATGGATTGTAAGCATGCTTATAGGAAAGCATTATACTGAGCTGGTATTAAATTGAATCATCTAAATTTGAAGGTCATAGTGCCTAATTATTTTATTCCAAGCACAAGAGAATGATATTTCAGGTATCTTAGGACTGCTGTATGCACTGATGAAACTTCATTATCTCCCACCATTCTTTTAAGAAAAAGCACAAACATACTATGAGACCCTTGAGCAGAATGAGATGGTCCCAGAAGAGAACTGGCAGACAAGGGCCAGGAATTTCTGTCGCTTTATCACTGCAATCAACAACACCCCTAGAAACATTGGGAAGGATGGCAAGTTTCAGATGCTGGTGTGTCTTGGAGCCAGGTATAAAGAAAATTCTTTATTGTTGTTACTATTATTGTTGTTGTTGTTGTTATTATTATTATTGATATTTTAATAAAATGAAAAGGATGTTGCATATTAGTAAGATAAAGCCACACAACTGCTAGGTTGTGCAGTTTAACTATTACTTATACAGTTCTTCAACGTAACTAAAGAAGGATCAGGTGAACCTTGCCCTGACTGAGTTCTTTGGCATGTGAAGTATGGGAAATCTGAGATATGAAACTTAGTATCCCAAAGAGCTGAGCAGCTGAATCGAGAGAGAAAGGTAGTAGGCTGGTGTGAATAGCCTCCCTCTCATGTACAGCTAGCAGGATTGGAAGATAGAAACAGAAAACCATCCATCAGTGAGGCCTCTCCAGTTAATGGCTGGATGAATTCCCCACCCTCCAGCTACTCATTGTAGGAGATGAGTAGGAGGGAAGCTGGGACCATCTGGAAGTCTCTTGACACAAAGCCAATGGAGCAGGCTAGTGACTTGGGACCTGCTTGGGTCTTCCAGGCCTCCTGGGAACATATCTTTTGATATGAGGGGTGGAAAGTCTAGAAACGTGTCTCTCACAGATGCTCCCTGCTTAAACAAGTTCCACATATTTATAAAACTACGCGGAGAAGATGGTAGGTCTGTTTAGAAGGCAAAGAATAAAAATCATGTCAGTGAAAATGAGAAATTAACTTGGCTTTATTTTTATTTCCAAATTGCAAATTGCCACTTTGTCAGAGACCACCTCTTACATCACTGGATCGCCCTGCTTGCAGACTGCCCGATTACAGCACAGATGTATGAAGACATAGCACTGATTAAGGATCATACTCTTGTGAATTCTTTGATTCGAGTGCTGCAGACCTTGCAGGAGTTCAACATTACGCTGGAGGCATCTCTTGTCAAAGGAATCGATATTTGACCTCTTGTCCCACAGGAAGAACTATCTTTTTAAAAAAAAAAAAAGCAACAAGGAGTGAATCTCGTTAGTATGCAAAAGTTCTGTCTGCCAGTACATTGTATCGTGAACTTGTTCATGGCCCTAAAATGCAACGTTGACTTTTCTTGAAGGAAACTCCAAAAATAGTACAGGCAAATGGATAGAAGCTGTAAACTCAATGTAAAAAAGAGGATTTTGGTATAAATCTATTTTAGAGTTTATTTGCTGATTTGCTTTTTACACACTTTCATGTGAAAGAGATAGAGATGAGTATTGTGCAGCTTATTTTAAAGCTGCAATATTTCCTTGCCATAGAAAATGTGCAGTGAGCCTTTCAGCATTCTGTGAACTTGCCTTCAGATATGCTGTATGTCATAGACCCCAATGTATACACTCCATTTCTGCTGAGAAGGTCATTCTATAGTTTTTAAACTAATATTTTATATATTAACATTATTACCAATATTTGATTTTTAACGTATTGGGTCATGTTCTGCTGCAAGGGAACTACAAATCTGATGTGTGCTTTTTTTTAATAGCTCCAAAGCACTGATTTGTCAACAAATCATTTTTCCTTTATTTTTGTTGTCAGTATTATTTTTAGTGAAATCCAGGAGACTGAACCGTGAAGTGTGCAGAGATCAAAGTAATATTTTTCATATTGGTACGTAATTGCACAGAAGAAATTAAGCGTGTTTTTAACTGATGTTTTTTATTTATTTAACCTATCGTTGTGTTTTGTAAGTTTGTCTTTAAAAAGAAAAATCTTCTATGATACAACTGGCTATATTATGTTGCAATTCAGAATTTACAGTGCAGTCCACTTAAATGAAAAACCTGGAATAATTGTTCATAACACAAATGTTTCCACTTGAACCAGCCTTTTGAAGTTTGATATATGGTTGCTGCTGGTAATTCTCTTAACTGCTAATAAAGAGGGACATGAGTTCCCCAAATGCCAGATGACTAAATAAAGATGTTTATGCCCCAATGAAATAATAATGGTATACCTTACTAACAAATATAAGGATTTCTTAATTTTTCTGAACAGACAGGGAGTAGTAAGGTTTTTTCTTTTCCTTTTGAATGAACATGTCTTGCATCCTGTTGTCACAGCCTGCTTCCTTTGGGATGCTTTTGTTTTTAGCAGAGAAAGCTTTAGTCCACTTCTACAATAAAACACAAACATTTTGAAAGCTTAATTTATTGGAGATCTGGAACTTGGCAAATGCCTAAAGGCATCTCTGTTCATTTGAATCCTCTGATAAAAATCTCTTTGAAATGAATATGTGGCTTAAGAATAGGCTGATTTATCAGCATCACAAATTATTGTACAGAAATTCAGGGCTATGTATTTAAGAGGTCTCCACTGTATAAACTTATCTCAGTATTGTCTCTCTTTTGAGAAGCAGAGTCCAAGTTTTTTGGTTCATACGATGTTGTAGCACCTTTTCTTCACCTACAGCTTAGTCACATCTTGTGATAGTTCTACTTCCATAATTTATAAGTATAGCACATGTATTAAATTTTTGATTATTTTTACTTTTGTCCTATTTATTTCATTATTAAACTAAGAAGTTCCTTTGTCACTGCTTATCAGAGCAAGATTCTTCTTTGATTTCACAGTAGCATTAGGAAGCCACAAGGGCAATGTCGAAGCCACTCCTCATGCTAGGTGGGTGAGAATTCTTTCAGTCTAGAGCTTACAGGAGCATTTCACAGAAGTATTTTGTGTGTGCAGGTTTGATTTTGTTGGGGTTTTTTTCCCAGCTTTGGAAGGGCAAAAATAAAACAGATGTACTTTATTCTAAGAATTTCATATATTCAACTTAATATGTTGGGATAATCTTTATACGCTTGCCCCAAATTGCTTGTTTATGTATTAATAATAGCAAAAAAAAAATTTTTTTACAGTGCTTTCCGCTATATTTAAAATGACTTTACTAGGCCTGTGTATCTCACATGGAATATGTCTACATAAGAGGAAGGTTGGATTAATTATTTTGACCTTAACAGATTAGTTGATCCTGTTAAAACCATATCTCTCATAGTATTAAGTATGGATTAATTTTATCTTGCATGAGGTAGTTAACTCTGAATTAAGGTTCTTTTTTTTTCTTTTCTTTTTCTTTTTTTTTTTTCTTTACACAAGTTCACCTAGTGTGGCATGATACCATTGGTTTCATGGCTTGCTTTAGTGTGGATCTTTTTGGCCTCATTATGACAGTTAGTGATACCTGGGATGGACACAGGCTGGGGTTTGCTGTTTCCCAAATGGTGGGCTCTTTGGCTAGCCTATGAGGATGAGGCTGTCCGTCAGTGACAGCACCCTGTGTGCTAGCTGTCCAGATGCAAAAGGAAGGTGCAGAGGTCATCTTACTAGTTGCTCAGTTACTTTATTTTCACAGGAAAGACCACCTAGTGATAGACCCTTCCTCCTCCTCTCACAGGGAGTCTATGCTTAATCCTATTAGGATTCAAAGCACTTTTTGCTATGGACTTCCAAGTCTGGAAGGATTTGCTCCACTGAAGGACCAGTAGAAGGTTCTGAAATGCAGCAGAAAAAGTGATGGTTTTGTTGGATCCAGAAGCCACCAAGGAAGACTGAGATAATAAATATAGCTATGTGGTAGCCTGTGCTAGAGTTTTGGGAAGAGATTTGGCTGGCATATCTAAGAACAGTTCAGTCTGTGTAGTAGCAGCCATAATCCCTACCACTCTTCAATGTTTACCACAAACCAACCTACTTCTTTCATTGATGTAGCTAGCACCAGTCCCACAGAATAACGTTAGGATCCAGCATTTGCTCCTTCCGTGCCATTCTGCTGATCTGGATGACTCTGTAAGAACAAATGGTGTAGTCAGCATCTTTTGCTCTTTAACTAGAGGTTTGTAAAATCCGTCTCCCTTTTTAAAACTTGCATTGCATTTTTTGTTCACAAATGAGCTATAGAATAATGCAATTTTAACCTTTTTTTTTTTCCTGTTACTTTTCTAAAATACGGGAGCAGGTTTGGTAGGTGCAGGTTAATGTGGCTATGCTGTTTCGTTGTTTGGGGTTTTTTTGGTAACAGTTAATGGGAAAAGATAATGGGTTTTTTTAACAGCACACATGCATTCTGTAGAGAGAAATATAATGCTAAAAAGTAAGTAGTTCATAATGCAGTAAATAAATTGTGCTAAATTGGCCAAACATGTTTACAGGCTGATACCTGATTTGAGGGAAAAAAAACAGGCTATCACCTATCAATTATTTATGCTTCTTTGATTAATGCTGTCAGAGTTGATACAATGATACTTTATACAAAAAGAAAATGCAAATTAATAAAGACTTGATTTAAATGTAATGAAATACTATGATGATAAGTTTATACAAAACAAAAGCCTCTACCTGCCATAAACTTAATCATCTGACATTCTGTAGCTGAAAACATGTTCATGAACTGAAGACTATTCCACAACTTTTTCCATTACAAAGAGTATTTTTTCAAATTGTTGAAATGGGACCTACTATCTGGATGATCCATATTTTTGATGTATTTTGAATTTATGAATACGTTAAGATTTCTGCAGTGAAACTACTCAGAGTTAACTTTTTCTGTATATTGTCAAATGATTTTTGTCCGTAGTGTAAGATACTATAGGATACTTGAAAATACTTGAAGATATTGTACATGTACTTCACATCTTTGTAGTTCTTTGTTTTATACCTAGAGATCAGCTGTTAAACTAAGATGAAGCATCAATACCTTAAACTATATATTTTACTACATGGGGAAATCACTAGCTTGTTTTTTTTTAAGGGCGAGCATTGAAGTTTACATTATAATGACAAAACCAGGTACTGTTTTCCTTTTTTATTTTTCCTGTGGCGTTTCAATCCATTGGACATTAAATGTGAATTGGATATACAAAACAGTTTTACAGGTGTAGCTCATTTGCTGAATTGCAATAAAATTCATCTTCTAACATGAAAAATAGCATTAATGTGCTATTTTCAGAAGCCTCTTATTATAATTTGGCTAATCATCTTTTCTTCTTTGCCTGACTGCAGGTACATATGACATTTTAGTGTCTGATTTCAGGAGACATTTTTTGTACAGTTTTGTATCTGATCTGTTCAACTAAATGCCTGCCTCCCTCCCAGCACCAGTGTAGCCTTCTCGCAAGCAATTGTTGTTCGTCAGACTGCCATCAGTGGAAGAGATGCCTACTCAGTAATCAGGGAATGGGGAGAACAGGAAGGCAAAGGGACTAATGCAGATCTTGGAAAGTGTCTGTGAGTACACGCACGCATATATGCTGCTATTTGTATTAGCTTTTTTCCTACCTTAGAACAACTTTTGATCCTAATAACCAAATTTGGTGGAGGTCTCTAAATTTAATGTTCTGAAAAATACAGTTAGTCACCTCTACGTACCACGTACTCGACCTTTCTCTTTCTGTGAGAGGATCCATACAGAGAAGCAGGAATTGTTGGAAATGTAACTATCTGATGCTTCAGATATAAGGTTAAGTGAGAAAATAGCACTGTCCTCCATCTCTGAGATTCTGACAACATTTTTTGCACACATGCATTGTTGTTGGGCATTTGTGCCCAAGCTTTGTTACCTATATTGTCCATTTCCTCCTTTTTTTACTCCGTCTTTGCCCAGAGTAAGATCTAAACTGACAGATAGTCCCAGAGGAGGAATTACTGAGTGGAGGGATTGTACTGGCACAGAGGCAAAAGTGTGGTTCCTTCCCTCTCCATTCATTCACTTTTTGAATGATTTGAAGTACATACCGATGTAGTGGAGCCCTGTATAATCCTGGTTCATTAGATACCGCTCTGCTTATCTCACCTTGAAGCTGGTTCTGCCTGCCTTATTGTATATTAAATCTAGTTTTTAGATTTGAGTGGAGTGGTAAACAAATGTGAGCGCAACTCATTTGTGGTTGTGCTTTTGTAACTTTTCTGCTGCCTATGTCCTGAAAGTTTTGTGTGTCAGTTGTGTGAGAAGCAGGGAGGCCAAGTCAGTTTTACTCACTTTCATCTCATGCTTCATCCAAAATGCACTCTTCAGGACATCCCTGCTTGAGCAGGGGGGTTGGACAAGATGACCTCCGAAGGTCCCTTCCAACCTCAGTCACTGATTCTGCGGTTCCTCCCCATGTACAACGACAGGAACAGGTAAGAAGGCTGAATGCCACTTCCGCCATGTTGCACAGTTTCTGCCATTCCTTAGTAGCCCAGTGTCTGCAAAAAAGAGCTCATCCTTCAGGTGCACTATTTTTCCTGTGGTTTTGGACAACTACCCTCTCTTTTGTCAACTACAGCCAGAGAGACTTGCTTATTCTTCTGACCTGCGTGTTAGCAATGGCTAACTTCTGCTTTGACAAATTTCTGTTTTGAAGCTGACAAATACAGAAGGTAATTTTCTCAGCCTGGGAACAGTGGTTCAAGTTAGGACTGTTCTGAAGTTGGTGGGGTTAACTCTGTGTCAAACCGTACGAGATCATCATTGGACATTTTATACCATCAGGGAAAACGCAGAAGGGAAGGAGTTTGATCATTGTTTTGAGGTATCTCTGCTTCCTTCACCTCTCTTTGTTCCCCCACCCTTTGGTCTGTGGTGGAGGCTTTTTTTAAGCAAAGCAAAATAAAAAGCATTAAGATCTCTCTTGGGGGAACCACATCAGTCTTGCTGAGCTGGTGGTGATTCTGCACTACTAACAACTGATGGTGTCATCCTGTGGGCTCCCTGGGAGAGATGCTGAGAGGGTGAACTCAGCCTGCCCCATGCTCTGATGAGGTGGTGCTGGTGGCCTGAGCCTTGGACAGGTTTGGGGGTGCAATCAGGAACTCGGTACCTGCTGCCAGGCATGCCGTGCTTGTGTGAGATGCCAAACCTGCCTCTCTTGGAAACTGAGACCATCTCAATTCCTGAGGCTTGTTAGACCTGCTGCTTCTAATTCCTCTGCAGGGCACTACAGGGATGGATGTGGGGCAGGCCTGGGTGGAGCTGTGAGGTAAGCACAGCTTCAGAAACACATTCACTTCATTACAGGTGGCCTCAAATCTTTTGGACTTCCTGCAGGGGGAAGGAACAAAAAGAAGTGGGGCCTTGGTGAGCCAAGTGTGTTGTGCAACTGCTGGATTCACAGCACTTTTCCAAGTGTCAGATCTGAGGTGGTTTTATAGAAGGTGATGCTTATTAACGGCTGTTGGAGAGGAGAGTTGGAGTGCTAGGCAATAATTGTCTGTTGACTAGCTGGTCCAAACACATGGGCCTAGAAATGTGCTTGTGTTATGATTTTTTGTAATGATGACTTGGGAAGTTCTCACGAAGAAATATATAAATGTCAAAGAGCTGCACCAAGCAGGTCTTTGTCTAAAAGTTATTTCACATAGCAAAAAGTCTCCTTTTTCCGCTATTAACTCAAAGATGTATATTTATTAATGGCACATACTGTATTCAGTCCCGCAATAAACGGGAACTGTTCTTCTTCATTTCAGTGACAGTGGCATTTTAAGATGCAGATCCTACAACATTTAAAATATCACTGGTGGATCTGATGTTTGTTTCAGGGAAGCTTTTCTACCAGTGGCATAAAAAGACTTAGGAGTATAAATTACATGAGAGGGTCTTTTAGACTCCTTGTGACTAGAGGAACCCCAGATTTCCTCTCTGAGATAAGCCATGTGCAGGTCCTGCTCCCAAGGAAAGCCACTGTTAAATTGCAAAACTGAATGCTCGTTACTGAAGAGGTGTTATTTTACGTAGAACTCAACAACCTATTTGGTAGCTTGAAAAACCCTTGGATGCTAAGGTGGAAAGTGTAAGTGCAAAAGTTTGATTAATTTCAAACGAAAACAATTGTTCAAAACTCAGTATACATATGGAGATGAGTAAGACTTGAAACTACAGCTCTGAGACATTGTGTGTGTGAAAAGCTTTGGAATAATTAAATATTTGAAAGTATTTCCTCACTTGTCTGTCTGCCCCTTTCCCTTTTTTGCTCTGGCTTCTACCCCCTCTCCCCAGTTGTTTTCAGCTTCTGTCACCAGCTCTCATTATGCTTGCTCAGTCGTGTTAAATTTTGGGTCAATATGATGCATTGTGGCTCAGCCCAGCAGACCCACTGCTTGTCATTACATTAAAGTACAAATGAAGTGGCAATCTAGATGTCTTCACATAATGTTTGCCTATCATTAAATAATAAAATTTAACAAGGATTATAAAGCATAAAGCAGTGTTTATCCCAAATTTTCAGACGAAAGTATTCAACTCTGCTCAGGAGATCAAGTGCAGAATTTCTGGAGCAGTTTTTACATCCAACTGCTGTGTGGCAGCTTAGTCTCGATCTCTCAATGTGAGGCAACTTTGAGTGATACTTAAAGTGGAGGGCAGGGGGGAATTGGGGATCTTATCTGTATGGAAGAGTTCCTTTGGAGCAGCAGTGAGTGTTCGTAGCGTCGTTGTGCTCCTGGCAGTCCAAAGAGATCCGACAACGTCAGCGGGAAGAAGTTCTAGGTTTTGCGAGATTATAAGGTAGCACACACATTGGTACAATTGGAAGAAGCAGGCAGGTTTTCTGTGTGCAGCCTTTCTCCAAACGTCAACTGGCCAAACCTTTCTCTCCCAAAGCATCTGTGAAACGTAACTGAATGGGGCTCTGGTCCACGCAACACTGAGAAAATTTAGTTCAAGACTAAAATGCTGTATAGTATCTAGATGAGCAAAAACGTTGCTATTGGTTTTAGGATCAGTATGCATAATGTATGAAAATATCCTGTTTGCATACACTTCTTGCGGATACTTACCAGTAGCTATTTTCCTCCCTAAAACTTTGATTTTTTTTTTTTTTTTTTTAATTGCTGAAAAAAACCAAACAGTGCTGTTTGGTGTCTCTTCCTGTTGAACTGCCCCTGGTATGTTTGTTTGTCTTTCACCATACTTAACTTACTGCTGAAGTTGAGTCTTAAGAATTTTTCTAGCTTCTCTCTCCCAGTAAAGATCTTAGTACCCAGTGCAGTCATCTGTCACTGTGACTCCGTAGTTGAATAGAAATAGTTAAGAAGGCTACAGAAAGACATCTGAGCTGAGGTCTGTTTTGTGTCTTTAAAGAGATATATTAATGGTGATTCTTCATCAGAAACAAAGAGTATTATATGTGAAATAATTGCTAGGATTCTTCACAAAGCACTTTGAGATTTATGTGTAAGTACTGGTTTCATTAACTAAGATAAATTTAATATTGTTCCTGTTTGGTTTCCAAGCTGTGTTGAGATCTTTTGATCTAGCTCAGGCATTCCCAAATATTTATGTGTCACTTTATATTTTAGTTTACAGAAGTAAATGAGATGCTTTGCTTTTACTGTGTCTCAGAAAGCTTTACTTGTTTGGGTATATGGCTCTTCTCTACAGTGTCTCTTACTGATTTTTCTGCTACGCTCTTCATATGTAGATTTTATGTATTTTGTCAGATCTTGTGATGAATTTTAATTAAATTAATATTGGTCAAGTTCAGTGAGGAACCTTGACTGGAAAGTGCCTGAAATACGTAACAGCTTTTCTGTAAGGTAGCTTGTAGTCATGTGCATTTGGGAGAATTGTTTGTGGAGACACCTTGACGGATAACCCCAGATGAGAGGTGTGTGGATGTGCGAATTCCCATCGTAAGTATGATTGCTTATTCGTGACATCATGGAAACTGTCGAGAAAGTCTTCATTCATTTATTACTTTCTGTTGGTAAGGGGAGGCTTGGGGTATGGTACGGGGCTGGAGAATCCTTGGAGTCTTTAATGAGCAGCTTTATGCATTTATAGATGAGTTTGACTAAGACTGAAACCGTCCAGGAGATACAATAGGTTGTTTCTCATTGGATTTTAAAAGAGAATAACTTTGATCATTTCAGAAGCAATGAAGCCTGATGCTCCAGTGAGAAAGGAAAGTGGTAATTTATAGCTACCATTAAGGAAACAAAGACAAAGACTGAGGGAAAGTTTGACTCTGAAGATTTACTAATGTGTATAAACCACCCTTACAAGTAGAAATAGCTTGGTATTTCTCACAGAACAAAACAAAAGAGAAAAGGCAGCAAAATGGGGATGGGAGGGAGGGGTGGAAAAGAATACTGCCTGCTTTTGCTTGCACCCTGAAAGGTCAAACAACATTTAGGAAATTATAATTTCAGTGAATAATGGATAGACCACTTTTACCTGCCAAAGGGAAGGACAGCTGTGAGAAATCCTTGGCTGGGAAAGGAGGTGGGATGGGGCTGGGGGTGGTGGTGTGATGTGTGGGTTCTGGTACAGCCTTCAGACGGGGACTTCACACGCTGCAGTGGGGTGTTGTTACTTGGTAAAAATTGTAATACTCTCTTTTTGAAGAAACGCAAGCAAGGCTGGAGTGAGTTGTGTATATGTGGGTTGTGACAGGATGCAGGCATACAGGATCTTTGCATGGGCTTGTCTCTACTAGAAAAAGAGACCGTTTTATGGGCTGCTCCAGAAAGGGGAGCACCGGTTCAAATACACTTGCCGCTGGCACCCACAGTCTGCGTGTGAGGTATTTTATGTACCTTCAGGAAGCATCGGCTCTCCGGGACATCTGTGTTTAGGGTGTTGTGCAGGTGTTTGAACGCCGGTGCCGTGGGTGGGTGCACTGGTGCGGTCGATGGAGGGTTTAATGTGGGATGGGGCGCGCTCATCGCCTGCGGGTGCCGCCGGGCGGCCCGCGGGGGCAGCGGGGCCCGCGGGGCGGGCAGGGAGGCCCGGGCAGGGGAGGCCCGCCCAGCCCTCGCCGCCGCGCCCCGCCGCCCCGCGCCCGCTGTCAGTGCGAGGCGGGCCGGCCGCCCGCAGACACCTCCCTCTGCCGCCGCCTCCTCCCGCCCGGCGGCGGCAGCAGCAGCGCAGCCGCCGCCGCAGCGCCATCGATGGGGTCCGGCGGCCGCCGCGGCGCGGCGGGGGCGCGGGCGCTGCCGCTGCTGCTCCTGCTGCTGCCCGCGCCGGGCGCCCCCGCCGCCCTGCCCGGTGAGTGCCGCGCCGCCGGCTCGCCTTCAGCCCTGGACAGCGGTTCCCCCCGCGGGGCACCTGGCGGTCCCGGCGCCCCGCCGGGCGGCTTTTCCCCTCGGGGCGCCTGGCCATCGCTGCCGGGGCCAGCGCCCGGGGTGGCGGGCGGGTGGGCGAGCGGCGGGGGGAGGCCGCTGGCGGAGGGAAGGGGAGCCGCTGGCGAGCGGCGGCAGTTCCCGAGGTGAGGTGCGGCCGTTGGTGGGGCGAGCGGAGGACCGTTACCGAGGCGGGGGGGCGTGTGGCTCCTCGCGGGGCGCTGGAGGCACCGCTGGTGACTTTCAAACGCCGGTTTCCAGGCGGCCTTGTCTGGGAGCAGGGCTGGCCCCGAGGCTGGGGCACCTGGTTAACGTCTCACCTTTGCCGACGGAGCGGGGAAGTAAACTCTGCGTATATCACGGCTTAATCTGCCGTTGGTGGCCGAGGAATAAACCCAGTAATTCTTCCTGCAGCCTCCTCCGCGTCCGCCTTACTGCCAAGTTTAAGGCTGTGATGTTTGCTCGCAGTCTCCTTCCTCCAGGGTCTCTCTTCAGCTCAGGCTACTGTCACTACATGAGGAAATCTCTCTCCCTGTGCCTAGTGACTTTTTTTCCAGCCCTCTTTTCCATGCTTCTGTGTGCAGTAATGCTGGGGGGGGTTGCTGCTATTCTTCCCTGCACACTGCAGACCGAGGATTAGCGTAGAAATAAAATAGCAGAATGGCCGTTTTGCCCCTGGCACAAGATCTAGTTGACGTCTCTGTGTCATAGCTTTGAAAGAAGCCCCCTCCCTGGTGTGTGTTTTCTGGGACCCCCCATGCCAGGGCAGGTGTGTCCCCCTGCCTCCCTGGCCCGGGCTGGGAAGGGGAGAGCTTGCTGTGCAGGGGGTAACGCAGCCAGCGCGTGTGGCTACTGCTGCTTTCTGCCCGCTGTCTTTCCTTCCCCACCTGTCCTTTCCTCCTGCCCCATCTACCTGAATCCCACTAGCTGGAGGCCCCTCAGCAATTCCCTGCACCCCTCCTTGCATGACTTACTCCCTTAATTCACTGCCTCCCCTATTTTTTAATGGCTTGACTTTTCCGCTTTGAGAGGAAGCGGATTCTGCTGCTCACTCCGGCTGTTTTCCACCTTCCCCCTGCTTTCTGGTGGCGGTATCTGGGGACCCCATCGCTGTTACCGGTTCGGTGTGCACCTGAGAGCCAGAAGAGCACTGCGGCTCTAGCGCTGGCTCTTTGCCGTGTTTCCTGCTGCCAAACGCCATGAGGAGCTAAAACCAAGTGAATGCTTTCTGCAGTTGGCAACTGCTGCAGTACCTACAGGCATATTTTGTGATTGGGGGGGGGGGGGGCGGGGGAGAAAAGAGATGAATGCTATAATTGTAAATGGGAGAGGTGCTGGCTGAAATTCCCCTGTGATTTTATAGTGATCCCCACTATAAAAAGAGGCTGACTATTTAAGTAGTCACCTTCTGCTGATACTCCTGCAATTCATCCTCTTGTTTTAGGAGTCGCTTTTTGTACCTGTGTGGGATGCTGCTTCTGCAATTCTTCCTTTTAGCCAGTTGCTGGAAATCTTCCTGTTTCTGTATTTGAATTCTCTTCTGCTGTATGAAAAACTTCTGCTGGCGTCTTCTGCTGCCCGTAACTTTTCTTCCTCTTCTTCTGTCTACACTTCTTCGTCTCCAGGACTTCCTCCTGTTGGTGTTTCCCTTTCTCCTCATTTCCTCTGCTCTGAAGTTTCCACCTGGATGTTTTGCTTCAGTATGCTGTGCTTTGTGATGGCTGGCCAGGTGATTTGGCAATGCTGCTCACCAGATACTATTCTTGTATTAAAAAAAAAAGGCATTATTTATAAATTATACACCTGTTTAACGGTAAGTCAGTCTTTTAATGTGTTGGTGGTGACTTTGAAAGTACATTTCTGTAAACTCCCCTTGTTAGTTTAGAAATCATTTGGCTTCCTGAGGGTGATGTCATGGATGTGATCAAGAACTCTTTCAATAACTCTTTTCTGTTAACCAGAAAGATCAACAGCCTCTAATGAATGTCTGTAAAACTGTCAGCTAAATCTTATGGAGGAACTAGCCCATAATAGATTATTTTGGATGTGTTTATAAGTTGCTACAAAAGCTTAACGCAAGCTTATCTGAATTGCATGCAAATACATCTATAAGCAGGTAGAGCATTATACAAATTTAAGTTCAGATACTGTCTCTGCATGTTTCTGTCCCGACTCACAAATACATAGAATACGCGCGCACGCACCACAAACAGGCACTCAGCCGTAAGTCATCTCCTCAGTGATGAGTACAGGAGGCGTGCCCTGTTCTCCACCTTCTGACATCCCTTCTGAATCTGTTGTCTTTTCACAGATGTGGATGAGTGCGCCCTGGGGCTTGATGACTGCCACCCGGATGCTATTTGTCAAAACACCCCGAAGCTGTACAAGTGCATGTGCAAAGTGGGTTACACTGGCGAAGGGAAGAAATGTGAAGGTAAAGTGAGTGAAGCACTATGCTCTGCCTGTGTCAGCATGAGGTCTTTCTAAGAAGACAGAGCCATTAAAAATAATGGCTTAGGATATGGAGGATGATTTTAAATCAGAATAGTCATTGTTTCTTCACCTGATTTACTACTTGTTTACAAAATCAGAGGCAAACAGGTTGCAAGGCTTTTCACCTAGCAATATCACTTGTTCTAATACTTAAGTTTGTTGTTTAACCAGCAGCTTTAAAAATGATAAAGTAAAGCTACACGGGAATCTCGGGGCGTTTTGTCACTCTTTAGAAACATTCAGCAAGTAACGCGTTACATATAGTTAAGAGGATGATTTCAGAGAGCAGTTGCTGCTCGCGTTTACGCAGTCACATCTCTAACTGTAACGCTCAGGCAAGCATCCATCATATTGACTTTTGCTTTATTCCTTAGACATTGATGAATGCGATAATGACTTCAATGGAGGTTGTGTCCACGAGTGTTTCAACATTCCAGGAAATTACCGCTGTACTTGCTACGATGGCTTTATGTTGGCTCATGATGGCCACAACTGCCTGGGTAAGAAGTGTGTTCGTGAACATTGTGAGTGGTGATGCTAACATAACCCTGTAACTGCATCCATGGGCAATGCATGGTGATCTGTTGGGCTGAATCAGCTCAGCTAGAGAAGAATGTTACATATGGGACTAAGGAATTCCAGTTTCTGATGCACCATCCCAGTGTGGCTCTTTCCCCCTCTGCAAATGAGGAGGATAATTGTGCTACATTTCTGTTAAGTGCTTTGGGTTAAAATGTGTGAAGTGCCATCTATTATTGTGCTAAATGAGTTTATGTAAAAGAACATGTGTTATCATTGTCTTTTCTGTTCCAAAGTTAGTTTAGGATCAGTTCTCAGGTGTGTTTCTGGGCTTAGAAATCTTTTCTCTCATACATCTATAAGGTGTGGGCTTCTCACTCTCTCTGTGTCTGAGTACTTCCTGACACGCAAGCTGTAAGGAAAGGACAATTCAGAGTGTGCAGCAGCTGTATATGATACAGGCCATTGAAGTACAGAGGGGCTAAGTCAAATGCTTGGAGTTTCCCTGGGTGGTTAGTGTGAAGCAAAGTATGCAACTCTGGAAATGTGTTCAATCCTGGCAACCCTCCCTTGACCCTGCATGCACACACTCTCTCTCACCCTCTTTTTCTTTTCTTTGTTTTAAAGACCTTGATAGTTTCCTTCTTTTTGCATGCTGGCAGGTGAAAATCTTTAAAAATGGGTAAAAAGCCCATGTGGTTTTACTGTGATAGTGTTCTCCAGCACGCAGTGCAGCAGTGTACAGAAACGCCTGAGTTGCCAGCCTGTTGGCAGCGTGGTATGTGCCGGTGTTATTTCCCTGGGACAGAGCCTCATGTTGATGAAGCTGTCCTGCTTCCAGGACCCACGCTGGGTACCCTGTGTGGCTCTGCCCTGCGCCGTGGTACCCGTCCCATTTACTTTTTCAGAGATGGCTCAGTTTCTCTCTTCTGCCGCACTGAGTGCGGATATGCCTGGATAGGCTTCTATGCCCATGTCAGTCAAAGGGAAACTTGCTCTCACAGCATAATCTTAAGACTGTAGTTAGCTTGGCTGGGGTATTTCCCAGTAGTGTATGGCATATCAGGTGGGGGATCAGACCATCTCTGGGCTGTATCTTCCGCTGGGAGAAATCAGAAAAGCTCTGGAGCCTCCAGTGGGATTGTGTTGGATTTCACCTGCAGGGAATGTGGCGCATGCCCACATATTAACTTGTTACAGCGTAAGTGGAGGAGAGGATGAAGTCGCTAAGTTCCAAGTACTTCACTAAAGAAAGTAGAGAGGGAAGCAAAGTATCTGCTGATACTTTAAAGTGATAGGAAGGCCATCTTATCTTTCTCTAGTGCGTTTGTGTAAACACACAGTGGAGTTCAGTTGAGGTTAGCATGAAGGGCTGAATGTGAACGAACACATTGCCTCTTACAATGCCACCAAAGGGTGTATTCTCTTTGTATCCAGTAGCCCCTCTAGAGCATACTTCAGCTGACTTGTTTGTGATCAGTAAGATCTAGACATAACGTAGACCAAAATCTACCACCTGCTATGTTACTGGGAGGCGGCTCAGTATTGGATGACAGGCTTTTTAAAATAAAATAAAATGTCATTGACATACAATGAAGTTTTTACCACTGACCTGCCAATTTTGAGATGTGATGTAAACTTTAAATAAATATTTTGGCATGCAGCAAATTGGATCACATCTTCTCTTAATCTGTTTATTTACTTTGTTCACGCCAGGGTTGCCCTCCTCTCACCCTTATTTTTGAAGATCTCGGCTGTGTGCCTGGGTTTAAGCCAAATAGACAATTACTTGTTGGAAAGAGAAGATTTTTTTGTAAGCTTTCCAAGGTCTGTAAGACAGAAACATCTGCTGGAGTTCAAATCTGTAGTACTAAAGACTCATGGTGGCTGTTTATTCATGATTGTTTGCACATTCACATCACTGTAGAACTCTAAAATACTTGGTTTCTCTGTGATGGAGATAAGTCAGCCACTCTTTTTGCTACAGCAGGTCACATTCTTTTGCATCCAATTGGCTTACTCATTGCCTTCAGCAGAAATTAAATCTGTTGTAATGCTATGTTGTGCTTCTTACTAAAAGCCTTTCTCTCTTGTTTTTTAGAAGTCAGCTGTTTTATGCCAGAAATGCTACAGTGTTAAATTAAAAACATTGTACTATTAGCACAGGAACAATGAACAGAACAGGGAGCAAACATGGTGTTCCGTATGAATTTGCAAATGAGACCAGTCCTTTGCCTCAGCAACGTTTTGTCCTGGTTTTTTAAGGGACTGAGCGTTTTTACTTCTTGTTCAAACTGGCATTTCTGAAAATTAGGGTAGGAAAATGCTTTGCTGGTAGTGGTGCAAAAACCTGTGCCTATTAAGGGGTAAAATTCCAAAGAACTGGCGGTTGGGATGATCATCCTGTTGTTCAGAGGCTTAGCTGAAGTTTTTTTACTATTTCTCTTGGTTATCTTGCAAGCAGAGCCTTTCTGTATTCTCTGGTATTGTTGAAGCTCTGAATATTGTAAAATCAACATTAAAACTATTCCCAGAACTTCTGCTCTTGTCCTTGACTGCAGTCAGGCAACACAACAGCAGCCTTGGTGGTAAGTGGTGATGACCTAGAGCTGAGGGAGGAGGATAATAAATCAAACTGAGCATCAGAAGAGATATGATGTGTGAATTCTAGCTAGAGTGAAAATAAGGAGCAAGGGATCGGTTTTAAGCTAAGTTTGTTTTGAAGTTTGTATTTTTCTTGTTCCACCTTTGCTTCAGAATGGGGAGCTTTCTGGAAAAACACCTTTTATAGCATGAATGGGTTTGGAGCCAAAGTTGTGTCCCATTGAGCAAGACAGAACCACGTATGGATGCTCAACCTAGATGTAAATGTGCTGGGCTGCTGAGTGGTAGTACTATCCAGCTGCTCTGAGAGGCAGAGTATGTTCATGTAGGTGGAGTGTGGAGCCCTGCTTCTGGCTCCACCAAGGCTACTCTGCCTTAGTTGTAACCAGGAACTCTGGTTAGTTGGCCGGCATTTTTTGGGTGCCCTGTGACTGACTGGGCAAACTGCGAACAGGGGAAGAAGAGCAGCAAAAATATTCTTTCCCAAGGGTGACAGCACAACAACAACACCACCACCAGGCTAGTCTGGGGTGTCAAAGCTGCCTGGGTGGTGACATGCCGAGTAGTTGTCTGTCTGTACTGCATATTGAGTGGCTGCTGCCAATATGAGTGTATTGGTGTTAGTACAAAGCCGATCTCTCTCTTTCTGTCTCTCTTTCAGATACAGATGAATGCATGTTCAACAACGGTGGTTGCCAGCATGTTTGTGTCAACACTGTGGGGAGCTATGAATGTCGCTGTAAGGAAGGGTTCTTTCTCAGTGATAACCAGCATACGTGCATCCACCGCTCAGAAGGTACTGGCTGCTTCCCTCCACGCACCAAGCAGGCGTTTTTGACAGAAGCTAACTGCAAAATCTCTACAGCAGCTTCAAAAGTATTTTTAGGTTGAGTTTTTCAAAGCTGTGAAGGGTCTTGAAGTCCTCACTCGTTTTAAAAGGAACAGTGTGTCAGGATCTTCTAAGTGACTTTGAAGACTCTTTACATCCCTTCTGCCCCTTTGATCCCCCCTGTATGTCTGCAGTGTTGTGCTTGTTAAAGGCTGTACTGCTGTACTCCCAGTGTACGTCATGCTCTGTTGCGCAGCGAAGCTGTCCTGATGCAGGGAATGGCAACAACTTGAAGGACAGTGAATTCTGACCATTTCCGTTGGCTTTAGTTACAGGGCAATACCTGCATTACCTTCAGGTACCTTTTAGATTCCCTGTACAGTGTTTAGATTTCAGCTAAAAGATTTATTGTTTGTCAGCCCCAAAGGTGTTCTAATCACGTTCTTTGTTTTGAGTGAAACCTTTATGAAGAGACCTTTGAGAGATCAGAGAGCCTTGGATATCTAATTAGACATCAGATTGAGCAAAATTATTTTGGATGCCCTTAGGGAATACTTTAAAGTGGTTGCTCAGATCAGGGAGTTGTCCATTGAACTGTACAGTGAATATCTTACCAAGAAGTATTTAAAGCTGCAAAGCTTTCTTTAATCTAAGGCTTATCGTGGGCATGACTGTAAGAGGAATCTGAGCATGAATAAACAAATCTCACTTTAAAAATCCCCATAGTGAAGAGATCAACATTTATAGACATATATGGCCATCCACAGATGAGTGTGCTGAGGTGGCTGTCATCTGACGTAGCTGAATTGATCTTTTGTTTGAATTAAGAATTTGTATTCTCAGCTTCTCTGGTACTGGGCTTGGTCTCATGGGGGTCTACTGACGCATGGTGATTTCTCAGGCCGTTGCTCAGCTTGCCACTGCACGAGCTCAGCCAGGAGTGGGGACAAGCAGGAAGCCTGCAATGGTGGGGCAACGCATTTCCCTTTGTGTTGCCTTGCTAGCAGTGATGTGTGTTTGTGTGTGTGTGGATGAGGAATCTAAGGATGAAAATCAGTTGCTTGAAATCCTTGTCTTGTCCGATGCCAAGGGAGGAAAAACTTCCAACTCTTTTTACTCTTACTTGCTGCTACTTGAGTACATTCTACTCTCCTGAACTAACAGCAGCAGCATTTCCTGTCATTAATATTTGTTCCCTAAATTGTACCTTTGGAATTCTACCTCTGTTCTCTTATTTTTAAAGATGCAGTTAATTTTTTTAAACTTTTTGGCAAAGACGACCTTTTTTCCGTAATACCAAATTTCCACTTAATTTAGTCTTTTTTTTCTTTGAAAAAGAAAAGCAAGAGAAAAAAACATGCATTTTTTCCTAGAAACTACTAAATTAAATATATTTTTATGGATACCAGTCTTAAGAAAAATGCCCTTACTGTTTTTGCCTGAAATGCTTTTTTCTTCATACCAAAATACAGAAGTGTTTGTTTTGGTTTTTTGAAAAGCCGTTTTTTCAGGTTATCATGCTGTGACTGTTCCCCTCCCACCTCCCCCCCATTACTGTGAAGAAGCGCTCCACAGATTCCCCACTTTTTTTTTTTCTTAGGTGGGCAGGTCTGTTGTAAGCCAAATCTCATTGCTTTATCTTTTCCCTCGCTTTGTTCTCCACTTTTCTGTTCATCGCTAGGTCTTCTATTCTCTGCCTTGTGTATGCATCTCTCAGTGTATATACTTTATTAGTTCTCTTTTGAGACCTCACAGCATTGGTCTAAACAGCATTTGGTACCTACTGCCTAGACCATCTATTCAGTTTTGCTGCTTATCTGTAGTATAAGGGAGTATTTCCTTCTCTGTTTTCCAGCCCAGTTAAGAGAGTGCATACATTAATGCTTGAGAGACCTTCCTGGTGGTCTGCAATACTGGCCTTTACATACACAGAAGAAGAGTGAACTGGAGTTGAGATAGGAGGAACAGAGAGGCTTGGGGCTGTTGTGTTCCTCCTGATGACCATTGTAACAGACGAGCCTAAGAGTCCTCTGCCCTTCCAAGTTCATCTACAATTATCCTCTAGGTTCCCTGTCACCTACTGTGACATGGGACTCAAGGTCCAGTAGCTATTAAAGGAGAGTTTGATAATTAAGGTTGAGTTTTCAGCTGATATGACTGTGTTGGTCTGAAGCACAGGGGTGCTCTGAGTGGCTTGATGGTTCTGCCTAGCCCCTGCTTAAACCACAGGAACTTGGAGTGTCTTGGGAAGTTGCACACAATTCTATTTTTTACCTTGGCTGTCTACTCTGAATGAGCTCTTCTTCATCTATATGTGAGAGAACGGATTTACCGTGGGAGGCTGTTACAGTGGCTGGCAGGGCAGCCATGCACATGTAGCTTGTTTCTGTGTTTAACTTGCTCCATATTAGACAACAGAGAAATCTGAAGGAAAACAGAGCTTTTCATGAGTAAGTATGTAGTACGTCTTGTGGTTGCTATTGCTATGGATGACAAATCTTGCTACTCTCCCTTGTGGTATTTCACAGTCATAGCTATCTACTTGTTGGGCTGAATCAGTGGGAGCGAATTGGACCTGCAAGATGAAAGCCACGCTTGAAATCACTGTATGGACTGAAAGCTCGTACACAGGGGAACATCTCAACTGTTGCTCTTGGAGTCCTCCTGACTGCGGAGAACAGTGATAACTAGAACGCTTTTTGGAAAAAGTTGCCTTAACACAAAGATGTAGAAAGCATGAAAAAAGACCAGCGTGTTCCTGTTCCGCTGGCTGGGCTGATGCTTCTTGCCATTTGGCTATTAGAGGGTGCCTCTGAGAGTCTCTGGCACTTCTTTGTATCCTCTCCCTCTGTGCTATTGAGCACCTGTTTGAATGTGCCCTAAATGGAGCCTTAATGTTCTTAGCAGATTGGTGGTGATGTCCCTACATCTTCTGTGTAAAAAAGACAAAGATTTAAACACAGGTCATACATGTAAGATTAATTTAACGTGACCTGATAGGGAAATACCGTGCTGGCTTTTTGCCGGTGTCTTGCCAGTGACAGGAGTGCTCAGATCTCACTGAAGTTTTCTGGGTAACTTCACAAAGGTCCAGTCATCAGAAAGGACTCATCTGGCTTGGGGTCTGCTAGGCCAGGTAGGCATTGGATTCAGCTCCCTTGGCTGTGAGTGTGGTGATCAAGAGACTCATCCATCGCAAGACACTTGTGTGTCAGTAGGGCAGGGTCTCCTGCAAGAGAAGTTGTGTGTCTTGGAAGCATGTGGTGGGATTTGACCAAAATTTGTTTGGGGTTTGGTTCTGGACCACAATCTGCCATTGCAACAGCTCTGGAACACTGTGACCCGTGAGACTTTGTGTCTATGAAGGAGTTTGCAGGCACACAGCATTTGTGGTTTTACAGACATTTCTTTAATACAACCTTATAAAATGGGGCTGAGTAGAAATCTTCTACCACCTTTGGAAACAAGCAGCAGCTTCATAGTAAATGCTGGACTGTGTGGATGTATGTATCTTCTATGAAACACTGTCTTTTGGGTAGATTTTGGTGGGTTTGGTCATGTACCTTGTTACAGAATGGGTACTTTGTTATTAAGATGTGCCCTGGTTTGGGAAGTGGAATTTTAGCTTTCTGTGGAGACCCGATTGAATTCTGCTCACTCAGAACGGAGCAATCCCAAATTGAGCATTTAAACCGTTTGTCTGATGTCAGTGAACTTTACCAAAGTACTTGCTTTAACTTTCCTCTTTGGTAGCTCAGCAGAGACAAAAAAAATAACTTTGTTAACAGAAACTAAGCTGCTAATTCTCTTAATGCTTTCTAATGCCTCTGAGCTAACAGACCAAATCATATTGCGTGCTTAAGAACAGAAATGTCACAAAGCCACAAGAGTTAATGAGCCTAATTTGTGGCCTCATAGGTTGTCCTGTTCCTTGACTGACAGCACAATAATGGATGGCAGCTTTCTTGTGGGCTCCTTGGGCTGTGTCTGTGTGCTGCAGGATTTGAAGTGTCATTGTCTCCTTAGACTTCTACAGTCCTCACTGTGGGAAAGGAATCAAAAAGCCAGTAGAGCAGAATAATCTCTAGGCTCTGCAATATCCATTCTTTTGTTGCTTAAAGCTGTCTTAATAGAGAAAGGGTGCTGTAGCGTGTGCTTCAGATGGTGAGAATAGTCATGTGCAGAGCAAGGATCTAACTGAAGTGTAGTGGAATAATGATGACAAGCTGACCTCTGCTTGCCAATACAGTGGTTTTGTTTCATTTAGCAATAAGGCTGCAAAAAGGGCTATGTAAGTTTAAAAAAATATGTAGGATGTGGAATTGTTCACGCAGTCCCTTTTTAGCAGCCCGATCACCCTTTTCATTCTCTCTCTCATTGTGCATCTGCTCAACTCAGTAGAAGTTCACTGAGGTAGTGTGGGATAAGCCCTGGCAGCCAAAGTATGCTACACTGAGTCTTCTCAAATGAAGTGTTCTTGCCAAGAAGAAAGAGTGTTTTGGTGTGACGTGTCTTATGAAAGCCAAATGCACCAAGGCAGAGCGTTTGATGACGAAGGTGTGCTCTCAGTGCACCTGAGGAGAGCATTCAGTTATCTTCTCTCCCAATGTTGTTGCAGTATAGAAGACTTCAGCAAAAATTTGTGGTGTACTGTTAGAAGAAAAACTATTCTTTTAATTTGATCTAACAGTCCTATTTAATAACTCAGCCAGCTGCTATGTAATTTTAAGTTGTGTGTGTACAAGTTGTGTTACCACCTTGCCAATGGCATTGATGTAGCTGAACCATGGAGCAAGGTGAAAGAAGTTTTTACAATAATTCTAGGAACAATTCCTCCCTGTTTAATAGACTAACTTTTTTCAAAGGCCAGACAAGACACTCTGGCAGTCATTGAGTGGTGGTGCACGAACAGCTTGTAACTGTCAGAGACAAAAATGACAGGATTTTTTTAGGAGGTGCACCAAAAGAAAGTAAGTCACAAGTGTTGTGTTGCTTTTTCATTTGGTTAAAGCATGCACTGGCACTAAATTCTGTCCAGCTGGGAAGGTGTGCAGAAATACAGAACATTGTGATAGTCCCCAGTGGGGTTATTTTGGGAGGTGTTTATTGGAATTGAGGGAAAAAAAAAAAATGAAAACAAAATGGTTAACAAAAAAGAGGATTGACATACAGCATGCATACAGTCTGCATGTCTGCCTGGTTACTACTTGGTCACAGCTGATGTAGGTTATGACTTTGGGAATCTGCTTTGTTAGGCCAGTAATTGAAATAGGGGTAACTTTTGTGACTGTCGGCCTAGGCATTCCTGTGTCTGGTGGCTACTCTTTTAAGCAGAGAAATAAGAACTTCACTTTAGGCTTTGATCTTGCCAGGTGTCAGCCACCTTGCAATTTTTATAAAAGAAACGAGGGGGTTTTATAAATGCTGGTATAAAGTGAGAGCACTGGGTGAGAATGCAGATGCTGTACAAATCTAGGGATGTTGCTTTTTGACCTTGCACTCAAAGAACATGGGCACAGAAAAGATCACAGATGGAGAAACCTTGGGGCCGTTGACTTTGCAGGATTGGGCTTTCTGCCTTTTTCCTGTTTGTGAGCTTGTACTTCTTGTCCTACCACTGTAGAGTCTTCCCAGAAGTAGCAGGCTATTGTCTGTGTGTGTATTGAACTGACTTTATCTGACTGTTGCCTGCACACAGAGATGCTGAGGATGCTGATGCACTTGTCCTGTTTTGCAGAAGGCATGAGCTGCATGAATAAAGATCATGGCTGTGCCCACATCTGCAGAGAAACGCCCAAAGGAGGAGTTGCCTGCGAATGCCGACCAGGATTTGAACTGTCCAAGAACCAGAGGAGCTGCATTTGTATGCAACATTCTGCATATGCTTATGGTTTCCCAAAGTGAACAAATAGTGTTCTGTTTGCAGTGATATGGGATTTGGTATGTTATAGCTAAACTGGGATGACACGCCTAAATTGTGTGCATTTGAATTAAACTAGAATCACTGGCTTTGCTGGACGCTATCACACCAGTCTATTGGTTGCCAAAGTATCTGTAGTTTGGGAGTTGCACCATCATTCATAATGACGGGAAGTCCAGCTCCACAAGAGAGCTCTGCAATGTTTCAGTCTCGCAGCGTTCTTCAGGAAAGGGGCATGTTAGGAAGGTGTATTGGATGGTCAAATGGAGACAAAATTGGACGCTGTCTTTCAAAGATGCTGGAAGTACTTGTGAGGTGTAACATATATTTTCTTCCTAGTAACATGTAATCACGGAAATGGTGGCTGTCAACATACATGTGATGATGCTGATAATGGGCCTATTTGTGGATGTCACCCCAAGTACATCATGCATGTGGATGGGAAAACCTGCCTGGGTCAGTATACAGTGGAGGGAAGTAGTTTTCTGTTGATGACTAACTCTGGAGTGTGGTGTGGCATTGCTGTGTGTGCATGATTAATGCTCCTCATAATAGTATGGCTAGAAAATGTCAAGGAATCCAAAACCAAGAAACCTGCTAGTGCACGAGTGAGTTGGTTGGGTCCAGGCAACTTATGCTTCCCTATATAAGTAGCTACCTAAAACTACTGCAGCCTGTAATTATCACTGGTCCCTCTGAAGCCCAAGGCCTGTCACTAACCAAAGAAGATTCCCTTCCCTCTAGGATATTGTAGGTTCAGTTTCTTGTATAGCATGAGCCAGAGAGTGTAACCAAGCAGTACATCTGTTAAAACCAGAACTCTGAATTCAATTAAAGTACAATTTTGCAAGGCAGTTATCCAGTAAAGAAAGCACTTACGGTTTATAAACTCTTGCGGTCTCTGGAAGAGTTTGTTGTCTGTTGATTGAAATCAAATGCTCAGGCGTAACTGGCTGGTCCTTGTATTAGTCCATGATAGATGATGATAGTGTGTCTTAACAGAACAGTTCATGACAGTTCAATTAGTTCTTTCATCTTCTTGCTGTTTGCCACATCTGTAGCACATCTTCCGTTTTGTTAAGAATACTGAAGCAAACATAGGTTGTAAGGAAGCAACAAAAGCAAAGTATTCTCATGGTTTTGACTGAAGGGTCTTCATGGTTTTCATTATTACTTTCTTTTTTGAAAAAAAATTATTTCTGCCTAGTCAGTTCAGACGGTCTCTGATAATGCGTGTAATGCAGCTGTTTGCATGTGTGTACGTATTGGATATCAGATAAGGCTTCTGGCCAGGGCATCTTTACTCATTTCCTTTTTTTATGTTCCTTACAGAGAGGGAAGAGGCTGCTGTTGAAATTTCTGAGGGAAACACTACAGCAGGAGCTGACGTGGACAAGAGGGTGAAGCGACGGTTGCTTATGGGTAAAAGTGCTTATCCAAAATAATTTTGCTGTTTGCTGAAACCTTTTAGATTGAAGAATTGGGTTTCTTTTTGTTGTAACCATCATAGCTCTGGGCTGAATTCTGCCTGAGATGCTCCGATCCCTTTTAAGGAAGTAATATTATTCCATAATGCATAAGAAACTATGTACATTGTTTGTGACGGTCAGTAGGAGGTGTCAGGAACTTGCCCTTGAAGTAGTGTATGTTTCCATGGTTCTAATTCATCATGGGAATGCGGTACAATCCCTTCTGTGCTACAGTTTTAGCCAAGTGATTGTGGAGGAAGCAGTGTTTTACCTGCTTCTTTTCAATCGAAAGTATACTTCTGCATGGAAGAGAATTGGGCCCAGTGGTGGATTGCATCTACAAGGGCACGTTAGGATCTTATTCTTCCTAGAGGTGTTCACATCTGGCCCAGAATGCCAGCCTCTGAGGGTCTGTCACTACTGGGAAGGCACTGGCATGAGAAACAATCACTGTGGTCTCAGGGCAGCTGGGTCAGTGGATGTCGGCCTCTCAAAAGCCCTTACTCCAAGCAGTCAGGGTGATTTACTGCGTTTATTGGTATTTGCCACAGAAGTGACATGCAGCATGGACGCTGAGGAAGAAACTACCAAAAGCATGGGGCTAGCTCTGAGCTCCTGAATCCATATTTATACATCTAAATGAATAGCCTCATTTTTAAAAAAATGACATTTCTATGGAAAGAGGAAGAAAGAAGAGGTACTCTGTCTTCAAGTGGAAGCTGGACACAGCCTCCCAATATTGAATGTGAGATGAAAGACTGGGAGGGAATAAACCAGTAAAGGTCTCAAAACTTGAGAATAAGTAGCGTTTACCTGATGCTGCAGAAAACTAGGAGACAGAGCTAGAAAGAGAGGATTTCAGAAAGCAGATGTGGAAAATGATTTTTTGCGGCACTCTGAATCAATATGTGCTGGATAAAATTGCATTTGTCTGGCCAATGAAAGGGTGGTTTGACTGAGGTGGCTAGACCGACTACAAGAAGATGAATGCCAAAGAGTGAGTTATTTCTGTTTAGTTGGATGTGAAGAACTGTATTTTAAGGGTGTTTGCTAGAAAGGTTTGGTGAGATTTAGACATAGTTTGCATAGGGGGAAGTTAGAAGAACATTAGGGTTGAGATGGCACCTGGATTACAAGCCTGAAGGAATGCCCAGTGTGAGTGTAATCCACTATGACTTGGGAGCACAGGCAGCATGTGAAGGTGTGTTGGGAGGGATTTAAGAAAACTAGTTCAGTAGTGCTGAGTGTAACCAGGTGTTTGAGCATTGGTGGGAAGTGTCAGAGGATCAGCCATGATTGAGTGTGGGCATGAGGAGACAGACTGACAGGAACAGATTCATCATCGAGGAGCAGGGATTTGTGTTTAAGGACAAGAATATCCAGAGAAAATATGTTAGTTTGTAGAGTCTCTGCAATAGATGAGGCGGGGATTTTGCCAACACATATATTTAGTAGTTGCTCATGTATACTAGACTAAATGTGGTTGAATAACAGCGTACTTGGGTCCGTGCCTTGTATTACATGATGTTTCTTGTTACCATTGTAATATCCCTGAGCAAACTTCAGCTTTATCTTGTTGGCTAGAAACGTGTGCAGTAAATAATGGCGGCTGTGATCGTACGTGTAAAGATACATCCACTGGGGTTCACTGCAGCTGCCCTGTTGGATTCACGCTCCAGTTTGATGGGAAGACGTGTAAAGGTGAGTTTTATACTTGTAGACATGTGCGTTACCAACACCTTGATGTAAGGTATTCATCTCCAAATGAAGGTAATCCAGTGTCCAGAGGAAAGCCAGTATGTGTAATCTGACCTAAGAAAAGACTGCAGTCAGGGGTAGACACGGTTTCTATCGCGTCAGGTACATTGTGTGCAGAGAATCAAAGCTGCTCTGCCCTCCCCCTCACCACTTCCACCCCTCCTGCCAAGATGGCTTCATTTTCTACAGACGAGGGTTGGTAGAAGGTAATACAGGTCTGTGGTAAAGTAGAGGTCAGTACTGGGAGAGGCAGGCTTATAGGTTCTTACAGGCATGCAGTTCAATAGTCTGCTATTCTACCCACAGTCAGCTGAGTATTAGAGCAGTTTGTAAGTAAATACCAGTGTGTAAACAGGGAAGTGTGAGTAGAATTACTTATGCTGGTCCAAGCATGGTAATGATAATTAGAGTACTGGAAAGGAGCAAAGAGACATGTAGGTTGTATATTAGAATACATTTTCCAGTAGTTAGATATTAAGACTGTTCTGCTAGGCAAAAATGATGGAATCCCCATGCCTGAGTCAATTAATACTAGATAAAGAACTCATTCTAATGTTGGCATGAAAAGGACAGAGTAGCTCAGGAAGTCTCCTCTGTCTGAGATTTCTGCAGGGCTTAGGAAGAGGAAACTAAGAGGATTTTTAAAAAGCGAAAACCTGTTAGAGAGTATTTAAGTCAAAGTGTTTCCAAACAGAACTTAGGGAAATGGTCTTTTGTGAATACATGTATCCAAATGTAAGGGACAGCAATACGTTAAATAAAAGCAAATAACATTGTGATGGGGCTGAATGGGCCAGATCGTTCTTAAGAGCTGGATCTGATCTTCCTTAAAATTTGTAGTAGTCTCGTTAGATTTTGTTTCTGGGCTTCTCCAGCCAATTGGACGTGACTGTTTTCTGGATCTGGCAGTGGAAGTATGTTGAATGTACTGTGTTTATTTGCTGAAGCACGTTTTTTTTTGTTACAGATATTGACGAATGCCAGTCCAATAATGGAGGCTGCGATCATTTCTGTAAAAACACTGTTGGCAGTTTTGATTGCAGCTGCAGAAAAGGATTTAAATTATTAACAGATGAGAAGTCTTGTCAAGGTATGTGCACTGGAGAGGCAACAGAAGTAGAACAAATCAGCGTGGCTTGGACATCCACTACAATGATGTAGTGATAATGGACTCCAGAATAATTTCCATGCCTCAGTTTTGCAGTGGTGTTTGGTTTTTTTTTCCTTTCTGAAACAGCTGTTGAGTTAATAAAGTTGGCTTGATACTCTTGTAGGAGGTATGTTTAATGGCACAGTGAACTATTATCTCAAAGCAACAGAGATAGCATCATATTAAAAAGCTCTTTATGAGGATAATGCTCCCCCCCCCCCCCCCCCAAATGATCTTAAAATAATTTACAGGGAAAAATAGACAATATCTCTCTGTTCATCTTACTGACTAGTTCACCATTGCAGTGAAATTATTTTTTCTTAATGAGACATTTAGATGCCATGTAGACAGACTGAAATCACTATTCCCTAAAACATCATAGAAGCATCTGGTTTTTAGGATGACATGGATTTCTCCTGTGAGACTTTAAAAGCATATTTACTTTTCTATATAATGGTTTGTACATACAGAGTTAGCAACCCTGTTTAAGCTGCTTAAATACATTAAAATGTAAAGATCAAAATGGTCTGTGGTTTTGGAAAAGCTACAGTATGAAACAATGTGAAGCCAATCAGCCAGTTGGAGGTGAATAATTCCATCTCCTAGACAACCAGCTGACATTAATGATGAATTTTAGAAAGCTGAACTGATCAACAGAAAATATTTTTGACCTGGGGTTTTGGTGCATTCTTATCCTTTTTAAATCAGACAAAGAAGGACCAGTATTTGTATGGAATAAACCTTACTATAAAAACACAAGATTTTAAAGATTTTTTTTTTTTTAATGGAATCTGTTTATGAATGTATTTTAAAGACTTCCATCTCCCTTTTGTCCCTGTCACTTCTGTTGCTTACCCTAGATTAAAAGTTTCAAAAGTGGTATCTTGAAGTGTACCAAAGCCCAAGAAAAAAGACTGATGTAATGTGTGAGTGATGTTGATGTGAACTTTTTTGTATCTTGCAGTGTTCTTACATGGCATGCATAATATGCTAGCAGAGAAGTTTTAGGTGCTTTTGATGGTATAATAACATTCAGGGCCTCAGAAAGTGATGGGAATTTTACGATTTTACCGTTAATTCACTGAGATCACGATGAGGCAATTGTACTAACTATACTTTACAAAGAAGATGTGTGCAAAATGATTGTAATGCCAAGGAAAACTCTCTGGAGAAAACAGATATCTGAGCAACTTCTAGAGACACATATTAAAGTCCAAATATACAGTATAATGGATCTGTGGAAAAATTCACCAAATTATTCCAGTCTTCAGGTGTATCTCGGAGAACACGGCAATTTTCAGCAGACTTAAATCAGGCACTGTATATTCATATAGAGTTAAAAATGTGGCCTTTGCTTTCATTTATGGGGAAAAAACAAAGGCAATACTTTCTTCTATAAATCTATTTCTGCAGACCTTATGTGGACTTTTCTTAAAGAAATAAGAGTTTTGTCAGCATTTTTTTTTCTCGCATAGAATAGAAATAATTTGTTTTAAATATAATTGTTAAAAATGTAGCAGCAGTTTTCGTGTTTGCCAAGAAAAAGCTTGTTTGGCAAACTAATTGTTCTTATAAAAAGTTGTCATTTCATTATGTTACATTATTTGCTTTAAAAGAATTTGCTTAGTTTACATAAATCTGTACATCTCTGTGTCCAACTTTGTTAGCTCATCAGCGCTCCCTTGTCAGGCTGAAAGATACTGATGTATCCCTTTAAAACTTGCAGACATTGATGAATGCTCTTTTGAACGGACATGCGACCACACGTGCATCAATCATCCAGGCACCTTTGAGTGTACTTGTAACAAAGGATACGCTCTCTATGGCTTCACGCATTGTGGAGGTGAGTTATAAAGAGACATTACAGGCCGTGCTGATAGAGTGCTGTTGCCACAGGTCTAATTAGTGTCTCTGCAAGACGCAAGCCTGTGTATATACAGTAGGCATATAGAGTAAATTTTACTCTTTGCCATGATAAGGAGACACAGCAAAAGTAGAAACTAATCCTGCTTATTTCTGTCTTTGCTCAAATGATTCTCCCTTCCCACCCTGCATCCAGAAGGCACCTGTGACTACTAGAACAAACTGATGCGTCTTGCACCTAGATATGAAAGCCGTAATTTGATAGATTTTTCACATGCAGAAGTGTCATTGACTTCAATGAAAAGTCAGTGGAACAGGACTTAAAGAACAGGAAGCTCTGGATGACTTAGAAAATTACAGTTTTGCAGTTTGCCCTTGTGTGTACGTCAGATCCTCGTGTGACGTAGATTGGAATTTAGCTGAGGTAGTACCACTGATTTACATTGGCCAAGATTAATACTCTTAAATCTTTTACTTCTTTGATACAAGAAAAGTTCAAGGAAAGAGAAGGATGTTCACAGAAGCCCAATGTGTGTTGTGTGAATATTTCTGCAACAAATTCCCAGAATTAACATGAGGAAACATGAATAACTGGACACTAAATGGAATTAAACGTGTTTATATAAGCTCTAGGCAAGACCTTACTGACTCCATATGCTTACTTAATGCTGAGTAAGACCTATTTACTACTGAGGCAGAATGAGCACATTTGAACTTTGAAATAACAATTCAGAGATCTCTATATGCCTGATCTGTTCTAACCTCTGCCTCTAGAAAGTCTGCAAAGATGATTACAGGGCTACAGAATCAATGTTTTATCCTGAGGAACAGGGGAACCTGTCTGAATGGGGAGTAACACTATTTCTGTGTTCTACTTGCCAAAAGAAATCTTTTCTCATTAATTCCTCTGCATTAATTCCATTTCTTTTGGCCACCAGTGAGGGAAAGGAACTGTAATTTTTCCGTTGGCTGCTAATTGTCCCCTTCATATCATGCTCCTGTGCAGATGATGATGTTAATCCGTGTACCATAGTAAGTCCTTCATGTACTGGCAATCACAGGCTGTCTCAAAGCTGGTAGGGATACTGAGTGCACACCTTCTGACCTATATGGAAGAAGTCAGTAAGTGCTGGACATAAAAGGTTGCTATTGCATGCAGCATCCTACCAAAAGATCAATGAAAACCAAAGATTTGGGCTGATTTTGTGGTATCTTAGGCAGCAGTACCAATTTAAGGTGTTCCCTTCTTTCTCCATTATTCCTCTGCTGCTCATTCCTACCCCTGCTGTCTCAGTTCTGTTAGTAGCATGTTTTTCCCCTGAAACCAGCTCAGTTTTGTAATCTTTTTCACAGCATTTTCTACCAAATTGTTACTTGTCTAGAGGGGGGAACAAATGGTTGGGGAGAGCAGTGACAAGAACTTGTATTACCACTGAGAAAAGTGCACGTAAAAGTGGGTACCCTCAGTTGCACAAACTTTCTGGGACTCACGAGAGATTTCTTGATGGCAGCTTTCTAGGTTTATGTATAATTGCCGTAAAGCTACTGGAGACAAGTGAAGCAGTCATCAGGGTGGATCTAAGAAGCAGAGACACAGAACTTTGCATTTCCCTTTGTTGAAATTCATGAGATTCCTGTCGGCCCATTTCTCCAGCCAGTCAAGGCCCCTCTGAACAGTGGCACAACCATCTGGTGTATCAGCCACTCCTCCCAGTTTTGTATCATCTGCGAACTTGCTGAGGGTGAACTCTTGTCCCATCGTCCAGGTTTAATGAAGAGGATAAATAGTATTGGCTCCAGAATTGACCCCTGGGATACACCACTGGTGAATGGTATATTCTGCATCAGCAAGCAAGTTTGCACCAAAGGCAGTATGTTGTGTTCTCAGTAGTTTCTCCTCCTCTTGGCATTTATTGGGCGGGGCAAGGCCCCAAAATTGGATAATTGGCCAAAAGGGACAATGGTCCTATTTGCCCACATGGAGTCAAGTAGTGTTCCATAGCAGCTGTATCTAGCTGAGCACTTTGGAAGATTGATCGGTATGAATCCTGTCCATATCACCTGTCTTTATTCCAAATTAGAAATATTAACTAACCAGACACAGTGCAATGCAGATTTGATTCGGTCTCCTTTTCTTTGAGTTAATTTGTTGTCATATTGCTGAGGCTGTGTTTTGTTTTGGTTTGTTTGTTTGTTTCTTTTAATTATGTGGTTTAAGGACATACTTAACATCTCCCCTCTGATAACATTTGATCAATTTTGACATTTATCAAGGAATTTCCATGAAAACAAAACTATTTCAAGGTGGGTGTCCAGATAGCGTTCCTAAAATCTTTTACAAACCCTACTAAGCAGTATTTGTGTACGTGTTTACCTAGTGGAGTTAGAGTACAGAATTTTGGCAAGAGTAACTTTTAAAAAGTATTTTTACCTTTCCTCTGTAGATATTAATGAATGTAGCATCAACAATGGTGGTTGCCAACAACTGTGTGTGAACACACTGGGAGACTATGAATGCCTGTGTCACTCTAACTACAAATTACACTGGAATAAAAAGGATTGTGTTGGTAAGGTGCCTAGTAAACACATTTCTACTTCTGATGTGTCTGATGGCCATGTGGTTATAGTCAAATCTGAAAATCTCAATCTGTCCAGTTAAGTGGTATGAGTCATCGTTCCCAGTATTCTGCTTTACTTTTTAGTCAAGCGTGATGGTACTGATGTTGAAACTGGTAAAAACAAGTGGAAAAAAAAAAATCAACCCAAAACAGGAGATACTTTGAGGGATTTTGATGCTTTCTTTCCTGTGCTTTTATCTAGCTCATTCTTCTATTTCCTTTTGTTTCTCTGCATGACAAGGTTTGCTGATGATAGCTTTACCTGAAAGGAAATGACTTATGTTGTGTGATCTTCTAGTGATTTTATTTTGCTTTGATTTTCCTGTCTAAACAGCATATTAATTGTGTGGGTGCTCTCAGGTACCACCTACAAACGCACCTGCATGCTGATTTATTAGTAGGGTGTATGTAGATGTTTTACTTCTCCCGTGAGTATTTGTTTTATCCTATTTAGAGATAAAGGGTCCCTTGCCTGATAATATGTCACCCAGGGTATTGCTGCACTGCATTAAGAGTGGTGGGAGTGACAGATGCTTCTTAAGTTGCTCTTCGGATGTTCAGGTATTTTCTGGTAAGTCAAAAACAACAAAAACAAGCATATGATTCTGTAGAGAGTGTAAGAGTAGCAAGCCTCCTAACCCTCGTGGAAGCCCCGAGAAGTAGACAATCAACAGGGACCTTTCCTCTTTCACTATAGATAAAGGACTATATCCCTGCCAGTGTCCCAAGAAAGCCTCCCTTTCCTTGTCTTTTTATAACCACTCTACCCTCAGATTCCCTTCTCATGACAACTGTCTTTTGGAAGCTGGGGAGGACAGGGCAGAATTCTCCGTGCTCCCTGGGCCATTTCTTAATTGGCCCCAAAAGCTGCTGCTGAATGGGGTGAAGACATTCCAGCCCTGCGTGGGGTCTGAGATTTTGCCCGCACAGCCCCTCCACCCCACCGGACACAGCATGCAGACTTGGCCAGTGCTTATGGGACAGATGCTGCTGTTCGTCCTGAACCCTTTAACTTGCTTAGGAAGAGATAAGCTCTAATGTGGAGTAGTTTATGAAAAACGCTGTTGAAAAAGGTGAAGATATTGATGCCGATCAACAAATTAAAAATGTCTTTTATACTGCAGGAGTCTTCAGTCTGTGCACAGTGCCTGTGTCTTTACTGTCTGTCTGTATGGTCTGTCTGTTAGGAACACAAGATGCCTACACCCTCACCTGTGGCAGGTCATCTCAGCTTAAGAAAAAGCAGCAAAATACAAATGCATCCAGCTGGCTGGGTAATCACTACATTTACTGTTGCATGATTTGACCGATTTCTTTTTAATAGATGACTGTGAAATAAGGGTGTTTGTGTTGACTTTCTATTTTCCCTCTTCATTATACTCCCTCTGTTTTTTCTTCCTCTTCCTTGTGATTGCAGTTCATGATTACAGTAGGAAATTCCCGTTGTACTGCTTCATCAGCATCACTCAAACTAAGACTTAAAAATAAGGAAAGAAAAAAGATCAGTAGTGAAATAAACGGCTAGGCCAGGAGTGTCATGCCTCTTTTTTGTCATCCAAACTGGACAGTGTTGGCAACATACAATATGTTTAGGTTGAGCTGTTGGGCAGTAAACTTTAGAAAGCATTTAAAGCTAAATAGACAAGACGTGCTATTTTATATAGACATAAACTACTTTCTGAACTGGTTTGACATATCTCCTTTGATTTCAGATAACCTTTATTTGATTTACCCAACAGCAAATCTGGACTTGATCTCATTCTTCTTTTTTCTTTTTTTTTTTTCTTTTTCTTTTTTTTTTTTTAATAAAATCTATCACACTTTGTTCCAATTCCGGTTGTGAACCAGCTTCACAGCAGGAGGAAGCTGGCATCTCTTTACATTTTCTGTGATGACCGCTTTTTCACTTGATATCAGCGTATTTTTTGATGTCATCATTATGATGTGACATTAGGATTATCTAAATTTTCTATTTCTTTTTTAAAATAACATGTCATTGTTTCTTCCTGAAGATACTTCAGCCATCAAGATAAGCGTAACCTTTAAATTAAATGAAGGAAAATGTAGTTTGAAAAAGACTGAGATGTTTCAAGAAGGTCTGGAACAGATGATACCAGGTATGAATATAAAAATGCAGGTAAGCAGATTAGAGCCATAGCTCAGGGGTTAAGTGCTTTCCAGATATGAAGTACACCATCAGCAAAGCATAGAGGACTGCAAACTTTCCACTCTTCACTGACTGCATGAATCGCACTCCTTCCCAACCATGATTCTTGCAATGGTTATTTCAGATCACAGGGCTTCCCTGTGACAACCTTACGGTCTTGCTAGGAAAGCTCTTCTCCGTTTTTGTTTGTACCACTGCCAATAAATTCTCAGTAAAATCAACCATTCTTTTGATTTCTTCCTTTCCTTTCTCTCTATCCCTTCTTTCTGTTCTTTCCTTTCTCACCTGCTCCTTACTGTCTGATGCCTCAGTGAAGAATCTCCCGGTCTTTTATGCTGACTCATTGCCAAAGGGTTATTCCTCCTTTCTCTTGTCTTCCTTGTATACTTCAGCAACCCCAGATGGACACAGTGAGGTCAGCTCTTCCGTCTGTTCCAAGGCAGAAAGTATTGCCTGGGAATTTACAAAGTCAGCAGAAAATGGGGAGGAGTACATTGTACTTTTTTTTTTTTTAAAAAAAAAAAAAAGGAAGCTGGGGGAAGAAGTCACTAAACAATATGATGAATCAGCATGTCAGTTTGTTTGTCCTTAGAAGAGTAACAGTGAGAAACTACACTAGATGCTCAGTGAAGAGTTATGTATTCCAGAACCAAAGCTTATTCTGTGTGTTTTCTTTAATTAAACCTTATTTGCTCATTGAAACCTTGAAAATGGTCTCCAAATGTCCTGTGTATGCAGCCACTACTTAATTTAAACACCATTATAAGTTAACACGTTTTTCACATGCGTGCAAAATTTTTTCCCTCGAGTGGCCTGCCTGGTGCCATGGTTTTAAGATGCTTTGCATAGTGCAAAGGCAAATCATTAGAATCTGCTAACAAAACCCAGGGGAACTGGGCTGGGCACTGCAGCCAAGCTCTCGTCCTAGCAGTGAATCGTGCCTCAGCCCTGCTGCAGTGCTAGAGTCTCAGCCTGATCGTACGTCTGTAGGTGCACTGGACTCATGGTTCTATGGGAAGAGTGTACCAGTTGAGAAGGTGGCCAAACTGTTTGTTTACTGGCATGTGGAGTTGATCATTTGCTCCCCTTTAACTCTTCATGACAACATATGCACTGAGCACTAGTGAATGTTCAATAACATAGCTGGCCAAGCTTTTGCTTCCTTTAATTTTGTTCATACAGAGAGACATAATTCAGTAATGGAGAGCTTCCACTATGTAAACCTAACATGCAGCTCTGGCAAGAAAGTTCATGGACCCCTCAGTAGACTGACAGCGACTAGAGAAATTTTTATCACTGCGGACTTTGAGCTTGAAACAAGCCGAAAGGAGGTGACAGGTTGGTTGGAAAATAATCCAAGGTGCGGTTTGAAGCTTCTTGCCGTTTGCTCCTTAATTTCTGTATTTTTCACTTCTATCTGTATGCAAAACAATAATAAAAAGTATCTCCTGTTTTGAAAATGAATTTTACTGCTTCAAAAAGAGTGAGGGATGGGGATAATTTCAAAGCAAAGAGCTGCCCACAGATTAAAGTCTCGTGGTCTCGTTCATTTTCTTCTAGCCTGGTGGTGTTGTCCTTAAGGATTTCAGACTTGTTCACAGAAGTTGCTTTCTCAGCGATTTGCATTGGTTGGTCTTTTGAATTGGGTGGATTTTTGTGCATGGTCACTTATAGCACCTTTCACCCTTGATACTTTTCAGACACATGTGATGTGCGCTGTGCTCGGAAAAAGACTGAAAAGAGGTTCCGTAAAACCATTCGAACCTTACGGAAGACAGTCAGCAGGGACCAGTTCCGCGTTCGCGTCTCTGGTATGGACCACGAAGTGGCCAGAAAGTCTGTCAAGCTATCAGAGCCGCAGCAGGCTTGTGGTGTAGGACAGATGCATGTGGGTAACAGATGTGGTAAGTAAATGTAAATTAGGAACAAACCATCAGGTATGTTTTACTGTTCTGCGCAGGTCTGGTGAGCTTGGGGGGATTGTGGGATGCTTGTCCAGGAGAGAGGAGGGCTGCGTGTGAAGAAGGAGGGGTTACTGCGTGTGCTACCGATATGTGCCCTTCTATGTATTTATTGTTGGCAATTGCTGTGCTATAGGATGGAGTAAGGGCTCCGTGCATTGCACTTTGTTACAGTTGATGCACAGCCTACAGTAAGCTCAAAGGTAGAAAACGGGGGGGTAACATCAGGCACCAATGGCTTTGACATCACCAGTGTTATTTTTAAGACTACATTTAATATCCAGTGTAACACTGTGTTTCTGAACTTGTGAACATTTCATCTCTCCCTTGTTCCAAAGAAAAGACTGAGCAAGAATTTGATACAGTCACAATCTCTTTGCTGATTAAGCTTCGAGTCCCAGAGAATCCTCATGACGGAGTTACAAATTCATGGAGAACAGGGGTTTTACCGGCCAGTACTGAGAAAAATCTTAATTATCATGGCACTGGAGGACACCACCATAATGCAGCTCATAAGAAATGCTTCCAAAGCACAAAAGTTAAGGAGAGGGGTCAGATGTTATCTTCACAGGGGCCTAACAACCATGACAGCTAATTCAGGCTGCATAGGGTAGGCAGCATGTAGGTGGTTTTGTGAATCAGCAAGCCGTTAAAATGCTTGTCAGATTGAATTAGTATGTCTTCCAGCAGCAACCCATTTCGCCTCAGAATAGATTTTCCAATCTTGTTTTGCTTACTGTGGAAAAACTTGGATTCATAGAATAGAAAAATTAATTGGTGGTGTTTAAAACATCCGTGCAAGCAAGCAGACTAGGGAATTACTCAGGAATTCTGTCCAAAAAAGCCGTAAGTGGGGGGTTTTTTTTTGGTAACCTTGTAATAAGTCTGAAAAACTTTGGAAAGTTCACCAAGATGAGTTTACATGGATGTTTTCAAGCTGTTGTGTTGGATGCTGGAGGAAGGCATTGAAAAACTGTCCTTTATGCAGAGCACAGTATGGCTTTCAAGCTGTTTGTGATTTCATCTGGAAAAAAGAGCTATGAGTAAACTAAAAGTACAAACGAGAAGCTTACATGGCATTTCTGTGCTAGTTCAGAGAGAAAGGGGGCTTTTGGAGAATGCATGAAAAACTCTTGGTATGGTGAGCACAAATAGCCTGTCCATGGTTAAAACAGAGACACTGAGCATATGAAGACAAATGTTTTGAAGAACAACTTGTAAAAGTCAAGCCTCTTCTGTTGCTGAATTGACGCTCCGGTTTGCTCTGGACATCTTAACAGGTACTGCTGTGAGCGGTGGAACTAGTAAGATAGGATTCCCCGTGGGTCTCATGCTTTATGGTTCGATTTGCTCATGCCTGAAAAGGTGCAGTCACTAAATGAACCTTCCTTTTTTCATCTGAAGTATTCAGACCATATCCCTGTGTAGATTTACTGTGATCAAACAGGAGATGGAACTTGCATCACAGCCTTTTACTTGCATGGATGCTAAGAGGTCTCTCTCCTCCACTTGCATGTTCCCCACTTATTTACATTAAACGTACAGAAACTTAGTACCTTTGAAACCTCTCTGCATCCTTTGTCAAATTGCTGGAAGTCGGATGGAAAGTTCACTAGTTGCTGAGGGGACATAAAAGTACACATAGAGGCAGTGTTGTTACATACGCCTCATTTCCTTAGAAAAAGCTGATTGTCCCAGCGTGTATGGTAAAGGCAGCACTGGGCGGCTGCTGCTGCTCCTTTGACTGCCAGTCAGAAGGAGCTAAGAAATAGATTGGGGAGAAGAGAATGGAGTGGGAACAGTGTGGAAGAGGAGGAAGAAGCTAGCTCAGGGATGTGCGTGGGAGAGTCAGGGTTTTTTGTCCATTTTGTTTTGATCCGATTGTTTTGCAGAGCTGCTGAGAACTGGACAGGATTGGGGCCCTGCTTTTCTAGATATGCTAATGATTCTGGGGAGAGAGTGAGTCCATAGCAAGAGATGCCAGGTCAGCAGATGGATTCAGTGCAGGTGGTGGATGCCTATCTCTGGATAGGCAGAGAACTTTGGCAAAGGGATTTTGCTCAGTCTGACCAGAGGAGCAGGAAGCAGCGAGGGAACAAAGTAAGTCTAGGGACTTACTGCCTAAGTCTTCTGTGATGCAGGTAGTGAGTGAAGTGCAGGTTTCAGTTCAATGCTTTCAAATACATTTTTTTAAAACAAAATACTTGGAGAATGGCTATGTTAGATACAGTTTTATTGATTCAGACAGTCTTGTACTTGTCCTCTTCCTGTGGTAGACTTCTCCTGGCACAGCACTGTCTGAAACATTAGTTGTATCTGAGCAGTGTAAGAGGCAAAGTCCAGCTCCTGCTCTGACAGTTTCTGTCTTGGGTAACTGGCCCGCAGTTGCAGCAGTAAGCTAAACTTCATTTGGTTTCACGCTTTTGGTGAGGTAGTACTTTTCCTGATTTTCCCATCTTAACTCCTACTGTCCGCAGTGGGGCACAGCACAGAATAAAAGCTCCAGAAAGGTACCAGGAACAGATTGGATGTGATTTCCAAGTATTTCATCATTCTTAATATGCTGAATGGTTGCATGTGTATGTCTGCTGTTCTTAAAACAGCTGTTGATGGTAGAAGGGAATTCACTGCTGATTCCAAGGGGTAGTGTATTTTATTTCAAGTTTGCTGTTTAACATACAGTTCTGTTTGGGATTTTCTGATGATTTAGAGGTTCAAGTGTTGCATTTGTCTACCTTGTTACATGTGCGCTCTGTATCAATGGGTAAGCATATTTAGTGTTGGCTCACATTGATTAATTCCATGAAGTCTTGTGAATGGCTTCCAAGGAGCAACCATCAGTAGGTCTCTACTAATGTATATCACAGGAAATGCATATAGCAAAATGAAACCTTCATCAGCCTTCTCAGAGAACTGGATTCTCATAGCAGGAGTGTGATCTTTCCACGCTGAAGTAAATTTTGTGGTAAAAAAACATGCATATTTGAATGACAGTGCTTCAAGACTGGATGAACCATCTGAGGATGCTGGAAATGCTACGTGCTTCTTCAAGAGGAGAAGATTTGTCTTGGGGAGAATGCAGTTCATTCACTAACCTGGCTACAAGTATTCATTCTCCAGTATGAGCTAGGCTTTAGACAGATTTAACAGCCAAAGACCAACTGTTTAAATACTAGCAGTTCCTTATCAGGAACAGATTTACCAGAAATCTCCATACGGAAAGAGAAGACGTTGATATCTGTTGGGACCCTTTTGCCCTCAGGCGTTTTCCACTGAGGGAGAAACAACAAGCAATTTAGCTGCTTTTTCCATTGCTTAAAACTCTGACACCTTGATCTCATCCCATGGAGTTGAAAGTACACCTTGCCTGTTCCATTTGGTACTTTTGTGTTGGATCCATGAATAGTTTAAGAAATGGAAGGAGGCAATGAAAAGTACCATTCCCTGAAATGGGACGTGTAAAAGGACACGTGAGCGTGACCTGGCTGCACGGTAGTCGCAAGTGGACTGACTCATCCAAAGAGCTGTCACTTCAGAGAAGAGCAAGCATGAGCAGCACTGGTAGAGGCACTGCTCTGATGTAAATGCTGAGCAGCTTTATCCTGTGTGGGACATGTTGAGGCATTTCATTGCTCAGCATTCAGCAGTTTTGTCCCCTCAGTTTAGAGGATACAAATAAAATATTAACACTTCATACAAAATTATGAACTACATCTCAAAGTTTAGATGTGGTATGATACTGGCATTATAAAAGTATGAGAGAGGTATTTAAAGAGAAAAGCAAAGTGCTGCCTGCCTTTGCAGTTATTACAATTAACAGTTGTGTCACACAATAGAGAACTGTATGTTGCTTTTTTCTTTTTACAATTTTATAAAAATCTGACAAGAAATTAATTATCAAGTGGGAGAAAGGGTGCTATTTTTCTGCTAACCTGCTTGCTCTGACAATCATAGATTAATCCTTAGGTTGTGTAACCATCTCATGTAACCTAAATGTGTGAACTGCTAAAACACAATAACTTAAAGGATGCTGCTTCAGAATCAATTTGCATCAGTTGTTAGTGATTTTCTTCATAAAGTCAAGGCACCATTCTTAAGAAAATGGTGAATTGGTGGATTGTGACCTCCTTTATGAGGTTCACCTTCTCAGCCACTGAGATACTACAGCATTTGTTCATAGGAGCAAATGCTCAAAGGCTAACATGTTGAAAAGAGGAGAAGAGCTTTTAAATGTCTTTGTAACTCTTAATCCTGGTTCCCTGTGGGCCCCTCTCTCCCCTCCCCCCCCCTTCTTTTCTTCTTGTTTTTGCATCAGAAAAGCTTTCACATTTTTTTTTCTTTAAAACAGCTGCATGAGATTCAAGACCGGGTTTTTAATGGGTATTGAAGACAAACAAAGACAGTGGCTGCAGAAATGAAGTCTACTAGAGGCAATTGGTTCTTTTGTTCATTTGGAGAAAAACAGTCAGGTTTCTGAAAAAAGAGCAAAGCCAGCCAGTGGAATTCTGATTTAATGTCATTATTTGCAAATCTTCAGATCTTGTTTCGACTGGGTATTTCCCACGTGGCGGGTGGGACCATGCAGTTTCTAGTTTTGTGAAATGAAGCTCGTAAACTTTTTGTGGTTTCATTTAAACAAATGACAGGAAAAGGTTGAACTCTTAGAGGTGTTTCTTGGGGTTTTTTTGTTGGGGTTTTTTTGTGTGGTGTGTTTTGGGTTTTTGTGTTTGTGTTTGGTTGGGTTTTTTTTTCTTTAGAGAAGGATTCATTTGTGTCATCCTAATTTCATGCACAGTCCTATGGGTTTCCATGGGATGATTTCTGTGTTGACATAATGTCTCTATAATTTATGTTTGAATCTAACACCAAGTCTGTTTGTTATGCTGAATTGGGCCCTGGTGAGTGCTGTGAGCTTCTAAACAGGCTTTCCTCATTACCCCTGCTCTGGGCTCCAGTGGGGTTAGATGAGTGGCCTGTGTTTAGAACACCTCTAGGTGGAAGATGGGGAGCAACTGGGAGCAGTTTACAGGAATGTGTTTGTGGATTAAATTGTCCGGACACTTGTATTGCTTTGAAAAGCTTGGTTTGATGTAGTCATGTGAAGAAACTGATATATTTAAGAGCTTGAGGCATTAAACCTTGGGTATCACTTGGAGTAATTTTACTATTTGCATTGAACAGTGAGTATTTGTTAGACCATAAATAGCTAAATCTGTATCTGGATGTATTAACCTCTTTTCTCATATGCACATAGGATCTATTAAGGCTTGAAGTGTTCGATGCATCTCAGAAGTCATAGCGGGCAAAAGAGAGGATTATGCATTTTTCTAGGCAGTGCAGTATTTAAAACTTAATTTTCACAGTCTCTGCATTTTACTTTATAAGCTTAATCCAGAGTTGCTTGCTTTTTTGAAGTCTTACTCATTTCAAATTGAGCATGGATGCTTAACACCTTTGAGAATAAGGCTCATTACTGCATGTAGTAACATCAGATATTCGTGTGTGGAGTACTCTCATAGGCCTATCCATCTAGGCTTAGTCTCTTCAGTTCCAGGAGGCAAGTAAGGTGCAGATGATAAAGTTGTCAAGAGAGATCTGATGGGATAAGTTCTCAGATGTGACATTTCCACATAGGTGGTGGGTTTGGTTCCTGCCTGGGACAGGTTTCCTTTGAGCTCTGTTAGCCAACCTGCTGTTATGCTGGACTCTGAGCAAGTTCAGGAAACCTGAAGTACAGTTTTAAGGTTGAATTTGTGTGGTTTTACATGTGTCAATGTAAAGTAGCATTCTGTTCAAAACAAGACCAAAACAAAGACACACACCCCCCCCATGCAAAAAACCCAAACAACCCCAAACTTGACATGTGATTAAAATGAAGGGAAAAAGACAGGTTAAGGGGAGATAGCAGAGGACGGATAGCCTCTAGTGAGGCCACTCAGAGCTTTGATTTCTCATAGAGCCATAGAGTTTTTTGAGGGAAGGAGATTTGCGCTGGTCTTTCTGTTGCTTCTGGGTTTCTGAAATCAGTAGCCACTTCTCAAAATCACCTTTACTAACCTTGATTGTCTTTCCTGGTCATGAAATTGTAAATAGTGCTCTTTCCTTACCTTATTAGGAGTGCTGCAATGAAAGCCTTAATTCATTCATGTTTGTTGAGTTGCACAAAGAGTACAGAGATGAGTGTTCTGTAGGAATGTTTATAAAATGAAGAAAGGCTCGAAAAATGTGGGAGCAAATGAATGTGTGTCCTTATGAGAGCAGAAGTGATGTGTGGTGGGAGAAGTTGGAACCAAGAGCTAAGACTTCCTCACTAGCTTTCATTGATAAAGCTACAGAGCATTGCTTAACCTGCTGTATTTTATTTTTAAGCTAAGGAAGAATACTCACTATTCCACTCAGTGTATCAGCCATAAACAAAATTCTTCATCATTGATCATGACCGGTAGTTAATGCTCTGCTTGTTGTTAGTCATATATCCTGAAATGAAGCCAAGGCCAATTTAACTTCCCAACAAAACAGCTATTCACTGAGTAATTTATTGGAGCTATAAACTAAAACTAACAGTTTATTATTGTAACAGGTCTTTAAAAGGACAGAATTTTTCTGCACAACTAAACAACTGCAACAGTATTTTGTGCCTTTACAGAGCAGGGTAATTATTAAATACTGGCACTGAAGCCAGTTCTTTTGTGAAAAGTTTGAAAAACAGAATTTTTCAAAGATACTCATAAATATTGCTGGGCTTGCTAAATAATATTGAGGTGTGTGTTTAAGTAAAATCAGTTGGATTGAGATAGTGCTATCTATGCACCATACAAAACATAGCATTCCAGTGCACAGATAACCATTATCCAAGATCCAGTATCGGAGGAATGGCAAGAAGATTTCTGCTTTAAAAGTCTTTGAGGCATGCATAATGTTTAGTGAATTTGCACAATTACTTGTTGTGCTTGAGGTTTTCCACACAATTCAGTAACACCAATGCTGGTGAAGTATGAATATGCAATAATATTAAGATTAAAATACTTACAGAAATCTGGAAGAACATTTTTGGCATCTTAGGTTCAGTACTAAATTATCTCATTTGGGAGGAGTCCAAGAGTTCTTTAGCTAGAAAGAGAAGATAACCCCTACATAATTGCACTTACAGATTAACAGAGAGTACTGGACAGACCTAGTGTCCAGTGTAGCCTCACAACAAAGCGTGAAATCTGTTCCAGCTCACAGAAGAGCTCACCAGCGCCAGAGGTTATCAGTGTCCCTTTCAGTTTTACAGGGTACATTGCATGTATTATGCTCTATCTGTCGCTAGCATTCAGTTCTGAAACCCTGGCTCCCACTTCCCAAGTAGAGGAGAGCAATTTCACTGTGGGGTTTCAGGTCCTGTGCAGGCTCACTAACACACCTTCACTTATAACGTACGGGTTGAAGCAAGTGTGTTCTTCCTCTTTCTAGATCAGTGCTCACCAGGTGAATATTCTTCTGACGGCTTCAAACCCTGTCTGCCGTGTCCCCTTGGAACATACCAGCCTGAAGCTGGGAGAGTGTCCTGCTTTCCCTGCGGAGGTGGTCTAACAACACGACATAGCAGTGCATCCTTGTTTCAGGACTGTGAGACCAAAGGTAAGGTCAAGATTTATTTGATGAACTGCATTGCTCTGAGGCAAAAGTAACTGCTGCTGCTACAAGTGGAGCATTCAAAGAAGAGTCATTCTCCTTTCAAGGATCTCTCCTTCCAGTGATCTCATAGTTGGCTGGCCTGGCCTGGCTGCGAGGAAACTCAATAAAGCCTCAGTTCTTTTTATAACTGATTTTTATACAAGCTGTGAGAAGGGGTTGGGAGATACATGGAAGTTGGTCAGTGAAGTCATTGATCTGTGAAAAGTCATGTAAAGGAGCAGCAGGGAGAAAAAAAGTCTCAAGAAAAATATCAAGACCGGTATGCCTTATTGACATTTTGGGTTTGAGCACAGCAGCAACGTGAAAATGTAAAGGAGGGAATTGCAGTCCTGGAGGATAAGTAAGAAAATAGTGTCTTCATGTTCATAATGAGAAACTGGCTTGGATGCCTTGGGATATACCTAAAAAGCTGGCATTCAGCTTAACCCCGCAGTACCTCAGACAGCCCTCTAAACTTGATCACAGTGGAGCTGCTGCACAATCAGCTCCCAAGGTTTTCCTCACAGGAGTGAAAATCAAGTGGGGATCATATCTTTAAAAATTAAGTAATTTCATTAGCATCTTAGTTATCTAAAATGTAAAAAGCTGAAAGACAGCTATGAAGTTGTCTTTGAAAATGCTGATAAAAATATGTATCCGTGGAGAGAGATGAAATGTTAATCAGTATAATGGTTTGCTCAATGTGTTAAAGCATGGGTAAAAAAACATCACTTGTATCAAAATTACCTGAAGAAAAAGTTTTAATAGAAAAATCTATGGCCATAGAGTAGAAATAAGGGATAGAATTAAGGTCCTGATGCAAACATTTGGTAGTGGTTTGGATTAAGAGATCTCTCTAGTGTCAGTTAAGGTATGTTTACTATTGAGAATTGCAACATAATAGAAGAATCTTGCAGTATGGTTGAAGAATTAATATTACTGGTAATAATGTGATAGCTAATAGATTTTTTCAGTTGAAGAATCACTGAATCCACAAATGCTGTTGTTTCATACTTAATTTTGCAAAATTAAAGCACTAAAGAAAACACGTTAAAAACCTTGGATCAAGATAAGAGGAACCGATCTCAGTTTTATTTAACATAAACAAAAACAGGTCTATAAATGAGGTTCAGTTTTCAAATTAGAGTGGAGATTAAAGGAATTTTTTGTATTAACTGGAATGAAGAGCTCAGGGACTTACATGTGGAAGAGGCCCCATGAGACATGGAATCACAGATGGAAAAACTATTTGGAACTTGTATCTGAAGCATTTGGATTGAGGGGTGGAGCATGTAGGGAAGGACTCCAGGCTGAGCTAGCTTACAAAGCTGTCGTGGTTTAGCCCCAGCCGGAGGCTGAGCCACGCGGTCGCTCGCTCACCCCCCTCCCGGTGGGACGGGGAGAGAATTGGGACGAAGAAAAGCAAAAACTCGTGGGTTAACAACAACAACAGTTTAACCAAACAACAAAGGGAAAGAGAACAAAACAAGCGAGAAACCCCAACAATGACAACAACAGCGTGTACTTAGCGGTGCTTTCCGGACAGGTCGCTCCCGCCCGCAGCCCGACGCCCAGCCCGCTCCGAGCAGCGATCCCCGCCCCGCCAGTCACCCCCCTCTAAATAGTGAGCGTGACGGTCACATGGTATAGAATAGACCCCGGCCAGCTTCTGGTGAAAATTAACCCTATCCCAGCCGCAACCAGGACATTATCCACCCCTTATTCTATACCATATATGTCACGCTCAGATCCTACACTTTCCAATTAATCACCACCACTTTTCCTGATAGATATATATAGATATACACACAGACATCATTCCCTTAGTCTATGGACCATCCCTTTGAAGTGTCCATTGAGTTCATTTAGTCCATGACTTTAGGCTCCATCTGTCAGAATAGTCTCTTGGGGCAGGAGAGATGATGTGGAGTTTGCTCAGTCGGTGAAACAGGGCTGGGTCTCGGCGTGGTGTGGCAGGCAACACTGGACGCAGTGGGAGGATGGTCTGTAGTGTTGGATTGTTGCATCTGGAACTTGCAGTCACAGTATCTGGCTCGGCTGCTGCATCATGTCCACGGTCTGTGGGTTGAAGATGCCGATCTCTTGAGGAAGTTGATGGGCGCCAGTTGCTAAAGCCAGTTCTGCTTCCATTACTGCTGCACTTTGCTTAGTTTTATCAATAGTTCATTCATTGACTATTCTCACCCAAAATCAAATCCCCTCGAGGTACACATCGGACTTCCCCATCCTTTCGCATCACCCACCAAGTGCACCCAGGTCCTTGAGCAAAAGCAACCCCACGGATGGGTTTGCCTTTGCCCGAGGCAGGAGTAACCCAGACTGTCTTCCCTAACATATTCTTCATGTGCACTACAGGAACTTTATCCCCTTCTACAGTATGTAAAGGCTTTGATTGGGCAGGGCCAGCTCGATTGGTAGACCCTCTAGTGTTAACTAACCAGGTGGCTTTTGCTAAATGTGTATCCCAATGTTTGAAGGTCCCACCACCCATTGCCCTCAGTGTAGTTTTCAGTAGTCCATTGTATCGTTCAATTTTCCCAGAGGCTGGTGCATGATAGGGGATGTGATACACCCACTCAATGCCATGCTCTTTGGCCCAGGTGTCTATAAGGTTGTTTCGGAAATGAGTCCCATTGTCTGACTCAATCCTTTCTGGGGTGCCATGTCGCCATAAGACTTGCTTTTCAAGGCCCAGGATAGTGTTTCGGGCAGTGGCGTGGGACACAGGATATGTTTCCAGCCATCCCGTGGTTGCTTCCACCATTGTGAGGACATGGCGCTTGCCTTGGCGGGTCTGTGGGAGTGTGATATAATCAATCTGCCAGGCCTCCCCATATTTGTATTTCAGCCATCGTCCTCCAAACCAAAGAGGCTTTGACCGCTTGGCTTGCTTGATTGCAGCACATGTTTCACACTCATGGATAACCTGTGCGATAGTGTCTATGGTCAAGTCCACCCCTCGGTCACGAGCCCATCTGTATGTTGCATCTCTTCCCTGATGGCCTGAGGTGTCATGGGCCCACCGAGCTAGGAATAATTCACCTTTATGTTGCCAGTCCAGATCCACCTGCGCCACTTCAATCCTAGCAGCCTGATCCACCTGCTGGTTGTTTTGATGTTCCTCAGTGGCCCGACTCTTAGGTACGTGGGCATCTACGTGACGTACTTTTATAACCAGCTTCTCTAGCCGGGCAGCAATATCTTGCCACAATTTGGCAGCCCAGATGGGTTTGCCTCTGCGCTGCCAGTTGCTCTTTGCCTAGGATGAAGATGACCGTGTTGTGACGAAACCTGCCGCAGGGATGTACGGGCAAAGAGGAGGGTTTGTCCACAACCACCACCTCGTTTTATGGCAAAGCCAGCTCTCAGAAGAATTTGAATTATTTTTTCCCCTTTCTCAAAAACCTCTTCTGCTGTGTTGCCCCACACAATGATGTCATCAATGTATTGTAGGTGTTCTGGAGCTCCACCCTTCTCCAGTGCAGTCTGGATCAGTCCATGGCAAATGGTAGGGCTGTGTTTCCACCCCTGGGGCAGTCGATTCCAGGTGTACTGGACACCCCTCCAAGTAAAAGCAAACTGTGGCCTGCACTCTGCTGCCAAAGGGATGGAGAAGAACGCATTGGCAATATCAATGGTGGCGTACCACTTGGATGCCTTGGACTCCAGTTCATACTGAAGTTCTAGCATGTCCGGCACGGCAGCACTCAGTGGTGGCGTGACTTCATTCAGGCCACGGTAGTCCACTGTTAGTCTCCATTCCCCATTAGATTTCCTTACTGGCCATATAGGACTATTAAATGGTGAATGCGTCTTACTAATGACTCCTTGGCTCTCCAGTTGATGAATCAGCTCACGGATGGGAGCCAGGGAGTCTCTGTTAGTGCGATATTGCCGCCGGTGCACCGTCCTGGTAGCAATTGGCACCTTCTGTTCTTCAGCTTGCAGCAATCCCACAACGCAGGGATCTTCTGAGAGGCCAGGCAGGGTAGACAGCTGTTTGGTCTTCTCTGCACTCACCGTGGCTACACCAAAAGCCCATCGGTATCCCTTTGGGTCCTTGAAGTACCCTCTCCTGAGGTAGTCTATGCCAAGGATAGAAGGGGCCTCTGGGCCAGTCACAATGGGGTGCTTTTCCCATTTGTCCCCTGTTAAGCTCACCTCAGCCTCCAATACTGACAATTCTTGGCATCCCCCTGTTACTCCTGAGATCCAGATGGGTTTCGTGCCCCTATGCTCTGATGGCATCAGACTACATTGTGCACCTGTGTCTACTAAAGCCCTATACTTCTGTGGGTTTGATGTGCCAGGCCATCGAACCCACACAGTCCAGTATACCCGGTCATCCCTTTCCTCCTCCTGGCCGAAGGCAGGGACCCTCTATTCCTGTTCCTCATCAGAGTATTCCCTGTCTGAGCCTTGCAGCGCCAGACCAGAAGGCCCCTCCTCAGGATCAAGGGAGGTGATTTCAGTTCTTCTCTGTTTGGGAAATCGCTGATTGCCTTCATGCATCTCTACAGCAACTCTGCTGACAGACTTCTTGGGTGGCCCCTTCTTAACAGCTGTCTTCCCTCTCAGTTCACGTACACGGGCTTCCAGCTTAAAGGTGGGTTCACCGTCCCACTTCCTCATGTCCTCCCCCTGGTCACGCAGGAAGAACCAGAGTGCTCCACGCCGCGTGCGTCTGGGGCTCCCTTTCCCTCCGACTGAGGCAGGAGAGGACTGATTTCTTGGGGCATTCCTGATAGTCAAGGCTCAACAAGACTAGGGTTATTTTGGAGTAAGGAGAGCTTAAAAGGAATAGAAAAAGGGGATTGTGCAGCACAGAAAACTACATTTGAAAGGCAAGGTAGTAAATTATTTTGATGTCGAGCTGAGAGAGGTAAACCTGCCAAACGAGGTAGAAGGAATAGAAAAAGATTTTATTTTAACTTTTTTTTAGTCCCACAAAGAAAAAGGGCAAGGAAAAAGAAGCAAGGTGATGATAGAGTTAAGAGCAAAGATAATATATGGCTGATGCAGAATAGCTAAGCAAAATCAAATGAGGGGAAGTATATTAGAGATGTAAGCAAAGGTGTTTGGGGTCCTGTATTCTCAGATTGCAATGAGAGAAGAAAATCTCTCTGTCTGCATGCAGAGAACTAGGAAAAAAGTTGCAAGTCGGCTAGGAAGGATTATTCCCCTATGTCTGTCTATCTCATGTCTAAAACTTCCCTAAAATCTGTTATGTTTGTGAAAGAGTGTGTATGTCAGAGAGGGGTCTTGCTTTGGTGACGCAGGAGGTACTCTCAGCAAGCCCTGTGAGGGCTATAGTTAGTGTCTAGCTAACATGATGATTTGCATGATGTGATGAAATAAAGTAGCAGCAGATCTGGTGGAGGTGAGTACCCTGAGTCATGGCCTATTGCTGCAAGACAGTGTATGATCATGAGGAAAGAAGGCAATATACCAGTTTAGTCACTAAGATTGATGCAATGTGCCACTTGAAGAGGGCCGGAGCCTTTCACCTCTGCTTGTGGTGAGCTGATCAGAGGGGTATACTAGGATGCAGCAGCAGTGCACATGCTGCTTGGCATAAGCTGGCAAGAAACAAAGGTTTAGTTGGTATTTACACACACAGTTCATCGTCCAAGTCAAATGTCAGTGGCTAGACCATTTAGTATCACACTGTTCTACTTGGTGTCCTGCTTACAAAATCACGGTGGTTATACTCACTCCCCCATATCTTTTATTACTGCTTCCACACAGAACTGCTCTATAGTGTTGCGTTTGGGATTTCTGAACTTGCACAAAGTGCTTTATTACCCTTAGTTTATGAATATGGCATTTCAGTTATTGAAATTATACTAGGTCCTATAAAAATGCATCAAATCACATTCTAATGTGCTACTGCCACTTTTTTAACCATGCTGCATATTTAATTACTCTCCAGTTCAGTGTTCACCTGGCCATTTTTATAATACCACAACTCATCGGTGTATTCGCTGCACCATTGGGACGTACCAGCCTGAGTTTGGACAAAATTACTGCATTTCATGCCCTGGAAACACCACTACTGATTTTGATGGGTCAACAAATATAACACAGTGCAAAAGTAAGTACAGCAAGATGGTTTTGATGATCTGTTACAAATGAAAAGACTGGGCCATTAATATTCAGAGTGGCCCTAAGGGCAAAATTTAGCTTTGCTCCAGGGAGCTTGGAGAGAAGGCAGTGGTGTCGCTCCTCTTTTGCTGCCTCCCTGCATCTCATCCCACATGGCTTACTGAGGTCCATGAGAGACCATTTCTGCAGACTGGTTCCGTCATCCTTGTTAAGGTAAGTGATGATTGTGTCTTGCCAATTGGTGCTGGGTCACTCTGGGTCTCACTATTAAATCTTTTCTCCCGTGATATAGCAGACAGAGTTTGTTCTCAGCACCCTGATTTCTTTCCCTTCTGTTAAAGGGAATGGAAGTTGGCTCACAAAACTTAATAGCTCTAGTAACCATTTCTTCTTAATAACAACCTTTGAAAGAGCCAATTACAAAGAGAGCCACTGTTCTAGATTATGGTAGCTGTAGTGTGGGAAGCTGAGGGTAAATTAAAGGGGGAAAATAGAGAGCAGAGAGGCGACTCCTCAGAACCACCTCTGGAGACACTTTATATATATACACACAGATATATATATATATATATACATACATACATAGAAATATATTTCTGGGAACTGCCTGTCTCTCACTTAAAGAATCTGTTCCCTGGGTATGTCACATCTGCACATCGCTGTTATGGCCCTGTAGTGCCCGGCCCCTTGTGGCCGCACAGAGTCGGGGAGCACAGGCAAAGCGTCCTGCACTGGGGTTCACCCTCTCTTACTGCCAGCAATGCTGATCTGTGCAGAGGAAGGGCCTGCTATATTCCCTATTTCGTGCTGCTGCAGGCATGGTGCCTGGGCAGAGCACCTCAGACTCCACTTAGACTTCACCTGATAATTCTATAAAAACGTTCTGTCTGGTACAAGCAAGTGGAGCATCCTTGTTTCACCATTTCTGTGTCCTCTTACAACTGCCTTGCCGCTTGGCTGTGGCTTTGTTGATAGCACCTACTGCGTTAACAGGGACTAGTCTGTATTTTTATGTCTGAACATTGATTAAAACACAAAGGCAGAAGCAGGCAGCAGTGTGAAGTGAAGCTGGCAAAGAGAACTGTACCTGCATCAGATGCAAACAGAAAAGTTTGTGTGTCTGTCGCCCATGTACTGTTTCTGACAGTGACTGTAGAGAGAGCTGTAGGATGACCTCACTTTGCCTGGTCTTGCATACTGTATTGCTTTTTCAGATAGACAGTGTGGAGGTGAACTGGGAGATTACACTGGATATATTGAATCACCAAACTATCCTGGGGACTATCCTGCAAACACTGAGTGCACTTGGAATATTAACCCACCGCCAAAGCGCCGTATTCTGATTGTGGTTCCAGAAATATTTCTACCAATAGAAGATGAGTGTGGAGACTACCTGGTGATGCGAAAAAGCTGTAAGTCTGAAATATCTGCTAAGGTATATGGTATCTATCTCAGTGTGCAACACAGGTTTCTCACATGCATTGCTGTTTACATAAACTAAATGTAGCCTGGCTGGCCTTTACTTAAGAGTAGAAATTTCTTTAAATGACAAATTGAGAAATCCTATTTGGTAATGCTGCTCCATAGGTTCAGGTGAAACAAGGGTGCAAGGCTCTGATGTGTCAGTGAACTCTGAGAGAAATATTGTTATGAAGGGGTAGATGGTTCAAGCTAACTAGTCATGAATTATGCTAAGCAATTCTAGCCTGGATTAGGAAAGAGGAGATGCTTGCTAGTCCCTGTAGGTGCCTGATGTGTGAATAAACAGCTTCAGTTTCTAGTACAGGCACATCCTTCAAACAGTAGACTTTTTTTTAGGAAAAAGGAAAATATTCCTTGACCAAGAAGTCACATGTTGATGGCCTGCCGTCCACTAATGGCCTACCACATTTTGAGGAGTTTTCTTAACACCAGCAACTAGTCCAGTTGGACTTGAAGATCTTAAAGGTCTCTTCTAACCTAAACGATTCTGTGATTCTATTTCTTGTCATGGTAGTTCAACCTATTTTCTAATTGTTCATTAGCATGAAGCATTGTCAGATAACTGCCTATTGTGTGTTTTCTTTGCAAGCTTCTTCCAACTCGGTGACCACATATGAAACCTGTCAAACCTACGAACGCCCTATAGCTTTCACTTCTAGGTCTAAGAAGTTGTGGATCCAGTTCAAGTCGAATGAAGGGAACAGTGCCAAAGGATTCCAAGTTCCTTATGTAACGTATGATGGTAAGCGGATGTGAGCAGCTGAGCCTATGTGGACTAGTGCAGCTGCAGCAGTGCAGGTCTCTTGTGGGCTCCTTGACCCTGCTAAGCAGCAGGGTAACCCAGCATGCTCAGTAGTGTCACTATGAGGCTACTTCCAGTAGCTGTTTTCATTTAAAGCTAGTTTAAGGAATTCTGCATTGCTCTGCAGTCTTAAGTGGCACCGTATTTCTAGTCTTCCACAGACCTAAACAAAGAGCTGGGACTCTGGGCTCTGACCTGCAAAATGCAGAGCTCAGAGCCAGAATCTGGGATTTATGCATTTTTGTGCCTTCCCAGTTCTGGGTTGCTTCAGGTGGCAGCAGAGTGCCCCCAGTTAGGAACTGGGCAGAGCCCAAGTGCCTCTGATTTATTGTGTTGCTGCTACCTTCTGTAATCTAGTACCACATAGCAAAATATCTATATTGAAAAGAAGCTTGAGGGGCAAGAGTTTCACCCTGTCCTTGTCAGAGTCACCAGGAGTGAAACTGGAGCTGAGGCTTTGCACTTCAGCATAAGTGATGTGAAAATGATATGGCACGTTTCTGTTCACACTGGATTAGTTGTGAAGGAGTCGTCCTCGCTGCGGCCTGCAGAGTTTCATCAACAGCAGATAATTAATTTTTCAGAGGAGACCTCTCCTTTTGAAGCATTTCAAGTTTTGATTGACCAGGAGGTTTCCCTTTTAAGAAAGATTCCGCTTACCTTTTTTTTTCCTTTCTTCTTCTTACTGTAGAAAGAAGTCAGTAACAGGTTGTGGATATTTAGATAAGTTTCTGCAGTGCAGTTGATTTGAAGCAGGCTATTGGTTACAGTATGCACTACAGTCCTAGGTGCATTATGATTTCTTTTGCTTTTGACAGATTGATGCTTAGCAGCTCAGCAGAGTACACTGTTTTCATAGTACACAGTATTTATAGTTTCTTTACAGAAAAGCATTTGCAATATTTTCTGACTGCTAATGAGGGCCAAGTACCACTGGTTCTTTTGGGGGGTAGGGCTTATATGTGTAACCAAGGAAGGCGCTGAGTACGTAAGTGAAGTGAACCTGCAAATGACTCTCTTGTGCATTCCCCATAGAGGATTACCAAGAACTAATAGAAGACATTGTTCGGGATGGTAGACTTTATGCATCTGAAAATCATCAAGAAATACTTAAGGTATATTCCTTCCACTAAACATTTTGGTTTTGATTGAAAATGACACTATTTTGTGTCAGTGAGGTTGCCTCCTGCTCGTGCACCAAGGAGCAGATCTGATGCAAAGACACATGCTACTTCTGGGAAGTGGGGTGAATCAGCACATCCTGATTGTGCAGAGCAGTAGGTATGAGACCCTTTGTCCAGGGGGATTAAAGATTCATCAGCCCTACTAGGGAAATCTATGGTGATGATAGCCCCTTGAGCCTCACGTAGGCTGTGCTGGAAGGAATCAGTGGAGCAAACTGAGCCACATGGGAGTAAATCTCTTGGAGAAGCACTCGGTGCTGCTACTTGTAGCCTGTAGCGTGGCAAGGGCTTTTCCTTCCTGGGCAAGAAAAAAAATCTCTTCATGGATTTCACTTCTCTGACCTTGGTTAGGGGATAGTTGCATGGGCAAGTTGAGTGCATGTCATCCCAAGTAAACCTTTCTTTTGCTGGCTATCAGATCCAGTATTTGTTTTGTGGTTGGTTGGTTTGGTTTTTTTCCCATTTGCTGTTCTTGGAAGTATGAGGAGGGGAGGAATCCTAGTGCCACTAATGATTAATGTGAAACTCCAGTGACTTCTCTGGGGCCTGAATGTCAGCCTTGCTCCCCTAGTTTCTGAGCCCCTGAAACACTGGTACTTGAAAAGTAAAATGCCCATAATCTTTTATGAGTTAATCAGTCATTAAGCTTTGGTGATACTGACCCTAACTTCTCTGTGGAATTATTGTAAAATCTGCTTTCCTTTTTCTAGGACAAGAAACTGATAAAGGCATTGTTTGACGTGTTGGCGCATCCACAGAACTATTTCAAGTACACCGCCCAAGAGTCAAGAGAGATGTTCCCAAGATCCTTCATTCGGCTGTTGCGCTCTAAAGTTTCCAGATTTTTGAGGCCTTACAAATAGTTGGCACTGTACTTAAAAAACTAACCAGCCCTGGGCATGCACAGAGGGGTTGTGGTAGGTGGGGCTGCTTTCTGTGTTCTACACACTGGCAGAGAAACTCCAGGGAAGCTTGCCAGCTCCGTTCTTGGCAGAGTTTGGCTTTCTCAGCTAATATAAATATTTTGGTGAACAGAATTTTGATTCCTTTCCAGACAATACCTTTTGGGTACCAAGGATACTTCATAGGTCTCTGAATCAGAGACTAACCATAATTTCTGTAACTGAATGGTGCCAAGCAGAAGTTTGTAGAGCTCTGCCCTGTTGCTTCATCAGTAACTCTAAAAGCTCATGACGACAGACAGGCTAAGTAGTGTGGTTTGGGATGAACTCTGGGCTGTCATTAATGCATGTTACCTCAACAAAGCTGGGTTCATGTTTGGTCTCGTTGAAAGTGAGAACAAGATTGATGTCTCTCTTAACTTTTGCTATGCAGGAAATTCAGAGCTAAGATTCAAATAGTTTTAGTCCAAACCAGTGAGTCCAAGAATTGCACAACATGTAATTTTTCACTGAACTATATGTTGTATGAGGCATACGGAGGAATAAGCAAAGGGTTGAATATTAGCTTGAATGCTCTGGGTCTGGATCATACTGTGTTCATGCTAATAACCTATTGGTTTAAATGGAGTGATACCAGAATAAAACCAGGGCACCACAGTAATGGAAAACAGACACTGATCCACTGGACACTTCCATTTTGGACTGACTGCAAATGTTACAGCAGAACAGATTATTTGCTCTCTTCCCAGTGCTCTCTCCCTGTGCATGGGCCTGGGACAGCATGAGGCATTGGCTCTTCCAAGTAGCGTAAGATTCTGTCCTCTGAGTACCTGCAGTTGAACACACTAGCCCCATTTTAAATGCAGGCGTTGCATGGCTTATGCTCTTGAACATCTGTTAACAGTTTAACAACTGTTTAAACCTGTATAAGGTTCTTATATGAGCCTCAATCCTTATATTCTTTATCTTGTCTGAGCACTCTTGCAATGACCTTGTTGAGCAGAGAAGGGCTGCTTTCCCTGTCTTGCTGGAGAGAAGTAGATGTACAAAGATATTCCTCAACCAGACTGTGTCCGCAAAAGTCGTCTATGGCAAAACGCTGTTCAAGATTCCCAAGCTCTGGGTCCCTTTCTTCAGGGTGTGTTTCTTATATGAGAGAAGGCTATTCGGAAAGGGCCTGTAGAGAGAACTATGTTAATCAAAATGCTTTTGTTGTCTCAGTGCTTTTCTGTCCACACTTACATTACATCACTGTCCTCTGGCCATGCAAACTGTTTCCTCAGTGTAATGTACCTTCTGGGCCTTTTGTCTTGAAGGGAGATGGCCGCAGTCCCGCTCATTCAGAGATGGAATTATGACCTCTATCTTTCGGTCACTGGCAGTGCTGAGTGGTGCAGTGGGCACCAGACTTCTGTGTGCCCCCTTCGGAAAGATACTGAAATTTCGCAGGGTAGCCAGGACGAATGCTCCCTTTCCTAGGGTGTGGAGTCAGATCTCCCTGGGTTTCATTGCATTGGCATGTGGTATTTAACTGTTGTATGTGAATAATACCACGTCCACAGTGTGACAGATGAAACTCTCATCAAGAGCCAGGGACTGAATCTCTTCCCTACACTGTTGGGAGCAAGTGAACACCACCAAACGCAGCCTTGCTGAACTGTCGTGCCATGGCAGTCCTGTTCTGTGGCACGTGGGGCAGTGCAGCCTGTCCTGTGGTAAGGACGCCTCTTGGTCACGGTGTGACGGGAAGGGGCAGTGGCCTTAGGCCGCAGCTGGGGAGCAGAGCCTCTCAGGGTGGGGTGATGTGACGCTGTGTTCCCCTTGCTACTGCCCAGAAAGAATCGCCATGCTCTGGGTGGAGGAGGGAAATGGCTTGTGTTGCTGCCGAGAGGGAGAACTGTCCCCTAGCTGGCTGCAATGGGGCTCCTGCTCCAGCTCAAGAGCTACTTGTGGGTTTCTGTGGCAGGGTGGTGAGCGTCCATTCCTCGCTGCCAGGCCTGCAGCAAAGGGGAGCAAACGGGCTTGGGGAGGAGGGGGGGAGGCAGGGGGTGAATTAGCAGAACAGAGGGGAAGGAACCCAGGTTCCTGTGCGTTCCTGGCTGGTACTTCATCCTGAACAGGGTCCCTGCTGCCTTCGTGGGGAGGGAGGACAGGAGTTAGCTGGAGGAGGGTATGAGGCAGCGTGATCAGTGAGAGGAAGGGCAGATGCAGCGTGTCAGTGAGTTGCAATGACCCACCAACCATCTCTGTGTGGCAATGGAGCACTCTGAAATGGGTGAGATGCTGCAGTTTGCTCTGAGTGCACGGGTGAGGTAGAGGCCTGCTGGTGGGGCACTGGGAGGAGAGGACCGTGGTGTGCCAGCTTCTGGGCCAAGCCCAGCAGAGTGGCTTTGCTGTGGTCTGCGTGCTCTCTGCCAAGCGAAGCAAGCCAGTTTTTGCTGTATTCCCTCCCAGGAACGCTACAGATCTGAACGTTTCTGTTTCGTGTTGCTGAGTGACACAGAAATCAGTGTGATTGGTTTCAACAAGGGTTCAAGAAAACAAAAGTTGTGAAACATCCAAATATTTTTAACTGGTGAAATTGGGCTTTCTTGCTCTGTGCATGAGTTACTGACTTGAGCTCAGGGTTCGTTGCATTGCACCTCATCTTGTAGGCACGCTGTTGTCGCTCTGCACGGCTGCTCTGGGACCAGTGTCTCGCCTTCGGTCTGTACAGTGGATCTCAAATTTGCTTCTCTGTTGCCCCCATGTGCACAGGCCATTTTCATTGTTGTCTGTGGAAGGAGAGGAGTGTATCAGTGTGGTGTACAGTCCGAGGCTGAGGAGAAAAACCTGCCCTTTCTTGAAGAAGAGTCCTTTTTGCTCCACAGCCCTGTTTCCTACATAAAAAGCGAATGACTCAAGCACTTCTGTTACCCTTGATCTGACATTATGAATCAAAATTTCCCCTTTTACTGTAGATCCTGTGTGTGCAGTAAAAAGTGAAGAGGGAATTTTTGTCATCTTAAATATTGGGAGAAGTGATAACTGTTGCAGAATGTTGTATCTTGGCATTGTATCTTCATAGTGATGGTAGTGACTCTGTAGAAATTCTAATTTCTACTTTCTGTGTGGTTGTAGACTGATGTTATTTTTTGGCAACAAATGATTTTAAAATGTTTAACCTTATAAAACAGGATTTAACTTTTGAAATAATAATTAGCATTAACTGGATGACTTAATGTCACCTACATGAGATAAGCATAAGGATCTTTTCCATGACTGTAAATGAATGTAAAATGTTTCAGACTGTTACTCTTAATAAGAGAAATAAACCAGTGAACTTTTAGTTGCATGAAAACCTTGGGTAATATTTTTAGTTGTCTTTGTTGTGCTTAAATAATAGTTTTGTGACAAAATTAATGGTTGTGTAGCAAGTTATCGCATATCAGATAGACTTTATCCTGGGAACATCTGCTTACCATTAGCATTCTGTTTCATGTAATACATTATTAGCCTGCATCTATACCCATAAAGATACAATTCTTCATATATTTAGTGGCACGTATTTCTGGCTAGTATAATACCAGAATTATCCTGCTATTAATTCCAACAATTATGCTAAAAATGTCTACTATATGATGAGCTGGAGTCAATTGACCAGCTGTATGAAGACAGAATAAATTACTTAAAGTAACTCCAAAGTATTTTATTACTTTGTAGATTAATCTGATTTTTTTCTAAAAAAATTAAACAAAAAACTCCCAGACCCCCCTGTTTAAACTTAAAAATAATAATGAAAAACCCCAAAACAACAAGGTCAAAACCTGTGTTAAGACACAAGTTCCCAGAATATTTTTAAGAGTAGACCACAGTTTCATCAGAGCTTTTCATTAAATCCACTGACTTCATTTCTTAGAATTAAAAAATAGAATTAGGTCATAGGAAATTATAAATTAGTTGATCCATAATAATTTTTAATACTGTTTTTCTGTATTTGTTTCTGTGATACTACATTGAGATTATTAGTTGTAGTCAATCTATCAAACTTTTATAAAAATAATCCAAATATCTTCTCCTTAATTTATTCAGTCGTTTGACCTTTAGCTTCCTTTGAGCACAGTGACAAGGACTGATTTGTATGAAACTGAACGTAGCCATCCGGGTTCATTTGGTGCAGTTTTGGAAGGTACAACGGTACACTTCAGTTGTTAGCTGTAGAAAGCTGGTGGTTTATATAGAAAAGACAGCAAAGTAAATGACATACAGGAATATAGAGGTTATGGAAAAGTATGATGACTACAGGCTAATCACAGCAAAAAACTGTGTTATTCAAATATTCTTCCTGATATTGTGAATGCTGCCACCTGCTAGATTGCAGGGATGGTCAGTTCCAGGATGGGGAACGTCAATATGAACTATCTTGTGAACTCCCAGAACAGTGAGAGCTGAAATTCTGACTGCAACTTTGGGGTGTTTATATAACAGAAATAAGTAATAGCGGAATATAGAGAGCAAGACTTGAAGCTTATTTAAATCCAAGGAATCAGAAGAGGTCTGATGCGGGTAAGCAGGAAGGAATGGTATTACGATAATCCTTGGGAACAGAATGCAAGGATAGTGGTCCGCAAATATTTCTGAATTAAATAAACTTAAATGCAAATGCTTTTTCGATCATGCATATAGATGACATCTTGTAAATGCAATAGATGCTGAATGTAAAACCTGTCACAACTAAAATGTACATATACTTCCTATCTCCTTTTAATGCTGCTCCATTCAAACTGTGTTTGAGCAAGGCTGCTGGTGGAGGAGACTAACAAGTACTTATTTAAGAACTTGAGCCAAATTCAGGGCTAGTACAAGTAGGTTTGTTTCTGGGCATCCCTGGAACCAACCTGTCCTACAACACATCTTGCTACTGCCCACTTACCTTGCACAATTCTTTAGCTCACAGGCAGATTTTCACTCTGTTTTGGAGCTCTGCTTTCCACAATGTATATTCTGCTGTTGCTGTAGAACACCTGTGAGCAGTGATGCAAATACAGCACCTGTGGGGAAAACAGAAGGAGTTAGAGTATTCAAGGGACAGATTCCACTCTCAGAAGGTACGTTCGTCTAGTTTCTCTCCAAGTCAGTGCAAATTATGTATGACTTTCTGCATGTTGCTCTTTTAAACTACCTTATTAAACCACTTTAAATGTTAAAAAAAGGAAAAAAAAAATCTTTCTCTGTTTAAATATGTTAGTGCAGCTGTTGCTCTGATTAAACAAATTTTGAAGAGTAATAGAATTTTTCGAAGTCCATGAAGTAAAGCCTGTTTAGTACACAAAGAAAAAAATAGGTCAGAAAAGATGACCTTGAAATCTCTTTCCTTATTGAATGTGTCTATAAATACAGAATTCATTAAGGAAACTCCCTCACACTGGCTAGCTGCTAAACTTGATCTAATGCAACTGAAGCCTGCTTTTTTCACTGGGAAGTTCATTCAATAGGCAGTGTAGACTTACAAACCTGGATATTAACCATGTGCCATGAAATTTCCCATCTGTGACAATTCTGGGGATCAGGAAATGAGGGGTTCATAGTTTTAAGGAGGGAAAAAGTTGCATTGGAAGCTGAAATGTTCTGAAGTGGTCACTTGGGATGCAATTTGTTGTTTAATAGTTCTTAGTTCAAGTGTTCCATGTTATACCAAGATCACTACAAACATCCATGAAACACTTGTATACAGAGCAAGTTTATGCTTGACTAGGTTTAGAAAAAGCTTCATCTTCTGTGCCTGAATCTAATATAGCAGTGGTAGCCTGAATGTGTGTTTTGTGCATTCTTTCCCGCTTGCTGTGCTAGAAGAAATGGAACAAAATACTAAGCATGGACAGGAGCCTTGATGCGAGTTGGATGGAGAATCTCTATCTGGAAATAAGTTCAGGAGATGGAGAACCGTGAGGTATACATGTACGTGCGTGTGTCTGTGTATATACTATGAATGTATGTATTTGACAAGAAGACAGACACGTGTGTTACGGCTGTCATGAAAGGAGAATGCAGAAAAAATACATTTCTTGAGTAGCAAAAATGAGTGAAGGTTTAAAAAAAGCAGCCAGCTGGCCCAGGGTGCAAACTTGGGAGGAGTGGGATGCCAGGCAGGGTGGGCACAGCGGGCTCTATGTGTGGGTGCCTGGTGGGGCGCAGCGCTTGCTGGAGGCACTGCCTCTGGTTCCTTCTGTGCCTGCCCAGGCCTCTCCTCGCCCTTTTCGGGGGCAGCCACCTGCGGTGCCACGATGAGGGGCTTTGCTTCCTGCAGCCCTCCTGGGCCCCCGATGCCCTGCCCTGGCAGTGGGCTGCTGCCTTGGGGTGACCCAGGGGGCCCTGCGTGAGCGTGGGCAGGGCTGGCTGGCCTGGAAGGGGTTCCCAGGGGCCCTGCGCTTGGTGCAGGGTGTGTATGCTGACTACGGGCATAGACAAACGCGTGCCTGGGCAAAGATGAGAAAAGGAAGGCTCTGAAGCTGGGAGCCTTAGAAGTGTGTAAAAGGGTGGGCAGGGCAAGGGAGCAGGCAGCGTGGGGCTAGGACAACATGGGGCACTCGATGCTGGCCAGCATTACAGCTGAGGAGCCTGCTGGCCGTCATTGGTGTGCTGGCAGGCCTTGGGGGCTGCCGGAGGACCTGCAAGGCTGGGGGGGTGTTATTTGCAGTTTTCTATGTTCATCTACTTCCTGGCCCAAAAAACAGCAGGAAAGAGTTGGGGTTAAACAAAAAACAAATGAGGCTTCAAAGACACCTCATGTTTGCATTTGGAGGGTACCAAAAGTCCCTTAGTTGTGCACTATGTCAGTGTGGTGCAGCAGGGAGCCACAAGAGTTTGCTCTGGATTTAGAGCCAGAGGTTAGAAGTTGCTTGTCACTGTGTTAGCACTAGCATCTGCCTCACGCTCTCTTCGTGACCAGGGTCTGTAGCTACACGTCTCCTGTCACCAGCTAGAAGACCTGTTGCAAAATGCTGGCTAAGCTGGCTTCTGGAGGTGCTGCCTGGAGCAAAACCCAGCCATAGATAGCAGCTTGGGGTAAGAGAGGGGATTGTGGTTTTTCTGGGGTTTAATGTGGAAATTAAGAGAGCACTCCAGCAAACGGGGAATTCAGCATCTGTGTGTCCAGCAGACAAGCCTGTCTGTGACACAGCCCTGCTCGTGAATTTGGGTGGCCCCCAGTTTGCTGTTACTGATGTAGTGCTGGTGTGAGGGGTTGTGTGAAAAAGCTGAGAGGTACCAGTTATTAAAACCAGGACTGGCAGAAAAGTGCTCAGGGGGCCTGTCTGGCTTACATAGCATAACTATTGCGCCCCAGCTCCCGTAGGTGCTAATTCTCTCAGCAAACTTACAAAAATAAAACCCTGAAAAGGCTCATCCATGCTGAGAACAGCAACTTCATTCAGTGCAACAAGAAAGCTTAGCTCTAGGAACTGACTGCGCAACACTGCAGTCATTGCTGTCTTCCTCGGCTAGTCCAGAAAGCCCCTCAGCCAGTGCCTGTGGCGTGAGGTGGACGCAGCAGTGCTGAAATAAGCACATTGCAAATACCTGTCCCAGCTCTGTACAGGACACATGTCCAACTTGACCATTTGCTCTTGCAGTGGATAACAAAGGCCCATAGCTCTCTGTCCCAGCAGGCTGTGTTTCCACATGCAGTAATGGAGAAGTAAAATCTGATGCGGAAGATGGTCTGAGTTAGGGATGCTGCGGGCACGTGCTCTGGCACACCTTCATATAAGAGGCTAGAGCCTCGTGCCTTCCTCAAACACCTCTCAGGGTCCATTGTTGCCTGGCATATTGGGGAGGGGCTCAAATAAGGAGATTTTTGAGGATTTGGGGAGCTGTGATAATGAGGCATAGGTTGTGGTGGCCTACATGAAGCTGCTGTTCCTGGGGGTGTTGGCAGACCGCAGCTCTCTCTGTTACCCGACCTGTTGTGCTGTCCGTGCCACAGGGCTCAGGGCTGTGCCAAAGCAGCGGGGTACCATCCACAGGGCTCCCCACGAGAGGGCAGCATGTGGCCCTAAGAAAGAAAAAAAAAAAAAAGTTGTTCAAATCCACGTGGACAAACAGTGATAGGTTTTGGGTTAGCTCTTCTGTAGCAGGAGGCCCAAAACAGTCGTCTGAACCTTGGGGGCTTCGTTAACACAACAGCTCATGGTGTGCTTCTGTCTTCCCGCTCAGATGTGTGAATGGACTGAGGAAAAGCATCTTGCTATCTTGGGCTGGCTTTAGCAGCTTTGGTGATATTTAAAGGAGTATTTCCCAGTCCACTGGCAACTCTCTGCAGGACACACGTGCCAAGGAGTGAAATGTTGTTCTGGGTAGCTGTGACAGGAGCTCCAGGCAGCACTGATCAATCTTTTTGAAGAAGATGGAGTGATTTTGTAAATGACCTTATATTTTGCGTTATTCTATTTTTACAAAATGCAAATATGGGGCCTAGAAAGACCCATGGCGCTGGGCCTGAGATATCGCTACCTCTTCAGATCGCAATGGGAGGAGACCCTCTTCTGAACTGAATTCTGACCATTGGTCAGGGCCATTCCCCCTTCTTTTCCAAATTACTAAGGAGGAAATGTGCAGGTTGCAAGTTATTGATTTCCAGGCAGAATGAACCTCAAAGGAAGCTGGAGGAAATGGGCTGTGAATGCGTAAATTCAGTTGCTGTTATTTACTTCTGAGAACAGTGAGTGATTCTGGCATTCTGCCTGACCCCATGCCTCTCGTGACTCAGTTCTTACAGATGCCAATAATGGACTCTGAACACTTGTCTTTGGAAATAAAATTGTGTGTATAACCAGCGACTGATTTCCTCCATCATTTCAGGAGAAGTTGCTCAGCTTGATCACAGCTTGACTCGTATCAGTGGTTGTGCAGACGATCTTGTGGTAAATTATACACAAGGTAAGGCAGAAACACCTCAAAGCACAGGTAATCAATAGCACCGTGTGTCTCATCGTTCACACCCGCAGTGCACGTGCTCCCACTCTCCTGGGGCAGCTGGCTTCCTTTTCAGCCATAGTGTGAGCTAAAGTATCTTTCAGTTGACTAGACTTGAAGGTGGAGATATTTAACCAAACCACAACATGGCAAACACAACCTCTGTGTTAGGAGAGTTACATTGAAGTACTGTTGACGATTCTGTGCGTTAGCAAATATTAGCACTGAGTATCCAGTAACATGTCTCACTAAATCTTACCCGTTATGAGTTGCTGCAGTTTTGCATGTGCCATGTGGAGGGGGATACAATGGTAGCTCACTTATACTTGCAGCACTTGAGAGTGTTGGAGTCTCGGCTTCATAAAATAAACATAAGAGCGCCACAGAGGTGAGAGATCCTGTGTTTGACTAACACTGTGGTGACCTCCTCTCTAATGTTGATGTAAATCATATTTTTATCTTAAATGGATACTGTAAAATATCTTGGGCTCAAATTTTGATTTATTGTAAAGTTCCAAAATAAAGATATTTAGATGCATTCAATGAACTCAGGATTTGAATGCTTTAAGTTCCAAAATATGTATATTTTTAAATTTTATTTTACCTTAAATCATTCAAATCCTGAGTTCATTTAATATTGGTCTGTTGGGAAACCAGAGCAATTCCAGACTTGATAAAGAACCTATACAAAACAACCTACCGCCCCTTCCTCCCCTCTGAAGGAGGAGTGCAAAGTTGTCTTGAATCCGAGCTCCATAAGAAGGTGGAAATATTTGTCAAATGAAATCTCACTATGAATACTCCTTTAACTGGTAGAGGCAGAAGAGGCTCACAGTCAGTCTTTTAAAAAGTATAGTAAGAATGTTGTTCCTCGGTGAATCCCGCATTGGCACAAGTTGAAGTAAGCACCTGTTCTCAGGGCTTTTGCAGAAGAGCTGGGAAATTCCAATTCTGTTCAACTCGCTTACTTCATCACTGGAGATACACTCTCATTTTTGTCACCATCACCTGGCAAACTGGGTATGCCATACAGGAACCTTTCAAAAGGCAATACTGTTTCAGAGCTGACCTGTACTAGTCCTGTTCCAGAAACAAAGTGATCTTTTTTTTTTTTGCTTGGTTTTAAATTATGTTTCTGAGATTCATGTTCTCTGGGAGGTAAATTTCACAGAGCTTGCCTGAGGAGTTCCCCCTCCCTCTCCCCAAGTACTGCTATTCAGGAATCATACCACTCCTAAGCATCTGGAATGAGAAAGGCCTTTGTGGCAGATTTATACTTGGGCAGAGGAAGGTTCTCTAGGTAGAAAGTGAGAAAAAGCAGAGAGCTTTTAAAAGGTTTGCATAACACCTTTCAGGACTAAGAGTCCCCCCCTGTGGCAGGGAGCTTCCAAATACCTGTGCTTCATCATGCCTGGACACTTCAGTGCCAACTCTGAACTTGTCACCCAAAGATGAGATTTTTAAAAATTTCAGCAATGACTTCAGTCCTGTCATTGCACAGTGAGGGCAGAGCGCTGAGTCTGTGGCCTCACACACTTCCATAGCATAGCATCTTTTATCCTGAAGCCCGCGTGCATTTCACACTGATGAAGACACGGGGTTATGGGGAAGACAACCCTAGACATAACCACCTTGGCTAACAGGAAGCAAGGCACTTTTTAGATCCCAATGGAAAATGAATGTGATCTTCTCCTGGCCCATTGTGGGCACCTGCCTATGGTGCCAGTTGTTTCTGAGAATAATTTATTAGTCTGAAAAGAAAGTACGAGGGGGAAAATGACAACCTATTCCATGTGTGCAGCAATCAATGGGTAAATATTTAAAACTTCTTGCTGCCAAGTTAGGATCAGGTTAGTAAACTACTTCCATGACTGTAGCTAGGCATGGATGTCATTCTAGGCATCATGTATCGCCACTGCATCTCCACTAATGTTCAAGGTGTTGACTCAAGGAAAAATTTGGCCAGCTGCCTTATGATTAATTAGCCACACAGATCTAAAAGCAAACACAGATCTCCTAAGTTTCCCAGGGTAATGTATACATTAAGCACTCAAAAGGCTTCGCTTCAGTACCGTTACTCTGACAAATATGCCACGTGATTCTGTGTGCATACTGATATTTTGTGTAATAAGGAGTGACTTTTCACCATGCTGGGAAGGAGGGGTTTTGCCCAGATAGCCATCTGCTTGTAATCCCCATTCAGCAAAGCATTTAGGCAGGTACTTAAGTGCGTTGGTGGATAGAAATGGATAGTTATATTGGAGTATTTAGACCGAGAATGGACTCCTTTGTGTCCACAAAACACTGAAAGATTGCTGGCTGCTAGCATAAGTGGGGCTTTGTAATGGGTGCTGTGCAGAGGCTTTGTCCTTTAGGCTGAAGAAAGTGAGAAAATTGCTGATGGAGCAAGGAAAATACGTGGGAGGTGAAAACAATGGCATATCTCTGTGGAGCAAATTCAGTGCTGTTCTTGCAATTGCTTTTTATCTGTGTCTTAGATACTCGGCTTTTTAGGTGTCATTAGTCCAATGGCTAATGACAGTGAAAGCATCTCACAGCTCCCTTGATGTGGGGAGTCCATAAGCCCTTTGTTAGGGATGGCTGTGAACTATTTCAAGAAGTCAACAGGAGCAGACAGCAGAATTAGGCAGCAGCCTTGTGGGGCGGTTGCTGTTCAGTCCAGTACTCACCTTAAGTACCATGTGAAGTTCTGTTTTTCACAGTTTGTTGTCAAGCTCTACTTTGTCCAGGTGCTCTGAGCTGGGTCTGTGAACAGACTCTGAATCTGGCTGTTGCACAACATCTTTCATTGACTCTAGGGTGAACCAGGGCATCTCAACCCCATTCCTTGATTGTAAATGTGATCTTTTTCATTGCAGAACCCAGCTGTGAGTCTTTGTCTCCTGGGTCTCCTTTCCGTCTCCTACCCCTCAGAGCCAGCATCTCATCCCACCAGCCCCGGGCCTTTCGGGGAGCAACAACAGGCTCCCTGTTATTTCTTAGCAGCTCCTGCTGGACTGACAGAGGACCCGATGTGAAGAAGAGCAGCGCCCTCTTCCTCCTGCCTTTCAGAGCTCAGAAATCTTGAGCAGCAGCTGCATTCCTGCATGCCCAGCTCTGCTGCTCCTTGGTCTCTAGGTGCCAGGCTTCTGGAAAGTTAGAAAAGGAGTGAGAAAATTTTGTTTGTGTACTTTGAAATGACTCACGCTGTTTTAGCTTTAACAAGATCCCTCCTTATATCTTTAATGACCTGAATGTAAGATTTACGGCGTGGAATGCCCCAGCATCAGAGCATGCCTTCAGCACACAAGCTGCCTTTTGCAGGACAGGAGGGAAGTGAAATCCCCTGAGGTCTGGGAAGTCTGAATGATGTAGTTATGGTTGGCACTGTGAATATATGTGTAGCTTACTTGAAAATAAATATTTGCAGTTCAACTCTAGCATACATGTGGGAGGGTGAGAACTAGCTTGTATTAATGTTTCTTAAAATTAATCATTTTGAAAATTTTATACTGGAATAATCTTATTATTGCACAAATAAACAGAGGTTAGTGTGGATACATACTGAGGAGAAACATCACCTGCCTTCTATGTACGCCATTTCCTGCCCACCTGCCCAGGTGGGGTTCCTGAAGAAAGCCATGTGAGGGACATTTTGGGAGAGAGATATGTATTTGTCTTTTTGCTTGAGAGGAAAGTTCCCTGGTGTCTTCAGCTCCACGGAAAGGTCTGAAAGACCCAGTGGCCATGTCTGCGCTTGTGCGTGCAGCTGGTTTTGTAGCAGCAACACCTTCTGAGTTGCGCTTGGATCTTGTCTTGGAGGAAACCAGCTAGTGAGCCATGCCAGAGGCCCCGTCAGCCCTGTTTTCTCCCACCTGTGAGCAGGAGCGGTGCAGTTCAATGCACAGCAGCCACCGTCACCTCCATCAAGGGCTGTGGTGGTTCTTGCCAGTTCTATGATGTGGAGGTCAGGGGAGGCCAGGCTTTCTGTCCCCAACACCAGCCCCCATACATGTTGTCCTCTTATCCCTTCCCCAGTGCTTGGCAAGTCACCTGCCAGCTTCTCCCTTTCCCCTTGGCATCCTGTCCCAAATCCCCCACCAGCCCCTTTGCTGGCACATGGAACCTACAGCTTCTTCCCTGGCTCACGTGGGACCTGGAAGGGGCTCAGCCCGTTTTCCCAGTGCAGCACAGTCACCAGCCTGGCTTTGCCAGCTCCAGGGGTGAGCCCTGTTCTTATGCTCCATCAGCCACAAATAGTTCCTAGCCAGGAGCTGGCTGTCACTGAGGTATGCAGTAGGAGACGCTAGGAAGTGTACCATGTGTTTCCCTGACCGACTCTTTCTGTGCTTTTATTTTTTTTTAGAAGTGTGTTTCAGCCTCTTCAAAACAAGAAGAATAAAGGTAAGGGTGCTCTTGCAAGGCTTGCCATTTTAATCTCTTGGTTTGATACGTGCGGTTTTTGTGTTCCTGAAACTATCGTCCACCTGTTGTCTCCATATATGAAGAGAATTAGACAGGTAAGTTCAGTTCAGTCTCCTATGAGAAGCTGCACAATGTCTGATTTCTCTCCTAGCATCATCAGTGCCTCCGCTCTGTGCCTGCTGCCACCAGCTCATGCACCACACAGAACATGCACCGGGGGAAAGGAGGTTGGAGGTGCACCCAGGGTAAATGGGGAGAGCTGCCCCGGGAATAGTTGCCTCGGTGAACTGCTCGTGCTTGTGATGAGGCCCTGTCGTGGTTTAACCCCAGCTGGTAATCTAATACCATGCAGCCACTTGCTCATTCCCCCCCTCCCCAGTGGGGTGGGGAGGAGAATCAGAAAGAAAGGAAAACTCATGGGTTGAGATAAAAACAGTTCACCAGGACAGCAATGGAAAATATAACAATAATTAGATATTATTATTAATAATAATAAAATATAATTATAATAGAATATATAGAACAAACTGCGCACAATTTCTCACCACCTGACGACCCAATGACCAATACAGCCTGTCGCGAGCAGTGATCACGGAACAGCAAGTTCCAGAGAGAGCGAGTGAGGGAACGAACGGAAAGGCCCAAATGAACGGAAAGGCCCGAACGAACGAAAAGAACCTTGGCCCACCGGCTGACCCTCACTTACACTGTGCATGACGTCTATGGTACGGAATACTCTCTTTGGCCAGTTTGGGTCAACTGTGCTGGCTATACCCCTCCCAGGTTTTTGCACTTGCACGTTAGCAAAACCTGGGAAACTGGAAGATGTCCTTGATCTCATAGCAACAACTAATAACATCAGTGTATTATCAACATTCTTCACATACCAAATCCCATACTAAATCCAAAACATGGTAGCTGCTGGGAAGAAAATTAGCTCCATCCCAGCTGAAACCAGGCCAGACCTGTATCCCAGCCCAGGAGGTCCTTTCTCTTGGTCAGCACTGGAAACACAGACGGTGGGTGTGGAGTTACTGGACAAAATGGGCCACGTCTCTCGGGAATCTCAACCCGATTCTACCTTTGTACGTTATAGGATTTCTCCAGCTCTATTTGTAGTCTTTGTCTTGCTACAAATGATGATTAAGAAGCTCAGTAAATCCTTCTGGATTTTTGTATCCAACCTTTTTAGAAAAGACTGTTTTCTCGTCTCCAAACTATTCCAGTTCTTTGCCTGAGTATGCTAGAGCTGACCCTTACATATCCTGTGCCGACGGACAGAATAACTTATTTTTCTACATCAATTATTGTGGTTTCATTTTCTTGAGCTTTTCACAGTCTTCCCTCTGGAAATGGACTCTTTCGCTAAAGTTTTCTCTTTGCGCTGGGGTAAATTATTCTTTCTGGGACTCTTGCCTGCTGCTGCTTCTGTTTCTGTTAAATTATAGCACTCTGTCCTTTCTTCTGAGTTTTCTGGGGCATCTCTGCATCTCTTCAGGATATGGCAACCACTAACAAATCACTTCTTTTTAAGGAAAGATGAGAAATCAAAGAAAAGAAAAAAATAAAAGGACCGACCCACTTCCTGCTTTGCCTGCTGCTGCTTTCCTTTTCATCCAGAGAAGAGATGAAATGGGGGTGTGAACGAAACTCCGCAGCTCTTCTTTCCTTACGCTGATTAAGCTGCAAGTGTGACTGGGTACAAAGCCAGTATAAATCGGCTGTAAATGGGGTTATAAAATTGCTGGGGTTTAGCTCAGTCAGTTTACATCACGTGTAAAGCAAATTGTGTTTGCAGGCACGGCCTGTATTGCTTCGCCTTCCATGTAGGATGGCTAATAAGCTCCCGAGTGCTGCATGTCGTGTCCCCTCCCTCCAAGGGTGCTTGTGCTGCTCCTTGGCGCTGCCTTCCCCTGTCCCCAGCTGTGACGGCAAAGGGCATGTTGGAAAGGCTGGGGAGAGCAGCATTTCCCTCTGTTTTCTCTTTGCAGTGGGTTTGGAAATTCAGGACAAAAGCACCACTATCCTCAGCTTTGCTGGGCCTACAGATGCCCTGGGTGTAGGGCAGAGCCCGCTTCAAACGTGCGGCACCTTCGCAGGTAGCCCCCGGGGCCATCTGCCTCCTGTCTCCAGCAGATCCCGGCCGTCTGTGCTGGCAGCAATGGGCATCTCGGCTTTCTAGCAGAGCCAGCCTGTCCTGGAGGGCAGGGCCAGTCGCCCCAGGCTGGAGGGGGTTTCTCCATCACAGCCTTACGAAGACTCTTTTTGGCATCAGCCTTGGTGTTGTACTGTGCAGAGAAACGCGTGTGCTGCTCCGGAGTCAGGAAGGACCAAGAAAGGTGGTTTTATCCCTCGGGGCTTTTTTCCAGGGAGGGGCAACGGTCACACACAGGCCTGTCTACAGGGAGCGGATGGGAATTTTTCTGAAATGTGCCCCTATTTAGACACACCGCATGGCGGGCAGCGATACCCCTGGCTAATCTGTCGCAAACAAATGACCAACTCAGAAGTTAACCACTAGGTTCGAAGTACCCAAACTGAGCCCCTGTTTCAGTGTGGATCCTGAGTAATTTGAGCAGATGATTTACTGCTCCTCCCACTTTCCTCTTTCCCAGGATTAAAAGTCAAGAGGGGAATTAGGGCCTTTATCTCATTTATTACTCTTGAGCACTGGGCAGATTTTCTTCTGATCTGTTGGCACAAGGCGTGTTTCTAACATACAGCAGAAGTGAAATTGTAGGGCTCAGACAAAATGCTTGTTTGCTGAATTAAAACGCAGGCTGCAGTCGTGGAGCTGTAGTGTGAGGGGGGCTTTTCATGCTCCACCTGCTCTTGCAGCTTTACTCTTCTTGCTGTAAGCCAGAGCTGACTGGGCATTTGCTAGTATGCCAGGCAGAATGCTGCTCCTCCACAGAGCTTTTATGTTAAAAATTGTCTCCTGGTTTCAGTGGCAGTCCTGCTGCTTTCTTCTGTGCCTCCTTGCCTTTGGGAGAGTGTGGATGTAGTCCTATGTCTTTATTTAATCAGCTGGATATGTGCCAAATAGCTCCCAAGATGAAAAATAAGGTCCTTTTATCCTCCCAGACATGTTTGCCTGTAGTGGAACAATGGTCCTGTCGTGTAATGAGCCGTGTCAGCGCAGTGAGAAAAAATTATATCCCCCTTCAGACTGTCAGCCCTGTTATCCTTCCGCACGCTGGCACGTTCACCGAGCTCGGGCTGGCTCATGCGTAATGGCCTTTATGTGAGGCTGGGAAATAATGGGTTTGGTTTTTATTATATTCTGCACTCTCAGCCAATTTTTTTTTTTTTTTTCTTCCCCTCTATCCCAGGTCATATGAGGAGGGGCTGAACATATACAGTCTGGCCATGGCTGCAGAGCTCAGATGTATAAGTTTACCCACAGAGCGTTGCCGCTTTGGCATGGCCGCATCAGCCCTGCTCGGTGTCAGCACCACTCCCCACGCGAGGAGCCGGGGCTGCGGGACGCCGGTGGTGCGGGCACTGCTGTCAGCGACCCTCCTGCAAAGGGGCTGCTGTCAGCCTTCAGCGCCCTCATGTCAACTAAGCTTTACGTTTAAAATGTGCCAACGTAGAGAAATAGACGGTTGGCTCTGCACTGTTGGGGCTGACCCGTTTCATGGGTGGAGGTGAGAGGAGAGGGCTGGCTGCACTCACAGCTGCTGGGGGCCGGATCCTGCCTGGCCCCTTCCCTGCTCGGGGCTTCGCAGCAGCCCACAGGGGAGGGAGGAAGGAGAAACTGTGGTGCTGCACTTTAAAGCGACTCTGCCTGCTCGGCGTTTTCATTGCTTTCACTTATGTTTTTCAATATATCTCAATTGCTGCAAGGGGAATGTCTTTCGCTGGCTGCTTTGAGAGGAACCTCTCTCTTTCCTCTCTCACCTCCACATTACTTTGGGTCTCTTTCCGAGGTATTTTTCCCTGGCCTCCCCTGTCCCTTTCCTGTCAGAGACAGGAGTGTTTCCCTGAAGCTGGCCAAAGGCTGATGGTGTCTTGGCTGATGAGTCTGGGCTGTGTTGGTGGGGGAGAGCAAAGTGGGGTCAGCACCCCGGCTCCTCCCGAAGGGTAGGAGTGCCCTGGAGGCAGGCTTGGCATAAATCCCGGGCTAAGCTCTCCTTTTCTCGCGCTTTATCTAGTGCATCAAAGGTCTCTGTTAGTTTAACAAGAATGAAACCTATGTGGGGTGTTTCCAGATCCGTACTGTGTCTCCGAGGCAGAGCTACCTTTTCTCCTGCATCTATTCCTTGCAACAAATTACTTGGAAAGCAGAAGGTTCAGGTGAGGGCCTGCTGCCCCAGATGTGCTGGGGGAAAAAAAAAAAAGAAATAAAAAGTGTATGTTTCTGGTGAGAGATGATGTATCACTTAAAAAGTCACTGTTGTAGTGAAAGAAACCCATGTGTGCTGAGTCCTGTTAAGAAAACCCCCTTTCCTAACTATTATATCAATCAGGCTTTATAGTATGAAAGTGTATTAAGTTTATTAATGTGTATTAGTTCACGTTATACACTATAATGTAATGACATAGTGGAAGTTTACTGGATACTCTGGTATTGTTCATGCTTAAGTAAAACAAGCTAAAGGACAGCCCAGCCCCAGAAATAAGAACTTTGCTTCTTGGAAGCCTAGATCTTCCCATGAAGGATAAAGGATACCCCTGGACAACCAAGATAATGCCAGCATCCTCACCCTCTAACATGTGTTTGAAACCCTTCCAGCATCATCTGGCGTCAGAGATAAGTAACTATAGCAAGACTGACTCCAGCAACATCTGGATCAACAGACAAGCAGCAAGAATGCTGCAAAACTATGTTGCTTCGCAAAGTTTTACTCTGATTAGTAATTACTAGTGTGGATGCTAGTGATTAGTCAAATCGTGCTGTACCTGAACGTTTGATGGGTATAGGAACCCTGTGTAAAACAACATTTAGGGTGCCCCAGTTTGGCTGGGACACTTTTCGTGACAGTCCTTACCCTTCCTGGGGACTTGAGCAGACAGTGACGATGCAGATGGGTGCCTGCAATGCTTTGGTGAGGCCAGTGGCACCCAGAGCCTGCCCTAAGCCCCCAGGCATAAGGTAGCAAACCTCAAAGTGGCCAGTTGCACGGTCCGTGCGGGGCTGCATCACCCCAGCCCTGCTGGGCAGCAGCATCCAGGACCACATGGGTGCTGGGCAGCCGTCACCTGCCGTGGCGTTTCAGACTCCCTATCCAGGCCAAAAAAAGCTGTGCCTGCAGAGGTTGGCTGGGAGGTACGCTGGCTCCTGGGGCTGTTTGCAGCTCTGAGAGCCCCCCAGCAGCCTCACGGGCAGAAAAGAGAGCGACGGAGCACCGGTGCTCCGTCGCTCTCTTTTCTGCCCGTGAGGCTGCTGGGGGGCTTTCAGAGCCGTCGGATGCCTGCGGCTAATCTCGCTTTCAGGAGAGGCAGCGAGGAGGAACGGTGCCGATTTATTCCCTTAGACCGAGCCTGAGCTCACCCGCCGTTGTTTGTGCAACGTATTGCAATGTGCCCAACCCCTCCTCTACTCGGCGGCGCCGGCTGGAGTACCTGCCGGTCTCCAAACGTCACCAGGCTCCGGTTATAAAGCGCAGGCGATAGAGCATCTTCCCGGCTCCGTCTCTCCGAGAGGCGCATCTTCGAGAAGCGAGCCGAACGCGGGTGGAAAGATGTTTTATTCGGGTATCCTGACAGAGCCGAGTAGAAAAGAAGTGGAGATAAGGGAAGCGGCATCTCTCCGCCAGCAGAGGAGGATGAAGCAGGCGGTTCAGTTTATTCACAAGGATTCTGCAGATCTCCTCCCTCTGGATGGGCTGAAGAAGCTGGGGACTTCAAAAGATACTGTAAGGCTTTATTGTGTTTACTGGAAGGAGACTTAAGAAGCTGGTAGGACAGTGTCTGTTTTTTTTTTTTCTTCGTGCCATTTTTCTGTTAGGAGGTGAAGTTGGTTGCTTGTGGAAACTGATTTAAAAAAATGAGGCTTTTGTATGTAAAAGGAAGGGAGTAGAAATATGATGCTAGTTATCACCAGGGTTGCTTTTTGCTAGTAGGTGCTTTCAGATGCCTGGCACTCAGATCTAAAAGCTTTTAATTTTTTTTTTTTTTACATTTCCATGAAAATGGAATACTGTTTTCAGTACAAAAATCCTCTCTGAATCAGAGTAAATCAAAATGGCTTCATATAATATGTACATATATACATATATGTTTGTGATGCATGTATACACACAACATATGATCATAAAAGATTTGGTAAAGTGCAGTCACTAGTACTTCAAAATATAAAACTACCCAGGATTACACTTTGATAAAGGCTTATGCCTTTTTTTTTTAAAATGAAGATACATAATTCTAGGTTTTAAATATTTACATATGCAATGATCCATGTGATCCTGTAGCTGACATACGATATTCTTCATCATGTCCAGGGGCTGGAGAGCATTTCTAAATACTAATCTGCACAAACGTTTGAGCTTTCTCTAATGGGAAATGATACTTAAATGTAATGTCAAAAGTTCTGATGTAAGGTGCAAAATCTAGAAAATATATCCCATTGAGGAAAGCTCCTTTACTTTTTTTGCCCAATTGTTGCAAAATTCTTGCACCTTGTAACACACAATATTTACTTTTATCAATGCTTGATACAGGTTCATTGAAAAAAGTGAATCTTTTTATTTTTAGTGGGGTAGTTTTGTTCTGTCACAGCCTTCCCGCTCAGCTGGATTAGGCTTGGCTCTGCCTGGCTGAGACAAGTGGAATGAGTTGGGTGTTCTCTGCAGTGCACATGGAGGTGATTTTTTTTGACATCCCAAATATTTTGCAGTTGTAGGGAGTGAAGCCCCTGCCCAGGGAAAGGCCCAGAAGGAGCTTTCCTGGTCAGCATTGAATGGCAGCTCTCTGTCAGGGAGATACAAAGTGCATTTCAGAGCATGATGGTGGTGTTATTACTATCATCTGCAGAGTCTAAATAACGTGTCATGGCTCAGCGACCCACAGCGTGCGGGCCTGAGACCCCGATGACAGGGGTTTCTGCTCTGCCCAGACGAGAGAGGCAACAGGTAGCAGGGGCCAGGGACGCTGAGCGCTGAAGTCCCTGTCCCCGCAGCAGCGAGGACCAGGTTTGGCCCCAGTGCCAAGGGCAGAGCATGGGGCTCCTCCCCACGGCCCTGGTCACAGAAATGTCACCTGAGGCTTCCTCCTTGCTCCTGTGCCTGTGTTGGCTGAGCCGCGGCTGCAGCATCGCCCCTGCTGCGCCCACAGCCCCTGAGAGGAGGGTCCACGTGGGAGGGCTCTCTCCAGGGATGTGCCAAAGCCCTGGGGAGGTCCACAGCTCCTGATCCCCTCCAAGGACAAAAAGGAGGTGCGGTGTGGCAGCAGCATGCTGCCTGCCCCGGCCACCCTGGCTGTGGTGGGTCTCCAGCTGGGGATGGGGTGAGAACCGAGCTGGTAGGGGCCACCCCACTGCAAAACCACCTTGTCCCCACGCCACAGCAAGGGGCGAAGGGACAGTGGGCACACGTGGCCAGGGCTCGCCTTGGCCACAGCCTCCTGCCCCATGGGACATGTGGGGAGTCCCCAAAGCAACAGCACTGGCATGTGCTCAGGCCCATTCCCACAGCCCCAGAGAAGATGCTGTGAATTTCAGAATTGTTGCAGTGGGTCGTGTTGCAGCAAAGCAACGCTGCCAGCACCGCCGCGCTCACACCACATGCAGCTGGGATGGCAGCGAGCATCGCTTCAAGAGGACAAACCGGAGCCCAGGAAGTTCCGTCTGAACATGAGGAAAAACTTCTTCACTGTGAGGGTGACAGAGCCCTGGAACAGGCTGCCCAGGGAGGGTGTGCACAGAGTCTCCTTCTCTGGAGATATTCAAAACCCACCTGGACGCAGTCCTGTGCAGCCTGCTCTGGGTGACCCTGCTCTGGCAGGGGGGTTGCACTAGATGATCTCCAGAGGTCCCTTCCAACCCCCACCATTCTGTGATTCTGTGACCCTCCGTGACTCCCTGGTGCCGTGGCTGCCTGGATGTCACAAGAGTTGTCCCCAGGAGGAGCAGGAGATCATGCATCTCTGAGACTGGAGAAGCACCAAGAGCCTCCAAAATGCGGGACCCCACCTTGGCATGGCCCCAAACCGAGAGATCCAGGTCCAGAGGGGTTGAGCTGTGCGGTCAGGAGGCCCAGGGCATCAGGGGTGCTTGCCCAGGGCATCTGCATGCCTTTCTTGTGAATAACTGCTCACCTCCTAACAAAGCAGCGCATATTTGTGTCGACAGCTGTGGTGACGTGGGTGGAAGGGCTTTTGACGTGACTGGTGTTATTAATGCAGGGTTTCCCGTGGGGGTTTTCCAGCAGCCTCAGCAGGAGAAGAGAGGAGGTAACAGCTCCCCAGAGACAGGGATAGGTGGTGAAGACAGACCCTGTCTGTCAGGGTGACAGCTGGCAGCGACCGCTCCGATTTTGGGGAGAAATCCCCTTCCTTTAGGTCACAGTGCAGGGGGTGCCGCGCAGAGCGAGGCAGCAGCAGGTCACTGGGGCGGGTGTGCTGGCGTCCCCCGGCTTGTGTGCTGTTACTCGCCTCCTGAAGCATCTCTCCTGGTGATGCCCTGTATAGGCAGGTTTGATAAATACTTGTTGTAATTACCTATGTTAAGCCTCTGATATTTTTCAGTGTATTATTCTGGGTTGGACTGAACTCTTCTAGCTCCTCGCTCCCTTTACGTATTCCACTTTGTTTGCCTAGTATAAGACCAAACTACAGCATACTATACGTTGGATTTGGCAAATGTAGGGCGGGATATACAGAGCAGAAATGGTTTTGTTTTGATGCCTCACTATTAGCCTCCTCCCTGAAGCCCAGAAAATTGGCATGAGATGGTGGTTAGCTGGGATTTGGGCTTTCCGACACCATAACCGTGCCCCCCTGCCTGACCTGGGCAGGGTGTGCCGGCCGTTGGCAGCTCCTCTTCGTGCTCCGACACCTCGCCCTCGCCCCGAGAGCCGCTGGACCGGTTCGGAGGGGCTTTGCCTGAAACAGGCCCGCATCGCTTCACAAGCTGGTTATGTTACAAACAAAGTTATAAACAGTAACAAAGAACAACAACAAAGTGCATTTCCCCCTCCCAAAATGCCCTCAGAGCCTGCCCTGGGCGCCCGGGTCCTCAGCGCAGCGCTGGGTGCCCCCGTGGCGCCGTCCCCTGCTCTTGTAGCTGGGGCACCATTGCAGTGCATTCAGGTTTCCCTGCTTTCCCTCTGTGCACTCCCCAGAGTCTGTTTTCTTTTGGTTAAAATGCAAAAAAATTTGACGTTACATGCAGTGTCTTGGTCAGAGGCCTGGCCGCAGCCTGGGCACTCGGGGGGTGCAGGAGAGCAGGGGCCTCTCTCGTCCCACCTCGTCCCCCTGCGAGAGGGGCTGACAGCACGCAAGCACAGGCTGCTGGTAGAAGAGGTGAATTTGGATGAAGGGTGGGAAGAAGAGAGAGAAATTGGTTATTTCTTGGGATGAGCTCCACTGGTGTGTTAAAACCCCTTTTTTCTACTATCTAGGTACAGAAGAGAGGGCAAACCTCCTGAGATGAGTTTGCGGAGGGGAGGAGCTGCCATCTTCCCTGACTTTCATCTCCACTGGAGTGAAACTGTTGTTGACGGGTCTTGTTATCCCCAGATCTAGAAGCCAAAATAGTGGGAAACTTGCCAGAGAGATGGATACTGCAAACTGCAGCGATGCGCTTGCTTATAAATTAGAGAGAAACAAAACTGACAGAATTATTTGTGGTTTTGACAGACAGTGGTAAATAGGTTCAGCAATAGCTGGTGTCTCCAATCACTTCTTTTAGGTTTCTACTGTGCCTTTTTTAGGGGATTATCGGTTTCTGCAAATTCTCAAGGATGGGAAGGGAGGTATCTTCTGAAAAAAATCCTGGTTTGTATTTATATTGTGCGGAATGATACTAGGAAATAACTTATTTTTTTGCACTTGCACAATGGTATGTAACTACTTTTTATATAAAACTTCCAACAGTTTTGTGCAATGCATAGAAAGACAGTACCAGATAATCTGGGTTACTTCAAACACCAGTCCTGGCTGTGTGGCCAGCCCACGCTGGAGGGAGAACGTGGCTTCCTCCCCCATCGCTGTCACAGGGAGGTTTTCCTCCTCTCCCTCCCTCCCAGACATGGTCTGCTTCCAGTTTTCCACCAAAATGTGCATTTGCAAATGTCCCCTGGCACATTATCTGTTTACCAAGTACGTATCCATCCCTTGAGTCATCTCCGTGACTAACATCCCTCACTCTGTTGCACACAAGAGTCAAGGGAAATACAAGTTAAAGCAAACTAATAGCCTGAGACAGGATGGTGCTGCAGGGAACCTTTTCAGCCCCCTCTTGCTAGATTATTTCTGTATTGGAGCACAACATAAGCAACATTTGTCCCCTTGAAGGCAGGATTTGCTGTGGCTTTCAGAAGAGCAAGCGTCAACAAAAGACAATCCTGTTTGTGGGGGTAACTCATGTTCGCCGAGTGCTGGATTTTTTCCTTTTGGTGATGGATCCTATACAGGATTCATAAAACCAGGGCCTGAGAAAACCTACATAACTGGTTAATGATCCATAGGAGAACTTGTAGTAAAAAATTTTAGGTTTAAATCAAGGGTAGATGACAGTTAAAATAACAATGATGAGCGTGATGGTGACTTGTGCCTCTCCAGCCCGTTCTTTCAAAAGTATTTGGCAACGTGATTGAGGCCAGGCAGATCAGAAGAGCACCCAGACTGTCCTGGATGATGCCGTTCAGAAACTTGTCTCAGTCCCAGCTGAGCGGGGCTGGGCGCGAGGAGATGACCACTGTGCGACAGGCTGTCTTCTGGCCAGCTGGGAACCTCACCCCTCTCCTTCTCCAGTCCCTTATCCCCTCATTTGTTTTTTTTTTTTGATGACGTGAAGAATTAGTCCTCCAGATGTGTGCCTGAGTTGCAGGCAAATATAAAGGGTAAGAAGGACGTGCCATCCACTGTCAGCAAACCCTGGCTTGCATTCTTGCTCAGATGAGGAGCCTTGGAGGTGATCACAGTGCTGACCGTGCACCTACGGCTTCTGCCTTATGTAAGGGAGCCCTCGCTTCCAAACGGATTTGCTTGTCCCACAGCACAGGGTCCACTACTAGTGGAGCCAGTCTGCCTGCCTTTAATGTAGTTAAGTGATACTGGATTCTGCTGTTCAGTCTCACTGGGAAGGCGGTGGTCACCAGAGCAGTGCTGGAGCTTTGTTACTTTTTGTGCGTGAAGGAGACAGCGCAGTGTCGGACCTGATTCGTCCCCGTCGCTGGGAGCGCGGCTCTGTTATTGCCCTTAGACAGGACATGGTCTCTAGCGTGCCGGTCAGACATAGCACCTGCAACTGAAAATGGCCATGAAATTTTATTTCCTTTCAAGTCTCAGGTTGTATGCAGAAGTAAGAACAGTGAAAAGTGGGGAAAAAAGGAGATTACGTGTCCTGGTGACCACTGGTGTTGGCTGCATCTACTCGATCTCATCAGTCAGGTCCAGTTTAACCGCCTGTGTTACGCCTGCAGCAAGATCTGAAGTACTAACATGGCTGCAGTTATTTTAGGATGATGCCAAGTTGCGTTAGCCTTTTGTAAGCGCTGTTATTTAGCATGCCGCACAGATTATTTTAAAGATGAAGCGCTGCACACGAGGGTGTGCGCTGGCCAACTTGGGGAACCACGACCCAAGGTTTTCCAAGTTATCCTGATCCCATTGAAATTCATAGAACCATAGAATCGTTTGGGTTGAAAAAGACCTTTAAGATCATCAAGTCCAACCATTAATCTAGCACTACCAAGTCCACCACTAAACCATGTCCCTAAGCGCCACATCTGCACGTCTTTTAAATACCTCCAGGGATGGCGACTCAACCACTTCCCTGGGCAGCCTGTTCCTGTGCCTGATAACCCTTTCAGTGAAGAAATTTTTCCGAATACCCAATCTAAACCTCCCCTGGTGCAACTTGAGGCCATTTCCTCTTGTCCTATCGCTTGTTACTTGGGAGAAGAGACCAACACCAACCTCGCTACAACCTCCTTTCAGGTAGTTGTAGAGAGCAATAAGGTCTCCCCTCAGCCTCCTTTTCTCCAGGCTAAACAACCCCAGTTCCTTCAGCCACTCCTCATAAGACTTGTGTTCTAGACCCCTCACCAGCTTCGTTGCCCTTCTCTGGACACGCTCCAGCACCTCCATGTCTGTCTTGTAGTGAGGGGCCCAAAACTGAACACAGTACTCGAGGTGCAGCCTCATCAGGGCCGAGCACAGGAGAACAATCACCTCCCTAGTCCTGCTGGCCACACTATTTCTGATACAAGCCAGGATGCTGTTGGCCTTCTTGGCCACCTGGGCACACTGCTGGCTCATATTCAGGTGGCTGTTGACCAACACCCCCTGGTCCTTTTCCGCCAGGCAGCTTTCCAGCCACTCCTCCCCAAGCCTGTAGTGTTGCCTGGGGTTGTTGTGTCCCAAGTGCAGGACCCGGCACTTGGCCTTGTTGAACTTCATACAATTGGCCTCGGCCCATCGATCCAGCGTGTCCAGATCCCTTTGTAGAGCCTTCCTACCCTCAAGCAGATCAACACTCCCTCCCACCTTGGTGTCATCTGCAAACTTACTGAGGGTGCACTTGATGCCCTCGTCCACATTGTTGATAAAGATGTTAAACAGAACTGGCCCCAATACTGAGCCCTGGGGAACACCACTTGTGACCGGCCACCAACTGGATTTGACTCCATTCACCACAACTCTTTGGGCCCGGCCATCCAGCCCGTTTTTTACCCAGCAGAGTACGCCTGTCCAAGCCATGAGCAGCCAGTTTCTCCAGCAGGATGCTGTGGGAAATGGTGTCAAACACTTTACTAAAGTCCAGGTAGACAACATCCACAGCCTTTCCCTCATCCACTAAGTGGGTCACCATGTCATAGAAGATCAGGTTAGTCAAGCAGGACCTGCCTTTCATAAACCCATGCTGACTGGGCCTGATCAGCTGGTTATCCCGTATGTGCTGTGTGATGGCACTCAAGATGATCTGCTCCATAACCTTCCCGGGCACCGAGGTCAGACTGACAGGCCTGTAGTTCCCTGAATCCTCCTTCCAGCCCTTCTTGTAGATGGGCGTCACATTTGCTAACCTCCAGTCAACTGGGACCTCTCCGGTTAGCCAGGACTGATGATAAATGATGGAGAGTGGCTTGGGAAGCACTTCTGCCAGCTCCCTCAGTACCCTTGGGTGGATCCCATCTGGCCCCATAGACTTATGTGTGTCTAGGTGGTGTAGCAGGTCACTGACCATTTCCCCTTGGATTATGGGGTCTTCATTCTGCTCCCCTGCCCCATCTTCCTGCTCAGGGGGCTGGATACCCAGAGAACAACTTCCCGTGCTGTTAAAGACTGAGGCAAAGAAGGCATTAAGCACCTCAGCCTTTTCCTCATCCCTTGATGCTATGTTTCCCCCCGCATCCAATAAAGGATGCAGGTTCTCCTTCGCCCTCCTTTTGTTGCTAACGTATTTGTAGAAACATTTTTTATTGTCTTTTATGGCAGTAGCCAGACTAAGTTCTAGTTGGGCTTTGGCCCTTCTAATTTTCTCCCTGTAAAACCTCACAACATCCTTGTAGTCCTCCTGAGTGGCCTGCCCCTTCTTCCAAAGGTCATAAATTCTCCTTTTATTCCTGAGTTCCAGCCAAAGCTCTCTGTTCAGCCAGGCTGGTCTTCTTCCCCGCTGGCTCGTCTTTCGGCACATGGGGATGGCCTGCTCCTGTGCCTTTAAGGTTTCCTTCCTGGAGAATGTCCAGCCTTCCTGGACTCCTTTGCCCTTCAGGGCTGCCTCTCAAGGGACTCCGCCAACCAGGCTCCTAAACAGGCCAAAGCCTGCCCTCCAGAAGTCCAAGGTAGCAGTTCTGCCAACCCCTCTCCTTACTTCTCTGAGAACCCAAAACTCTATCATTTTGTGATCGCTATGCCCAAGACAGCCTCCAACTGTCACATCACCCACAAGTCCTTCTCTGTTCACAAACAACAGGTCCAGCAGGGTGCCTTCCCTCGTTGGCTCATTCACCATCTGTGTCAGGAAGGTATCATCTGCCACACACTCCAGGAACCTCCTAGACTGGTTGTCTCTGTATTGTATTTCCAGCAGACTGGACTCTGCTGTATTGTATTTCCAGCAGATATCTGGTAAGTTGAAGTCCCCCACGAGAACAAGGGCTAGCGATTGTGAGACTCCTCCCAGTTGCTTATAGAATATTTTGTCTGCCTCTTCATCCTGATTGCGTGATCTATAACAGGCTCCCACCATATCTGCCTTGTTGGCCTTCTCCCCGATTCTTACCCATAAACACTCAACTCTGTCGTCACCATCATCAAGCTCAATCAAAACACTCCCTAACATACAGGGCTACCCCACCACCTCTCCTTCCTTGCCTATCCCTTCTGAAGAGTTTACAGCCATCCATTGCAGCGCTCCAGTTGTGCGAGTCATTCCTCCACGTTTCTGTGATGGCAACTATATCATAGTTTTCCTGCTGCGCAATGGCTTCCAGCTCCTCCTGTTTGCTGCCCATGCTGCGTGCATTGGTGTAGATGCACTTCAGCTGGGCTATTGATCCCACCACCTTTTTGGGGAAATTCCCTCGGGATGAGCAGGTTTGCTGGTTTAGATATCTCTGCAGACACACAGGCATATTCAATATGAATGCAAAAAATCAGGAATAAGCCAGTAAGAAGGTCTCACTGTGGACAAATTAAAATCAGAAGGAAAGGGCAGTAATGGGGGGGGAGATTAGCCAGGCAGAGAAATGAGCAGATAATCAAGCAGAGTAATTTCACCTCCAGCAGAGTATGTGCATCCATCCGTGATGAACATTAAACATAAAAAGGCTTTTGGGAAAGCAGTTGGAGGAGATTTTGAGAGGCAACATGCTTCTCACAGAGCAAATGGAAATGACAGAGAAAGTGAGAAGCTGCCATACGAAGCATTGGGAGTTCCCAGGGCAATACCTACCTACCTGCCTCAGATGATCTTACGTCTTCCCCTCCTCTCCTTTCCCTCCTGTGGCACGTCACCCAGGATCGGTCCCATTTACTCACCCTTAGCAGCTAAATACAAATGCGGAGGGAAGAGAGATGCAGGGCAATTTTAGACCAAAGTCTGATCTAAAGGTCAGACCAGGTCTGACAACAGACACCATCTGTAGCTCTCTTCTTGCAGTTCTGCCTTTTTCATGCACACCTGTAAGAGCCAGTGCACAGACACCAAAATCAGCTGCTTAAATTCTGGGTCGATTCACACAAAGAGCATTGCCACAGGTGCAGGCTGGACACGGGTATTTCCTACGCCAGCAATGCCAGTGCTCAATGAAAGCATCTGTGTGCATTCAGTAAGTCCACGCACCTTTTTCATAATCAGGTGGTGCGTGTGATTGGAAAGGTAATTTGTTACCTCGTAACTTTTCACATCACTGCAGAATTCCCAATATCCTTATCAACAGACGAAGGCAATTATGGCTGAAACACCAGCTTGGAAAAAACGGACTTGTTTTGATTCTGATATGAAATCAAATCTTGAATTTGAGTTTGGAAAAAGAAAGGCATCCCTCCAAATTCTGGTTAATATTTTGAAAGGATTATTCCCTTGCCAATACAAAGTAGTTCTCTTTAGTCAAAGCCAGGTAAGCCAGCGCTGGCAGGAGAGCACGTAGATGTAGGCTAGGAAGAGTACACGTAGTCTGGGAATCAGGGAGAGTGAGACTTTAGGGCATCCCTCCCACGAGAGCAGCGCTGGCCTGCGGGCACCACAAGCAGGCTGGCGATGCAGGTCACTTCGTGGCTTTCCTCTGACTTCACCCTGCTCTTCTGTGTGTGTCTTTTCTTAAAGCAACCACATAATATCCTGCAGAAGCGCCTGATGGAGACAAATTTGTCAAAATTACGAAGCAGCCGAGGCAGCTGGACTCCGAAGAGCGATATCTCAGCGCAGACCAACAAGCTGAATCAAACCAAACTGGGCAGCTATGGGAAAACAGAGGATGAGGAGCTCATAGTGGTGAGCTGCCAGGTAATAGTCCCTCCCCAGCCTTCTGGGTTGTTTTCCCCCAAACGTTATTCCTGACAGCCTCAAGCTGTGCTCTTGTTCTCCATGTTTCCCGATAAGGGTTGTAGTCCACCAGGGCTGTCACAGCTGTGGGCATGCTCTCCTTCCACAGCTCGGGGCTGCTGCGGCACGGACGCGCACCTGGGTATCACAGAGAAAACTGGTCCGATGGATGTCTTCCCTTGGACATCAGGGCAGAGGGAGCAGCCAGGCTGGGGCAGCATGCTGAAACGCTGAGGAGTTATTATCCATGGCGAACCCCTGTGCTCACAGCCTATTCGTTTTCCTCAAGTGTCATCCCTTTTTTCTTTCCTCAAGAGTAATTTCACATGTCTCCTCCTTACCCCCATGCCCTTTTGTATTTCCCACTCTCCACAACATTGCCTCCTGCCTGAGGCTGCCCCTTCTGCTCTCTGCAGGTGCAAATGCTGCCGGGAAGGGCTCAGGACCCAACGCCATGTTGTTTAGTAGCACCACCTTATTCAAAAAGCAGCTCAAGAGCCAACTGTTGGGTGCCTGGGGTGGACGAGGCGATACCCTGCAGGCCCTGAGCATGCGGTGGAGCGGGGATGGGCTGGCGCGAGATGTTGGCATTTCAGCAGGCAATGGTGTGTGTGGAGCGGAGACCCTGGACACCCTGCGCTCATCCCGCATCCCACACATCATCTCCCATCTCTGCTTGCTCTTGCAGTGTGCAGGGAAGGAGCTGAAGGCCGTGGTGGACACCGGCTCGCAGCACAACCTCATGTCGTCTGCCTGCCTGGACAGGCTAGGGTAAATATCCAGCTGGATTTCTGTTTTGTGGGAACTCGAGGCACGTGGCAGCACAGGCAGTGCTCCCGGGGCTGGGGCTTCGCTCACGCCAGCCATGGCCATTCTGGAAGGGAGTGCTTTGGGCTGTGCCCGGGCAAGCCCCTGAGCCTCCTGTTACAACCAAATCCTGGCTTATTCTTAAGTGTCCTTGCAGGGAGCTGAAATAGAAAGCCACTTGTACCAACCTATTCACCTCTGAGTAAATCTCTTCAGAGGGTTGGATGCATTTGTATTTTTTGAGTGCCTCCCTGTTTGTCATTCAGTGCCTCATGAAATTGTTGAAAACACCACCAACACCCCCCCCACCCCCCACCCCAGCCCTGTCCATCTGTGCCCCCGGGGCAGGCGTGGGGCTGGGTGAGCCCAGCCCAGCCCTGCAGGTCCCCGCTGCGCGGCAGGGACCTGGCTGCTGGGCATGCTCCCGCCGGCGGCTGCAGCACTGCTGGCCCCAGCACCGGGTGTAAAGCAGCCGCGCGGTTGTGTACATGCATGTGCTCGAAATTTGGCATCTGATGCTACTCCCAGTAACAAATATCTCACAGTGGAAGGGAAAGGAAATGTATTTACGTAGTGTTAGAGAACTGACTGCCAGCCATTTGCAGCAAAACTCCGACTGATCTTGGAGGAGCGGGATCAGGCACCAGCTCACAGGATGTCAAGGAGATTTTGGCACTTTATTCCCATGGAGTCATTGCTTTTTATCACTGACTTGCAGTGATTGTGCAACACCCAATTGCAGTTGCTCCCTGAGCACTACTGCATGGCCCTGAATGAATGGTGCCTGTTTTCTGTCCAGACAGTAATCACTTCTTTGCACAACAGCGTTTAGTGGCTGGAAGGTGGCTGTGCTTACTACAAACTTGTCACAAACCATGGAGCTGCTCGGCCTGGCTTATGGATGATAACAGGGCATTTGGAGGGGTCTCATCTTGCAAGACGCTGTGTCGGCTGCTCAACACGTCTGAGTTGCACAGCGATGCTCTGTGACAGCTCGTCTGCTCTCTGTGTTACTCATGCATGTCTTGTGTAGTTTTTGCAGCACCAGTCTGCTTCAGCAGTCCCGCCCTTCAAAGAGCGCTTAAGAAATAGGTTAGAGCCAGTTTCTGCTCTCAGGTTATGGGGATTCCCGCCCCTTGAGTGAGACCACTTTTGTAGGCATCAGCTGGACAGCTTCAGTTAAAAGGCCCATGTCCCTCCCCAGTGTTACTCATCAGCAACGAGCGAGCTTTGGTTCCCGCTAGGTGGGACCCCACGAACACCGGAGCGTGCAGGAGCCACACGGCGTGTGTAGGCAGACAGCGTGGCCAGAGCGAGACCCTGTCCCGCGTGCGCTGCCAGCCCAGGCGTGCAGCAGGCAGGGCTGCCTTGCAGGCAGCTTCCTGCAGCTCCTTTGCTGTTTGTGTTTGCGGGGACAGAAGCTAAAGCCAGATCAACAAAGCGGGTTAAAACCAGGGCTTTGATGCCTGGCTCGCTCTGCCGTCGCTGTGGTAGGTCCCGTGCGACAACAGGCACCGCTCCAGGACGTTTTACTTCAAAGCAGTCCAGCGCGTGTGGCAACGATAAAACACGAGTTTTGTTTAAATCCAGCCCTGGAAAGCAGCAGGGAAGAGGCGTGCGAGGCGATTATGCTCTTGTTCCTGCCAGGGCAGGAGGGGCCCCGCAGTGTGCTTTGCTGGGTGCTGCTGCCTGCACCTGAGGCTCAGCAGCTCTGGGGACGGGCCCTGCTGCTGAGGTCTCTGGGAGTTCAGCGCCTAAAAGCAGCATGTGTGTGCCCGAGGCACAGGCTCAATTCCTCTCTTCTTTTTTAAAAATCTTTTTGCATCTTGCCATGGTGCCGTTCGAGCTCTTCCCCTCGCCTCCGAGGGAAGCGGCGGGGCTAGCTCGCAGGTTGCCACAGCGTAAGAAATGCCCCTCGGAGGTGTAGGTGCTGCTGTTACGTGAGCAGCTCTGGTCACTGCACGCTGCTGGGGACTTTCCACTTTCAAACCCAGCCCCAAGATGTGTCACTGCATCATCCATCAGTGGTTCGCCTCACCTTGCTGCAGTTTCCTGGCCGGCTTTCAGCCACGCATTGCCCACATGCTCTCTGTCTGTCCTTGGGGCAGTCTCGGCTGTGATGAAGCCCTTGCTTGAAGGTGGCTTTACTCTGTCCCCCCCTGCAGCCTCTCTGCAGCCCTGGTCACACCTGGGAAAACCGTCTGGGTCAGCGGGTGCCGGAGCAAGGAGTCATCTCCAGCTGTGTCTTGGCTCTGTGCAGGTCCCGGCTCCAGCGCCGTGGCCTGTGCCCTGCAGTGGGGACAAATGGGGGGAAACAAAGACCACAGCCAAAGACCACATGTCTTCCCTTGAGTGGATAGAGAAGCCATTGGAGTTGACTGCACCCAAAAAAGCCACTCCAACCTGTCTCGGGCCAGAGTAAAGCCAGCTCAGGGCCAAGGAGCTCATAAACCACTTCTTGATATGTTCTCACTGCTTTTTAAGGCCGGTCCCTAAGGGAAGTGGCAGAGGCGATCCAGCTCCTTCTCTCTGCTACCTCTCCTGGTCCTTGTACCTGCGTTAAATGGTGTGGGCAATCCCCACCTCAGTCCCAGGGTCTCTGCCTCGGAGGGGGGCAGGTCCCCCCAGGACAGATGGACAGATGCACACACACGCACTGCTGCAATGCAGCTCAGCAGAAAAGGTACTTCAAATAGCCCAAAAGCGATACGGCTTTTATCTGAGGATACTGCCTCAAACCGCCTTTCTAATAGATTCTTGTTCAGTTTAAAAGAGAAACTGAAGCTAAATAATTAATCAGTGTTGTCAGACTAGTTCACGGGGTGTAGACAGAAGAAACGACTGTACCTGAGATATCCCTGACACCCTTTTTTCCTTTTCTCGGGCTGAATGTGATTGATCTGTCCCCATTTCCTCTGCAATAACCCAGCAGCAGCACCAGCTAACAAGCGTGGATCGGGCGCCCTGCCCCGGCTGTGAGGCATGGGGACACGGTGTCGGCGGCTCCGCTGGTGGGAGCTGGAGTGGAGTATCCCTTCCTTATACCCACACTCAATTAGAAGCAATTTTAGATGAGCAGCTTCCCCAAGTGTTGAGGAAATGTAGGAAAAAAGATTCCTCAGGTAAAAAGCAAAATCCAGTAAGGAGTTCTGCCTGGGGCAAGGGCTGACGCGGCCCCAGGGCTGCGTCGTGGGTCGTGCTGTAGTCTGACGCGGGCGCAGGCTGCTGGCTGCATGCAGAGCATCACAGAAAAACTGCCAAGAAAGCAGCTTTCCGATAACGGCGTGGTAACACGAGCAAACGAGCACTTCAGGCGTAAGTACCCTCCAAACGCCATTTGTTCCTCCCTGGAGCAGCCAAACCGTGGCCGTTTCATGTCAAGTGTTTTCAATGCACAGGTTAAAGGAGCATCTCAAAGCACTCCCTGGTGAAGACGAGATGGTTTCATTGCCGTACAAGGCGAGGGTGATCGGCCAGATCGAGTGCCTCGCCCTCACGGTGGGAGCGGTCCCTGTGGAGTGTGCTGTCCTCGTCGTGGGTGAGTGTGTGTGTGCTCCTCTAGTCCTCTGGGTACAGGCTGGGGCTCTACTCCCTCTTACTCCAGGGGGAAAAATGAAGATTCACAAATGCACTAAAATTAAAAGAGAAATACTGCTTTTCTGCAACAAAAGTCCCTGTTTGGCCCTTCAGATGGAGGGAGGGAGGATGCGTTCAGCAGGGCTGTGCTGGCAGCACCAGGCTCGCGCTCTGCCATCCCGATGGAGCGACCACCGTGTCTCCCTGCAGGCACATCTGCCTGCCCTCGTTTGATCATCATCCCCTCCGAAGTAACTCACTCCCTTTATAAACAGAGTTTTATTTAGCAGAGTAGCCATGAAGGAAGGATGGAGTCATTGACCAAAAGCATGGGAGAACATTTTGAAGGTATAAATCTGAATGTTCCTATTTTTCAGAAGACAATGAGAAACCCTTCTCCTTTGGGCTGCAGACGCTGAAATCTCTGAAGGTAGGGGTTTTCCAGCAGGGCCTTCACCCATGCTGGGGGAGCTGGGACCACTGTAAATTGCAGTTTTCCCTCTTACCTAAAGGCATTTATTCTCTACAGTGTGTCATAAACATGGAGAAGCACCATCTTGTTCTGGGGAAGACGGACAGGGAAGAAGTCCCGTTTGTGAGCAGTGGCAGCGCTGCGGTGGGAGAGCAGTAAGTTGGGTGGGGGGGTGAGCTGCGTGTGCACCGCTGAGCCCGATGGCAGTGCCCCCCGGCACGGCCACGCAGGAGCCCCCAGACCCTCGCTGCAGGCGAGCGAGAGCTCACCAGCACTGGCAGAAATTGTTTTCATCAGCTCATTGAGTTTTGAAACAGAGCCCTGGCTTTTTCAGCAGCCTCTTTCAGCTTTTGCTGCTTTTTTTCCAATAAGCATTGTACAGCAAAGGAGGTGTCTGAAACGACACGCACTGGGAAACGCCTTAGGAAATGTACCTTTTGGAGGTCACTAGGAAGACTCCTTGAGCACTGCATCGAGAGTTCCCAAACAAATATTTTTCTGGAAAATATTTACGAAGCGAGGCAAATAAACCCACATGAATGTTTTGCAAAGTGCAGGAGAGAGAGATCCTGCCTGGAGATAACGGTGTTGCCGCTTCCCCCCGCGTTGCCCCGGCTGCCCTCCTGCCAGCTGCTCCTGATGTCCCGGACTTTTTCAGCCTCATGTCCCTACAGAAAGAGAAATCTGTGCTGTCTGCTCTGGTACCTCCTAAGCGTGTGTAGCTTGTGACGGCTGGCTCTGCAGTCCGGCAGGCAGCGGGCAGGGCAATCCCCGTCCTTCCAGGCGCTGCGCGGGGCTCCTCCTCGCTGGGCACTGTGAGGAAGAGACGTATCACTGGCTCCTGCCTCCGACTTGTGAAACCGGCAGGCGCTGGGTGCCTGAGAGGGGGATTTGCACTTATGTGCCTCTCCAGCTTCGCAGGCAGCACTTGCGGTTGCTCAGCGATGAGCGCTGCGGACACAGCCATCTAAAAAATGTTTGCTCACTGCGTAAGCAAGCGTCTTTGGCGAATGATGTAGGGCAGCACCCTCTTTAGCTGCCTGTCATGACCAGCCACAGTCATTTTGGACATCCTGCAGCTTGAGCCTGCTGTGCTGGGCACTGCTCAGCTTGAGGAGCCTGAGCAGGAGCAGGGAAGGAGCAGACCTTCCTCAGCTAATTGTATTTATGCTCCTTGGGGAGTACACGAGGGATGTACACGCTAGGGCAGGGAGTCAGGATGAGAGCACATGTGCACCCGCCGCGTGCCCAGGACACCCACCTGCTGCGTGCCCAGGACACCCACCCGCCGCGTGCCCAGCGCAGCCGCCGGCCACGGGTGCTGCCAGCGCGCGAGCCCGGGGAGCGCCTGGCACAGCACCGCGGGGAGACCGTGCTGCAGCGCAAAACCACAGGATGTTTTCCTTGTCTCCTTTGAAACAGGGATGCGAGAGGCATAGTGTAGTTCTGTCGCCACTGCAGTGATGAATTATTTCTTGGTGCTGCATTCAGGGCTAAATTTTGCTGCCTTTTGTTTTTTTTTCTCATGAAAAACACCTATTTTATTGAATGTCTTTTCCTTCCTGTTTCAGCAGTTTGGAGGCATAAAGAGAAATTAAAACACCGTCCCCACACAAGAGCTTGACATCAAAGAAATCCTGTGCAGCTGTTCCAGATGAAACAGCCGCGTGCTGCTTTGAAAACATTTATACTAGGCTACAGCTTGAGTAGAGCTAAATGAAATCCTGTTCAGTAGCCAGTAATTTAGAGATATTGTCATGTTTATCTATGGGTTTTGAGAAACAAACGTGTGCTTATTTTCTGGACTTTTCTATATAGTGTCCTCTTTATTACAAATGGTTGGGAAAACCTTATGAATTTCTTCTGATGAGAAAAATACTTTTTATAGTGGCCTCGCATGAGTAATTGTATTTAGCTGTGATTAGAGGCTATCAGAATGAAATTTTTATTAATGATTTTTCCAGGGGCTAAGCATTTATATTCACTTAATTGATATTGCCACATTCAAATGGCCATTACCAGGAAGTTACTCGGAGTAAAATAACAATGCTGATACCACCCAGGAATTATAGCTCATCCTGTTAGCATATTATTGTTGCCATGTCATTAGGGATGCAACTGCTGGCTTGATGAGAAAGAGCAATTACAGAATTATTAATGGGTTATAGGCTTCTCTGCAGTGGCGTGGCAGAAGCACAGAAAGAGGGTTTGGGAGGGCTCCCGGGGTGATCTCCCGCAGCCCCCAGCTCGCCGCGGGGTTGGCACCGGCATGGGGGCAGCCCGTAGTGGCACGGCCTCGCTGGGGCTCGAAACCCCCGAGGAGGGATCCTCCGGGCAAGTCTCATCTGCCTTCCTAGCGGAGTAGTCAGGAAAATTAATCATCGTATTGAGCCAAAAAGCAACAAACAAGCACAAAAGTATGTTGCCCGGAAAGCAGCAGATACGGAGCCTCATCGGTATATCAGGAACCAAATGGCCCCAACGCGCCCTCGGTTCTCCCTTCCCGCTGGGACTGGTGCCTCCGCCTGCCCGCCCAGCGCCCAGCCTGAAGCACCAGCAGCACCCGGGCTGCACGCCGGTGCGGGTTACTGACTCCAGTTGGACCTCAGTGTTGCTGCCAGGAATGCCATATTTTTTATATCTATTTACAAATTGCCTGGGATCTTAAGTACAACACTAACCTTGATGACCCTCAGGGCAGGTGGGAGTTTTCACCAGGACAAACGTTTCATTTGGTGTTACTGTCCTGTAGCAGCAGGGTTGCTACTTCACGTGCTGCTCACTTGCAGACCAGAACAAATGTATGGTATTGCTTGGGGGAGCCTGGCCTCGTACAAAAGCCGCTTTCTAGATTTTCAAAAGCTAATGGGAATTAATTACTGTCATCTGCCGAAGAGACATCTTTAAAATTCAGAATAATATCCTTGTGATGTTGTGCATCTGCCGATGGCCAGTCCCGCTGCAGCCGGATCCGCAAGGGCCAGCTGTGTGCCGCGGAGCGGGAGAGCTGCTCCAGCAGCTCTTACTTAGCAAAAGCCGGCTGGCCGCAGGCAGGCGCAGGCTGCGGCGCGGCCCAGCTGGGCTGCGGGGTCTCCGATGGGACCCAAGCGGCTGCTCATGCGCTTAAGCCTCCCCGCAGACACCAATGCGCTGCTCGCCCGGGCATCCCGTGGTGCGCAGCATCAGCCGCGAGCACCGACATCGTCGCTGGCATTTCCGCTTAGGAAATGTCTCGACGCTCCTGGGTGAGGACCAGTAACTCTTGTCACCTCGTGGCCATGGGCTCAGGTCCAGAGCCTGTCCCGCCAGCCAGGCTCCTGCCCGCGTTAGCCAGTCTGGGCCCAGTAACGCCATCTCATGTCTGCCACGGCATCTAAGCTGGAGCTTTATCTCCTGCAGTGGGTTTGAACCTCTTTTCAATATTGGGTATGACTAACAAATCTGAACTATCTGTATTTTGAGCTATTTTCTATTTTGGTGATAAGTTTCAGTGCTTTCTCTACATATAGTATTTTATATAACACAGCTATATATATATATATATATTTACAGGGTTGAGCTGCCCAGGGCAGTCACACTGATGTGTTGTAGAAATATTTCAGTAAATATGAAATATATTTGATTATTTTATATGCTATGAGTTTGGTATTTTGGTACTTCTTTCTTTCTTTCTTTCTGTGCTTATTACTGTGCTAAATGTCACATTAAATCTAAATAAAGTTACATTGTTATTGATGTTTATTTGCTTGTACGCTGGATATGCTGGTTATTTGTTCTCAGTGCACTTCTCTGTTGAGAACCGGAGTTCATTTCACTCTTTACCCTGGTGGGGCTCCACAGTGCTTTTGTGCTTCTGTTGGGAATTGCTGTCGGACCGTACAGAGAGCGGCAGTGGAGATGTGCTAACCGGGCTGGCTAAATGGCACACGGCGCTTGTAAAATGTGAGCATTTGAAATCCCAGCCTTTTGTTGCCATGCCTCTCCCTCCCAAAGGAGGTGTGAGATCCTGCTCGTGCTGCTTCGAGTTTTACCCTCTGGAAAGCTGAGTTTGTTCCTGCCACGTTGACTAGCTCGCTGGGGCAATGTAGGGGAACATGAAGGTGACTTTGTAAACTTTATGAAGCTAGGAAAAGAAAGTGGTCAGCGCAAAAGACAGGTAAGGCATGCGTGCAATAGCTATGCCACCACACGCAGAAGAGCAGCAGCCTGATACCAAGGTCTTCCGCAAAGCTTTGAATGTGGATTTAGGTGCTTGCGGTCTCTGCCTGGGTAGGCTTTAGGCTGCTTCAGCAGTAGTTGATCTCTCTCTTACCGATGAGAAATTATCCTTTTACCACTCAAAGTCCCACAGCAAAAAACCTTTGGTGGAGCAGCAATGCTCCAGGCCCAGTAAAAGCAGCTCTCCTCAGCGCTGGGCTGCCTTTCTCCGAGCGCAGAAAGAAACCAGACTCCAGCAACAAAGTGGAGAAAAAATGAGGAGGATAAATGTACAGGCAAAAATAACTCCTCGTGCTTCCTAGAGCTTCTACGGGTTTCTAGGCTGACTCAGACTATTCCTGACACCAGAGAGCAGAGTCCTAGCACACACAAATGAAAAATCAATGGGCAAAATTTTGTCCCTTCTACGCAGAGTGGGGCTAGCCCTGGTGCTGGTGGCCTTTCAGAGGTGACTCCTGTGGGCAAGATGCTCTATAAGACAGGACAGCTGCTATAGGAGACAGGCGCTCGCCTCAGTCCACAGGGATTATAGACTACGGGAAGTAGCATCAGCTCTCTGTATCTACACAAGCACTTGCATGGCCACAGAGGTAAATGGTAAAAGGGCTGAGTGTTGCAGACCAGCTCAGCAAGCCCTGGGTGCTTGCTCCTGCTTATCTCCAGCACAGGTGTGTGCCTAGGCACCTTTGGCAACCTCTCCTCGACATGGGTTTGCAGGAGGCCCAGGCATGGCCCCACAACCAAGGGACCTGCTGCCTCTTGGCAGGTGGCTGGGGACAGAGAAGAGGGCAATGCCTGAAATGATCTGGGAGGAGAAGGACTTGGGAGATTAAAAGGCAGCTGGAAGCAAATGTTATGAGAAGCCCCTGTGGTGGTGGAGGGTTTTGTTGAATGATTTATGCCCCAGCTGGTGAATGTTGGCATGCTGCAAACAAACATCTCACAGGTGAGGACAAGCACAACACCCCCCCACCCCCCACCCCCCCCAAGCAGCCTAAGGGAAAGTGAGCCAGCTGCTCCTTGGCCAAAGGGCTCCCCAGCACGGTCACTTGTGCTCATGTAGCCAGCAAAGTGCGGTGGGACAAAACACCTTCGCCCCCTCCAATGTCTTGTCTTCAGTTTGGTCATGCCTAAAGCGGAGATGAAGCACGCAAAGAGGAAGATGTTAACAGGAGCCTTAGTGGATCCATTGCAGTGCTTCAAAAGCTGGTGAAACATGCAGGATCTTGATGCTTGGGCTCCTGCAATTAAGATGGCACATGTGATTAAGACATCGCTGAAAACTTTAGAAATCAGCTGGTGGAGAGTGGCTGTCAGGCTCCCAATTCATGTCTCTATGTCATTGTAAGTGATGCACCCGAGGCCACACGGGCAGGCAGTAGCAGAGGAGGAGCATCCTGGGGTGGTGGAGTGGGGCTCTCCCCGTGACCCCACCACCTTCCTCTCCACACGGTCCAAGCAGCTATGGAGCCCACCATCCAGTTTAACTCTTCACGGGCTGGCTGCTCTGCAGCAGCACTTGCTGCTGATCCGAGTGGAAAGTCAGAGGACATTGCCAGGATGAGCCCTACAGCAACATTATTCACGCACATCTTGTATTCTGCTGAGATCCACCAATGTTTTTTCATTGCTTCTGCCAGCAGAGCAGCTGATTAGACGAGACCCACTGGGGCGTCTCTCCACAGCTATCTGCAGGGTAATCTGTTATCTAATAGTTCTCCAGGGAGGTCCTTTTTATGGGCTTTTCTATTACTGTTTTGCTGATGATAATGTGATGCTCAACATGTTGTGAAAACAAATCTGATTCGTGTGTCTCAGAAGCAAATAACTAGATGACTTATTTCGATATAAACATACATTTTAGGGCTGTACATTGCTTGGTTTATTTTATGGGGCAAACATCAGCTGAGGCCTGTATTGCTTTATCACCCGCTTGCTTAATAGAGGGAGGTGAGGTACTGGGTTTCCATCAATTGAAAGCCTGCTCCTTTTTGTAAGCTGAGTTTTCTCCTTTTTCCCTTTTTCATGGGCTGTGCGCTGCTGGGGCTAGCTCAGCCATGTGCTGGTCTCCTCCTCCTCCTCTTCTGTTAACAACCTCATCGCCGGCGAAAGGCTACAGACGGTGGAGATGACACTGTAGGTATCGGTGACATTTCGCTAGAGATGGCATTGCTGAAAAGGCAATTGATTTAATGATTTCGTTACTAGAGTGGTGCTGCCACCACTTTCCCCAGGATGAGACTTCATCACTCTCAAAGTGGGTGTGAAGACAGTCAACAAACTAAAAATACCCGGAGTTCAGGAATAACAGGAAGCCACAGCAGCGGGAGAACTAGGTGGGGGGACACTGCGGGGACTTTCTCTCTTTCTTTTTTTGAATGCGGCAGGATAAATGCCTGGGGCTTGTGAGAGAGCGATCGGCACAGTGCCTGCCCCGCCGTGAGGTGTGGTTGGACTCTACAGAGAAGCATCTCGGCTTGCACAAGGGGAAGAGATGCAAAGCTACGTGCTCATTAAATGTAAAACCGCCCCGTATCCTAGAAACAGGTGGTGTATCTGCAGAAGGTGGGGAGCTCTTAATGCCGCTTCAGCCCCGCGTGTCTCGCCTCTGCTGTCCACGTGTCCCCCCGGGCAGTGCCAGGGCCAGCACTGATTTACTGCTCACCTCCTTTCACCTCTCTTTCGCAAAGACCAGGAAAAACAACCTCCTCCCTGCAGTGGATGTGCAGACACTGCTACTGCAGGTGAGGAGACCACTACCACCCCGAGGTGCCTTCGGGGGGTTCACTGCCTATGGGGCTGGCGCAGCCTGCACCGGCCCCGTGCCCCGTGCCGTGGTGTCCGGCAGCACCGCGCTGCTGTTTGTGCCCAGCTCGGCCGGGCTGGCCCGTGCTGCAGCTGCAGGGACCATGCTGGGGTGCAGCGGGCTGCAGCTGCGGTGTCCCCGTGCTCTTGCTGGGCAGCAGCCCCACGGGTGACATGGGGGGTGCAGAAACCTGGTGCCCTAGCTTGGTGGCAGAAGAAAGGCAGCGGTTGCTCCTCCCAAGGGATGAAGCACTAAGAGAGGGCTGCCAGGAAGGCTGGGGCGAGAGACCTGGACCCAGCCAGCTAAAAGCTCTCTCTGCTGTAAGGAAATGGTAGGCAGGGCTAAGTGCCGCTGTTACCTGCAACCCCGCGGTGCGCAGCTGGCCACCGCGTTTTCCAGGCATTGCCAGCTGGGGAGCATCTCAGTGGCAATGCCAGCAAAGGCAGTGTTGAAAAATACTGCTTAAGGGAAAGAACGATATTGAGACCTATGTTCTTAATGAGAAAAACAATAAAGTGTCGCTATAAATCCTAGTCCTCTGTTCCTCCACAAACAGATCAGATGGAGCAAGGTGAGTGATCAGGCACTCGATGGCTGCAAAACACACTGAGTCATGGAGAACAAGGGCAAACAGGCTCCATCTTAGAAACTCTGCAACACCAGATAGCACTGGCTATTAATTTGAAAAGAAAAATGTAATTGAGGGTGAATCATTGGTCTTCCCTAGATCACAAATCCAAAAAACACTTCAAAATCCCTGGGTGAAAGACAAAGCCCAGCACGAGTGCATTGCAGCCCAGTGACGTGGTTTTATCCGGGCCAGTAGAGATCAGGACACATGAAAAATGATCAGGATTTTGCCACTTGCCTTTTTGGGTGCTGGCAGAGAGGGAGAAAACCCATAACTGGGCAAAACGTGACTTGTAGCTGGTGTAACAGGGAAACAGTAGGTCTGCTGTGAGTGGTGCCCTGGGAAGGGCTGTTTGGCCTTCTGGCTCGGCAGGTTTAGAGAGGACATTTGTGGATTTTAAGCTCTTTCTACTCACAGAGAGCTCCTCTACTGAAAGCATCGTGATGCTTCTTGGTTTAGGCTTCAGTGACATTTTTTGGATTGACTTTTCAGGCTAACAGAAGGGGAAAATGGGCTCTTGTTCCTCCAGAAGGAGAAGACAGTGTATTTTTAAAAACAAATTACGTATGGGGGCTAATTAACTTGGCATTTACAGCTTAGCATTCTCCTAGATAAATTTGCTCCAACTGAGACCACATTTTGTTGCAAGGAAGCTTCTGCCTAGCATCTCATTCCTCCTGCTGCTTCGTATGCTGTGATATTAAGGTCACGAGCCATCTTCCAATGTCCTGTTCAGTGCCTTCCAATTAAGTAATGAGTAAAGCGAAGATCTCAGGTACAGTTTAGCTGTGAGGGCTGAGACATCTCTCAGTGGGGCTCCTTATGGTCCTGGTCAATGTTTTAACAGCTAGAAAGAGCCTAGTGGGACAGGGTCCTAGAGGAGCTTGCTACAGAGCAATGGTTTAAGCAGCGGAGATGCTGTTGTTTCTGCTCACGGTAGAGAGGAGCTCTGAAAAGGTCATACTAATGAGGGGAAGGAGAAGGTCTACGGCCTCACCAAATAATTTGCTCTCCGAGCATGCTGTGGTCATGGTTAGCAGGCTGGGGGGATGGACAGCCCAGATGCACGGGAAGGATGGGGAAGGCAAAAAAACTCTTGTCCTTGCTGCTGCAGGCCCCCCAGACCCCTGCCATAGTGCACAGGACATGCTCATCAGCAACCTGTCCCACCACAGGAGCTCCAAAATCCTGTTTGCTCGTGCTGTGCATGTGTTTCAGGCTAAATGGCACAGTGGGGCAGCGCTCGCTCCACTCAGTAGGGAGGCGCAGCTGAAGAGAGAAAGCCTAAGCTTATTTTGTCAAGGGGTGGTCACTTTATGTTGACATTATTTGGGTGTTATTTAAGTCTCAGAAAAGTCCTCCCTCTCCTGCCAAGATCATTTTCCACTCCAGGGAGCATCCCCTGCCCTCAGGAGAGCATCTGACAGTGCACTACTGGGAATTCATGCATTATCTAAGTAGTTATTGTAAAGAAGGGAAAATGAGTTCACCTGTACCTATGCAGAGAGCAACTGAGCACAGTGGCAGCTGAAAAAAACGTACTTGGAGAAAGCACTAACGTAATGAATCACTGTAGTCTGTACGAAGGGGGAGTTAATAGGATGCTCTCATTCAAAAATTGTATTAGAAGACGCTGAAGGCAATGAGCCCACATCAGTTGCTCTCCCCGCACTTCCGCTCTCTGCTGTCCCAAATCAAGTTAAGGTGATCCAGATGCACCTCTTATTGCTTTAGGAGAAAAAAATGGCTTTTTTTTTTTCCTGAGGGTCACAGGTAACTAATGCAATACAGGCCAGGCACAGCAAAGGTGAAGCCCCATCCTCAGCGGTGTGAACCGCCACGGTCGCAGTGAGATCAGTGGGCTATCCCCAGAGCCCAGTTTTGGCAGAAAAAGTCTCAGGACTCTGCTTGACAGTATGAAGGGAGAAAATGCACCAACCATAACACTGGTTTGTGGGAGGGCTGTAGGTCTGCACGACTACGTGCTCATGTGCAAATGGAAACCTTGAACTTCTTTCACTCTTTTAGATTTTCTTCTCTTAATTTTTAAGCCTGAATTGACACATCTTCAACTAACAAGGTCAGTTATTCACCTTCCTCACTATTCCCACAATACCAAACTATAAACATAAGTGGTGGTGATGGGTAAACAAACAAATGAACCCAAAAGACACATACACAAAACCCAGACAAAACATTCAGCTGTTGTAAAGCCCAGAAGCTCTAATCAGGGCTCCAGTATATTAAACATGATACAAACAGAATGGACTCAGCGTCCAGCTTTTGAGGCTAGTGAAGTAAAATTAGGGCCGCTCGGCTAGTGAAGAAGACAGGTAGGATGGCAAAAGGAAGGACATGAGGTTTTCGTAGAAATAACTGCATGCTAAAATAATCCATAAGAGACTGGTTTTAATAACCAACCCTCCCCACAGCTCTCCTGCGTGGAATATGCTGCCTTCCTGAAAGCCCATCACAGCTGCATTTAGGTGGGTGTAGAAGAAGCCTCCCAGGGAGCATTGCTCAGAGAGGACTGCCTCCAAGTAAGTCCCACTCTATAGGAAGAAAAGCAAGGCTATGTATTTAGTAGAATCACCTGCATGTATTTATTGACCTCCACAGAGATCACGGCTGCTCGGCATCACTAAACCGCAGGCTGGCCCAAATGGCTTTCAAAAAAAGCCACCCCACTCTGTTTGAAAAAGGCTTCAAATTTTGATCTTTTTCTTGATGCAGTAAAGCTCCTTCCTGCCCTTGAGCTGAGAGAGGCGGGTGCTCTCGTCAGGCAGAGGACAGCCAGAAGCACATCTCAGAAGCACATGATGTACTGGGCTCTCTGGAGACTGCTAATGATGTTTGATTAATTTTCATTATCAGTGTGAGCAATCTTTGGGCTCTCTCTGCATCTGTCTTATTTAGAGTTGTCTTTTCTTTCTTAGTTAAATGGGAGCTTCTACAGACAGTGATCTAATTGTTCCTCAGCACCTGCTTGAAGCTGTCCAAGTTAAGGATGGACATTGTGAAATTTGCAGTACACGTGATTTGGTCTTTAAGGCTCAGATCAAATAAAATGGAATAGCAGATTAGCCAGTAATTGAATGAAGCGGAAGGTAACGTGCAGGCTGATGCTGGGGTCACAGAAATGCTTGGGCTGGACAACACTGAATAATGGACCAAATCAAAATACGCATGTTGCAGTCACCAAGCGGCAGGACGAACAGGCTTTCAGCAGATAGCCTGAGCTTATAACGTACAAACTGCTTTCTGTCTACCACGGCAATGAGCTTTTGCAGTGGATTTTATATTGAGTCTTTGCAGTGCTATAAAACTCAGACGCAGCAGCCAGGGCACAATGAGTTCAGTTGCTGCTGGTGGGGCAAATGCTCAGGATGGGTTATGTGCTGTCACCTATGGGCCTGTCAGCATCCTCCGATGCAGTGCAGGGAGCACCTCGTGCAGAGCCTTCTGAGGGTGAACCCGGCTCCTGAGTCGGGGTCACGCAAGCCTTTCGAGCCACACACAGAGGTGCGAGGCGAGGGATGCTCAGAGGACTGCGGTCGGAGGAAGGGTGCGTAGGGTCCGGCTCACTGACGCAGCCGTGATGCCCTCTTACGGGCACTCGCCGCTCCAGGACATCAGAGATGGTAAGTCAGCCCATTGCTCACACCTCAGAAAACCTGTCCTTGGTATGGCCATGGCCGTGCCAGGGCAGAGCACTTACCAGCCCCCAGGATTGTTCACATGCCGGAAAGGGGATAACCTTGTCAGCATTCAGCTGCAAGTTCCTCTCACTTGGGCAGGCTTGGAGAAGTCCCTTTGTGGGCTCCAGCTCTTCAGTGAGTCCCAGTAAGGATCCCAGCCCTTTCTTGGTTACCAAGCCTAATTTTGATTCCCTCCTATCCGGATGACAACATGCACTCATTGAGACAAATACTGAGCAACTGGGAGTGGTACAGCCAAAGCCACAGACTGAGCTCTCGGTCTACATATAAAAAGCAAAACAAACTTAGAATCTGCACTGGAAAAAATGTTTTTAAATGTTTTTAACTTAAAAAAAAGTACCATCCTCCAACTCACTATAGCACTGCACTGGACTGGTAGGCAGGAAACCTTAGATCACTTTCCTCCACTACTACCTAGCTTCAATGCCCTGAACTCATCTTTATGCTCCACATTTCTCATCTATACCGCCAAAAGCATCAGCTCCAAACACTTCTGCCTGGAGAGCTGCTGGCTTGATCGATCTGTATTTGGCCCTCATGAAGGCCTCGCCCTTGGGGCGCTCCCAGGAGGCATACAGCTTTTGGAGGATGGGCAGGACAAGGCTCGCCCCCAACAAAAGCAGATCTTCCTCTCCGTAATAATTAGTCTGAGCAACTCCTTGCCTTCTACTACATGAAATCAGGAATTACTTGAACTGCTGTTATATTTTAATTCACTTCAGCATACATGGAGAATCAGGCACACTGTACCCAGCACAAATGAAAGCAAATACAGTCCCTGGAGCAAAACCGAAAGTCATTCCCAATGACATTACTGAGCAGCAGTGCACAGTTTAAATGGCAAACCAAACTCAGCCATCCTCCCAGTGTTTGGGTGGTGGAGAGCTTAATACTCTGTGCTCTGACAATCAAAACATCGCTATTTCAAATAGACCTTTTTTTTCCTTGTAAAAACGCTTTTTGTTAATTGAAGGAAGAGGCGTTGTCTGGGGTTGAAAGTTGCAGCCTGGGCACGGCTGTCAGATGTGATGAGGCAGTCGGGGGGAGCTCGCAGGGAGCTGCTTTGCAGGGTGTTGTCGTGGGAACAGAGCAAGTAGGGCATCCACGGCGCTGCGTCTTCCACACTAACTCTGGCAATGCAGTGGCATAAAATCAATGCCGTTCAGCAGCGCTAGGAGAGACAGCTACTAGGTTGTCTCTAGTAGAGGCTTAATCTGAATGAAATGCAAAGGCCAGAACCTCCCTTTGTGTGAAAGCGGTGTCACTCCTTCTGATCTGAATGGAGCAAGACTTTACACCAGCCAAGTGAGCATCCAGGCACAGACATCAGAGCGAAAGGACTGACATTAAAAATATCTGGTGGAACCACAATTTCTTCTAAGAATCCTCTGAAATAAGGTCATGTTAGAAAGAAGTTACTGAGGGCCTTTTTGCTTAGATGACTTCACTTGGTTTTCACTGTTTGTGCACATTTTAACAGGCTATGACTTTGGCATCCATAATGATTAATGGCAGAAGCCAAAGGGTTGAGCCCAATGTGTACGTCACCACAGCATACAAGCTGCGAATACAAAATACTGCCATAGTGTCAATATTTGTGGTCATCTGAAGTATCTGACTCCCTTTGCACAATTCTGTTTTTGAATGCAACTTACCTCCTCTGTGCAGGTCTACATATGTGGATTTATTAGAATTTTCTTTATGTTTCTAAGAAATACCTTGCATGATATTGTGGTTGCTAGAGATAAGCAATGGTTAAGAATTGTTTCCTGGGTAAAGAAGAATATGGAGGTTCCTGCTCTTGCAGTTATAAGCGATGATGTATCTAAAACAAAAATAATATTGTTAATGTTACACCACAGAGATCAGTGAAAGTAGAATCAAATGCAATAGGTAAGCCAAGATCTGAGAAAAGCTGAAAATGCTAACTGAAAACAGTTTAAAAGAGCAAAACTGAATTTATAGCCTCCAAGCTTTCATTTTGTCTTGCCCAGGTCTGCTGACAAAGTAAAGAGCTCCTAATTAAAGCAGGCATCTGCAGCGTAACCGCATTGCTGCTGCTGACCCGGGCCAGCAAGATGCTGAGTGTATGCTCCTCATTTCCTATCAACACCAAAGTGTGAATGAGGGGGCTCACATCCATCCAGGGCTCGCGTGATGTGTGCTTTGGAAAAGTGACCAAAATAGCAGGCAAGGGAAGAAAATTGAGCCAATGCATGGAGGGGTTCCCAGTTTACTTGTTGAGGTTATTGATTAAAGCCCCTCTGCTTAGCAACAAGTTTGAGAAAAGTAATGATAAACTTTACTGCAAAAAGGCCTGTAGTTGTATCATAATCATAGTCTTGCATGGCCTTTAGCATATCTCTCACTGGCTATGGTTTTTCCACGCAGGTTGTAGCAAAGATTGGAATGAAATGGCTGGCACTGGGTAGAGCATGTTTTGGATTCATAGTAACTTTACTTTTAGTGCTGATCCCTCTGAATACAAAACAGGGAGCATGGATTTATTAGAGTAATCCCAGTGGATTACTCTGTATGGAGAAGAAACTGTGGGTCCTTTTTGGTCATGGTTACCTCCATGCCAACATGTCTCTGGCAAAAGCTCTCCTGGGGAGAAGAAGAGGGAGTACAAGACAAAGCTTGTGGAGCAGTGCTGACCTGTCTCTCCCATGGGCAACGTACACAGGGTGCCCGAGGTCCTTCTGGGTCAGGCTTGGCGGAGGCTGTTAATAAATTTTGGATTAAATAAACAAATGTAGAAGCTGTTCTTCATGTTGCAAGGGATGAAGTCAGAGTTTTGGACTTACAGATCGTGGTTAACTAGCTGAAGCCCCCTTCTCATCTACAAGCTCTTGTTCCTTGCATTTGCAGCACATCTCCTTTGCTGAAGGAAGGGATATGCACCAGGAATTGCATTGATAAAGCATGACATATGTCACTAATTGAAACCATATGCAGAATACTGCATGCTCCCCATGCACACGATATGGGGAGCCAGCTGGTACTAACAAAATGCTCCAGTGTGTGAGAGTACCGACTGCCCTTGCATTAACAGAGAGGGACCTTGAACTCTTACAGCCCACAGAAAAGTCAAGAGTGGATTCACTGAGACAGAAAGATGAAATAGATGTAGAGCTCTTTCAGCACTTCCCTCCATTTGCTTCATATCATAAATATCAATACAAATATAGAAATACAGAGGTGAACAGTTTGTCTAGCTTGTCCTTTCCATATGCATATATTTCTGTTGTGAAAGGCTTTACGTAACTTCCAACAGCAGATTGCAAAATAATGCCTCGGTTATGGAAGGAAGCCACTAGCCATTACGTTGCATTACTGTAATGTAATGGGTCTCTGAGAGGAACTATATTTGGAAAGCTTGCTTTTATTGTAAACCTTGTACCCCATCCACCCCCCGGCATTGATTTCTTTATGTATTCTCCAGAGACCAAAGACTACGAGGCCAGAATACCAGCTAGACCTGAACAGAGCCACTGGGGTTTTTGGTCCGAAACAGAAATTCATGAGACAAAACTGCGCTGTTTATTTTAAAGGATGCATTACCAGTGACAGAACATATTCAAATGGATGCTGATGATCGATCTGCTGAAAGGTGAATTTCTCATTAGCCTAGAGCAATTGACATTGTAATTAATTGCTTCCCACACTTCTTTGCTAAGTAAAGGCTACTGTAATAACAAGTTCACCATCGTTTTAATTTTTTAACTGAACATAGGGAATAGACAAAAGACAATCTGTATTTACTTTGTTTTTCTTTCTGTGCAAATGTCACATTGCTTTCATGTTGGCAATGACTGCAGAAGTGCTGATTCAATTACTTATTTACATAATCCCTTCAGATTTTTCTTTTATATCATTGTTGATAATAAAAAGACTTTCTCAGCTGAGAAAAGGAAGGGAAGCAGGCAAGTTCTGAATGTGAATAGACTGAACTGCCATAAAAAGATGGTAATTTGCATTAGTAAGAAATAATCATAATGCAGATGATTAAAATTATGGTAAATACTGTCTACTCTACCTGCCCTGAGGAACATCCACCCTGTGACAGTGAATGCCTGCTCAGCTGCAGCGTGCGAAGCAACCCTACACAAATTGTTTGACACAGCACAGTAGAGTCCGATGTTATTACCACTTAGTGCATAAAGTTATTTTACAGGGAAAAGGTTTTAAAATACTCTTATTTGCATGTGAATCAGTGCAGCACAGTAAGGAGGAGCAGAGACATGGCTTAGTGCATTGTTGGCTACAGGGATGATGTGACTTCGGGAAGGCTCCTACAACAGGAAGGAAAAAGCAGAAGCCCACTCTGCACATAGAGCACCTGGAAATATAAAGCTCTTTATAAGCTATTTTTATAAGATGACTGAGCAGAAAAGGTATGCCCCTGGAGTGGTTTCCCCGCCCCAACGCCTAGGGATGCACCGTCTCTGCTGCGTCCTTCATTGCAGAGTCTTGCCTTTTGCTCCCGAAAGCCATGCTCAGGCTGTGCCCCGATGGCCATGGGGGGTTTGCTACGCCCCACAGCTCACCCCCTCTGTGGGATGGGACCAGGATTTCGCCCTCCCCAGAGCCTCAGAAGCAGAGCCTTTGAATGATCAAAGGGACTGCCAGAGGCTCTTGGGGCTACTAGTTGTATGAGTCTTGATGATGGAGACAAATATGATGGAAGCTACAAAATTGTAAAAAGCTCACCTCTAATTCAACACAGTGCACTGATAGCAAAGCACAAGGCTTAGCTTAGAGAGGCCAGCGCATAGTTGCAACTCTCAAAATAAATCTTGTTATTAAAGCACATTTGATGTTATTTTAAAAAAGCAAATTAGACGTGAGAGCTCAGCTCCATTAACTTGAAGAGAGCTGGTCCGTAAGGACTGAGTTAGCAGTGCAGGGAGCAGCCTGCACGCCACTAAAGCTCAGACTCCATAGATAAATCTTCGAGCGCTTCTCTTGAAGATGAAACCCATTTTCAGCCCTTCTGGAAGACTAGATAGCTGAAGAGCAGTTATGGTCAGGGCAATCATTTAATCAACTTTTTTCTTAAAATCACCTTTTCTTTACACCTTTTAACTTTTTTTTTTTTTAACTGTAGTTTAACAGTATTGCTTCTTATACTGGTGTGCTGACAAATAAATTAAAAAAAAAACACACTGAAAAAATCTAAATGTTTAGATAAAAACTTCCATTAGTTTTTTCTTAATAATTCATCCAGCAGTTTTGCTTACTAAATCACTGCTTACTGTTTTTTAGGGGAAGAATGGACTCATCTTCTAGAAGACAAAATCTTTACCTCTTGCAGCACCAAAAGCCTGTGGCTCACAAGCTCCCGTTTCTTTTTTTTTTGGTGTCCCTGGGTTTGAGGAAGCTCCAAGGCTGGGCTTGAAGGTCCCAAAGGCCATTCCAGCCATGTTAAAAGAGTGTATTAGAACTCTTTGAGTGTGTTGTTAGAAAATTAGTCGCTCAGACTATTAGAAATCTTTTCCTACACTGAGCTGTTGCAAATGCAGTGATGCCTCTGAAACTGCACATTATTTACTTCAGCTCAAAACTCAATCCATGTTTTTCTAAAGATTCAGCATGTTTTTCAACTCAGCAGTCAATTCACCCATTGCAGACTACGAGCGTGGGTGGTGAGGAAGACACAGAGCCACCTTCACGCTTCAAAACACTTTCATTGCAGATACAGTCATTAAACAGACAAATTGTTTGGCTAAGGCTGAAACCTGATGTATGCTCATTATACTCTGCTGGCAATTTTCCCTGAATTTTAAATAAAGGTGTTTTGTGTTTCCATAGTAACTCAAGCTCCTTTACTGAGATGCCTAATGCACTGTTAGTATTACACAACTCACTGTGTTAAAACAAAGTGTAATAGCACAATTGAAAAGTATACTATATCTAAAGGATTATTTTAGTTTCTGTGAAATTACAGCTACTTACTAGGGGCTGGGGAAGGAGAGAAGGAATAGAGCAGCTTTTGATGATGTACAGTGTCGCTACTTAGCAGTTTAGGATAGAAAAGGCATATAAGACAGACACGAGGTATAAAAAAGAGGAGAGGGAATAAATGGGCTGAGTCATGCAGCCTGCTGTTCCTCTGTGAAGTGTGTCAGAGAAGCTGAAATGAGTCCGAGCGGTTTCCCTGGCTGGGCTCGGACACTCGCTCGGCACCGGCTCCCACGCAAGAGACAGGCTGGATCCAGCCCCAGCAGCATCAGGCGGGTTTGGGGGTTCCTGCCCAAGTAGGCAAAACTTGGGAACCGCTTGATGTGCCAGGTCTCAAGGGACTGCCGCTGGAAATGCTGCTTCTCACCAGCGCTGATTGCCCTCTGACAGAAGGCGAACACTGCTCTTGGGTGGAAATAATTAACAACCACACTGCAAATAGGGAACACTGCTGGATTTTAGTGATGTCGTGTCAGAGAAACATCTGTCCACCTATCTGTCTACAGAATGTATTAAGTTTTATATAAATTGCCCTAGTATATTCAGCTATGGAAAAACTGGATTATCTGCAACTTGAACTCTCACTTAGAGTGCTACTTATTATCACTTTTAATCCATTTCAACACTTTTGTGTTTTTCTTCTGAGAAACCACCCCGCAGTGAGCGAGCACTATGGAAAAGGCTACTGCATTTGTTGGCCTATGCAAAACTGCTCCTTCGCTTACTCTTGAATGCTCCCCGTTATGTCATTGAGGGGATCACGCCGCTCGGGATGCCGACACCCCCGGGGCTGTGGGGACAGGCGGGTAACGGTCACACCGGGCCCGCCGCCGCTGGGCGCCCGCACCCCTCGCCGCAGCAGGCCCCGCGCCCTGCACAGCGGGTGTTTGGCCGAAATCCCGGTCCGGCCGCAGCGCAGGCCTGTCGGAGGCCGCCCTTCACGGCGCGGCCCGCGCGCCGTGCCCGCCGAGCCTCGCGGGGGAGCGGATCCCGCGTGGGGCCGGCCGGCACGCATGGACACGCCCTCTCACCCCGGAACCAAACGGCGGCGCCGCCGTTCCCGCGGGGGCCGCCATCGGGGACGGACGCCGCCTCACGTGAGGCCGGCGGAAGGCGGAAGTGATGGCGGCGGGCGCTGGGGGGCCGGCGGCGGCGGCGCGGCGGTGATAAGCGGTCGGGGTCCGACATGGCGGCCTGCTGCGGGGGCTGGGCGCATCTCTGCCTGCTGCTGGCGCTGGCCGCTCTGGCGGGGCTGGGCGCTGAGGCCAAGGTGAGCGGGGCGGGGGGGAACGGATCACGGTAGTACTCCCTCCCCTCCTCTGCCCCGCCGGTCGCCCCCTTGCTCGTTCCACCACCCCACCCCCCCCCCCCCGCCGCCTCGGCCTGCTTTAGGTGGAGGCCGGAGCCGGTGGTTTCGGCCGGGTACTGCCCTGCACCGCTGCCGCCCCGCGGGCTCCAGGAGGGGGCGACGGCGCTTCCCGTGGGGCAGCCGGGAGGAGCAGGGCCCGTCTGCCTGGCGTCGGCAGTGTCTGCGCCAGCCCCCGGTTTCTGCGCCAGCCTCAAGTTTGTAGCAATTCACGTGATTTTAACGTGGTGCTCGGGGACGCTGTCCCGCAAAACTACAAGTGACTGTCGCGTATTGACTGAAAGGGCCTCGCTGGAGATCAGTTGCCGTTCCTGTGGCTGCCTGGGCTGGGGCCGGGACCGGGGTCTGCCCCGCGCCTCGCCTCATCGTCAGCGTGGTGCTCCGCTGTCTGAGCGAGCTCTTCTCGCTGGTCCTGCGGCGGCTCTGCTGGCTCCTGCTGCCTTACCTGGGTTGAGTGCCCACAGACACTCTGCTGTTGGTCCTTCTGGGTTAATGTTTGGGACCATAATCTTTGCATCTCTGTGACTGACTGAGAACATCGTGTCTCCTAATAGTAAAACTTTTCCCTATTGTCAAAGTATCTGCGTGTTTGAATTTTGTACTTTTTAACAGTAATCAGCTATTTGACTTTTCTATGGTGAGACCAGAAGTGACTTGGTATATAGTGTAGTCAAGGTTTTCCAGCTGACCTATGCCCACTCAATGTAACTCTGACTTGATTGTTCAGTGTAGAAGTTTATTACCAATACTTCTTGAGACATTCTTTTGTAATGCTGTTAGAAATTGCCTTGAACTTTAGATAAGTCATGTTTATTCTCTGTCTCTTATTATTTGCTCAAATAAGTCACTCAGATTTGAGCTTGAGAATGCTTTCATCTATAACCCCTTGCTGACCATCTCTCTTCTCTCCATAGGGTTTTCTGTTCTTGTGCAATTTGGGAAAGGAATGAATTATCCTATTTTAATGTACTACACAAAGTGATCTTTTTCTGAAATTACATTTTTCCCAGTAGCGATCTAAATGTTAATTTTGGGTGCTACTTCTTTCTCACTGTCCATAACAGTTCATTCTCCTTGCTTCTTTCTGCAGTGCCTGTTGTTGCTTGTGCACATGTTAATTTGTTTCTCTAAAACTTGCTTTTACAAGTTTCTGTAATTTTTCGCGTTTACTTTGCCTTTGTTTGGAATTCCAGTTTTATACTTTTTTTCCTCTACCTCACAATATCCTGCTGCTGTTTAAGACGAGGACTGTAGGTTGTACTAGTCCCTCTAGTAGTTTTGCTTACAGTTTTCTCTTGTGGCCCCGGAGGACAGAACTATCCACAGAGGTCTCTGTGCAACCTTCCGTTTGGGGTTAATATTCTTTCATTCGTTTTAAGCTCATCACTGTATCTGTTATACAGCTGTCCTCATAAGTTGGATAGTTGAGTAACCAACATCAGTAACTTCTGAATGTGTGTTTTTTCTTAAAAAGAAGAGTAAACTCTAAACTCCAGATTTTTCTCATGAAGAATGTGTTTGCTATCTAAAATAATAGTGTTACTTGACAAATTGCTTTGCTTGCTTAGTAATTTTGAAGAGTTGTTCTTAAACTTGAAGGAAATCTTGGGTAAGACTATTCAAAGATACTTGCAAGTAGTTTGTGTTAAATATTTTGTGTATTATGTGAAGAGTGCTTTCTGTATCCTGTTATGGTTACTGATCATAATTTGTTCTAAGCATGTTGTTTACTTTACAGAATTCCGAGGATGTCCGATGTAAATGCATCTGCCCTCCTTACAAAGACCATTCGGGCCATATTTACAACAAAAATGTTTCCCAGAAAGACTGGTGAGTATGTGTGGCATAAAAAATTGTAATGAGTCTTACTGGTTAAAGACTTGTTCCATAATGATTATATGCGAGTTTCCAGTGGTGGTGCCAGAAGAAATTACATCTCTTGCATAACTTACTGAAACTTTTCTTTCAAAAGTACTCCAGAATTCAGCTGTAGCGAGGGACAAGGCTTGAAATCCATAGTTTTTGCCCCGTCTTCTGTTTTAGTTTGCTTGCTTGCATGTTTAGTTGTTTATTTAGACTTGGAAGTAGAAGGGAAGACGGTGTTGTGATTTGGAGTGACATAAAGTCAAGGGAGCATGGCCATGGAACTAGGACTTGGGAGTATTGTCTCCTCTTTCTCCACTCTCGGAACCCATCCTATCATTTAGAGACTATTGTTTCTGGAGACTTCTGTTCCTCAGAATTGCAGCCAGAGAGTGCGGTTATAGGACACGGCCTGAGCCATCTAACAACACATTTTTTCAGAGAGAGAAAAAGATACCTTGCATCTATGTGGCCCAGCAATGTGCTCTATTGTATTGTTTAGGCCAGCTATGGCATTTATCAGACTCCTCTCCAAGCTGAGGACTGATGTGGTGTTGGGGAAGAAAGGGAGATGACGGTGGTTTGTTACGTTGGCACAGCTCCTTTGTGTAATTTCACCTTGCGTATCATTGCCTATGTGAATCATACAAATAAAACACTATGTTTTAGAGTTGTGTTCATGTTGGAAGTGCTCAGAGATTCTTGGGTCAACCTCTAAAAACATGACATAGTTCTTGATGTATTGAGTCTTCCTCAGTTACATTAAGAATTTATAAAAGACTCTTCTGTCTGATGAGTAGCGTCAGGTTGGCATCTTGATTATGAAAATTTCATGCCCCTGAGTAAGCCCACAAAAATAATTACAGGAATAAAATTAGTGATACAGATATGTGTAGAGCTGTGCCTTGACTTATTAAATTACTTAAAGGAGAACTGTGAGAAACAACACTGTAAATTTCAATCTAAACTAATAAACATAAAATGTACTGTCCAATTGAAATTACTGTTTGTCCCACATGATTAACTTAACAACGTTAGTCCTACTATGACAAATTAAGTTGCAGCGAGGAAACATGCTGGGAGAATTCCAGCTGCAGCAGACATTTCAGAGTAGCAGTGTTACTGTTTTTATTGTTCATTACTGCTCTGCAAATGAAAATGGATTTTTTTTTCAGTGGGTACTGCTTAGTGTGTGCCTTACCAGCAGAAAAGACTATATTTCCCTTTAAATCAATATTAGTACTGATTGAAGGAAAAATTCTTTGAAGGCTTGACTAATTTTATGGTGACAGATACTGATGCATACAGAATCTCAAAAATCTATTTTCCTATCTTGAGTCTTGTTTTGTTGAGATCATTTCTTAAGTGACCATCCGGGAACATTTTATGGCTTTGATCTTCTGTTTGAGATGTCTTCTTGCCACTTCTAAAAGGCTTGATTGCTATTTATGTGCAATAAAATTGACAAATTTAGTGCTGTACTTTGGCTTCTGCATCAGTGAAAGTGACTTGTTATTGAATAAACTGGCTGTTGTGCACCACCCTTTAGATATTTAAATCAGTTACTTGTGAGACAAGAGCCAGATCAGTTTTTAATGTCTTTGAGTTATGTACAGTATAATGACTACTTACTGCTGGCTTGTCCAGACATAAAATGAAAATTTAAATTTTAATGTTTAACCTGTAATGTGCATCATGATACTCGTATTTAGGTGCTTTGGTTCTTTCACTTGGAGTGGTCTGTTCTTTGGCTTCAGACTGGCAAACAGCGCATTATGCTAACATCAGTATGGGCTGGGTGCTCTGACACCAATAAAAGTGTTCCCCTTCTGGACTTGGGTTTGGAACTATTGCAGGCAATCCAATCCTGATGGACAATGTGCTAGGCAAGCATAGTGATGCCTAAGCTTAGGCACCTACAGGGTTAAATAACCCACTTGGAAAGTGTTGGTGTTTGTATTTTGTACTTTGAAAGCACTGGTGTAGGGAGGCCGACTGCAGTGGTAGTCGTGGATGTGGAGGGAGGAAGGGAGGTCACCCTGTCTGCAAGCTGAATCCACTGGAAATCTGTCTGTGCAGAAGCTGTCCTTCTGATTAGCCTAGCTTGCCTTGGAAGAACTGCTTCCTTGGTGCTGTTACTGCGGGCGCAAGGGAGAAGGTGGTAATGTAGAGGCAGTTGAGTGGGGAAAATCCTTTAGAAAAGGATCAGCCTACATTTTCCTCTAAAATTGCCATGGAATCGCAGTCCAAGGAAACACGTCATCAAAATTCTAAGGTTCCAATAGATTTTATGCTTCCTAGCAACTTGAAACACTGAACTGGAGGAAAAAAATGCTGATACTAATATTTGATATATTCACAGTAACAGACTTACTGCTGTACTTAAGCTACATACAAGCTTTCTACTATACTTGTGCAGCATATTGATGCAAGCTTTCAATCTTATGAACAGAAATTGTGTAGATTATAACTTGCATGTAATTTGGATTTCGTAGCTTGAATGCTGCACTCCTCCACAGAGGAGAATGTAATTCTGCTTTCAAATAAATGAGAAAAATAAGCCTTCCACTCCCCTCCAGAGGATGTGACTTGACACTCAATAGTTTGTTATGAAGAAATACAAAGAAAACAGAAGAGATGAGTTGGTGTCTGGCCATGTGTTTGCAGCGTTGTAACCTAGCCCAGTAGAGAGTTGAATCCTAGGCTGCCGCTGTCGCTTCACGTGGTCTGTTTCATTACCTGCTTCTGACTGTGCTAACATGGAGTTGACCAGGATAAAGGCAAAACACGACGTTTGTTCAGTTAGTGCTCTGCAGGGACCCTGGGATGTGAACTCTGAACAACCAACCTGAGTCAGCAAAAAGACCAAACTTAGGTAAGTTAGTGGTGGAAGCATTTGTCTCACAGCAGCTGGATTTTAGTGCTGTGGTATGGAGTGCCTGTAAGATTGTCAGCCATGCTTTTTGGCATGGGACTGACTTATATTTTGTAATCTTTTAAGTCAAATTATGCTTTCACATCTGAGTTCAGTGCTCAAAACTGAATGCTATTTATTCACTAACTTGTTGCTTAGAGAAACAACCCATCTGACTTCTTTTTTTCTTCAATGCCTGTAACTTGTGATGGCAAGAAAAAAGAACTTCTGTTCATGAACACTGAAGAGAGGTTAATCTCCCTTCAGAAAGTGGAAGGATAGAATAAGGCTCTTTTGAGTATGATGAGAAAAGAAGTGTATGGCTGGAATTTACTTTCATCCATGATGTCAGCGTGAAATGATGCATTCATGCTGGGATTCAAATCCTTGGGCTTGTTGTGCTAACAGGTTTAATAATTTAACTGAAAAATGAAGACATTGTATTCAGTTAGAAAGGTCTTAAAACTTGTTTAGCAGCTTGTCAATAGCTGAATTTCTTGTTTAAGTAAAATAATTGTAGAGTGGTGATTTTTTTTAAAATCTTGGATACCTATAATTTAGAACAGCTGAACTTAAGCAAAGGTGGCTTCTCAGCTCATGCAGCTGGGGTCTGCATGCATAGTGGAACAAGTAAGCTAAAACCAGCTCAAAACTGACTGAGTGGTTTCTGTCTTTCTTTAGTGATTGTCTTCATGTGGTTGAGCCTATGCCTGTCCCTGGACCCGATGTAGAAGCCTACTGTTTACGTTGTGAATGCAAATATGAAGAAAGAAGCTCTGTCACAATTAAGGTAAACAATGTAATTCTGTTGGCATATATTAAATACTTCAACTGATTAGTAAATATGTCTGTTGTCTTTTAGAGAAATACTCTTTTTAAAGGGAAAATCTTTCTAAAGCAGGCTAAAACTTAACTTGTGAGCAACTATCATGAAAAGAAGTTATCTTGAGTAGTAACAATAGCATTAAGCTATAGCTGAAGGAGCAGGCTTGAGGTCCTTTATTGAAGATCTCCAATTCTGAGATTAAGCTTTACACCTTGCTGAAATTCTGAGTGTTCTAGGGCATTTTCTCAAGCTTTGGACTTTGTTTTCATTATTCGTTTAGAAGGCCTCTCATTATTCAGCTGTCTTACTTGCTTACTGTAAATTTTCTTTGTACATTGGCAAGCTAAAAAGAGCAAAATTGTCCATGTTTGCTCTAATAGATGATTTCTGTATGCTTCACATTCTTGTCCTATTGGAGCCATTGAGCCCTAGGCTGGGGTGAATAGATTGTGCAGTGCATCTTCTTTTATAACACAGACTCCTTTTTTTTGTCTTTTAGAAGTTCTGTATTTCTTTTTGCCTTCCCATTTTTCGTAGTGACTGTTTGAATACAGATCCATGCTAAAGAATGGAGACCATGCAGGAACCCCCAAATTTGGCACCCCAGTTTAATGGCCAAACTGAACAGTTGTCTTGGTTGAGGTGAGATTTATAACACCAAGTTGTTTTAAGAGGGTAGCATAAGATTTTTTAGCAAGGCCTCGCTAAGAGAAACTGTTTCAAGCTAAGATCTGTCTGCCCCAAATCTTTCTAATACCAGGACGTAGTTTGGTGTTTTTTCTCTGTTCATGGGTTTTAAGTCATTTGGTAACACTACCAAAGATTGACAGGCTCATCACAAACTTTGCATGCTTTTGGTCCTTGCTGCCTGCTGAGAGACTGTGGGGAGAATGTCACAATTCTGGCATAAACTGTGCTTGTGTTGTGTAGGTTACAATCATCATATACCTGTCTATTTTGGGCCTACTTCTTCTGTACATGGTGTACCTTACACTGGTGGAACCTATACTGAAGAGACGTCTCTTTGGACATTCACAGCTCATACAAAGTGATGAAGACATTGGGGTGAGTTCACCAGAGTGCTTGTGTACTTGGGTTAACATAAAGGTTAGTTGTTAAATAACTATTTGGGATGAGCAGCTTTTTTTGCCAGGCAGTGTAAATGCTTTTGCTGAAGGGAGAGGAAAAGAAAGCTGTGTGATGACTTTTATGAAGCCACTCTTTCATTTTTTACTGGACTAGAAAGCAGTAAGATGAGAACTGCTTCAGTTATCCCAGCTCTAGACACAGATTATTTTCTCAGAGAAGAAACAGAGTAGGAATGGAGGTAAGCATATATAGGAGGTACAACTTCTTAAGTGTTGATGATCCATACAATCTTGCTAGTGATCACATTTAAGCAAATTGCTTACTGCTTAGATTTCTCTCTACAAAAAGTAGAGGGATTGCATCTTCCATTGCTCCAGTTTGAATTTGTTGATGCTAAAAATTCAAGAAGAAATTATTGTAATAAAATAGTGATTGATGCTGAAATAATTTCTTAGTATTACAGCTAGAAACCAGAATGTGACAGTATATTCCAACAGATCAGAACAGCCTTTTTGGGGGAGGAAAAGGGGAGTAGTCCATTAGTCACTCAGTTTCCTGTCATTACTGGCCTTCCCAATCTCCAACACAGTGTTTTTGACTTCTAATAAAAATGGAGCAAAATTGTCTTCAGTACCGTTACAAGAAGGGAATGTAAGACCTTATGACACCTTGTACTGGAAAGAGTGAGACACTTCAGTACCTGAACAGTGGGAGTAAGGAATACTGGTTGGTGGGAGTAGGTCATCTGTGTATTGAAAGGGCACTGGGGACAGTATAGAAATATGGACTGTGGCTGTGCATCTGATGAATCTGTGTGCATCTGAACCTGATGAATCTGCATGCCTGGGAAAAGTATTGCCATAAAGTACTGTGAGGAAAGTTTTCTAAAACAGCAGCTGGGCTGGTGGTAAAGTGTCAGCGTTGAACCACGCAAACTGATAAAACAATTCTGAAGTCTCAGCATCAATGTACTTTCTATATTGAGCCTCAAGCAGCACCAGTTTTACTGATAAAGTCTGCTTCAGGTGTGGTGTAACCTTAGAAAGAATTTCTGAAGCAAACCCAGAGTATGGAACAGGAAGATTGCTGTCTGCTTAACCTAAGCTGCTCAGCAGACATGAGCACTTTATTACTGTTGAAGTAAATGGGACCTAGTCAAAGACTTACAACACTTATTAGTGTCTTGCAATAGAATCATTAAGAATATTTTCATCATTCTTTCAAATAAATAGGAAGTTAATAGGAGGAGATAAATAAGTTTGTTCTTGGTGAAACAAAATTATGATGGCAACACTTTTAAAAATCTGTTTAAAAGCCCTGTAGTTATGACTGTCTGTTGCTTCAGTGGCTTCATTGATCTGAAGGTATCAAAACCAGTAAATGCTATGCTCTGTTATGCTGTGTATCTGCGGATGTTAATGTGAGTTGCACTCAATTTCTCCAGGTTGTTTTTGTTTTTGGATTGACAACTGTCATTGCTAGTAAACTGAGGAAAAACATTCTTTAGTTCTACCATTTTTTTGTCAACAGTGGCCCTATCAGCCACCTTGACTTAAAAAGGCATTTCTGTTCTGCAGGGGGGGATATTAAGTATTCAAAATCAAGCATTTTCATAGATAATAGCTTTTATCAACTGTGCCTTCTTTATTTACCTTGATTTCACAACAAAAATATGTGATTGTTACCCAAGTTTGAGCTAACATTGTCTGGAGTGAGGGTTTTTCGGACAGAGGTATACTATTGCTATTACGTCCCACTGTTTCTGTACTTCTTGGTGTATTACATGGAGACATATTCCAAATGTCTTTGTATTGACATCTTAAGATTTTTTTCCAGTCATTTCTAGGAGGATATTGGGGATTTTTTTTTTTTTGGAAAGGAGGGATTTGAATGACTCTTCTGTCTGCATTCTTACAGGAAATTGGGCAGATTCCTACTTGAATTAAATGAACTTGTGCTGTATGCTATACCTCAGACAAATTATTTTTATTTTATACCTTAGATAAATTTTATTAATACCTCCAAGTCTGGGTTAGAATCTTCTGATTGTAGGTGGAAGAAGTGAAATAAGTCCTGTGGCAGAGCTCAGGTTACCTGCAGAGTGAATTTACCTTAAAATCTGGATCCATCTTAACCAATTTCATGTTTTGCTGTAACTGTTACTGTGAGCATTACCTGTACTTTTGGAGTCACTAGTGCTTATATCTGCAGTAGTGCTTGAAACAATAAGCACTTCAGGTCCTTGCTTAGTTCATGTTGCTCCTTTCCTGTTTATCCTCCTTCTGTGACAGTGAATGTGTAATAATTTAAGGTCCCTCATGACTTATTGCCATCCTTGCCTTCCCTCTTGCAAGTTCTTGAGGTATTGATCCTTGTCACACTTTGGAAATACCATGTGCATCGATTTTGTTGCTGAATTTCAAGCCAGTATGTTTGCTCTTTCTTGTTGCCCATTGATGGCAGTGGCAAGCGATGAATGCAAGCCAATTCCATAGACTTCTTTCCTCTTAAATTGTTTTTTCCCCTTGTTGTCTACATAGAAATTAACAGTAGCCAGCCTTTGAGCTGAGATTGTTTTTTATCAGGAAAGCCAGTACCATCTAGCTTGTCCTGCGTGCTCTCCCTTTGACCATCTGTTTTATGGTAGAAATGTGTTGCTATTGTGATTTTGTTTTCCTGTGAATGAAGTGATTTGTCACCTGTTAACTGCCCATTCTAGGTGTATCTAACTGCATCATTTTTTATGGTGAGATTATAGCTCTTTGGGTCAGGGGTTCTCTCTTGTTCTCTATGAGCATATTTCTTAGCCCAGTGAGGCTCGTGTGTGGCTTTGGGACTTGTAGGCATCACTTCAACGGGTATCATTAATGATAATCTCTGTACTACTAAGAATTACCATTGAGCTACTCTACACAGTCATGTCAAAAATATGGTATCCATTAATGTAAGTGTCTTCAAAAGTATTCTGGAGGAAAAAAAGGAATATGAAGTGTAGACATACAAAAAAGACAGTTATTTAATACGGGACATAATTACTTTATTTTTCATTATGCATTGTATATATGATGCTTTCTGACATAGCTTTAGCAACATGACTTTGTCCCAAACAGTTTGATAGCCAAATAAGTTCAATTCCAACTCTTACTGTTTATAACTTGGTTATATTTACTAGAAGAAAAGAAAGCTTTGCAGGTACTGTTAGAAAACAGACAGAGTAAATACTAAACAAGCACTCAGTTATTGTTGAGCTCTGTCACTTAAACAGCTGTATTGACACTGTGCTTTTAGACAGCTCAGTACAATGGGTTTAGTTTGGTAAACATTGGAGTGTGTTGGTTTTATATAGAAGCTGTGTGTGAACATCCTGAACTGCCTGATGGTAAATGGCCAAGAGCTGGCAGAGAACGGACTCTTTAATTCAGTTTTAAAGTGAAGTGCATTCACAACAATAACAGGAGGCTTCCAGTGCCTACGTCTGTTCTAGGCTTCTGTCCCACCAGCTGCTAATGGATGCAAGACTGTGGTTCTGACCTTGCAGCTCACCATGATGTCTCTGGGCAGCAGATAATTGTTTGACAGTACAATGAAGTTTGGTCTGTTTGGGAAACCTGTGGAAGTTACTTTGAATGAGAAATTGAAGTACACTTCTAACTATTCAAAAACTTGCTTTTTCATTATTACTGACCAGCTTGTTGAAACAGCTTGTTTACCTTAAAAAAAAAAAAGGCAAAAAACCCCACCCACATCCTTTGGAATGTAACAGCAAAAAAGACTAATGTAATTGCTCAGTGGAATTGTTGAGATCTAACTAATGATTTTTGCTATTCTAGGATCACCAGCCTTTTGCAAATGCACATGATGTGCTGGCTCGTTCTCGGAGCCGTGCCAATGTATTGAACAAAGTGGAGTATGCCCAGCAGCGTTGGAAGTTACAGGTCCAAGAGCAACGCAAATCTGTCTTTGACCGTCATGTTGTGCTGAGTTAATTATGTCTCAGTAAAACAACTCCAGGGAAGTAAAGTGGACTAACTGAAAGAGCTGACTTATGTCTTCCTGATCCTGCCAATTCAGAAGGGTTTTCTTGAATGGTTCGTTATTGATTTAAAAAAAATAAAGAAAAAAGTATTTGAACTTTGAAGGAATGTACTGGAGTGGAGGCAATTTAAAAAGATTAGTTAACCAAAAGCTACAATCTTTACCTTTTCAAATGGCTTTTACTAACAAAACTGAAAAGAAAACAAACCCGAAGATATCTTGGGTTGCCACTGTGGTACCTTATTTACAGTTGTGACTTTATGGTGGTTTTTAACTATATATTTCTCTCTACTATTTATGTGGTTAAAAAGTACCTGGGAACCCAGTAATTACTTAGAACTCACTAATCACTTTATGTAAAGACCTTTTGTAAATATACTTGGATTTTCTGCTGACTAATGCTTGGTACTGGAAATCTAAATCTTGCAGTGTAGTTTTCAGGTCAGAGAATGAAATCCTGATTGGCTGTACTCATCATTTGGTTTCTTGCACTTGTACTTTCAGATGCTTGTATGTCAAGTGATGTTTGCAGATTTAAGGCAAAACTGAAATGGACACTGACTCTTTGAGCTGCATACTTAAAGTACTGTGATGTAGATAAACTCAAATGCAGTGCATATCAAGACAATGTTGGCATTTTGTTCTATTTTGCTTTAATAGCTTAATATATTGTATGTGTATGATATCCCTTAAAAATCTTTTCCCTTTCTTTTCATGGATAAAGTCTCAGGAGTTAGTATATGATGAATATTTATTATAAAAATCTTTCTGCATTTGTCTGGATTGATGGTGTAAGGCACATACTTTCTCTAGCACCTGTCATCTTGGGAGTTAGGTGTATTTTTTTATCTGTGATTCTGTACTCGTCTCTCTTAAGAGGTATACAGTTGCTAGATGACTAACTTTCATATATCCCCTTTGGAATGTAACAATTAAAGATAAAACTGATTTTTGAAAAATGGATGTGCATTATCTGTATGTCATCATTTTTTTCCCATATCACCCTGCTTGTAAATTCCATCTATAAAAGCACTTCTCTGAAAGTGCTTCAGAGTGGAAATATGCACTTGTTCAGTGTTTAGATAAAGGAAAGAAAGGCTCACCAAACTGCTAATTGAAAAAAGTTTTTAATCCCTGACTCAAATTTAGCTATGCATGTGTACCTACATTATTGTCTTATACAGTTTTCGGTTCCAGTGCGAAGGAAATGGTACATGGAACAGTACTGTGTGTTGCAGGGTGCAGTTTTGGGTTGCTTAGCCCACAGGCTGGGGGACAGAGTAGCATGGGAAATAAACTGCACCTATACACATAGCTCTGCCACATCAGGGGTGGAAACATAGTTGCCCCATAACAATATTTGCACTGACTGCAGCTCTTTTGCAGATACAGAGCTTCATTCTCTTGTCAGTCCTGTAGTCTTCCAAAAACTGAGTTAATCTGAAGGGAATTATAATGGGTGGCTAATTGGTGGAGGCATGGGATTCTTTCTTTCCTTTTCTTTTTTTTTTTTTAAAAAAAAGCATAACGTGGATTGACAGGACAAAAAAAAAATCCAGACTTGGGTTCGGTTACTGTGTTCAACATCCCCCCCTGATGAGTCAATAACCAGTTATGACAGTGATGTACCTAGGGTCCCCTAAAGAAAAATAATGTAACTTGTTTGCTGAATACATGCCTGTCTACCAGCTCTAGTAGATGTTCTACCTCTTGGCTGCCTTTCTGATGAGGCCTGAAGCTGCCATGGGAAGGAGGATGCGGAATACAGCGTTGTTGTGGCCCCACGCAAAGGCAGCAGAAGCAGAATGCTTTCTTTGATGGCTGACGGTCCCAAGAAGACGAGACTGGATGTATGTAGCTCTCTTGGTAGTAGATCAAGTGTTTCTAATCTTAATGTCTTCTGAAAGTTTTAAGCTAAACTGGTGTGGTTTTGGATTTTTTTGTGTGGTTTTACTTTGAGCGATAGAAGGGCCAAATAGTGAGATAGTCTAAAGTGTCAAGGTAATCCTGTAAAATGTGGGAGTTTTGAAGTTAGATGTCCTATTTCCTTGCACCTGTACAATTGGACAGCTATATACTGATACATGTAGTATCTATATACCTATATATATTTGATTATACAGACTGATTGCTCCATACTGTGTTTCTAAGTTTAAGCAAAACTTTAAAACGTTTGTCTTGCTACTGATTGCTCACTGTTTTCAACTCTTGTCTACCTCCATAAATGCTTTATTAGAGACCTTTTGTATGATATTATACTTCTTAACGTTAAGGGAATTTCCCAAAATTACAGGTATAATGAAGATTAAATTTGAGGGTATTAAGCTAACTAATGTGTGTCCTCACATCTAATCTGAGGACAAATCCATCACAAGTTTCTTCTAAATAAATACTGTTTTTTCTGTGTTTAAAATGAAGCTATGAAAATTAGTTTGCTTATGCCTTGATGGTAAGTATTTAACTAAATTCTTGCTGATTGTTGTATTTAGACATGAAAGTATGAAACGCCAATAAATGAAAATGCTGCTTTAGTAAACTGTAACAGAATACATACAGGAAGTAAACAAAGTACATTCCTGGTTACTTTTTCAGGTAATCTGGTTGTGTTCAATACAATTTTAAAATTTCTAGCCCTTAATGCCAAGTTTTGTTGCCATCATAGCTGTGGTGTGGGTGGAAAAGCCAAACCAGAAATGAGCAGATCTAACTGTAAGCTACTTTGCATGTTGTCAATTGACTATAAATTGCAGCAGTCATTGACTCAGCGGAACAAGCTACATAATTCAGGTAAGAGACTTGCGTATTGCTGAATCTAGCAACAGATCTTCACTGAATATCAATGTTTTTGTAAATCACTTCTACCAGCTATTCAGTAACAGTGCTTCTGTAGCCTTTTAATGAATCATGTTTAATGTGATCTCTTATTAAATAAGGTGTAAGAAAAATGGAACATTAACTTCTTCTTTAATATCGTTCACATATTTTCAGGTATTATGCATCAGTCTTAAAATAGCACGTCTTGTTTCCGTGGAGTTTACTTTCATCTGAAGATTGGTGAGTCTCTAGTCTAAAAGGAAAACAATCCTAACACTGGTATTTTGCACTTCGTGCAGGTAGTAAGGTAGCAGATAACTGTTTTATATAATGCTATTATGTAGCAGAAGTGTCAGTACTAAGCAACAAATACTGCAAGTATCTCTTCTTGAGGGGTTGTGTTGATTTTGGTTTCTTGCTCTATACTGATGTTTTGCTATAAAGTTTTTTTTGCTATGTAACAGACTTCTTTCCTCAGACAATGTTTTTAAGTTAGCAGTAGAAAGTTTTTAGACAATAACTCAACCTGTGTAGATGGAAAAGGGAAAGATGAGTGTCTACTATTTTCATTTTATAACGTGTATATTCATCTCTGTTTTTCTGTATGTATATTAATGTAAAATAGATGTGTATTCATGCTTTCAGCCTACCTACAGAAGTACCTGTTTGAGATGCGTGTGATTCTTGTCTAACAGCATGCTATAGATGAATTCTTAACTCATAGGATTTCTGTTGTGAGATCTATGTGCATTAGAAAAAGAGGCAACATGGAATACAGAGGCATTTTGATGGAATATGTTAGGAGGGATAGGTCCATACTGAGTAAAAATTCTCTCTGTATTAAACATGGCAGGTATGAAGTCATTAGAAAACGTTAAAATATCCCCATATCCTCGTGAAGGATTAAGGGGATCCCATTTATGTTATGGAACCATGGTTGAATGTTTGAAGCTTTGCAAGGTTTTTGTGAGTAAGGAATCCAGATGTTTCTAGTAACCTGGTTGAATGTTCAGGTGTGTTTTCCATTTTAGAGGGTGTAATATAACCTAAGTGTGTTAGACAGCAATGTATAGATGTGGAAGTGGGTGGTGGGTAAGACTATTTTTGGATAGACTGTGTAGGCAAGTATTGCTTGCAATCCATAAGGATGGATCACAGTAATACTTTAAAAATTAACTAGTTATTTAAAATCTATTTTTAAGTTGCTATTAGGTAACAATCTTTACAGTTATGCTGATATTTAGCTGTTTGAGTAATGATATTGGGAAGGCACTATAATGTAGCTTCCTATAAAACATTGCAAGATTATCTTTCTAATAAATATATAAGGGTGATTTGAGTAGTTACGCCTGCTGTAATGCTGCTCTGAAGAGAGGGTATTTCATATCTGTGTTTAATCTGCAGGTGAGTGCAGAAGGAGCATGAGGACCCAAGGAGATGTTAGGTTTAGCAGAAATTCATCCTCTAAACTTTTTGTAAGACTTTTTATGTAGAATGGATGTAATACCTGACAGACATAAAATTGAGATCCATTCCCTGCACAAGTTTTCCATCTAGTTAAGATAGTATGGTGAATGAGACATCAAATGAATAGAGAGAAAAAATAATTTGTCTTTGAAGGCTTTTTGGTATGGATAGGGAATCTGTTACTGGAATTGTAGGTTTAATATTTTCAGGGAGGAGAAGAGGGTGGAGAGAATGCCTCAGATGTTGGCCTGCTTTGTTTATTGTCCGTAGAGATGTAAGTTTTGGTGGATTTGGAGCAAGCTAGACCTATGTGGAGTACATAAAGGTAGATTCTCTTCATTTCTAAAGCTGGGGTGAAAGACTGTTTGCTGTTTCCTTCAGGAAGCTTTAGTGGCTTTATTTTCTTAAAATCTGTTGTGAATTATTTTAATCAGTGTTGCTGACTTGCGCTTTCTTGTATTTTCAAGTGGGACATTGTCTGCTCTATGTAATGTTCTTCCAACACCATTCTGAAATGTCACAAATGCATTAGAAGTCTCTTCTGGAAAATGCCAGTAATGCCACGTGTTGGTCCAGCTGAGTGTTTTCTACTGTTCAATATGAGTTGTTTAATCTGTTATGTAATTATGCATTTCTAGGTTAAATGCAGAACCTGATGGATGGCAAAAGCTACCATAACCTCATGGACAAGTTGTCCATCTGTACTGAGACTCAGCGCATACAACTGGCCAGGCCTTTCTGTGCTGACCCGGTGGTCACGTTTCATGTGTACCCAGAAGCGCCAAACCAGGTCACTTGCTCTGAAGATTTGTCGTTCCTTCCTTTCATGTCTGAGCGTCTCATCGCGGAAAACTTCTACAGTGAGCCCTGCAGCTTTCCCTACCAAATGCCCCATTCTAATTACCGCAGAAGTGAGTACTCCTATGGGCCAGCTTTCATCAGAAAGAGGAATGAGAGGGAAAGACAGAGGGTTAAATGTGTCAATGAAGGCTATGCTAAACTGAGGCATCACCTACCTAAGGAATACTTGGAGAAACGGCTCAGCAAAGTAGAGACGCTCCGTGCTGCAATAAAATACATTAGCTACCTACAGTCTGTTCTGTACAGTGATTCTGTGGTGGCAGAAAAAAGTGTCATGGAGTCAAGCCAAGCACCTAAAGCAATTAACAAACAAAACCAGTTTTTGAAGACGATCTAAACCGTTCCAAACCAAGCAAAAGGTATCCTGTCGTAGCCACTATATTATTAATGACGTGCACATTCCTGGCACATCTTAGGAGCAGATCATAGCATGCGTCAGTATCAGCTCACAGAAGAGAGTTTTAATTTTGCAGATAGTAACTACACTTAGATATGAAAAAGACAACTGGGGAAATCTCGTCTGAATGGCCTTAGTTAGTTAATTCATGGAAATCAAGAAAACATTTCTGAAATGGTCAGCAAACCAAAAATGTAACACCTATACATGTGAAGTAACTGTATGTATTATCACAACCTGCATGCTTTAAAATAAAGTTTTTCCACTGATGGGACTGAGATTCCTCTCATTTTCTGTAATGTTACTGGTTTACTCTCACATGCACTTTCTTAAAAGATTTTTTGTCTAATTGCCAGTGTTTCTCTTAAAAGGCCTTTTTAAAGGTTTCCAGGAATGTTGTTAGATGCTAACAGAGAGGATAACTTAGTTTAAAAGGGGGAAAATAAAAAGAGGAGGGTAGCAGCTCTCTGAAGCACGGTTACTGAGCATAGGAAGAGCATAACGTCTTGCAAGTGCTGTTCCGTCCTTTTCTTGTTAATGAATATTTTAATCCATTAAAAACTGTTGACTTAGCCTGATTTCTATTGAAAATTGGATTCTTCTTCAGCTGTCTGCGCCCTTAAAAATTACTAGGACTGCTCATGCAATACACGGTATAAAGGGTTGGCAAGGTCTTGGCCTTGGGGGCAGGGGGGGAATCCTGCAACAGAAATTTTTTGGGACTTTCACTGATAATGATGGAGGTCTGCAGTGGTCTCCCCCGAACTCCCAATCTGTTCCTCTGTACTATTGATATTTTCAGCGAAGTGGTATAGAATAGATTTATGTGAAGAGACTTTAGCTCACAACTGGCAAAGTGTTCTTAACATTTGCTGTATGTAAGGGAATTCTATTATTGGTATTAAACAATTCTGCTGACGGCATGAGAGCAGGTAGTCTGTGGGTGCAGCAGAATGTACAGAAATTGGTTACAGACTTCCTAAGTGCTCTATCCTTGTCCCTAATTGCAATCATCCCCTCTGTTACCTTGTTTTTATAGCAGTGAATTGAAAAATGCCTACCAAATGCAATGAAGTATTCTCCCGCCCCCCTCCAAAGAAAAAAAGGAAAAAATAAAAACTGGTTAATATTTGTTAAGGAGAAAATGAAGATTAGGGATCACAGCAGAGATTAACAGATTTCTGCATTGTTTTCTGGCATGTTTTTGATATGCACTTTGCAGGAGAAAGGGTAGAATTCATTAATCCTTCCCCTTTATTATGAAAAGGGAAAGCTTGTAAGGCGATTTGACCTCAATTTGTCTTGGCTTCAACCTTTCTGTCTGCATTTCAAACCAATTTATTTGTCACACCCTGTGGTGGTGGGCTTTTTTTTTCCTAAATCTGAACTGTAGCTTTGTATGATGTTATTTTTTGCCCTGTATGAGTAGGCAGAAAGCCTAGAGGACACTGCACCCTCTTATAATCCCTTCTCTGCCCCTGCAATCCTTCAGTGCAATATATAGATCAACGGGGAGTTGAAAATTGAGTGGATGCATGGCAGACAAATGGTCCTCTCTGTAGTCATGTTCACCGGTTCTTAACCGGTAAGGTCAGAATGTCCGATCCTGGTAGTAATGACTGTGGCAACCTCCATAGCAACAAGGAAACACTGGCAGCAAATGGCTTCCTGCATCCAACAGGCAAAAGGGCAAGATTTCTGCATTGGGACTAAATCCAAACTGACCAGATACAGTATTATCAATAGCTGGTAAGTTTGAAACACTACTCTGTCAAAGTACTTGGAGTTACCCAGAAAAAAAAATCTCGAAGTGTTGTGCAATTGCCTTTGTCAGTGATGTGTTTTATACAGAAATAGGGAACCTGGATCTCAGCAGTAACAGCGCTGAATGGGTTTAAAATGTGCTTTAATGTGGAACTGATAGTTGCATTTCTTTGCAAAGTATTACTGATTCCATCTTGGTTTGGTTTATAATGTAGTTGTGAAACAAGGGAATATGTTGTATTGATTTTCTGACTTAGACACATTTTGCAGCAGTTAATCCACTCCTCTTGCTGGGTTTGGTGTGCTAGTTTTCTGAAATTACATATATCTGAGAGTCCTCATAAGAAGGACTCCCAGGTCATATCCCTTAGATAGGAGACAAAGTAACACTTCAACATGAGTGCTTAAACTGTATTTTGTAAAGTAAACTGTATTTTGTAAAGTAAACTAGGCACTTAAAATTTATATGTTGTTGAATTTCCATGCAAATTTTACCCCAAGCATGCTAAACATTTCTAAGCAATATTTAAAAAAAAAAAAAAGGAAGTTTATCTACTACATCTTGTCAGATTACCGGGGATAGCATCACATCATCAATCTTACCATGACAGCTTCTGAATAGTTATCACTTGTCAAATCTGAGAATCTCATTCTTTCTCATGGCAAGCCATAATTGTACTGTTATAAAACATGACAGGACAGCTGAAAGATCAAAATATTTCCTCTTAATACATCACTATAAATAAAGCAAGTAACAGGCAACTGTAATCTAACATCAGTTCAAAAACTCACGTTTACTCAGCTTGTCAACTTCAGCTGCAGTTTCTGTCTCAGCTTGTAAAACAGGGAAGGTTTGGCTGGGGCTGTGTACAAGAAAGCTTTCAAGGGGAGTGTAGATATAAGAAGAGAGCTGGATGTTAAGAGAGGGAAACAGAAGTTGGAAAGAGGTGAAAGCTATTGCTTTCCTGGGGATTTTCACAGCATTTCCAGTTCCCTTGGGTGTTTCTGTCCCTCTACCAGATCAGGATTTGGTTGACAGAAAATCACTGAAGTCAGTGATACGGATTCATCTGACCAAATGCCAGTCTGTGTATTTTAAATTCATTCTTTTTAAATAAAAATAAACAATTACTAAAAGCTACTGAGTTCTTGAGGTACACTGGAAAGCACTTGCTTGTGTTGGAAAATGCCAGTGTGTTGTCTCTTTTCTTTTCAACTACCAACAGATCACAACCAAGTCCTGCGGGTAGCTGCTTTTGCAAGAATGGCTCATTCGACTACGGGTCACAGGTATTGCAGTGCGATGCCAGCTCTGGACAAGTCCTCGTGCTCCAGTGTCGTACCTACTGCCAGCCTCTGCTGCAGGAGCTCTTTGGTAGTGCATCCCGCCTGGATCGCTGAGCCCCTCACTCCCCAAAGGTAAAAGCAAGTTATTGTTTGATCTGCGATTTTTTTCTTTTTCATTATATCTAATAGGATAAACCAGACTGGAATGTGTCAGATTAATAAATTAGCAGCTTGAACATCACTTGAGCTTTCCCCTCCCCTGCACTGGCAGTTTTTTAGATGGTATTAACTAAAGTGATTTGCTACCTTGGAGATTATGAAAAGTAAAGCCTGAGTAAACCTCCTATCAAAGAAGCATTCCTTTAATATTATTTGCATAAATAAAACCATCTTGCGTTAGCAGCCATCTTCTGTGAAGTGTTTCTAATGCTTTGTGACAGGGGATTATTTTTCCTGTTTTGAAGTTGAACCTGTCATCAACCAGCAGCTTTGTTGTTTACTTTTCTACTTTTCTGTTGTTCCCTGAATGCCCAATGTAAACGATCAGCTACAGTGCTCTCGAGCGCACCTACAGTGTGCTCTGCGCTGGAGACGGATCCTTTCTCTCTCCTGGTCCTAAGGGTTACATCAGCTTGCCATGTAAGCAGCAAAGGAGCTAGTGCAGGTAATGCTGGCCCAGGATTCCAGAGTACTCCTGGCTTGCTTCCTCTAAATGCAAAAATGAAGTGATCTGGGTAAAAACAGGCACTGATGGTTTTTTTTCCCCAGGAGCAAGGAATTGTCCCAGCACAAGCAAGTTTTCTGTTTCTTCCCACACGCCTTGGCCTGTAGGAGTGCTACAAAATGAGGTGGAACGATCCAGTTCTTAAATCTTACAAGTTTTTGGTCTCCCCTCCGCCCCCCCTGACCTACAGAAGCTCTTTCTCTCAGTGCTGACCCATTTTCTTTTCTTCAAGGTGCCAATGGATTAGCCACTGCCTGCCCTCCCCTGGCCCGGCGTGGAAGAGGCTGAGCACGTTGGAGAGATCAGTGGGCTTAGACAGCAGCGTCCCTGTACTGGTGAGAGGGGAACGAGATGGATTTTATTACCGTGGTACAGTAAAAGAGGAGATAGAGGTGAGTGACAGTTGCTGTGTGGTAGTCGTGGGTAGGTATAATAGGGTGTCCAGTCCACCAGCAGTCCTCACTCACCACCCGAGTTTAGTGTAGCAATTTCGACTTCAAGTGGCGCGTGAATTAGAGAACAGATCACTAAGACAGCTTACGCTTGTGATTATGTCGATTCATAAAGCTCCTGACGTGCCTGATTCCAGGCTGTCCTCACCACCTGCTGCCTGGCATGCCGGGTGAGCCTCTTGCATGCAGCACAGCCTCAGGCACCAATAAACTGATGATGGTTGGATCCTTGCTCTGCTCAGCCTCCTTTACTGAGCGTGTTTCTAGGAGTGAGCAGGTGCGTTTCGGGGAGCCTCATCTTGTGCAGAAGATGGGTGCCCCCCGAACTCCCCGATCCTGGTGAGAGCGGCATCGTTGTGCACTTTGTAAGAGCAGGCCCTCTGCTTCTGCTGGCGCCGGGCATTGAGCCAGGCTCGGACAGCGTGAGCGGTGTTGTGAGCAGTGTACCGGCTAGTGTTGTGTGTAGACACATAACCATCAACAGCACAGGAAAAGCGTTAGTGTTTTATGTACACACTTCCAGCCCGAGTCAGCTACAGACCAATGCCTTGGTGTCTTTTCAGAAATGTTCGTGAAAGCTTTAATTCATTAGTTTGTTAGCACTTCAAACTTAACACAAAAAAGGGTCTATTCTTTCTCGAGAACAGGGAAGTGCCTACTTTCATTGTTGATGGAAAGCCTCTCAACAGGCCTTAATTTAAAGAAAATAAAAATTCCCAGCAACCTCCTCCAAGAAGCCGTGAGTTAACGTTGTATGTAATGAGGAAGGACTTGGGCATGACTGAAGAACAGGTCTGAACGGCTCCAGTGTCCCTTGTTACCTGGTGCACACAGTGCGGTTTGTGAAATCCAGTTGCGCTCTATAGCTTTTTCTTTTGGGGAAGAAAATACAGGTCCTAGCATCAGTGAATCTGTACATATGCTTCACTCAGCCTGCTTTTTAGTGAGCCTCCCAGAGGTTTTTCTGGCTGTCTTGACGCCAGACTAACACCGCACAGTAGTTACTGTTCAGGCTTACTTGGTGTTTTGACCTAGCCACAGAATGGCCTCCTGGTGAAGGTTACGTGACCTGACACATTACAGACTGTTTTTCAGAGAAACTATTATTTTGTTCCTGGTAACAGAGCGAAAGAGGCATGTTCCTGGTAGAGTTTGCCAAACCACTTGTGTCACGTGGAACGCATCCAGTGTGTGCGCAAAAAACAGCAAAGGATGATATCCTGGAATATGTGAATGGGATGAAGCACTCCTTAGTCCCAGGAGACAAAGTGCTGGCACCCTGGGAGCCAGATATGGCCAGGTATGGCCCAGGAACCGTCCTCATGGGCATTGAGACGAGGGACCCCTTACGAGGTAAGAAAGATGCTGCCCTCTTGCTCGCCTTTCTCAGGAACACGAGTGAGACTGTCAGGATAAACTCTTGTTGTGGTGCTACTGAAACACCAGTGCACAGACAGTGCACAGTTTAGTGTTGCTTAAAGCTTGCAGGAGCTGATGGGACTTGCTGATAAATAGCTCTGTGTGACCTCACCAGTCTGACCCTAAGGAAGGTGTGACCCATCAATGTCCGCTGACGTGTTGTTGCCCATCTGCTCGGACAGAGCTGTGTCTGCCATGTGAAGGACAGTGGCCTTTTCCTGAGGGATTCAAGTGAGGCAGCTCTCGGGAAGCACCCATCCATGCTTGAATGCTCATGTTTGTACCAAGTGGTACATCTGGGGGTGATTTTGTCACTCAAACGTAGGAGATTTCAATAGCTCGTTCATTTTTCCCATGTCTGGCAGTCAAGCTCCACTGACTTATCAAAATACTGTTCTCGGAGCGTTACTGCTAACTTTGGCAGCAACAACAAAAGTTACTCAGTTAACATTTTCTTGTTCATCTGATGACAAATTGGGAGGAAAGATGCTGCCAGGCCTGTTGTCACGCCAACGGTGCCCTAACTGCTTACTCCACCCTCCATGATATTATATGGAAGCATTACAGAGAGGGGCGATAGTTGATCCTACTGCTTGACAGGAGTAGAAAGTGCATAAAGCTGCAAAGCCTGATCTGTGTATGTGTGCTGCCCAGGCAGGCCAGGAGCTTATGGCTGCTTACCTCGTCTCTCAACAGCCTCAGAAGATGAGGAAATTATGGTCAAGTTCTGGAATGACAAGAAAGTGAAACTCCCGCGAGGTGTGGCTCTGTGGATCCCCCCTAGACTGTGGGAGAGGATTGTAGAGATGATCTACATGCCCTTCACCAGCAGGATGAAGCCCAGAGAAAGTCCAGACACTAACTCTTTTGGTTTTTCCTGCAGTCCTAAACCAGCCCTGACTCCTGGTTGTGCTGTACATAGCCTTGCCAAGCACTGCTTGCTCTGCTCACCCTGCTGGCTGTGTTTCCACTGTCACTGTGGTGGTATATGTTGTTTGTCAGCATGTGTTAGGTGCATATGCTGCTGCCATCCCCATGTTGATGCCTGGTGGCCTCTTCCAGCTAGGCCTCTGGTCTTTCAGAGAGAAACTGAAGAGGCAGAGTCTATCAGCAAGCCCTCTCCACACCTTCTAGAACTGGAAGGCCCAAACCAAGAAGAACCAGCAGCTGTGGCAGCGTCTCCCCTCTCTTCTGATTCAGAGTGGGACCTGGAGCCGTTCCCCACTAAGAGTACTGTAGTGGACAGTGCTGTTAACACAGACTCCAGCTGTCTTGAGAAGCCCAGGCTAAAGGATTCTGCAAGACCAGAGGGAAAATACTGGAAAAGAAGCCACCACAAGTCCCATCCCAGTAATTCAGGTACCTTTTAACCACCCTCACAGGGAAGAAGCAGCCGGAGGGAAATAACCAAGCCTGTTCTGTGCCCCCTCCATCTGGGCAGTCACTTTGCCTGTAGTTAATTGGTATAAATTCTATAAATTTTCGTATCAGCCTCGAATACAATATTTCCTCTTCCCCAACGTTTCTGCTGCCTCATCTTGCAAGCTAGCTCTTCGTTTGGCAACTCATCCAATGGAAAACTACCAGAATAATGAATTTCATTTGGAAGCACAGATATCCCTCTCCGAGTTTGTTCCCCATCATTTTCCTACACTTTTTATGATGATAACATCTTCATTAACCTTCATAGCTAGTCCATGCAGAATAACCGGAAAGAATTTCTTTCAGGCTTAAAGTGCATTTTCCTTCCTTCTGAAATGAATGTTTCTCCATTTCAGTTCTGGTTTCACTCTTCATAAGGCTTAGATACAGTTTTACCCCCACAGGGGTCAGCAGTTGCAGCAGCACATGTACAAAGGGCAAGCAGGAATCCGAAGCCATCTCCGTCATGGACATGTCTCGTGTTGCCCCAACTAATCGGAATGCAATGTTTGAAAACATTGAGCAGTCTCCCAGAGGGCAACTCACAACGAAAGAAATCTTAAGAGACCAAGATTTCAAGCTGTCATTGGGGGTAAGGTAATCTGTATTAATGCTGTATTTACTTAAGCACACAGTTTGAATGGAAGAAATATTCTTGTTAATGGTCTGGTGGTTGGCTAGAAAAATACATCTTTCTTCAGTTAACTGCATGCTAAGGCCATCCACTAGTTTTGTGATAGAGAGGGAACTTCTCCACTAAGTAAAACAAAACAAAAAATCCCAAAACCCTAAGGAGGGGATGAAGCTACTTGGTAAAATGGAAAAGATTATGACAGTAACTGTGTGAGCATTCAACAATGCAGGTTTCAATTCGGAAGCCTGCCAAATGCCCATTGACATCAACCCAGTGAAGTCCTCTGGAAGTAGGGATCTACATGAGTAGCCCTGGAAATGGACAGCTGTGACAATAAAACATGAGAAAAGAATCAATCTGGAAAGGTGCTGAGCTCTGTCAAACTCTGATAGTCATGATCTCTATGTCTGAAAGATAAAAGCAGATATTTTTAGTAAACAGTCTTTACTCAGTATCTTCTTTTACTCCCTCACGAGAAGCAAGCAATTTAAGCAGCAGATCCCTACCCTGAAGCTAGGGGATACAGAGTTAAGAAAACTATGTCACAGGTAGGAACAAGGACAACACCCTGATTTTTAGGCCTGGTTTCTGTTGGAAACTCCTGCTTTAGAAAAACTTGGGGAAAAAAAAAAATCAGAACATGAATGCCAAAAAAAGCAAGCACAGACAAGAGGAAGAAAAAAGCTTGCAGGAAGAAGGGGAAGATGAAAGAGAATGGCAGGGTGAACAGAAACACTGCTCTGCACAAAAGCATCAGGGTACAATTAATAAATTATATATCAGAAATCAAATATTAGCTCTTCTGTACCTTCATGCTCTTGCTACTGTGAGCTGACTGCAGAGTAAAACTTTGAATGTGCTAAACTTGCATGATTTTCTTTAGGAGAAGATTAATCTGTTCATGACACGTGTTAGTGAACAGAGGATATACTGGACTATATCTTGTATTCTCACAATTATATGCATTAATTTAAAGCAGATGCCTACCAACTTATTAACTGTATGGTTCCTGTTTTGTTATATAAATAATCGTAATCACATCCATTATACACCCTTGTAACTGATTTCCTAGGAACCTGGAATTTTTAGGCCAGTATGGAGCTCCAGGCAGACATGCTCTGTGTTAGCAAGAGTCACATCTGTGCATTGAAGTGACATGCTTTGCCTAAAAAGAAACCAGAGTAGCTTCATTCTAGCCCCAAACTGGCAGCATGAATTATAATAGCAGATGCAATGTGGTAATAGAGAGTATAATGACATACTCTTATTCCTGTAAAATAGCCCTTGGTGTTTTTTAAAGGTATGTTGAAACCCAGAAAATAAATTGCTACTCCTTGAGATAGCTGAAACAGTTTTATCATGTAATACAGACTGTATCAGAGGTAACTTGCACCAAACAAGCGAAGCTAGAGAGCAGGCTTCCCAGAGGTGCGCTCTGTTGGGCTGATGTCCTCCAACTGTAGGCACCAAAAAATCCTCCTAACTTCCAAAGGAGCAAAGAAACTTTAGTCAAAACCTAACAGCCTCTGAAAATCCTGTGGTCTTATTGTACGCTTCTGTGTTTTAGCAGTAAAGTTTGTACTAGCACAGAAATGATACCATTATTAAAGCTACGAGAGGCAGAGGTACCTATCTTACAGCCAGCAAAGCAGCAGTTACAAAGACACTGATGCTTTTTTCAGACTAAACTTCCAAGGGGTTTGTTTTCTGTCCTCCAGGAAGAAGGTTTTGCAGCATCAGGAAAACAAAGATACAAAAGAGCAAGAAAGAAAACAGACTCAGATGATAAACGTAAAGCGACTTGCATAGGAGATGACAAACTTGATGATACAGACCGTGTCAGAAGAGGACAGACAAAAAAAAAAAAGCAAAGAGCTCACTTGCAGCAAAGCGGAGAGACATGATCAGCCAGAATTCAATAAATCTACAACTGATGAAGTTCAGGAGCTGAAATTTCAGGTAAACTGCTTATACGATCAGTGTTACATTTATTAAGCAAATCAAGGTCTGATTTAGGTACTGTCTCTGTAGAATATCTTTATGGGTAACTTTATAATTTTAATAACTGAGAAACTCTATTTCCACCCACATCGAATTTCTGCATTCTCATTCTTTACTCCAAGGTGCTATATTAAATTTCTAATTATTTGGACTTGACTTCACAATTCTGGAGAGATCAGATAAACTAGTATGAGCACTAAAAGCCTGAACAGATGCAGAGCAAGGGTCTAATAAACCTCCAATTTGTCTACAGTTCTCTGGAGTCAGCCAGAGGAATTCAGCATAGCGATTTCTTTTTGTAGAAAGCCAGAAGGAATGGAGAAAGAATACAAGCTGACAGCCAAAAATATTTTTTTCAGGATTAAAGCAGAAGAGAAAGTAGCCGGAGGGTAAAGGACCTGCTACTGTAGATACAAACAACAAAATGCCGAGAGATCCAGCATTCAAGCTACCGAATTTTATATTCCCATGAAAATTAACTTAAACCTTAATACCATCAGCTACAAAAAGATTACAGATATATGTAGGTCATGTCACTAATTCTAACCGTGGAATCTGATCCTTCAGGAGAGTTAAGCATCCGGGAAGTCTCATTAGTGGGACTGCTCAAGTTTAAAGCGTATGAACTTGGCCATAAGCTGCAGTGTGCAGTTGCTCAGCATTACTTTTCCTCTGCAGGAAATAGGAGACAATTCGGGGTACCCTACCACCTCCTGAAAAAGGCAGCTAACTGGTGTTTAGCCTAGGTAAGAGCCTGCAAAAAGACAGGACTGAAGTGTCAATAGTTTATGTGCTTATATTGAATATCTGACATATTCGAGCACCTTCCTGAGTTGGGGTCCTAGATAGTGAATTTCACTTGTATTTTATTTCTTTATCAGAATAATAAAAGTACAGATAGGAGAGAAGCATTGAGAGCCATCTGCTCTAAAATCAGTGCCAGCCCGCAGAAGCTAATATACATCCATATTCATACCATGATCATTCATTCATGGATCATGCTCTCTGTGGTCAAGAGTGTGAGGTGAACTTTCTGTCTGAGGATAATATAAAAGAAGCTGTCATCACAAAGACTAAATCATGTATTTTATTCCATTGATTGTATCTTTAATTGTTTAAAGCATAAGAACCTGGAATTACAGAGTCACATAATTGGATTTAAGGCACACAATGTACAAATATTTATAAAATCAGTGTACAAAGTGGGCTGCATATAATTGCATTAAGTACAAAACAAATATACAGGCCATAAAAATGGAGTCCCAAAGAGGGAGGATACTATTAAAGTGCTAACAAGAAAAAGATATACATAGTTCATTATATGCATTAAAACATCCTTATATTTTATTCCTGTGATTGCCAAGAAACAACAATCATAGAACAAATGTTAAATCAACAGTTTGTCCTGCGCTGACATCCACCACGTGGGTTTGTTGCACCATGTCCTCTGAGGTTGCTGTGACAGAATAGGTGCCAGGAGAAACTTCAATGTAGATGTCTTCAGAAGCTTGTTTGGTCTTTACGGGGAGGGAAAAAAAAGTGTCATTACTGTTTTGTCATCTTAGATTTCCCACAAAAATAAAAATTTTGAATTTGGGTAAAAAAAATTAATTTCAGCTGTTGTATAAACATACTAAGATATTTTCCAAATATACAGGCAGCATGGACAAAACTGTAAAATGCTTCTGTCAATACAAAAATTAGCAAGTGCCGTACTCAAGGTATTTCATCTAACGTTTCAATCAATGGAAATAATCAACATGCTGTAATCTCTGCCTCACAAAACTGAAAGTTGCCAACCTAAATGGTTTTGAACATAAACCTGGAAAACATCCATACAAGAGTGCTCCCACTAATTTGTACTGCGGTACAGATTCCATGTTTCTCGTCTTTTGCGGCTTAGAAGTTCCTGAAATTGATTCGGTGAGGTGTTAGGCTTTGAAAAATAAAAAAGCTTTTCTTCTCCTTGAGGAACAGGAGTCTTCAGAGAGACTGTATGAGGGCCAAGTATAACTGGCTAAGCAACTGCCGCGTGCCTTGCTGCATGCTGTTCCTCAGCACAGGGAATGTGTCAGGAGCACAAACGAGGTGAGACTGGAGAACTGCTGGGTTATTGTTGCCGATGCAAATCACAAGAGCCTAAAGATTAATCACAGTGTGTGACGTTCTGTACCAGTCCAAAATATAAAGTAGACTCTTAACTGGTTATGTGCCAGAATGCCACAATCTGGTTTATAATTAATTGTGCAAGTCTCCGTATGCCTGTTCTACTGCCCACCTATACATACATTAGGATTGTGGATGCACCACTGATTAATCTTCTGTGCCATCACAAAGTCTCCACACCTGATCACAAATTTTAACCAGCTTGATGCAAAATGATAAGGAAATGCTATACCTCAATTTAAAACCAAAGTATTCTATAAACTTACACGTTGCTGGCAAGTTTGAGCTCGACTGGGTGCTACAGAGGCTTCAGTCCTCTGGAAAGAAGAAGAGACTGTTTTCTAATGATACAACACAAAAGGCAAATTCAGCCCCTGAGAGAGGGGATGCTTTACGTCCATGAAATTTTCCCGTCCACAACAGGACTGATATGACACTGATTGGTGCTACCAGAAGTTACTCTATGCTACGCCCCCTCCACCCCCCCACCAGAAGGCTCAGATCAGTCCAGGTTTCATATGCCCATGATGTCAAACCCCATACATTAGTGTAAGCAAGTGTCACAGACACTAGATGGGTAAAAATTGCCCCATGGGAGGGAAGGAATAACCTCTAATCAAACCCACCTACTTACCTCTTCAGAGGACTCCAGCTCTCTTTCCCCTGCTTGCCTGCCATGGTATCTGCAGATGTGTTTGATTTCATGCTCTTTGCATTTACAGGCTGCCATGAAGCTATAGTACTTCTGGACAACAGAAACAGAGGATATTATGTGGAAAAGCATCAAAGCCATGCTCACAACTACTGCAGATTTACAGTTAAAAGTGGAACAGCGCAGCTACTGACCTTCTGTATTAATTGGCTGGTTTGTTCTCGTATGAGCATGAAAACAATGCCTGGATGTCCACAGGACATCTGTCTTCCGGTACAAGACTATCAGCTCTGATTTTAGATGCCTGTGTCCTGACACAATACACAGGGACTCTCTGACACCTCAAAACTGAATTCATGAAAGTATCAGAAGGAATGCTCTGGAAACATATACCTGATCGGGCCCTTCAAGCAAAGCTGGTGGAAGAAGGCATAGCTTATGGGTCCTTAATAGGATGTATATGCAAGCTAAGTCCTTTGCAACCTAGCCAGTGAAGACTGGTTCTGCAGGACACATGCAGGAGCACTGCTCTAAAAGCAGAACATGTTAATATTGAAAACTGAGTTGGTGAAGAAGCTAAACTGGCTTCCAGGCTGGTGCCAGTAACATAGGGGTTTTGAGAATTGCATTCGACTCCACAGCAGTCCTTTTCTGGCTCCACAATAAAGGTACTTGAATTTTCCCCACTGCAAATTAAATATTTGAGTACAACTCTGCTGCCATCTGCTGTCACCGCAGAACTCCTCCCAGGGTTACCTTTTTGATCACAGGGACCAAAAAGTTCCAAAATATCTTAATTTCACTTATATTTTCCTTGTCTCTGACTGTCAAGACTGAACATAACAAAAATAAGGCCAATAGCAATTCTTATTTCCAAATCTACTGCTGTGCTTTATTCCGTGAGGTCATGCACACATCAACAGATTTGGCTGCTTGTATTATGGTTTACTGTGGAGCTACGTCCCAAAATACATCAAATACTCTGACGTATTGCATAATGCTTCACAGAGCACCTCTATATCACAGGAGGTGAGCTGGATTCTTTTACATGACGTCACAGAGCAAAGAAATGAAATCAAGCTTTTGGTAAGAAATGTGGGTAAACTTTGGTCCCTAAGTAATTCTAAACAACTCATCTTAAATCGTGTAATTTTAATCATTTGCACTCGGTGGCATTCAAGTGCCTAAATGGTTATGTTTGGCTGTAGATTTTTATTCACGCTTTGCAAACTTTATCCATGAACTTGTGGGTCTGAGAATTCCTCCCCCCCTCCTCTTATGACTCTTCTTCTCTACAGAGGATGACTGAAGCAGTAATGTCGAAGTTATCCACTGCTTGTTCCCACTCTCTTACCTACTCCTAACAGGACATAGGATGAGTCTCTATACATTGTTATATTTTTGCTTCATCTTGTGTAAAACTCTATTCTGGCTGAGTTGTTTTAGGATTAACTGGTTACTGTGTATGTAGTGCTTTGAAATGATAAAGGAGTTGCTTAAAAGCTAATTATCTGGTGCCTGTTGAACTACTGTTTTCTCTAATTTAATTGAAGACTTAGCTCTGTTATTAACTCTGCAGACAACAAGCTCCCTGCTGTGTGATGATAACTGACCCCGAAGGGCATAGATGATGTACACTGTGATGGAGTTTTCAGAGACTTTAATGCAGCAGTTGGGCTGTAGGGCTGTATTCACGAGGATGGGCTGGCAAAGATAGGCTCCCGGTCCATCTACCCAGAAGAGTAATGACACCCAGCGTGCAAGCACAGCTGTTACACTGCAGTTTCACAGTGAGCATGTGCCAAAATGAAAGCAGTGGAGCTGTGCAGCTGTACGCCATACCTCAGTTTCTACCTATCACAAATAAAGATACGGTGCTGCTCAGAAGAACCGAGCCCATAATTCAGTAGCAATATCTCAAATCAAGTTTGCTTAAACGATATAAGACACGTGAGATTCAGACATTACAGATACACAATGGGGAGGCAAACTCTTGAATTCAGAGTGAAGGTGTGACAGAAAGCCATCTCTTTGCTTGAGATTCAAACTCTCCCTTACTTCTGCCACCTAGAACACACTGAGCAGTTCACAGAATCGTTCTGGCTGGAAGAGACCTCCAAGATCATAGAGTCCAACCGTTATCCTATCGCTACCAAGTCTACCACTAAATCATGTCCCTTAGGGCCACATCTAAATGTCTTTTGAATACCTCCAGGGATGGTGACTCCACCACCTCCCTGGGCAGCCTGTTCCAGTGCCCGACAACCCTTTCGGTGAAGAAATTTTTACGAATATCCAATCTAAACCTCCCCTGGCGCAACTTGAGGCCATTTCCTCTTGTCCTATCGCTTGTTACTTGGGAGAAGAGACCGACCCCCACCTTGCTACAACCTCCTTTCAGGTAGTTGTAGAGAGCAATAAGGTCTCCCCTCAGCCTCCTTTTCTCCAGGCTAAACAACCCCAGTTCCCTCAGCTGCTCCTCATAGGACTTGTGTTCCAGACCCTTCACCAGCTTCGTTGCCCTTCTCTGGACATGCTCCAGCACCTCCATGTCTCTCTTGCAGTGAGGGGCCCAAAACTGGACACAGTACTCGAGGTGCGGCCTCACCAGGGCCGAGTACAGGGGGACGATCACCTCCCTAGTCCTGCTGGCCACACTATTTCTGATACAGGCCAGGATGCCATTGGCCTTCTTGGCCACCTGGGCACACTGCTGGCTCATGTTCAGGCGGCTGTTGACCAACACCCCCAGCTCCTTTTCCACCGGGCAGCTTTCCAGCCACTCCCCCCATGTTAGCACGGTGAAAACGAAGGTGTCATAAAGCTTCTCCACAGCAACGGTACCTCCAGCACTGGAAACAACTCTGTACATTGTGACAGTGGCTGCCACAATGTAATTTGTGATGTCATCTGATGTTTCTGTCTCTCTAACTATATTGCCTTTCCACCAAGAAGTGGAGAAACCCTGTGCTAAAATCTGTACTGGTCTACTGGTATTCCCTATGGAAAATGCTGATATTGCTGTTTATCAGCCAAGGTGGTACCTGTGGGCCAGGATAACAGTGGTGAGACCCACCATGTAACCTGCCACATGATGGCAAATGCCCCAAGTTTCCTAATCTAGGCTTCCGTCACAGGCTCACTGGCTAAGCTCTTGCCACGCAATGAGCAAAGCTGAAGTCTGATTTTTGCAGTTTTAGCAAAAGTAGTGCAAACAGGCCTCTGACTGGCATATCATAAACACTCCCCTTTGCACGGGTCTGGGGGTAAAACCTCACCTCGCATTCCTTTGTGGCTTGATTCATCAAGTTCACAATTGAAGCGAATGCTGCATTGAGACGTTCTGAATCTTCCTCCTGCAATTAAAGACATTTTCTGTAACTCACAATGAGGTTCTCAATGCTCAGAGGTAGAAAGTGTGAGGCAATTCAGCAGCAAATACTCGCTAGCGCTGGGGGCAGTCGTGTGGGGCCCCCCGCTTTGTGGTGCCCAGTTTTAATGCAGCGTGCACACCGGCCCTGCAACGCGCACCAGGCAACACCGAGGCACTCGCTACCGCCAAGAGGTCACCGAGGGAGCGACTGCCTCGCTCGCCCTCCTGCAAAGCACCGGTGATTCATTTGTAAGTGACATCGGCCGTTTCACGCTGGCTTTGACCAGATAAAACGCAGAGGGAAGTACCAAGTGTGAAACCGTTCTACGCATTTTAGAATGGCTCTAGCCCATTAAAGCACATATACGGCTCGGTCCCACGCATACGTGTGTGTATATACACAGTAGGCCCCTACAGGACACGCGCTATCCCGCCACCATTTAAGGACGCAGCTCCTCGGCGCTTCGTGTTTGTCTCGTCGCTTTTCTGCCGGCACGGCCGCCCCCGCCCCGCCGCCGCGCGCAGCACTGACCGGGGCCCCGGCCGGGAGCCGTCCCGCCGGCCGCCGCCGCCGCCGCCGCGCCCGCTCCAGCACGGCGCGCGCCAGCCCCGCCGTCCGCCCCGCGCGCGCCCCCTCCATCCCGCCACTGCCGCCGCCGCCGCCGCGCGCCGTCACAGTGCGCACGCGCCGCCGCCGCGCCCCGCCCACGGCCCCCCCTCGTTGCCGTTAGGGGGCGCCACCGCCCCGCCGGAGCTGCGCCGCCCCGCCCCGCCGCGGGTGAGTGCCGCCCCCGCCCCGCCCCGCCCCGCCCGGTGGCTCCGGGGCAGAGCCCGCGGGGTGCCCGGGCCCGGGGAGAGGTCGGGGTCTCTGGTTTCCCCTCACGCCACCACCTCCGGGGTGGGCCCGCGCCCCGCCCTGAGGTAGAGCCACGGCCCCGGGCGGGGGAGGGGCGGCCGCACAGGCTTTCCGTGAGCTTCCCTCAGCGGCGCCGCTCCTGGTGGCGGCGGGTCTGTGAGGCTCCGGGGTGCGGCTCCGCGGCTGTCCCCGCCGGGCGACCACGGGGAAGAGCCGAGGGAAGCTGGAGGGCGCCGAGCCCTGGCTCGGCTCGGCTCGGCTCGGCTCGGCTCGGCTCGGCGGGAGGCAGGCGTGGCTCGGCGGGCCGGTGCCGTCGTGCCCGGGGGGCTTCGCCTCATGGTCTCAGTAGTGGAAAGTGGTACTCCCCTCTTTTTTTTTAAACTTATGAGGTACAAAATAATAATTACATTATATAGTGACGGTTGGCTGAGTGAAAGAGGTATCGGTAGGAGGGCAGAGCGCCAGGTGAGCCGCCACATTCAGATTGCCTGCGAACTATCACTGCATCTGCTCTTGAAAAGAAGGCCCTTTTGCTTTGGTTAGTAGACAGAAAGCACAAAGTCTTCTGGCCTACTGCAAGAAAAATTTGCCAAACAAGCAAATTTGCTCCCTGGAAGCTGCTGCTGGCCCAGGAGGGTTTTCCAGCAGGTTAGAGCGTATGTGTGAGGCCTTCGTCAGCCCCACAGCGGGCGAGGCTGCAGTCGCCGCTCAGAGCTACCAAACAGGCTTGGAAAGTGACTGTGGCTACATGTAAATTAGAGCCACTCTGTGGCTTTGCTAACCTTACTTGCACTGAGGTGACAGTAGGCAGAGCAAAATAAGCACAGAAACTTTCTTTAAGGGCAGTATGGCCAAGGTCAACAAGTAGGCCCTGATTTTTCAAGTCCTTCGTTCTTGTATGGGAGCTTTGCTAGCTGTAATCTGTTTGGCAAGCAAGAAAATCGTCTCCTGGTTTATATTTTATTATCATCTTCTAGTTGCTTAACAAGAGCAGCAGTCAGCTCCTGTAATAAACAAGCCCTTCACAGGCCGCTTGCTCATTAAAACACATTGAAGGCCCCAATTCAGTGTTCTAATACAACTTAACTTTAGGTTGGCTCTCTTGAACTCAAAGGAAAATTTAGGCAGTTGCTGGGGTGCTTGAGGTCTGGGGGACTGAATGCAACATAAATGGGGGAGAAAAATAATATTTGATAAAAGCCATGTTAGCATGTTTGAGATGTTTGTTTGATGTGCTGGAGAAGCAGCCAGAATAGACTGCTTCCTGCTTAATTGGAAGTTGAGCATTTTTCTTTGAGCATCATTCCTTGTTATCATTGGTCTCCTGGAGAGGCGGATGGGTTTGCTCTCTTGCGGCACTTGTGAAATACACTGGAAAAGGCCCTCCCATGTCGTTTTCGTAATGGGGAAAGAAAATTGTATTCATTTTATGTTCCTGCCAGGTATTTGTAGCAGTAGCTTGTTGTTCAGGAGGTAGATTATTCCTTGTGTGTTGAAATTTAAACTCCCACCATTTTTTGATGTTCGGTGATACAGTACTCCTTTTGCAGCTGAGTAAATACATCTGTCCCAAGAAGGCTGACAGCTGAAATAGCTTTTGCTTTGAAACACACATTCACATCAGAATCCAGATGAGAGTTACCCGTATTTCCTGTACATTCACTCTTTTGAAATATAATGGAGGTTTGTGAAATGCTGGACTTTTACACCAGATTTCCTTGTTGTGTGGGATGACGGATCAGAATATGTCAAGACAATATATCTTATTTTGTTGATGAGGTGGCGAAAGCCAAGAATAGTTTATCCTGAGTACCCGGCTCTGGGTTCAGAGAAGTATCCTGATGTAGGAAAGCTCATAAGCATTTGCCTAATGCTGAGCACCATTTCGGTTCCCTTTCAGTCAACGGAAAGAAAGTAAGCATGTGCTTAAAGTTCAAGAAATGTGTAATGCTGGAATTTGTATTCACACGTGTCGCTCTTATCTTTATTTTTCTTCGGTTCCTATTATCATTTGGTTAATATATTGTCAAGTGACTTGTTTTATAAATGCTTACCTAATACTTCAAGATTTAGGTGGAGTCTCTGTATTTTGCAATGCTCGCGGTTCAGGTAACAGCTAGTACCCTGCCTCTTCTGTATGGTTTTTATATCAAACGTCTTGTGCGGGTTTCTCATCTGTTGAGCCGGCAGAGGCACACGGGCAGGCGTGCCGGGGAGCTGGCCCCTACGATGCCGCTTGTGGCCTGCGTGGAGTACGCGCGCTGCATCGCTTGTGCCACGCAGAGCCCTCCTTCACGCTCCGGTACGCGCGTTGCCCCGTGTCCCGGCGTGGGGAGGGAGCCTGGCTGGGGCGTGCCTCCGCGTGGGGCTCCGCGGGCTCCCCTCCCCAGGGAGCAGAGCGTTACTAAATTGCTGTCAGTAGCCGGACCCCGCAGGCTGGATTTGAACCGAGGCACCCGGAATGAAGTTCAGAGGCATGCCGCTGCCCCCCTCTCCCCCCTCTTTCTCCACAGGTACTGTTACTCCGAAGCTCCCCCGCGGAGCTTGGAAAACGCGGGCGAGCGCCGCAAGCGCGGCCGCCCCGCGTCCCGCCGCCCCGGGGGCTCGCCCATCCCCGGCGCCCTGATTGAAACCATCTGCTCGGCGCCGGGCGCAGGAAGCGCGCTGCTCGCTCTCCTCCTTCCTTCCTTTCTTCCCCGCAAGCCGTTCCGCGCGGAGAGGAGCCCAGCACTCCTAGTTTTTTAAATAAAAAATAAGCGGTATCGCTTCTCCGGGGTGGAGGGAGGAAGATTGTCAGACGGGGGGCTCGGTTCTCCCCTCCTCCCCCTGCCTATCGCGTCTCCCCGCGGACCGGCCGGTCCTGCCCGGCTGCTCCCCTCTCTCCCGCCTGGCCAGGACCCGGGTTTGGGGCCGGGGAGGGGGGGGCGGCGCCCACCCCTCCGCGGGCCGGGGCCGAGCGCTGCCGGCGGGAGCGGTGGCTCGGCTGCCCGGCCGCGGCGGGGCTGCAGCCCGGGCCGGGCTGCGCTGGGGGAGCAGGTTTCTTTGTTGGCTGCCGGGTGACTGGTTCCCATTAATCTCCCGCACTGGCCGTGGCCGTCTCCACTTCCTGCCTTTGCATACTTCTCTCTCCCTCGATCTCAGTCCCTTCCCACCCCCTTCCCTCCCCCCTTTCTTTCTCTCCCTCTTCCCAGCTTCTCCAAAAAAGCTACAACCGCCGGGCTGCGGGACGGGGGCTGCAGGCGTCCGGCGGAGGGAGCGCACCCCTGCGCGCCTCGGTAAGGGCCGGGGAGCCGCGCTGCCGGGTCGGTGGTCCCCTCTGGGGACCCGGGCAGGGGAGCGGGGCTGGGGGGAGAAACGACTGATCGTGCTCTGTCTAGCCGTCCCTGCGCCCTGAGAGCCGCCCGCCTCCCGGGAGCGGGGCGGGCCGGGGATGCGCGGCGGCGGGGGCTCCCCGGGCCCTGCGGCTTCCCCAACGGAGCCGCCGGCGGCCGTGCCGGTGCGGGCCGGCCCCGCGACCCTGGCGGGAGTGCCTGCCCTGCCCTGGCCGGGGGGAGCGCAGATGGGCGCTGGGTCCTTGCGCACGGGCGGAGCGGGGATCGGTGCTCCCGCGCTGGTGCGTCCTGTGCCACCGCCGTGCCTCGCCGGACGTTTCTCCTCGCGTGGGTGGCGAGGGTAGAGGCACCCCGGAGGGACAGAGCCCGGGAGACCACCCTGGCGGGACCAAGTTAACTACAACCGGGCTGGGGAGCCAGCCCGCCGAGAGTGGGGCTCTGATCTGGAGAGAGACGAGGAGCTGTGGCACTTCTTTTCCCTTCCAGTGCCCACTCGCATCGTCTATCCAGACGGCTGTAATGTTTGCATGAGTGTTGAAAAGAGTAGAGGAGCCACCTGGACTCCGGCGGAAGACTTTGGGATCCCAAGACAGATTTAGCTGAAGAGCTGAGGGAGCTGCTTCAGCAGTTCACTTGGTGGGAAAATCAGATGTACTGCTCTTGGCTTGGTACCAAGCGTTTGCTTTACTAAGGAGCAGCGGGTCACCGCAATCAAAGAGTAGCAGCTACATATGAGAGAGTCTTCAATTCTATCACTCAAATGTACTTTGTATTTTAGTAGTCAAGCTAAATGAAGCCGGATGCATAGTATTATTGCATGGAGTATGTCAACAGTAGTGTTTTCTGCACCCTTGTTTTACTGTTGCACTGACGTTGGGGAATAGGTTTTCCTTCATTTTTATTCTGAGTAGTCAGTCTTTAACATCAGCCAGATATTGAATAATCCACCACCTAGAGTGATCAAAACTTGTGGAAGATAAAGGATGAAACTGTTAGCTGTAGTCTGATTTCTGATGATGCAGAGTAGGATGAATTGAAGTAAGGCTGATTTGCCTTTAAGACTTGATAATGTTTTGTTTATACGTGATTAATATATAGTCATTAGATGAAAATACCCCATATAGTGGAAAGATAAGTTAACAAAGCAAAGGTAGGAGTATCTTGCATTTAAGGTGAGATTTGAGAAAATCATGTATGTTTTAGGAACGTCAAAATTTAACTTTCAATTTGCTGATCAAGTTATGCAGGTGGCATAGTGGAAATTCGTTACCCGGTTGATGGGTGAGAGTAAGATTTATGGCTTTGACCATTCATTTCCCTCTTGCTTTGAGATTAGTTATTTAAAGGAAAACTGCAACACATTTAAGCAATGATGATTGCTTTATCAAGTTACCTAAGAATATAGTTGAGCACCTTTTAAAGCTAGCTACAGTCTATATACTGTTAAGAGCGACTAGACTGACAGGGAACTGCCATCTTGCTTCTGGGGTGGAACCAGTTTCCTCTGAGAGTATGGAGAAGTGGGGAGCAGGGCTCCTTGGGAAGGGGTGACAGGGTGGGTGGTGCTGGCCTCGCTGGGGCGCAGAGAATGTCCTGCTCCTAAAAGTATATAGCATGCATTCTCCTCTCAAATGCAGAAATAAGGGAGTCTTGCCTGGCCTGGCTTTCTTCTGCTCCCTTCAGGGTGCTAAAGTCCCCCAGCCAGCTTGCTCAGCGTAGTCACTGCTGCTCCTGGTGCTGGGGAGGAGAGGTGCCTTCTGTCCTCTCCTACCCCTACAGCACGTTTGTGCTGTGGCTGCCAGAGTTTGCTCCAAGGAGCTCAGGACCAAGCATTGCCGTTTCCCTTTAAGCAAGTGACTTTTAACATATACTGTAGCTCTTTAAGGAGCGTGTGACCCCTTATTATTGGTGACCCCGTAAACCATTGTGTAATCTGTTGACTGTAACGTACCATGCCAATTTATTCTTGGTTGGGAAGTCTTGCCAAGGACTTGATGGAATAGCATGATTTTATCCACTTTATTGTTTTCATTGTGTTTCATAAACATCTAAGACCCTCTGGGAAGAATCACTGGGGCGGCTGGGCCTCCTTTTTTTAATTGCTGGTTAAATAAATGTTGCCAGTTTAAAAAAAATAAAGTGGTATGCAGGATCTCAGAATGCCTGGAACTGCTAAGCACTCATGTTTAGGAAGCAGGACTATTTTTAGTGTAGGGGCATTTAAAGAAATGATACTAGCCCCTTGTGAAGAGGTCACTGTGAAGTGCACTGAAGAGCCTGCTTTTAACTGGAGAGCAAAACCAAGTTTCCCACAGTTGAGTAAAGCTAAAGAACCAGATTTGTACTTTTCCCACTTAACTCAAGAGGGAGAGGATGGACTTTTTGTTAGTTTACAGTAGTGGGAGTGAGGAGGCCCAAATTCTTACCGTACAAAAAAAAAAACCAAAACCAAACCACCAAAATCCTGGTCTTGGTGAGATGCTTGGCTTTCTGATTCCCTCCAGTGAGTGTCTGCAACGGGTATGTGGGACTGAAAGGCATTTAACACTTTCTGAGAAGGGCTGGGAACTGGCAGCTGAGAAAGAATATGGGGTATCCTTTCGGATCTGTGTTTGTGGGAGGTCACAACTCTCTTGAATGGATCCCTGGCTGCCATCCTTATCTATAGCTAAAAGAACTGGGGTAAAACTTAGGAAAAAAAAAAAAAGGCAAAAAGCATGGGTTTTGAGAACTCAAGGTGATTTGGGACCCTAAATCAATTCTGAATATGGGACTGAGATTGGATAAATTACTTTGGATCCAGAGAAGTGGCTTACAAGACATGGTTTAGGTCAAAGTTACCACTGTGTGCTACAGCCATCATGTCATTTATGGGATCTTGAGTAATCTAGATATAGTTAATGTCACCCAGTCTCTTGCAGGGCAGAGGACTGATCAGACTTTCAAAATGTACCAAATGATAGCTGAGTTAAGTGAAGTTTTGGTCCAAACTTCATTGATGTCTTGTTTAACATAAATTCAGTTTAGATTACGAATTACTTACCTTTTTTTTTTTCACCCAATGCTGAGTGCCATGTGTGTTAGTTTTGTCTCTAGGCTGTAAAGTGTGCGCAACTGTTGCTTTTCAGATTTTTTGGTCTGCAGTTGGGATTTAGTTGGCAGCGCAACTTTAGAGGCAAGTTTGGGGAACTGAATCCAAATATTTACATTCTCAATTTGGCCTAGTCCTTGTGCTTGTAAACACTTACAGTCATATTAAACTTTGGTGAGGTTATAAGTGGCTTTACCAAATCTTGGAGAGTCACACCCTACAAGACCTGAAATTCCCCCTTTTGGGAAGAGTTCTGCATATGTTTTTTGGGTGTACCTACATCAGCTGAGAGTTAGTACTCGTCGTTCTTACCCCTAATTCGACTGCAAAATCTTTTCCTGTATCTTGCTTCTTTTTCATGTAGAAATGCCTTATGCTGGTGAGATGTGTCAAGTTCAATGTCATGGAAGAGAAGTCCTGCCCACCTACGAGGTGCTGCGCAGACTCCGGAAATCCTGGTCTCCTGTGCTCTGGAGCTCTGCCCTGGTAGAGGGGGGCTGTGGTGAAGATCCTCCTCCCTCCGTAGCTGTGATTTTCCCAGTCCTTGCTGTTCGGGTGTGCAGAAATAAAGTTTAAGGACTGATTTGAACAATGGGGATGTTTGCTCATGGAGAATCAGAGTCCTTTTTTCATTCATACAGGCTTTGAACAGCTGTCAGATTTTGTTAGAAACTTTTTATTCACTAGGGACTGAGCCTGAAAGTTTTGTTCTGCATTAGCAATTAAACTTTCTGAAGTCCAGCTTAACACAAACTGTAGGCATAGGGATCAGGTAGTATGTTAACACTTCACGGCCAAACCACCCTCTTGTTTGGGTATGCCTTTCTATTTGGGTCTGTTGCTGTTAACCAGAGTTTAAATTAGATATGATAGTTTAGTTGCAGAGAGCTGGAAACTATAGATAGAGGTGATTGAGTTGTAATGAGTTGCAATAAGAGTTCCTACTCATCAGTTGAGGTCTGTAACTTTGTATTCTTGGCCAACCTAGTTTGGAAGAAGACTGCATTAGCTTAATCCACAGTGAACATGTTTAGAGTAACCTAACTGTTCTCTATCTGGAGTGTATACCCAGATATTTATAACTGTTCAGGTAAATGAATGCTATTATTCATACAGCCAGTGCTTTTGATATGTTCCACTGTAAGCTTCTGACCTTGGAGATGTGTTTGTTAGGTTGAGGAACATAGGAGAAGAATAGGTGTTCATTTTTAATGCTGCCTTTCACCATTCTTTGAAGATATGTTGGAGCTGTATCTGTCTGCTGAAAACCTGTCAGCTGCTGCAGTGTAGCTAAGACTTCAGTGAATTTGTGCAAATGGAGAAGTCCTTAAGGACACACTGAAAGCACAGTGAGTTTTTGTCAGAAATGCACCCTGAGTGTGTTCGCACACACAGGAATGGGATGTTATTTCAGTTTAAGTATATCTGTCTCCTAATTTCTCTTTAAAATGAAGATATAAAAATGCTTGCTGTATGAACATTTAGTGTTAGCACTGGTGCCAACACAGGAAACCAGGTCTTTGACTTGAAACATTTAACATTATTCCCTAACTCCCACGTTATTAAAAACAGTCCTTGTGTGAAGTTTTAATACTATTATTCATTTCATCATTTTGACGAGGTTGTCACACTGAATTAATGGTTTGCATTTTTTCTCCTTAAGAAACAGATTAGTTGTCTTTATGGGACATCCAGTCACAATCACAGGGGACAGATGCTAACCAGCTAGCGTTGTGCAAAGCACCCTGCTTGGCCTGCTGTTCCAAGTATTAGGGCAGAGACCAAAGTACTTTAGGAGAGCTGCCCTGGAAGATCTCGCAACCCTTCTTCAGCAAGGAGCAGATGCTCCAGACGCAGACACTGTTCATTGTTCTGAGAAGTCCTTCAAATCAGGAGATGGATCCGTCTCTTGACATTTTTGCTTTCAACATTGTTACTTCTTTGGTTGCAAGACAGGGTGGAACGAATGAGGAGCTCTAATGATTTTGATCCTTTGTCCTGGTGGAATCTCTTATCACTCAAGGTCACTGGAAAGGGAAACACATTTGGCCTGAAGTCATGTTGCTTTCTGTGTAGGCACAGCGTTCTAAAGACAAATGGAGCATATTGACTCGCTGTGTGTGAAAGTGCTTCTCATTTGTGCTACAGGATTGTAATGATTGGAGTTTCCAGTTTGCCTTGTCTCTTAATCCCAGCTCACAAGATCCTATTAGCCAGTGTTGTTCAAATGAGCTTCATTAACCAGGAATATTATTTTGAAGATATGGCAGATCAGCAAAGTGCAAAAGCTTACCAAATCTCCTATGTGATGGCAGGCTCTGATTATTTCCACTGTTAAGTAGCAAATTGGGGAGCAGTTCCACACCACAGCTTGCGTTTTAGTGCCTGTGATATCCTGGCTATACTGTTAACTTCAGTCTTTAAACAGAACATCCCCCATGCCATTTAAACTCCATAAGAAATGGCTGACTTGAAAGTGAGGCGAGATCAGAATAGGAAAGGACAGAAAGGGATCAGAAAGAAGCAGCCTAAAATAATTTGAACCTCCCTATAGGCCTTATGTAAGTATTACTTAACTTAATGTCCAAAATTGTTAAAACAGCATTCAGTACTTGTCAATACAATTCATGCACCTTTAGGTTTGTATGCATATTTCTCTGTTAGTGTTTTATGGATGTATCCATCACCATTTCTCCCGTGGAAATGACTAAATATCCTGAATTATTTAATTGTAATGCAAGGAAAGTGAAGGATGAGCATTAGGAGCTCATGCTGTCTGAAAGCCCATGTGACACTCATAAGTACTCCTGAGCTTTAATGGCACAACCTTGATTGTCTGTTTTTGGTGTTAACAGACCTCGGGATATCTTCTAAGCCTCCCTCCCTGCTTTCACAGGTGGTGTGCTTCAGCTCTGCCCTCCCCAGTGCCAGGGATTGGTGCTGAGGGGTTTCCTGCTGATTGGCTCAGTGCTTTATTATCCTCTGAACCAACACCTTGAGCAGGACCCTCCGAGGCTTTTGCTGCCATAGTTGCAGAGCAGCCAGTAGAGGAATTGGTCTTTCTCACCAGAGATGTCCTCAGACCTGGGAAGCGAAGGGGGATATTGCAGGGTGGCACAGCTACCTTCTCATACAGTGCCAAGGTGAGCTGGGGATAATTTTCATTGGCCTGCTTTGCTTTTCCTGTGGCTATATAGCTTGGACAACACGGGTAACTCCTGAGAAAAAGTAAATTCAAGAGAGGCAAGGGCTGTCAGACTCCTGCCATTTTACATGCAAGTAAAGCTTCATCTAAACCCCTGTGCTTTGGGGAAACTCGCCTGTTAGCTCCCAGGAAAACATTTGTCATTCTTTTCTCTTTGGCTTTTCTTAGTGTGTTTCTTTTCTTCTTTCTCCTTTTAGCCCTTGAGCCTCCCTCTCAAAGCACTCCAAACCCAGCAGCTGGGCTTTAATGAACTGTATGCGTCATACCCTCTAGTTGTGCTGCTGCTGTGTCTAGGCTGTATGTATGTGAGATCTAGATTTTGTGGATAACACTTGGACTGTGGCTTGGGTTTCATTGGGATCTACAAAGGAGTTAAATGGTGACAGAGAGATTCTTCATTTGCCTGTGAGTATTGGGGCTTCTTGTCTGTCATAGACATCCTGATAGCAGCTATTTGAGCTGCAAGAAGTCAGCTGGTGACATATTCCTCCGCTTGGCCATTTCTTCTGATGTTCAGATGTGAATTTAGTGGAACACCAAGAGAGATGTCAGATTGTGCTTTGCATTCTAAAATCGGTAACACATAAGATTTGATTGAGATTCAGCTTTAATTCTGGCTTTGTTTGCCATTCAGTTCTCTCCCTGCAAGACAGTTATCTCTGAGTTGGAGAAACTAACAGAGAAGTTGATGAATGTGCAGCTAAGATGATGTCTCCCAAATGAAACAGTAAGAGAGCCATGAGGTTTTCAGTGGCAAGTACATGCTTCAGAGAGAGAATAACAGTGGAGGGTAAAAAGTTATGAGAAAAATACGTTGTTTGTTTATCCATCCACCTCCATGAGATTGTGCCTGGCGGTCGGACACTCCAGGATATATGGCTGAAGGGAAATGATTGTCTTATCTTTTCAATTGGGTGGATTGTTGTATACTGTGATATTTCTGGCAACAGGAAAACTGAAGAGGTTAATACCTAGCATAAAAGCACAGCCTACAAGGAAGATGAGAGAATTTACTTTCTGCCCTGGGTGAAATCAACTTCTTTTTTTAAAATTAATGGTTCAATCCATTATCATTATTTTTAGCAGAGAGTGTAATTATGCATGAAGAGTATGAGATGAACCAGACTGTCGTTTTTGGCATACTAGTGTCGACCCAGAACTACTGTGGATAGACTGATGTGATAGAGGAAAGAATCTGGTCTATTCTTAAGTTTGGAGAGATAGTAGAGCTTTTTGCCCTGTAGAAGTGTATCTGAGCTACCGGGCTGGAGGTATGCTCTGGAAGCAGAATAATTAAGTTCAGTGGCATATTCATATGAGAAATTAAAATATGTAATGAATTTTGAGAGACATGCATATTCACGAGCCCATGGATAATGGATAAAACAGCAGGAATCCAGCCCTGGATAGCTTAGTGCTTTGTCTTGGACCAAAACTTCCTTTTCCCTTTCCCGTATGCTTTGCAGCAGAACAGGTTGGCAACCACATCTGCTTGTCCAGCCCAGATAAACATGTACTCAGAAGGTTAGCTGGGGTGGAGACCACACAAAACAGTGTGATTTGGACCAGGTGAATTATCCCAGCATATAGGCAGTGTGCACTCAACCCTTCCTCACCTGGCACTTTATTTCTGGCTGTGACTTTTCAAATTGTTTCTGAATCCAGCTTTTTTTTTTTATACCCACCCCGCCCCCAGTTAGGCAAAGAGTAAAAGGGAAGTACATCTGAAAGAAGGTTTTTTTTTTTGTGGAGGCTTAGCATGACCCTAAATGTTGGATAGTCAGTGAAAGACGTCTTGATCCAAGACTTATTGACATAAATGAGATATATATATATATTTTTTTTTTTTCCCCAATACACAACAAAAGGACTTACCTCCATAATTTCTAAAAACTAGATGCAGGAATCCTACATCTGGGGCTAATGGAGATCTGTTATTTTCATCTCTAGGCTTTATCATGTGGATTTTAAAAATCTGAATGATGAGAGCTTCTGAAGCAAATTAGGATTAGTGGTTTCTGGAGTAGGGCAAATGACAATAAAAACCAGGAGCTGAATTCAGACAATGGCAGAAAGATGATGAGAGATTGCAGCAGTGTAGCATCTTTCATTTGTAAATCTAAAAGCACTTAACAATGTGAATGAATGTAAGACTGCATATAATTTTGGTAGATGAGGGAAGCATCAATACAGATGAGAAGATTCAGGAAGGTAATCTTGGGAACAGCTAAAACTTTTTCTCTCCATTTTCAGTTTAAGTCTTAGGAAAATCAGAAGTATATTGTGAGGCAAAATATTTTCTTTCATCTTGAACTGTAAATAAATACCCAGAGTAGGGCTTTTGAGATGACAATACTGCTGCAGCCCTTCAGTGCTTCAAAAGGCTTTTTTTTTCAACTAGAGGGTAATTTTAAGTGAAGTTACTTTATTTCAAAATTTGTATGATTAGGTGGTAAGACTAGCAGGATAGTTAGACTTTTAATACCATGTTTCTTAACTGCTTAATCTCAAATATTTATTAATGGACTAATGTATATGAGATATGATTATCCTTTTTTTTTTTTTTTTTCCTTGAAAAGCATGAGTTCTTCTGTATCTACTTATGTTTGATTTTTGAGACTTAGTCATAACCTTTATTTCTGGTTACAAGGTGGCAGTTATTTTGTATCTACTATTCCCCCCCATTATAAACCTATGCCAAGAGGCAACAATACACTCTTGTACATCAATGTGCAGCCCAGGTTTACATCTTATGTAGAGTATGTTATCATAACTATTCAAGTGATAGTAATTTATCCATATCATTTCATGAATATTGCAAGCAGCATTTTCTGTATGCTGATTAAATTAGCTGTAAAACCTTTTTTTATTGATGTAAACAGAGGTTAGCTTTGATAGGCAAGTTAGCACAGCAGATGTTTCAGTTATCCCTAAACTTCATTTTTGACCAGGGAGTGGAGGAGACAAAGACCCTTTCTGCCTTCACAATTTCCTATCTTTATTTATGGGTTCTCGGCTCTCTACAAAGCCTTGACTAGGCTAGATTCAAATAGAATAAAAAAATGCTCTGGCTTTTTGTACAACCCTGCTGAGATTTTCTTAGATGCTCATTTTCCATTAAAGTCAGTTTGAACCAGATACAAATATCCTCAGTGTGGCTTTGGCCTAATTGTTTAACAATAAAACATCCACATGTTCTTCTCAGAGGGAACTCAGGATCTTCACATTAGGAATGTGATTAAGTATTGCAAGCAAAAGTCAGCAACTTATTGTTTCAGTGTTTTCCTTGTATTAAAGATATTTACACTTCTGTATATATCAGACAGAAACAGAAGAGTACCTCTTTCTTAAAACAATGTTACCCCAAAATATCTGCTTTACTTTTGTTCTCAAACTCAGAAGAAAACAGCTTTGCTCTGTAACATCAGTGTTTTTGTACTCTTATCCCTTTGATTTTTATCCACTCTGGGAATAATTGGCCATAAAGAAGAGTGTGTTCATCTTTCTCCAAAAGAGAGTAATTTCTTCTGCAGAAGCAACTACTATTAAGTACAATGTCTACAGAAAGATGTAAATCCAGGTAGAGAGATACTAGCTTGCAAATCTTTTGTCCTGTTCCCTGCTTTGTTGCTCACTTGCGCAGAGGTCCTCTAAGTCATTCCATTACCTGCAACCTCACTTTCTCTGTGCATCTGTAAGGGGATAACTAATATCTCTCCACATATTTCTGAGATCTGCACAGTAAAGAAGCAGGAGTTACTAGATGTTTGTATTAAACTATTTGTTATGACATGTACCTTTGCAGTTTGTTGCATTTCTTTCCTAACCTGGAAAAGATGTGATGGGCTGAAAGTGCACTCTGAAGGCTGATGGCAATTTTACTGTAAAGTTTCAGTAAGAAGAAGATTGTGCCTGAAAAGTGCATGTGACTCGGGGAGCTCTGAACTTAGGAAGGCAGTACCTCGTGTTTGTTCTGCACTGACACCTCTAGCCAAGCAAAGAAAAGGTGTTGACATTGGAAGGAGTTGCAGCTATGCTCCTTGGCCAAATATGAGGTGAAGCCCTGAAGGGAAGGAATAGCAATGATGTATGACCCAGCAAAGAGTATTCAAGACTACTCCCTTGAAGTAGCTGGACCCTCCAAGGCACCTGAAAATTCACCAACTGCAAGCTGGGCACTCTTGTTAGAGGCTCAGAGCATATAGGTTTTATAGGCCTATTAAAGCAGGGCTGTGCAAGGGCACTGTTATGTTATTTTTTGTGATGCAGCAGAAATTCTGACTTTCCTTTTTCTCATCACATTTCCCATTGTTTGGTAATTATAGCATCTATCAGGTTACACTTTCATTTAGACAAAATAGTACAAATATGTTTACAGTTAAACATGCTACATAAATACCTTATTTTACTGTTTTATTAAATGTGTAACAAACCTGTTTGGCAGCCACCTAATAGGAAACGGCGTATAGGTCTCCCTTGCACGTTTACTGGGCTCTAAAGTTTTCAGGTTCAGGTTAAATTGGGTTTTAGATAACACTTTCTCTGAAAAACCTTTCAAATAACTTTCTTTCTTTCTCAGTCTCTTGGATTCTGTAGGAACTGTGTTAGTTTTTTATATATGCTGCCTGTTTGAATTGCTAGAGTGCCTTCAGTCCCCTGAAGCAAACCTTGCTCCAACTTGCACTTGAGTTTTTTTGGCTTTTTTTAGTTTGTTGTGGGTTTTTTTGTTTTGTTTTTTTGTTTTTTTTAGCTATGTAGATAAAATACAGAAGGAGAAGAATAAGCAGGTAACAGGAGACTTATTTACATCTTCAACTCTGCTTTGGTTTCTGCAGTGTCTTTTTACTCATGCCTGGTACCACAGCTGTAGGTTTTTCTCTTGTCCCCTCTGTTGTGGAGGGGATGCAGGCTGGCTAAGTGAGCTGCTCTCTTTTCTTCCTCCAGTAATTTTTCTGGTCCTTTTCTACATTCATGTAGACATTTCCACAGAGCTTGGATCATGAGCTGAGTTGGCTGATCTTTCATGACAGCACTTTATTGTATTTACCAAAAGTTTCTTTCAGTACCATATTAGATTTGTTACTACTCTGGAAACTCTGTCCTTTCCTTGTAAACTGATGGTGGGACATGGTTTAAACAAGAGACCAGGCTGGGTGGCAATTTCTAGCTCAGATGGGGGAAGAAAGAACACTAAAGGGACAGAAAGTGGTTTCAGCTTGTGTATCCTGAGACTGAATGGAGGTGATTTTAGTATACTTGCCGCTTGTTTTCCTCAGAGCTGTTCTCTGGCCTGAGGGAATCACTCCTGCAAAGTCTTCTTGGTTTAGGCAGTTTATGACCTGCCCCCTGGCCCCACAGCTGCTCCATCCTCAGGCGGTTTGGGCATGTCTTTACATCGGGCCAAATGCCAATTGCATATTTGGGACTGAAACCCCATCTGTTTTTTTTGAGCCAGAAAAAAAAAAATCCTGAAAATGCCTGTGTCTTATATTTTGTAAAGGATGTTGTTCAAAATAGGGGAAATAGAAGTTTAAACCTTGAACTCCATAAATACTTGAGTTATCTCAGCAAAATGCAAGTGCATTAAAGTGCATGCAAACAGCATGATACTATGTTTCTTAGAGGAGGATAGCAAAGTAATGGAAAAAATTCCCAACAAGGTGAAAATGAAGTTAGATCTTCCCAGTGGTTTTGTTTCCCATTTGGAAACCTGATCCATTGATTGTTTTCTGTACTATGCTTAGTAGCAACAGCAAGTGAATTTAAAAGCAGGGTCAAATATACGTTTTTCCATGGCTGATACTTAACAACATCAGGGTTATATGTCCTTCTCTAAGGCTGAGTGATGCCCAGTTGTTGTCCACCTGGGAGTGCAGTTGTAGGAAAACCAACACTTCTAATACATTGTTTTTCTGCTCCATCTGTCTAGAAAGCAGCTCCTGGGGGATTGCTGCACTGTGAGGAGTATGCTCGTGGCTGGAATTTGCGATGACCACCTACAATGCTCTTCCTTACTGTCAGGCTGAATCTCGGTCTTTTCTGCAATGGTGTTTGAAAGATTGGTAAAGAAAAGTAGCCTGCATCCCATTCTCCTGCTTCTCAGACTATTTCTTACTCCACGGAATGTAAAAGGGTGAAAAAAATCCCAGTATGATAGTGTTTTACCCTTGCTTAAAGGAGAACGTAAATTTTTCAGCAGGATAGGAAGCAGTGTGGAATCTGCCTTTGAATTAGGACTAGTGGGTTTGGCGAAGCAAGGCGTGTGATACAAAACTAGTTTTTGCAAGGTCCTCTAAGACTTTCTGACTAAACAGTTTCTCATGAGCTAAACAGTACTGGGAAAGGCTCACTATGTGGGTAGGAGACCTCCCAAGAGCATGTTTGGTTCTGTGATTCAGTGTATGGCATCTGGCCCCTGAACAGAGACGATGTGTATCAGTGATCCAGCAAGGAGCTGAGGGCACAGTCCTGTTGGAGACCATAGTTTTCAAACGAGATGTGGATCAGGTGCTGGACTTAAAGTGGCTTAACACTTGTGCCTGTCTGCCCGAGGAGTTATTACATCTCTTAGATTTAAACAATCATTCTAGGCACTCTGAGCTCACAAGAATGTAATAATGATTGCCCTGCAACATTAAAGTGTCATCTAAAGATAACACAAGCTCAGCCCACCAACACTATTAAACAATCATAAACAGTACAGATTAAGTTAGCCAGTAAATCAAACCAGGAAAAAAACTCCCTTCTATCCTTACCAATCCCTACAGAGACTTGTTGCTTTTGACTCCTCCTTGGAAGATTACCAAATTTGGAAACATGGGATATTTCTGACCAATTTGGCACCAAGCACAGGGTGCTACTTAAATTCCGGTTTGGTTAACTGCACTTTTGCCTCCACAAACTTCCCCTCTTGCTCTAAATGGATACAATAATATTTTTTCCTTTGTGCCCTCTATACTTCTGTGGATTTGTACTATTAAATGAGTATTATGCTTTGCTCCAGAGACAGCTATATTTCAGCAGTAGATGAAGCAATTTGTGTGAGTGCCCATTTTTCACTATTTTTCAAAGGTGTTGCAAGGTTATTAATTGTTAAATGCTTTGAAATCCTCCTTTGAGGAATATTATATGACTTGGAGCAGTGTTTGAGTCAACGAAGGCATAAAGATGTTTCTTGTATGTATTTTGAAGTCTTCAGATCATATTTGTGCAAGTGATAATACCTTACAGTGCTTTTCATTGCAATTCTCCAAAGTGCTTTGCAAAGCTGATCAGAGCCATTACTAGAGCTAATTGAAAGTTTTTGATTAAATGAAGCAGGATTCAGATATGCTATTTTGATGGTGCTGAACACTTTGGAATTAAGTTGATTAAGAGCTTCCTAAGGAGCCGGAGTGGGCTAGAGGCCTAACTGAAATAGAAACAAACCCAGCAACTGCTTTTTATGGGAAAACAGATGTATCTGCACAACTCTGTTATTGTGCAACACAAGTTTGTTTTTTTTTGTTTGTTTGTTTCATTCAAACATTAAATAAAAGCAAAGAATGAAACTGTGAATATTGTCATGTCCTTGAATGACTTTAGTCAATATCTCCATTTTGTAGATTAAGAAATCAAAGCAGAGGGAAATAAAATTACTTGCATGACTAGAGTTGCTTAATATGCCAAAAACAGAGCTGGGGTTTTGAGTCCTCCGGCCACAGAGCTACCTCTCTGATACTTCACTGTAGTTTAACAAGGTACTTGCTTTACCACTTTTGCATAAGCACTATTATTTTCTTCCAGAAATTAAACTTACAGTACCAAACAAAGCAAAGTATGCAGACAAATAATGACAGTGAATTTCTCCTGTTCAAAGAAAAGGGAAGATAGGTCTACCTTTAGCTTTAAATGCTTACACTGTAAATGAGAACAAAACATTAACTGTTTCATTGCTGATATATTGCAACAGTTCTGACTTTCTTGGATTATAATAGGAGTTTGGGAGTGGAGGTGGAACTGGAATTAATTTCCTCAGATTATATAAAATAAAATTGATTCCTGCTATTTCTTAGTATCTCTAACAATGTACCTGTTATGACATTGCAGAATAGATGGCAGGAAAATACTAAGATATACCTGTGGCAGGATGGATTTCATGTTGAAGTTTTTGAAAGTAACTGATCCAGCCAAGTAATGCTGTGCTGCCCCACTCTATCTTCTTTTAGGTGATTCTAAAAGACTGTGCTTACTCTGCATCACTTTGCTGTTTATGAAGTGAAAACAAGGTACAGCCTTCAAATCAGAAAAGGCCTTCCTCTAACAAACGGCAGAGATTCAATGCCCCATTTATTGTCTTGACATTTTGTTTTATCGTTCCGGTTTGCAGAGTGGTCTCCAGAGGTTTCTAAAGTATGCATGAATAAGAGAGAGAAATGCAGTCCTATTTTCTTTTGGGAACATTGGGGATTTTAGCTTGGAGACTAGCCTGGCTGTCAATCTAAACCCATCTCTCTCATTCCTATTGGCATTGGCAGGAATCTGGGTGGCATAGCACCCTCCGATCTAATCTTCTACTTTTCCTTGCATTTTGTCTCTATACCTGCCTTCATCATCAATGCCATGCTGTTTGCTAACAAGTCCGTGGTCTCCTCGGATGTCTTTTCCATTGGCTGACTTTTATTACCTTTATTCATATTCCAGTGTTGTCTACAAGCACCAGTTAGTGATTGAAGCCAGATTTCTTGGTCTTTCTACATGCATAAACTCTGTGTGTGTGTGTAAGCAAAAACAAAGGTCCCTTTTTGATTGGGAAAAGGCAGATGTAAGAAGTGGACAGGAGGAGGAGAAATACATGTTAACCTTTATCCATTTATTGGTAGTATACTAAAAAGTGGTTAAATATGTCACCCTCTAACAATTCTCAAAGGTTCTGGGGTGACTGGGCTCTCGGCAGGTTTATGCAACGTTGGTCTTGAAAAATTATGTATGGGAATCTTCATCGCATATGGGAGAGAAGTTATGTTTATATCCCAGAATATAAATGAGATGCTAACTTGAATAGCTTTGTAGCATGGAATGTCTCTCTTTCCTTCATAGCTTTACATAGTTCAGTGCTTCCCCTTCTTCATGTCCTCATGCCTGAGGAATGCAGACGAATAGCTGAAAAAGGTTTGTCTCCAGTGCTGTTAGGTCATTAAGGTTCTTGGCCAAAAAATATCCCTGACCTCCCTGGTCAGAGGAAACTGCATCAACAGCAATAGTTCTAAGGAGATTATAGCTAGTGTGTCTCAAGCTGTTGTGTATGGGGCCTAAGGGGATAGAGCAAAACCTGCTGTAACTCTTGTTCTCATCCTTAAGCATGTGTTCAGTGGAAACCTTTACGCTTCATTTCATGCAAGGATAATGCCTGCAGAAGATAGAGAGGCATTCTTCCTGTGTCCATTTTTTTGTAAAACTTCAGGACACTGCCTGTCAAAGTTCTGAGAGCGGAGGGTCTGTTGGGCTCTCCAGCTGAAGAAATTCAGCTCTTTGAAGGAGCTGGGCATCAGTTATGAAAGTGTGTAATTGACACTGAACTGATTTGTACCACAAGTTTTTGCCTTTCAAATTTCAGGGCAATCTACTTCCAACAAATCCATGCATGTGGACATGAAGCATTTTCATTTTTCTATCGGGGAGCAATCAGCACATCTTTCTGCTATATAGCTAACGCCTCCAGCAAATTTTCTGTGAACTGGAACTGCCCTGTGGCCTTGCAGCACAGATCAGCCTTTGACAGGTGTGATCTGAGAGAGACTGTTTAGGACAAACACTGGAAATGTTGTCAGGCTGGCATCAGGGGAGCACCTGAAAAGCTAATACTTGATCAAGGAGAAGCATCAAGAGCCAAATCCCAAGATCCCGAGTTCCAGCCAGCAAATCAGAATTCTGCAGGAAGCAACAGAAAAATCTTGTGGAATATTGTGTATTCTGCCTGCATTACAGCAGGCTATTTCTGTATTTCTGAATATAATCAAATACCCTAAATCACTTAAATTGTTTGTGAAGAGGTTGATAAGAAAACAGTGGTGGCATTATCTCTGTCATATCAGTGGATATGCCTTATCTCTGTCTTCCTCGTTGTGGGTGCTCCTGATCTTTCGCTGTTCTCACTGATCTTTTGGAGTTGTCTCTGCATTTATAGCTCACTGGGGTCTGTGCCCAAGTCATGTTTTAACCTTTGGGACCCAAAGCTTCTAACATTGGATTTGATGGCAAGAGGGCTCTAAGGGAACATCTTCTTGGTTCCTAAAAATTCTTCTGTTTCTGTTTTCTTGTTTGTGGTACTCCCCTTTGTATACAGATATACAGACATCTTCCAAACTGCTTCAGTTTGATTTTTTTTTTTTTTTTAAAAAAAAATCCCCCCCCCCTTGTGTTTTCTGTCATCTTTCCTTTTGCCTTTGGCTTCACACTCCTCTGAAGAATATTTTCATTCTATTCTGTCTCCACATCCTCCCATTTCAGTTGCCTCATGCACCTGCCCTAGTTTTTCTTGTGTTATTTGTACTGCAAGATGTTTTTTTTTTTAAATTTTATCAAGAAAGTACTTGAATCTTATTGCTTTATTAGAAAAGCTCATAGTAAAGCAGTTGATCCTGTTTCTATATGGATGGTGGAATACACCGACTGTATATAAACTGAGCCCTCAGTAGAGATTCCTCTGATGCTAGGAATCCTTTTCCATTGTCTCTCTGAGGAACCTGAGAAGAGTAATCGAAGAACATGATCTTAAATCTAAATCAATGTACAACTCACATCTGTTATTTGAGTGCTTCACCCTTTCTCATAAAGAACCCATATGTGGGGAGTTGACACCATCTTCCTCAAATGGTTAATACCTGATTAGTTTCAGATAAAGTTTATTTTCTTGCAGTTGTTGTTCCTAGTCCGAACCTTTCTTGTGTTGGGAACCTTGTGGGAACGTTTGCTTGCATGATAGGGCTGGGCTAATTTCACCTAATGACTTAAACTTCTGGATTCAGTTCCAAATGGCCTATGTTCCCATAAGGCTTGTGTTCATTGCTTAGCATTGTTTCATGTATTTTCTTTATTATGTTAAAGACCTCTTGAATGTGTTCACCATTATGTACAAGTATCTGCAGAACTGAGTATCCTTTGGGGAAACTGAATTTCAGTTCTTTGAGCAAGCATGTAGTGTTGAAACGGAGCAATGCAGACAGATGTTAGAGCCCTAAAGGTGTCATCATGGAGAGAACATACAGGATCTCTCTTGTTCTTCCAGGTTTCCCTCCTGGGGGTCTGTGGGACTCCCGCGGCATCCATGCCAGCCCACTTTTGCCCTATATTATTATCTCTCCTATTGCCTTCACACAGAACATGAGCGTGTCTTTTGTAGGCGTGTGGACCAGAATGACCACCAAAGGCTCGAGAGGCCAGTGTTGGTGAGCAAAGCCCCTTCTTTATCTTTTGGGGAGACCCCCCCACCTCCAAACCAACCCCCCAAACCAGAATATGTAGGCAGTGACACTGCAAGAGCTTTTGCATGGCTATTATTTACAGAAACAACACTTTTCCAAAAAAAACCCCCCAAAACAATGGTATACTTTACTGTGTACGCTTTAGCAAGAAAATATAAATTGTCCAGATTTACCAAGGAACAGTAAAACTCCCTGGTGTCTCATGAAACTGTTGTGTGTAATGACATGTTATACCTGAACACAGTGTCTGAGCTGAGGTCTGTTGAAATAAGGGACTGTCATTCTAATTGTTTGAGTAAGTAGACTTTGGGTAAAGCTCTTGGGGAAACAGCAGTGTTGCCTGAGACTTGGAGTGTAGTTTGTTTTCTTTTAATGAACAAGGCTTTCTCCATGGCTTTTCTTTTCAAAAAGTGGTGTTTGCTATGCAGGATATGAATCACTGCAGATGGACTGGCTTATTGATTTTTTTTTTTTTTTTTTAAAGGTGTTGCCTCTTTACTTGACTAAGCAAGTAAAACTTTGCTACTAGCCAGGTGATGGCTGAGATTGTCACAGACCTAGCATATTTAATGAGATCACTTTTTTTTTAGCAGAGGGATATTCTAATTAAAAGGTAGAGTTTGGATTCTGCGTGTGCACACTACTGCCAAGCACGGGAAAAGTAGTGAGGTTGGCACTCCTGTACTTCGCTAAAGAGGCATGAACTTCACTGACTTTTGGGGATATCCCTATGTGAATTGGAAAAGAGGAACTAAGATTCACTTTGGGATAACTTTTTTTTTTCCCTTCTTGAAATATAATCTGAATCAAATGAAATGTATTTTTTAATTTTTAAATTAAACTCCAGCTAAACTTCAAAGTACAATTTTTGTTTTGAAATTAAATCTCAATACACTTTCGAAAATGTTGCAGAAAAACCTTGTCCTTAATTATTTACAGGCAGAATATTTCAGTGTGGATTTTGTACCATCAAATCTTATCTTTTGATGAACAAAATGTTCAAAGCTATTCATCTTGCTTGAATATTCTTGTCCATTTTAACAGTCATGGAAACATCCAGATCATTTAGGCCCAATCTCTTCTAGATCCTGGTAGCATAGTGATTTTTAAGGCAATCTCTGCTTTCTGAAAAATGAAACAAACAAACGATGCAGGTAGGTTATTTAAAAAGTAGAGCTGTATGTAAAATGCTACCTCTCCCAAAACAAAGTGATCTATATCCAGAAAATGTATCTTGGTTTTCTGGTGGCATATAGTATAGGAAGCCACTATGAAGGTGCCTATGCAGTGTATACCATTTTGAAAAAAAAAAAACAGATTTGAAACTTGCATGTGCAATTTCTCTATTGGCCATATGCCCCATTTCTGGCTTCTATTAGTTTTGCATATCACTGTGTCACTCTGCAGAACCTGCAATGACTTCTGTAAGTTCATACAGTGCACCTGATCATTGCTGTCTGTCTTTAGCAGAAATCAGCTCGCTGGATTTCTCTGCCTTTACCTATAAACAGGAAAGGAAGAAAAAGATTTTTTTGTTTGTTTTGTTTGAAAGGATGGTGTGTAAAGAGGAGGAGTGAATCTCCAAAACCAAAAATAAAACAGCTCCAAAACTGGACTCTAGTTTTCTGCCAGTGCCTCCAGCCTGTGCTCCCAACAGGCAGAGTAACGTGAGGCCTGAATGCTCACAAGGATTGCTGTGTATCGTGAGGACAGCTCTCTGTTGTAGTTCCAGTTTTGCTGTGGGGCTGCAAAGAAGATCCCTGCCACATTGCATGTAGTGAAAATGGCAGAAGCTTTTGGCAATTTGTTTCTCTGGGGATAGCAAACTTATTTTAAGTTTTTGTTTTTACCCTCAGGTTAGCTAGGAAAATCTGCATAGCTGAGAATCTTGCTAAGTGTGAATAACTGAATTTACCCATCAGCCCTTTTTGTGAGCAGGAAATGGTATGTTTCTGTGATGCAGTGTTTCTGTTCAAAGGAAAGATGCTAGCTTGCAAAAGTGCCTTTCCTGTTCACTACATCTGATTGTGTAAGCAGGGATGTTTTGAACTCTGCCTGAACCAGATTGGTATCTTACTCTGGAATTAATCACCAGGAAAACCAGTCACCCAGTTCCCCAAAGCTGCTCTGATACCAGCATAGCTGCTGCTTCTTAAGCTCCTCCATGCGTCAAAAGCAAGGTGCTGAATGCCTCTGGAAAAGATGTTCTGATACTTCTTCTTCCAAAATTCGTCTTTAATGCCAGCTCCCCTGGCTATCCTGTGATACTTGTTTTAATCGTGCTTCAGGGTCCAGCAAGCCGGGGAGAATGACCAGCAAATGGAAGCAGAGCGTGGTGTGCATGGCCCTGTCAGGGAGCAGAGAGCAAGGGCTGTCCCGTGAGGGAGGATGGGCCAGGAGCCGAGGGTGACCACAGCACAGACAGGACCGTGCCCTCGCCGACCACGGTGCAGTCCCACAGTGCCTGAGCGGGGCCAGGCTGGTGACAGTGACAGGCTTCACTGGCAGCCCAGTGATCGCTGGGCAGATGCAAAGGGAAGTAGCTGCATCCGAGTTCAGACAAGTCAGGCCCAGCAAGGACATGCCTGAGGGCAGGTGAACCTGCAGCATGGCTCAGCCTGAGCTGAAACTGGGCTTCTGGGCCTTTGCGCAGCGGCTGTGTGAGTGCAGGTCCCAGGTCAGGCTGGTCAGGGCATTTAAGGGCTGTTGGGGCACTCGGGACCCCAACAGCTGCTCTGATGGCCAGACAGTGATGTGCTGATGGCACGTGTTATTTACTACATAAGAAGTCCTTCTGGGCTCTGTGAGACAGCTCAGTGAATAAAGCACTACTGAGTGCAAGTAATGAGTAGTAGGTCTTCCTTTCTGGAGGCCAAATTGTGAGTTAGGAGTGTACCCCAAGCCAAAGCAGGGAAGAGTCCAACATTTCACTTCCTGAGGGGCAGACTGAGAAATGGGTTATGAGTCTTAGAATCATAGAATCCTTTTGGGTGGAAAAGACCTCCAAGATCATCGAGTCCAACTGTTAACCTTTCACTACCAAGTCCACCACTAAACTATGTCCCTAAGTGCCACATCTACACGTCTTTTAAATACCTCCAGGGATGGTGATTCCACAGCTTCCCTGGGCAGCCTGTTCCAGTTCCTGATAACCCTTTCAGTGAAGCAATTTTTCCGAATATCCAATCTAAACCTCCCCTGGCGCAACTTGAGGCCATTTCCTCTTGTCCTGTCATCTGTTACTTGGGAGAAGAGACCGACCCCCATCTCTCTACAACCTCCTTTCAGGTAGTTGTAGAGAGCGATAAGGTCTCCTTTTCTCCAGGCTAAACATCCCCAGTTCCCTCAGCCACTCCTCATAGGACTTGTGCTCTAGACCCCTCACCAGCTTCATTGCCCTTCTCTGGACACACTCCAGCACCTCAGTGTCTTTCTTGCAGCGAGGGGCCCAAAACTGAACACAGTACTCGAGGTGCAGCCTCACCAGGGCTGAGTATACAGGGATGATCGCTTCCCTAGTCGTGCTGGCCACACTATTTCTGATACAAGCCAGGGTGCTGTTGGCCTTCCTGGCCACCACACTGCTGGCTCATATTCAGCCGGCTGTTGACCAACACCCCCTGGTCCTTTTCTGCCAGGCAGCTTTCCAGCCACTCCTCCCCAAGCCTGTAGCATTGTCTGGGGTTGTTGTGACCCAAGTGCAGGACCCGGCACTTGGCCTTGTTGAACCTCATACAATTGGCCCATCGAACCAGCCTGTCCAGACCCCTTTGTAGAGCCTTCCTACCCTCAAGCAGATCAACACTCCCTCCCACCTTGGTGTCATCTGCAAACTTACTGAGGGTGCACTTGATGCCCTCGTCCACATTGTTGATAAAGATGTTAAACAGAACTGGCCCCAATACTGAGCCCTGGGGAACACCACTTGTGACCGGCCACCAACTGGATTTGACTCCATTCACCACAACTCTTTGGGCCCGGCCATCCAGCCAGTTTTTTACCCAGCAAAGAGTATGCCCGTCCAAGCCATGAGCAGCCAGTTTCTCCAGCAGGATGCTGTGGGAAATGGTGTCAAAGGCTTTACTAAAGTCCAGGTAGACAACATCCACAGCCTTTCCCTCATCCACTGAGCCGGTCACTGTGTCATAGAAGGAGATCAGGTTAGTCAAGCAGGACCTGCCTTTCATAAACCCATGCTGACTGGGCCTGATCAGCTGGTTATCCTGTACGTGCTGTGTGATGGCACTCAAGATGATCTGCTCCATAACCTTCCTGGGCACCGAGGTCAGACTGACAGGCCTGTAGTTCCCTGAATCCTCCTTCCAGCCCTTCTTGTAGATGGGTGTCACATTTGCTAACCTCCAGTCAACTGGGACCTCTCCGGTTAGCCAGGACTGATGATAAATGATGGAGAGTGGCTCGGTGAGCACTTCTGCCAGCTCTTTCAGCACCCTTGGGTGGATCCCATCCGGCCCCATAGACTTATGTGTGTCTAGGTGGTGTAGCAGGTTGCTGACCATTTCCCCTTGGATTATGGGGGCTTCATTCTGCTCCCCTGCCTCGTCTTCCTGCTCAGGGGGCTGGATGCCCAGAGAACAACTTCCCTTGCTGTTAAAGACTGAGGCAAAGAAGGCATTAAGCACCTCAGCCTTTTCCTCATCCCTTGATGCTATGTTTCCCCCCGCATCCAATAAAGGAGGGAGATTCTCCTTCGCCCCCCTTTTATTGCTAATGTATTTATAGAAACATTTTTTATTGTCTTTTATGGCAGTAGCCAGACTAAGTTCTAGTTGGGCTTTGGCCCTTCTAATTTTCTCCCTGCATAACCTCACAACATCCTTGTAGTCCTCCTGAGTTGCCTGCCCCTTCCTCCAAAGGTTATAGACTCTCCTTTTTTTCCTAAGTTCCAGCCGGAGCTCTCTGCTCAGCCAGGCCGGTCGTCTTTGCCACCGGCTTGTCTTTCGGCTCATGGGGACGGCCTGCTCCTGTGCCTTTAAGATTTCCCTTTTGAAGAATGCCCAGCCTTCCTGGATGCCTTTGCCCTTCAGGGCTGCCTCCCAAGGGACTCTGCCAACAAGGCTCCTAAACAGGTCAAAGTCTGCCCTCCAGAAGTCCAAGGTGGCAGTTCTGGTGACCCTCCTCTTTACTTCTCTGAGAATCGAAAACTCAATCATTTCATGGTCACTATGCCCAAGACGGCCTCCAACTGTCACATCACCCACAAGTCTTTCTCTGTTGACAAACAACAGGTCCAATGGGGCGCCTTCTCTCGCTGGCTCCCTCACCAGCTGCGTGAGGAAGTTATCTTCCACACACTCCAGGAACCTCCTGGACTGTTTCCTCTCTGCTGTGTTGTATTTCCAGCAGACATCTGGCAAGTTGAAGTCCCCCACGAGAACAAGGGCTAGCGATTGTGAGGCTTCTCCCAGCTGCTTGTAGAATACTTCATCTGCCTCCTCATCCTGGTTGGGTGGTCTATAACAGACTCCCACTATCTGCCTTGTTGGCCTTGATGGGCTGGAGTTGCTGTCTTCTGGCTGTTGGTGTCTCCTGCTGTCCCACAGTAAAGCTCTCTGCAGCTGGGGTGGGTGATCCACTCCCTCTCTCCCTCCCTCATATGGTTATCTGGGACTGCCAGCGCTCTCCACTGTCTCTGGCCACTTGAGTGGGAAAAGATATGATGAGTTAGCAGAAGCCAGTGTTTCCTCTGTGCTTCTTGTAAAGGCACGAGGGGAAGGGAAGGGCATTGTGCATCTTTACTGGAGCAGCTGTTCCAGCTAGTCCTTGTGACAACACTTCATGTGAGCCTAAGGTTGAGTTGTAAACTCCTCTGCTGGCATATAGTTGCCTGCTGAGTAATGGGGACCGCTCCCCTCTGGAAACGCTTACTAGTGCAGGATAGGCATATTCTGCCCTGCAGCATCTTTCATTTAAAGCTTTCCAGGCATTGCTTCTGTCTGGCAAGATAAAATAAAGCTTTCCATTAAGGCAACCTCACTCTGTCCTGCCTTCTGTCCTGCACTGTTTTGGGGTATGGGTGGGATGACTCCTAAAGGGCCCGCAAGACTGTCCTTGGGTGGTGGCACTGGTGAACTTTATTTGCTGAACCAAATACAACAAAGTGAAAAGCACAGTGTTGTATTTGTGTTTTCATGGCATCCTGCCGTCTTACCCTTTGTGTGCTAATTACGTTTATGCATACCAAAGAAAGGAACCATTTCTGTGTTAAGGAAGAGTTTGGGTGAATATAAATTTTGGAAAGGCGAGGAAAAGGGTGTTTTCCCTGAATCTCTTTCTTTAGGACCTGTTGACATTCTGCCTACACACTAAAGGAGCATAAAAATAAATCTTGTTCAGTGTATGGTTTTGTTTTGAATATTAAATAGAGCTGCTGAAAAGCCCGCGTACAGAATCCATGTGGATGAGAAAGCTGGGGAGGGAGAAGTGCAATCTCCTGCCCCAAGCATCACTCCTTAGGCCGCCTTTTCAGTCTCTGATACCGGCTCCAACACTGGCTTCACTGGCATGCGGCAAATTCCCAGGGACTGGTATTTCCAAGCAACACGAGCTCAGAAAACAGTGTATGTCTCCTCTAGTTGTCTCTTGTTGAGTGTTGGATATGCCCATGAGCTGTCCTTGCAGGAAGGGCTCAGGGTGTGGTGAAATCAGGTTCCCACTGTGGGGAGGTTACCTGCCTGTCCTGCAGCAGTGCAGTGGTGCCTCAGGTGTCAAGAGCCCTAGAAGGGTCCTCTTGGGCAGTCGGAGTCAATGCCTTGCTACTGGGAGGTGGATGCATCCCTTTTAAATGATGCAGCAGGTACTGCTTTGACCCTATGGTTCTGCTTGTTAGAAAGCTGTCCCGGTACTTTGCTAGTCCAGTGGTTAGAAACATTTTTCTAATTTCCAGGCTAGGATTATTCATGGCCAGTTTCTGTCTAATTTGTTCTCAAGTCGATGGGAAGAAAATGAATGCCAAGCGCAGTGAATGAGGTCTGCTTTGAGAGCTTGTGGAAAAAGCTGGCTGAGCAGCTCACTCTCCTGGCCTTGCAGCGTTAGCCTGGTGACTCTACACTTGCCTGAAAATATTCAATGCAATTCTGATGACCTTTAAAATGAAGGAATGTAGGTCTGGTCCCAAGCTTGGAGAAGCCCGTGGAAAGACCCACGTGGACTTGAGTGGTCTTGAGAATTAAGTCTTACAAGGTTTGCATAGAGCTGGCGCCAGATGCGTCTCCCACTCACAGTCCAGGCAATGAACATGTGTGCACAAGGCTGGTGCAATTATGAGAGAGTTTAAAGAGAGCTATACGTTCAAGGACAGATATTCATAGGCTGATCTGTGCCTCAATAGCATATTTTCACACAGCTGCCATCTGTAGCGTGGGGTCTCTCCAGAGAAGGGAACATCAGATGTGCCCTGGTCCCCCAGGATTATGAGTTGTACGCACATGTTCCCCGGGGACTAGGGTGAAGTTACTGCATGTGAGTTCCTGTGTGTTTAGTTTGTGAAAGTCCTGATTGGGTTGTTTAGGTCAGGAGTACACAGCAGCTTGCTTGCTTGCAGTTTGATTTGGAAGAAAGGTCTTTGGTACCATGTGTTTTTTTGCAGTCAACATGGATATTTTTTGGGAGTGAAGCTGAAGTGTAGGTAGCACATAATGATTCTTGTGGAAACAGTAATTGCAGGAATGGCTATGGAGACGGTTACAAGTAGAGCTAGTGAATGGGAAGATGATGTTCTCAAACACCGTAACCTGTTGAGAAAAGCCCGATGTGCAGATGAATATGCTGATATTTGCTCCAAGAAGATACCAGGAGGTTTTGATCGTGTGAAACCTTGTGCCCTGGATTGGTGGATCCCTTCTAAGTTGTTGTTCATCTCCAGAAGTACCATTTTTGGGGTATGAATTCCTCTTATTTCTCAAACACAGCAGGTGTGGGGCAGGGAAGAGTTGACCTTCAGTAGGTAGGACGTGGTGTCAGAACACGGGGTTTGTCACATCCTGAATCCATGCCTCCTCAGGGAGACTACGGCTGTGTGACGCCCCCAGCATGGCGGCAGCATCCTGCAAGAAGTAGTTGGCAGCTTTCATACAGGAAGAGAAAGCTATTATTGAAACTACAAATGGTCATCAAATGTCTGCAATGCTACATTTAATGACAGAAATGAGACATTTTGGGTCAGTGTGAGCTGGTCTGGGCCTTTCAGTATTCAAATTCCAGCCTGGTTGATTTCTTTTCACTCTTCTTCATCTTTATGCATCCTGTAAAGGCTGCCATGTTGTGGTCCACTTGCTGCTGTGTTTTGCTGGCAAGTGAAGCAGTTTGTATTTGCTCTGTATACAATTACAGTGCCTAAGGACATTTAAAGTGAGAGCTAGGACAGTTTTGTCACAGTGTGCTCTTACACAGTGTGATTGTGTGGGAGATGGTGGGTGATAAATGCAAAAGAAAAAAACCACCAACTTTCTTACTCTTACGAACTATCAATTTTGATGTGGGATTTTTTTTTTATATTAGTTTGAGTTTTTTCTTCCTTCTTTTAAGGCCCAGGTTCCTGAAGTGCAGTGATTATTAGAAATCTTGACCCTCTCTGGCTTTTATAGCTACATGGGAAAGCTTGGAAACATGAGTCCCAAAGGCTTGAAATCTGTAAAGCTAATAGAAGGAGTTCGACCTTTATTTACACCTAAAATTTTGTGATTTGTTCAGGTCGTCTCATAGCATCTCGGGGACCTGTCTCAAGGCATTGAAGTACTGAAACTCGGTAGTGCAAGTTTCTTTTTATTCTTGCTGTCCACTTGCTGGCGTGGTGTTGGAGGGAGAGCAGGAGATGAGAATGTGCCTCAGCCTTTCTCCCAGCAAGCTGATAAGCATGACAAGGGAAAATTGCGTCTACCTGGAGTGGTGAAGCAATTTAATTCACTGAATGGAAAGGAACTGGCACCTTGTCTTCGGGCAGAAGTGAAGTGGTATCTTTCATTATTTTTAACATGGATGAGTATCTACAAAGGATGGTCAAACCCACACCTTTGTGTAACTGTCTTTATTTACAGCACAGTTACTTTCCTATTGATGTCACTGGAAATATATTTAATATTGCTACCACCTCTTAGCATGGCCGAAGATCTTGCCAGAAGAGAACCTGGTAGTCCAGAATTCCAGCTCTGTGTAAATAAACAAATATTTCAGTAAATCCTGAGAATGGAAGCTGGGCGCCTTGGCATGACAAGCAAACACATCAAAAATGGATTTTTTGTTTGTTTGTTTTGCATTTGATTTTAATAACAGGCAAAATTTTCCAAGCAGGAGGATTGCAGGTACTGTATGCAATTTGTGTAAAGAATACTTTCTCTAGAAGGAGAGGAAAAAAACCCAAAACAAACCCTGGAGAAAAGGAATAACTTCTCAGAGACCATCTACTGCTTTTGTCTTCCATTTAAAATGAGGTGCTAACTCATAAGCCGGAAGCTTTCTCCTGCATCAGGATAATACAGCCTTACGACCATGCTCTCCACTTTGCTCCTGTTCCAATAACTGCACTGAAGTCTGCAGTGAAGGTGAGCAGAGGTGTTTGACCAGGACTGTTTGCTATCCAGGCACTCCCCTTCTTTAACACCTGCTTTTCAGAGCAGAGCTTTGCAGGAAATCAGATGTGATTGTGCATTGAGTCTTTTTTTTTTTTTTTTTTCCTGACAGCCACCCAGATGAGGCTAGTCTAATTTGCTTCCAAGGTTTTTAATTGGGAACAAAGTGTTTTGAGGTTTCATTTTCAGACCCTTGATTGGTTTGATTGGTCCTTGGCACCTTACAATGCCTATCCATTTTTATTTGGTAGAATGCAAACAGGTTGAAAGCATTGAACCGTTTAAAAAAAAAAAAAAAAAAAAAAATTCCTTCCAACTCTCCCCCAAACCCCCTGCCCCAGAAAACCCTTCCAGGATTTGAAGTTTCATAGAAACTTGCCTCTTGATTCAGACAGTAAGGCATGCAGGAAGGAGGTCTTTGCATCAAGAATAACCGAATGAGTGGGGTGTAGCTAGTCGCTCTGTTGTGTGGTTTTCAGACAGGCTGTTATTTGACTGCATCGTTACAGCTTTAAAACTGGGCAGATTACCAGGGCGCTGTCTATATTTAAATGGCTGTATGCTCTGGGTCAGCTTTGGAGCCCAGTGGCTGGTATGGTGTTTGTGTTTTTGTGGACAAATTAATGACAGGAACAATCTTTTGACTTCAAGTGTCTGTGGATAGAGTTTCTTAGCAGTCATTCAGCACCTGATTAGCAGGTGCAAACAGGCACTTGGGTGTCTAAAACCTTGGCTAATTGTAAGCATGAATTGTGACTTTAAAACTAGATACTACCCACTTAATGAAGCAGCCTTTATTCGGTAGGTGCTGTACCTTTGTAGAGAGCTAGCACAGTTTACCTTGCATTACCTTAAGGTTACAAGGTTAACCTTGTATTGCCTAATATGTTTGTTTTGTTTTAAAAAACCTTTACAGGGCATTAGTTGTTTCATCAATGCTCTCAGCCTGCAGGTAGTAGTCACAGCTTTATGGGCATCAGAAGAGCATTAGTCATCTACAGATAGTCACAATCTGGTTTATTAATAGCTACATCTTTATGATAATACATGAATTAGGCAAACAAGTGTTATAATCCTGCACTGAGGCACTGAGACTTTGATGTAACTTTGGGTAGGTCGGTGGTACCATGTTAAGATTGAAACTTAGGGTTTAGAAGGTCTTATTCTGCCCACGCTCTCACCAGCAGGCAATGGGCTGCACCTGCACTGACATGATGTGCACTTGCGGGCAAGCAGCGCAAGCTGGGTGAGAACAGGGATGGCAGTGCCCGGCTCCCGGCTCAGAGCTTGCCTCTACGTGACCTTTTCTTTCTGACTGAGGATTGCAGAATCTTCTTCTGACATCCACCACTCACTGATTCTGAGGAAAAGGGGCAGCAGATCAGGACAGTTAACATAAGCTAAATGTAACATTGTCGGGAATTGGAATGGCTTTACTTTGCCAGAGCAGAGTCATGCTTCACATGTGAATGATCTTCCTTTGACCTAAACTTAAACCATGAGTTCAGGGAACAACCATTTATAGAATTGGTTAGGTCTGTAATTCGCTGTGTGAATAACAGGATGGTTTAAAAGAGAAAACAAAGATCCTTACTTCTCAGCAAAGATGCAGAATAAAGACTATCAAATTCTCTTGGGTTTTCTTGTTGTTACTGGTGTGTGTTTTTTTTCTTGTGGAGCAGAATTGGTAGAGTTTCAGAAATACTTTCAATCCGTGTAAACCATTTCCTATTGCAGCAGGCAGCTGTTCTCAGTGTTTGCAGACGAGGGGCACAGCAACGCTCCTTAAGTAACAATTGCTTGTGAAGAACAGATGAGTCTGAGGTTCTGGTTAAGGGAGAATGCACCCCCATAAATTACTGCATTATTATATATCAAGAATACTTTTGTAGTCTGTCATTGGAGCAACCATTGAGTGGGATTCTGCATCCCACACTTGAAAATGGTCCCAGCTCAGCCAAATACTTGAGCATGTGCTTGAAAGCTAGGCATTGACTTCAGCAGCTTGCCTAAGGGCTGACTCAGGTTTCATGCTGGTCTGGAAGGCTGCTGTAGTTCTCACAACTGTTCTCATATGGCGTTTCCTCCGGTGAGAGTGGACAGCAGTATTTGTGTGCTTTCTGTGCTTGTGAAATACAATGATGACTCCTCCTCTATAGCAGTGCTAAACTCTCTCTTTTGCAATGAGAATTAAAAACTTATTATGTGGCTGGATCAGCAGGGAGGTGGGTGGGTGGGGGACATCCACTGATGCGGTGATGTTCATCTGGAATGAGTTGGCCCAGATTCACATTTACTCTAAGTTCACCGATTGTGAGTTAGAGTGTTGCTGTGTACTTGGCACAGGGGACAAAGTTGAGACGGAGCAAGAAAGTTACGTTAACTAGCGTAGCTGCCTCCCATTAAGGAAGGAGAGCTAAATCAAAAGATATGAAGATGATTATTCAGAATTGAATAATGCTCTTGATTTTCCATGCCACCATCTGAGACTCTTAACATGTGACTAGTCCAAAGCCTGCTAGGCAGTCTGCTGCAGGGATGATATGCCTTAGTCATGATGCCTCACCCTGAATGGGCTGAGATGTGGTATTACTGTGCTTGATATGGATATTGCCATAATTATCCCCTTCCCCTCCTCCCCCCCCCCATGTTGTTGTACAGTGTTTTTTAAGAGGAAAAGCTCTAAATCAGCCTCAATATGTCGATGCCCAATTGACATCCCCAAAAGTTAGTTACTGTGAAGGGTAGGAAGCTGGTGGTGGTTGGGGTCTGTGCAGCTGTAGGGTAGGAGACTGACTGCAACCTATTGAGCGTAGCTATGCTGACTCAGGTTTTCATACAGATTGTTGGGAGATCAGATTCACCATGCGTGTTTGTTCCTTCTGTATTGATTCAGCATGCTAAAGTGAAGACAGTTCAACATAGAGATAAGAAACAGGAAAAAAACAAGGCCTGACAGACACTTTGTCATTTTTGGCAAAAATAAATGTACAGTATAAACCAGTTTGCAGAGCTGTACAGCCCTGCCTTTGTGTTTTGAGAGTACACATGAGTTACTGCAGAAATCAGTTTGGCGTAGCATAGCTGTGCAGATTCAGCAGGACCTACCATTATCTTGTCATGTTTTTTAGCAAATTGACTTTTACAAGGCAGCAATTAAAAAACATGAAAGAGAAATGTGCTGAACAACCCATCCCTTCCTGTCCCCCTGTCCAGTGTGTGCTGGCAAATCTGCCACAGCTGCACCCACGGGCATGGTGGTGCTTGCCTCCCTCGCTTGCAGGCTTTGGGCATTCTGTGTGCGTGAGCTGGTGTGGGTCTTGATTTTATTATTGTGCTCTCAAACTCCCAAGTTGCCGACTTTTCAGCTAAGTACAGCAGCTCAGACATGGCTTTCTGTCATGTTTTGCTTTACAAACTTAATAGGATTTCATTGGTACAGCAAGAGTAACAAATGCACTGTTAGCAAAATTTTGCAAATCTTGCTGCTTTTCAACTCTGCTTACCCTCAGCCTGCAGTCTCAGATGGACAAAGAAAATGGCCTGAAAGCAGCTAGGTTCCTGGGCTTGACCCACCTAGCATTGCCTTTCGCTGCCTCTGAAGGCAGAGTATTGAGCTAGATGCACCGCTGGTCTGACCCAGAAGAGCATTTTCTGTGCTTTCAAAGTATGTCTCTGTTCCACTGTCAGCACTGAAGTAGCCGTGGATACAGTATTTCAGCATTCTCAGATGTCTGGCAAATGTGCCTGGATTTTTGTTTATTTTTAAGGGGTTAATTTAAAATGTGTAAAACTTTCCTACCTTCTGGGAATTCAGGACATTCAGCCCATATATGCCTTGGCAAATGGCTTCTATTTAATAACATCTTCGTACATTACCATTAAGAGATGGTTATCTTGGAGAGCTAAGCTGTGGATGTGCCCAAGGGTGAAAAAAAGAACAAAAAATAAGACTGAGGGGAGGGGAGATGGGAGAAGGGAAGTTCTTTGTGCAGTTTTTTTTAATGGATAATGTGTGTGAAGGGTAGGGGCGGAGATACTCTAAGGAGCATTCTGAGATAACAAAATAGCTTGCTTAGCTAAACAGGGTGGATTGAAATGACACCCCTACCCATCTTTCTCTATTGCTCTTCTGCAAACTAACCAGTGCTCAAGCAGCAGTGTTCATGTGTGGAGCAGGGCTGCGCACAGCTCTTTTTCCTCTTCCCTTGGGTTTTGAGACAATATTTCAGGGCTAGTGGTGTTTTCCCTCCACCTCCCAAGCTTCGCAACTTGTCTGTGAAGAAAGTTAATTGGCCAATACCACTGCCTGCTCCTCACAGTTTGACAGGTCCTCTGCCACCAGTGTGTGCCTGTGTGTCACCACACTCCATGAACCTGTTCCACAAACCCAGTCTCAAGCCACAGCAGTCATTTTCTTGAAGACACGACTATTTCCTCAACAGAACTTTCCTCTGTAGAAAGTACTTTTTTCCTTTCCTCTGCAGAAACTACTTGTCACTCGAAAGACCCATCTGGTTTTGAAGACTAGCCAGACAGACCAGAGATGCCAGTGAGGGAGACCCATCCTGATGCAGCAGGTTTCAGATCCCCCCACAGCCTGTCCCTTGTGTAGATTTTACTTCCCGTCACAAGTAAGGTCTTAAAATCTTTGGAATGGCTCACCCAATAGAAAAACTTCTACTCTGTATTAATGGTTAATGGGTCTTTCTAGCAGATGTAAAATCCAGTGAAACATATAGAGTTTCTTTGGTTTTAACAGGAACGGATGATTTAATAAGCAGCTATAAATCTCTTGGGAATGTACAGACATAGTCAAACAGTACACTTCTGCCAGATTTTTCACTGACTAGACTTATAGCCTATGAGTCATAGTGGTCTGCTCCACTCTCTACCTCAAATGCCTGTTGTTGTTGTTTTGGCTTTTAGAGGTGCTCTGTGCTGCATATGGGGGTTTTTATCACCTTCTCCTGTTAATGGGCTTGCTCTTTCATCTAGGAGACAGCATTCAAGCAGTTGACTCCCATTCTCTGTATGTGCGTGACATTTCTTTACCATTCCCTAGCCCAGCTTGTGATTTTAAAATTGTATAGTGAAAATGTTTCTGAGGATTATATTAATATAGCCTCCTAAATGGGCTTAGTAGTGGGAATCTGGTTAAATTAAAAGAGATATAGTCAGCCTCTTTCTTAATACAGCAATGCTTTCCTTCCAGCAGTCTGTGGCCATCTTACAAAGTTTAATAAATTTATACTAACAGTATTTCTAATAGATTCAGTTATTATCAGCTCTTTAGGCATAAGGAAACCAAGACAGAAAGCAGAAAACTGTTTCAGTCACCTGTGGTTCATGCTGAATTGCAGGGGAGGGTTGTATTTCCTGAAGTATTGAAGTGCCATTCCAAATGGATGTAAAATGGCACTGTGTTTTACAAATGTAATCTTTTATATTGTGTTAGTTTGCTGGCTTTCCATAAGTGTCTTAGATATCCAGGAACTGGGGTTGCAAGCTCCCATTTTATTTTACAGTTGGTTCGCAAGCCATGTGAATTACACTTGGGAGCTACTCTAGAAGAGGTGAGGTATTAGAATTGCGAAGATTTGCTTCAGGTCACACTCTGGTAAACCTGAGAACTAGTGATAAAACATGAGGCTTTGTATGAAGTTTTTAACCATTGTGGAGGTTCTTGCAAGACAGGTGCAGTGCAGCTTATTTTGAACGCAGCTGGATGGAGGGGATTTAAAAAATGGCCCACAGCATGGTGAGGTGTGTTGTGGGGTTTTTTTGGTGTGTGTTTGTTGTTTGGTGGTGTGTGTGTGGTGTGTTTTGGTTTGGGTGTTGAGGGTTTTTTGTGTTTGTTTTTTGTTTGTTTGGTTTGTTTTTTTAAAATCTTGCAGTGCAAGTATCTAATATTTTAGAGTGTGACCAGATAGAAAATCCTTGTCTAACAAAAATGGTGCAAAGTTCTGACTTCATCATATGCAGGCAGGAAAAATCAGGCTGTAAATCTTTCACTGGTTGAGGACTGCATTTGCTTTTGTTGTGCTCTGGGACTGTGTAAATTGTGAGGAAAGTTTCTTATTTCAGTGATAGGGATGACGAAGAAACCTAGTTCATGTTTGGCCTCTTTCAGGCTGGAGGGAGTATCAAAAATGCAGAGATGTGAAGCAGGTTGAGAAACTGGAAACAGCCCCAGAGGTTGATTAATGTACAGAATTGTATAACATGATCAAAGATACATATTGTTTGAAGTTTACAGTGAGATCGCAACTTACTGCATTGTTCCAATACTGTTTGCTTCTGATTTCTCTGTGCTTCAGAAAGCCAAACAGGTATTGTGTTACCAGGCAAAGCAAGCTATTCAAGGTCATATAACTGGATGGTGTCAAAATCAAGAACAACATTTGATTCTTCTGAATCATTGTTAGATCCCTTTGCATTGCGCAGGAAGTGGAGTAGAGGTTTTCAACCCTGTGCATATGCGCAAAAAAAAAAAAGCCCTTTCAGCTCTTTCTGGCAAACTGAGAGTGTTGCTTTATGCTTTCAGTAAGCACAGAGCTCTCATGTTTACTGATGGGATTTTCACACATCAGGAAATTAGAAAACTGGAGTCTTAATCAGCATGTCTGTTCTTGAATGGGGAATTTTCCCCAAAGCAAGTTGTGATGCATGCTCTTAATGATTTGAATCTTATGGTTCAGATTTTCCATAAGCTGTTTCCAGCATTGTAGGCACTAACCTGTGTTTGCAGTGAACATACACACGCCCAATTGCAAGGGTAACAGCCATAATAAGTTACATGTTTAGATCTCAGCATAACTCTGTGTGATTAATTGGGAATGACCAGTGCCTTTAGAAGCGTGGTCCTACTGTGGCATTTAGATGGAGATGTTGGTGCAGTGTGCAGTGCTCGTGCCGTTGTGGGCCAGGTTAGGGGTTAGTTAGAAATCAAGACTTTTAGCAGAGGTTTTGCTAGCACTTCTTCACTGGCAACAAGGTCTTTTGCAAACTTGCTGGTGTGTGGTCTTTGCGCGCTAAATGGCTAACGCTCAGCCTGTGTTGTGGGATTTCACCATTTTCATAGTATGAACAGCAAGCAGCAGCAGTTCCAGGGAGTGAGTTGTCCATCCTCTTAAAGCAATGTACATAGCAATGGGGAACATCGTGTGGACATGGACCTTATCCAATGTTTTAAAGGAAAAATATCTATAACAGTGTCCTGGCCTATATAAGCTGTATAGTTTTCCCAGACTTGGACGAAAAACACTGGTACTTTCCCAAGTTCCGCCCTTTTCAGTTTGATGTAAAAAAATGTTGATTCTTGCTTTTCTTTTGCCTCTAAAATGGGAAATACTGTAATTAAAAGAAGAAATTGCACTTTTTCATGGCAAGAGACAAAATCTTATCTCTGAGCCATCTGTTCTGATGAGAGTAAAGCAGAATGTGTGCCACCTTTTTTTTTTTTTTTTCCCCCTCAAATAGTAGCCTCTACTGTTAGTGGTGAAGAGGAGACAGGTAGGTGTGTGATTCCCCCAGCAGACTAAAAAGGGGTGTTGGGAGAGTCCTTCCTTGGATGTGGGGCTCTTTTCAGAGGCTTCCCCCAGCTCTGTTTGGAAGAGTGCACAGAATCGGAGGAGGAGGAGGAATGACCTTGCTTTTAAGGCATTCATCTGGAGCTCGGGTGCTGGGAGCTGAATTCCCAGCGCTGGGACTGGCTTTCTCTGTGGTCTGCAGTATGTTGCTCAGGGAATGTCTGTGCCACACAATGGAGCTCAGCACAGAGAGCCCTGGGGCTGACTCCAGGAGGTCTGCATGGCCCTACAGCACAGTGGGGGCACTGTGTGGAGGCATGACCCCCTTCCCAAAAAAATACAGCTACACTAGTTCAAGCACTGCCTTGTGCTCTTGAGGCTGTGCTGCTTCCAGTTGTGGAGTTATGATGGTTGCGGCTCATTTGGGCATCTCTGTACCACACTCCATTGCTAAACCCAGGAAGCACTGAGGTACTGAGAAACTAACACAGAGTTCACAAAATGTTTTTGAACTGTCTGCATGGTCTGGTTTTGGATTTCTTTTGTTTTGCACAAGCTCCTCCTAGTAACTCCTCTATCACTGACTTTCATTTCCTCCATGGCACTGGAAACCAGCTAGAAGGAAAGCGTGATTTCAGCTGTTTCCCGTGCCCAAATTATTTTCCAGGAAGAAAAAAGTTATGATATCCCTTGGAGTTCAGCTAACCCCAACTGCCTTCCAGGTCCTAACTGTGATCCTGGGGGAGGCAGCAGAGCCTGGTGCTCAGAACCCAGTTGGTCACACACTGTTTCTGAGGGGCCACTGTGCAGCCTCAGGCACAAAGCCACTTAACTCCTCTTTTCCAAGCAGCCATGCAGGAGTGACATTTACTAGGCTTTGTAAAGCATGCTGAGGGCCATGAATGAAAGGAGCTGTGCATATTCAAAGCAATATTTTGTTCATCTGCTCTATCCAAAATAGAGAAGGAAATAGCTTTGTTGTCTGTGGCTTGAAAAATCTGCCTGCTGTGGTGATTATGATAATATGAAAGACAAACTCGTTATATGCCTAAGAAAACACATGCTGTCGGTGGCTTTGATTTCGATGGGATGTAGGTGATGGGAGTAGTGCTGGGCTGGTGCCTGCAGTACCATTCCTCCCCAGAGATGCTAAGCAGGGCTCACAGGCATCCCCCCAGCATGCTACCAGCAGTTTACAGGGTCTCCAGGCCAACTTGGAGGTTCAAGTCATGACAAAAATAAAGGAAGCCAACTGCAGAAGTTAGCACACAGATAAGTCATTGCTTTTTGTTCAAAGGAACATCAGGCTGACACTTTCTTCTTGGAGTCTCTTGGCTAGTAGTCTTTGAAAGATAAAATCTGTCCAGTCAGAGGGGGTTGCATAAACTTCCTGTGAACTTTCATAGTTAACGATCAAAAGGAATCACAAAACATGTTGTCATTATTTATCTATTTATTTAGGATTTCAAAGAGTGCACAGTGCTATTGGTTGTGATTTTTCCTCATGTAAACAAGGTGACATCGTACTGGATGCTCAGCTTTAGGCTTGAGTTTAAATTAAGAGCTCTTTTGCAGTGGGGGGAAAATGCAAAAAATCCAACCACCACCCATATTCTGCTTCAGAAACCAGCACTGTGTTATTGAATGTACCTGTCCTCATGTCCATTGCTTTGCTAAGATATCCTCTTCCTTTTATTAGCTCTGTAGAGCCAATGTAACAACAGAGATGGTTCCCAACAGCATCATCTTCTTTGTCCCACTACCTGAATGCAAGTGCAGGAAGGGCTACCTTGACAACAATTTGAAAAGTGCCTCTTCAGGTGGGGATTTGGCTTAAAGGATCTGTATTCCCCTCATTTATTTCCTCTGAGAAGGATTCTGCCCCTCTGTTCCCATTAAGACAAAGCTTTGCAGCACTTGCTCAGATGCGCACAAGATTTAGTCCTCCCAGAGTTATACTCTTGTGAGTCCTGCTTGCATTGCAATTCCAGGTGTGAGGGGATCTGTTTTTTTAAATTGCCTTCTAGTCCTATGTGTAGCATCTTGTGTTGCAGGGCGCGTACTGTGAACGAGGGCAATAGAAACTTGTCCTTTGGCTTTTACTTAAAAGAAACAGTAGTGAACTAAGACAAATTGAGATATCTTGCATTCATGTAGGGTCAAATCAGAATTCCTGTGGAATTTCAAGCAACTCATTGACATCTCTCCTGATATGGCTAGTTCCCAGAGGATGCCTGCTTGCCTCATTTGTCCCTCTTCTTGGGACATAAATCCATGCTTGATGGGGATATATGCAGTAAAAAAAGATACAGGAAGAGACTAATACCTATAAAGGGCAAAATTTTCTTGTTTTGTCCAGACAGGACAAATAGTTCCCCCCTCGGGGGCTTTCCCCCTCCATCAGTTTTGGTCCTACAGCTTCCCGTCTTTCCTTTTCAGGCATGCCTGGGATACAGCACAGCCACGCAGAGGAAGGGTGTTGACTGGAGCGCAGATGGGTTGCAGACAGGGCTGGCTCTGGAGAGTTAAGGAGCATAAGGACTTATTTACATGAGGTTCCCACCTTTTGGTTATCCCTATGGCTTGGCTTGTGCCTTGGCCTGGTGCCATCTGACACAGTTTGCAGCACTGGGATGTTGAGGGCTGGCTGAATTGGCTGCCTGGGCCCAGAGCCAGTTTGTATGGCTTGTTTGGCTTTGCACCACTTTCCTAGCAGGGTGAGCTGTAATATGTGTCTCCTGTCATGAATCAGACCATAGGTATGGATAATTCTCAAACCAGGCATTTACATGAGTTAATTCCACACTGTTCAGGTTTAAAGTTGTTTTCTTAAGGAATTATTCAGCTTATTGCTCAGCAGATTTTCACCCTCATGAGTAGGTTTAGCATGGGGACCATGTCCCAGTTATATCACCAAACAACGTCTTAAAGCTTTACTTGCCAAATAAAAACTCTTTCCATCTCTCTTTTCTGAAATATACAACATTATTAAAGCACCACTTTGGTAAAATATTGTAGCACATGTTTGGCATATTTTTAAGTTCTTTTGAAGTCAATGTTTAAGTACTTTGCTGAATCAGGGCCTAAAACAATAATAGCCACAAAGTTAAGCCACTTTATTTCTGAATGAGTGTTTGCACAGGAGTTGAATGTGTGTCAGCTTCTTGTCATGACCCCCCAGGTATAGATATCCTCTTAGTTTCACTGAATCGCTCAGCAGCTTTTGCAAATTGCTATCTTGCACCCAATTGAGATGTCAGGTTCAGACCCAAGTATGGCAGGCTTTCATTTGCAGAATGAGATCAAACTGAAATGAGATATAGGGCCATAAAGGGATTGGCAGCATCTCAAAGAGTGCACAGCTATGATTAGTCATTTCCTATCTACATATAGTGTGTGTGTGTGTGTGTGTATATACACACACACACTTTTTTTTCCTGGGTTAGTGAAATCAGTACAGTGCTTCAAACATGGTCCTTGTTGGGCTATTAAAGAGGTCATGGAAATTTTTAATTCTCCTGCTAGAAGAGAAAGTTGTGGAAATACTATGGGTAATGGATCTGATGCTGAAATGAGGGAAGAAAACAAGTTCATAGCTGACTGATCTTAGACCTACACTTATGCAGTCCTATTGCAACCGAGGGGCTCCTCAACCGAGGAGGTCAACTCCTTTCCTATTGTTTGCAGGGCTGCGATATACTTTTGTACTACTTACTATGATACCACAATCCTAGCAAAATATGATGCAGTGAGGCAAAATTGAAGTTCATCTGCCACTGAAGTCAGTGGAAGTTTTATTCACTTCGGTAGAATGATGCTTTTGTGGTCAGAGGTGTTATCTTGTGTCACTTGCTTTATTGCTGTGCTCTTATGCCATTGTGTTGGAGTGTTAACAATAAAGGCCAGTGCTGTGGACTGCTAATTCAAAGAACTCAATGGTGTCATGGGACTACTGCAAAGAGTATGGTGGCTGCTGTCCTGGATGTCATCGTCTTGTCCCACCTTGTAGTCACAGAATGCCCTATGCAAAAGTATTGAGTGCTGGGCCTCTACATAAAGTGCAAAGAGCACAGTTTTTTGTAGTGCGTGCACGCTTTATATTATGAGCTGGTTAGGGCCTTTTCCCTTATTTCCATACCTCTGCAAGTCACTGCCTGGTGATGAGGAAGTGGTGCTGCCTAGCTCCCTGCCTCTCCCAGTGAGCTCAGCAGGAGCTGCAGGCACTTGCCTTTCCACGGTATTTGGTTAAAAACATACTGGGACAGGGTACTCAAGCTTCACTTTTTGCTGTTGAGTCTTAAATTTATCTAAGTTCAAACAGACATATATGCGTTGAGGTCACTGGAAAGATGGTCAGTAACTATGGTGTAGAGATGACACAAGAGGAAGAGAAATAAGGTGGTTGTCTTCTATGGGAAAGGGGCAGAAGCCGTTCTGAGGGGCAGAAAGTTAGGAGGGGGGAAAATAATAAATAATTTTACAAGAGTATTTTTATGTGGAATTTCATTTTATTTAAAAAATGCAAAGGAAAATGTTACTGAAGTTAGTGCAGTGATTAATCTCCATTTACACCTACTGGAGATTTGTGCTGCTGTTGTGGGCAGCCTAGTCTGTAGCTCATCTCCGGTTTTGTCTTTTTAAATCCCAAAGTTGATGTTGTGTTTTCACCTACTGAAAGTGATAAAATTTTATGAGTCATTTAGGAGCAAATCTGATTTTTGTTTCCTCTCCTGTGGCTGGTGATGGCCGCTTGATTTGGAAAGCATTCAGTAAAGAATCTCAGACCACGCAGCTCGTGGAGAGAGCGGCTCATATTTCCCTTTCCAGTCTCAAGGGCAGAGACGCCAGGTGTGCCCTGGTGAGGACTCTCTCACTGCGCACTCATCCTTTTCGGTGCATGTCTGCTCCTGCGTGCGTCACATGGCTTCTGCATCCTGCGCTTGTGACCGCAGAGCATAGGAAGGAGTGTGTTCAACCAGTCAAAATGGGAAGTGTATCGGAAATAAGAAAGTAAGCATCAGCCATATGTGAGTAATGGATTGTCTGTCTCCTGCAGGGGATGAGGATACATATCCTAATGCTTTTTGATCACAGTGTAGCCACGGCACTGTAATTAATGTAATAGCAGCTGTTCATCATGTCCTCCGTTTATGATCCTAAACTCTGTCCTGATCCTAAATTTTGTTCTGAGGTGGTGATGTGCTCACAGAAAAGCCCAGTGAGAAAAAAGCAAAATGTGGGAATGGTTCTTGTTTCACTGGGGCCAATCTGCGCAAAATATTTCACCTTTGGCAAGGAATTGATTAGCAGTGTATTCATGAGGCTTAGAATACAAACGTGCTTGCCTGGGGTCTTCTGCAGTAGTCACCTGCCCAGGACCAAAGCTTGGGCCATAGTTTTACTACTGTGCTTTGTACCTACATATTTGTGCATGCATAATATATTTTAACTACTTCATTTGTTTTATTTGGAACTTTAAACTGTAACTGGGTGTATATATAATGCAACGAGCATTTTCAATTGTTTATAAATACTATCTTGCATGCTCCCCTGAGATCCTTGCCATATATGCAGATGTGGTCACCTAATGAAGTGCTACAGAGCCATGTGATAAACTCTGGAGTGGGACGTGATGCAAATGGTTGGTACATACTCCCATGCTACCAGTAATGGGGTCTATAGAAAATCTGAGACTGATCAACCATTTCACCTGTACATCGATCAATTCCTAGGTTGTTTTTTTTATTACTTCCATGTCTTTGAGTGCTCCCTTTGCGGTGATGTAGGGTAAAACATTCCTTTCTTGGGAGGAGCTACCCGTCTCCCTCTTTCCTAGTTACACTGCTGAAACTGTGCCCACTTACAGCATTCAATGAGTTTAACTCAGTCATACACCAAATGGAACTTTTCAAGACAAAAACATGTAATAATTTTTTATATTTGGCTCCTGTGGTTCTGCTGGTCTTCACTGGTGCATTCTTAAGGGAACTTAGCATGAACTTGCAAGCTTAGCATGTGCTGCTTTCATGTCTAGAAAAAACTATTTCATGTGATGTCATTTCAGCATCTTCTGGATTCTTGACAGCTGAAGTAGCTGTCTTTTTATATTCATCTACCTGCGAATAGTCTGCATGCAGTTTTTGGTAACAGTGTAAAATACGCCTCACGTATACGCCTTTGGGTTGTGTTTTTGATAGAAAGAAAGGTGGTTTAAGTGTACAACCTGCTGGGAGCTCTGTCATTTACAAAATGTAAAGTTTTCAGAAGTACAGTCAATAATATGCTCCTGTGTAGTTTATATCTTATAATGGCTATATGGAGAGACAAGTGTTCCCATAAGACATCTTGGCTATCTCGCTGTCTAGGTTTTTTTTTAATCCCACCTTTGCTATCATGTTACAAACACAACCAGAAGAGTAATATGTTGGAACTATTTTGTACCTCCTTCTGCATCAGCCTAGCTGTGTTGATTATGTAATGCATATACACATTTTTCTTGTGTTCAGCTCCCTAAATAACATATAAAGGGTTGCATATGCTAATTTTAAGTTTTTAATGCAGGGGTGGAATATTATAACAACATAATGAAGTGGTTGATAGAGAAAAAAGAAATTGATTTCCTACTTAGTACTGCAAAGTTAGCTTTGCAATTTTACGCCCACTAGAGGGACTGTTGCTTATACTACTCATGGCAGAAAGCAGAGTCATGCAGTCCCTTTAGTATCTTTTATGAAGTTTTAAAACTTTGAATGACTGACTCTGGTTAAATCCTCTAAAGAGTAAGTCTCCAAGCTATTTCTCAAAGTGTAAAAACCTTGAGCACAGTGTTGTTCTTCTGAGTCCAAATACTTTTTACTGCATTTCCTTACTAAATGTTCTTTTTCTTTCTTTTTTTTTTTTTAAAGTATTTTCTGTTCTCTTGATTTATCAGTCCAGGCTTTTCTATATGACGTTGCTGGGGATTAATTTAGAATCTTTTTGTCAAGGAAAAAATGTTGTGTGTCTTTATTTATGTTTGGAGTAAGTTTTGTTTTGCAACCATGGTGCCAGTAAATATGGTGAACTAATCAGTTCTTGTATTCGCAAATGTCATTGAAATGGGTTTCTCCTTTAACTGGGAGATAGTGAGTTTTGGGTAAGAGGCACGTAAACTTATAGTGAGTATGAGAAAAATTCCAAATGTATCTGCTTTTTCTTGTTTGACTGGGGGATTTTTTTCTGTTTATTTGTTAGAGTTGCATGTTCCTGACCTGCACATTTTTCTTCTTAATTACAGAAACATGAAAGAATACAGGAAGTCCTGCATGACCACGATGAATACCTGTGCTAATTAGGTCACTGGCTGGGTACTGGGAGAACAGCAAGGTAAGCAGTCAGGCCATGCCAGCAGCATTTCTTGTAATCTGCATGATTGTATTTCAACAAAGCCTTAGTGCTTTCAGATACCAAATTCATAACAAGTTGGGCAAAGACAAATAGTCCGCAGGTTTCAGTGCGATAGATTTACTTTTAGTTCAAAGCATCGACAAGCAAACTTCTCTGTTTTCCTTCCTGGGGGAAGAAAAGTACAAGTTCTGTGGTGGTTTTCTTTTTTCAAAAGGCAATATCTCTAATTTCAACAATCGATTCATGACCAAAGCTCAGCTTCCTGGGCTGACTCTAGGGAGGGCTTGGAGGAGGGGTGGAATGCTTCAAAAACTTAGCTGATGAAAAGGCATGCTGTTTTGTGGATGCCTCCCAGAATTGTTTAAATCTGTGTGTGTGTATGCGCGCGCGCGCGTATGAAAAGAGAGAGAGAGAGAGAGATCTCCATGACAACTGGCCCGGCCAGTCTGTGTTCTCTGCAATCATTTTAGCTGGAATCAGTGCTGAGAAAGGTCATATGAAGGAGTTGTGGGAAGCACAGCAGGTATTAGACGCTAAACGACTGGTTTTCTGATTGCCTCAGATAATAAGACAGAGTTTTGTCTGGGAAATACAAATCTGAGAATGGAGTGGAAAGGGAAATGCTCCAAATTTCAGGTAACAAAAATTGCCTTTTTAATGTTATTTCCTCACATTTTAAAGTTTGGTGGTTTGTTTGTTTTTCCCGTGGTGTTTACTCCCAGCCGAGCATCTGAGTGAGCTTGGATTCCTTAGCTCTGGGGAATGATGTCATGCAGCAACAGTTGGATTCTATTAGCCAGGAAAAGAGGAAACATCCTGCATTTTTTTGGGGAAAAAAAAAAAGATGATGATACTTTGGCTCTTTGTTGAATCTTGTGCAAAGGCTGCAAGAAGTATTTAAAAAAAAAAAAAAGTTTCTAACAAATTAATTCCCAGAAAATGTCATTGAGGACCTAGACAGCACCAAACTTTAAAACCACTGCAACAATTACTCCTATATGCAAGAAAATAATTATGGAAGTGTTACAGAATTCAGAAGACATTTCTTTCTTCTTGGATGCTCCTATATTCATCTTTAATGAGAAAATTAATTGCACTGTAATTAAACAGAGGATTTGGAACCTCCACGCACTTGGGATCCTTTAGCAATTGTTTGGAGAATGTGCTGCTAAAGAGTTTTTTCTGGGTTGGGCTCTGTCTCAAACTGCTGCTTATGAACAGATGATGCTGGTAGCATTGTTCTTAATAAGGTTTTCAGTTCTGGACTGTGTTTTTCATAGCTTTAAACCAGCCTGTCTGGGAGAGGGTAGTGGAGGAAGAAAGCAGAAAACTAATAATTTCAGCAATTTGAAAGGGTTCCCCCCTCCGCCTCCCTTTCCTCAGACACGATTGCTGAATGCTGTATTCAACACTCAACATTAGGATAGCACGCATAGCATTTTAAGCAGAAAAATACCTAATGGTTAATGTACAACTGCTATATCCTAATGAAAAGCCTTAGAAAATTGATATAATCCTACTTGCTCGAACATCATAAAAATACACTGTACCGATAACCATGATGAAAAGATTAGGTCACCCTTACACTGTTTAAACTCTCCCCTAGCAGATGCTCGTTTCTACTCTTAGGCTGCTTTGCTCCCTTCTGTGCGTTTCAGGCATGATCCAAAGCTTTCTGGAGTCCATGGGAGTTTTCCCGTCAACTTCAAAGGGCTTCAGATCAGCCTCTGCCTGAGAACTTCCCAGCCTCTGTTTCAGTCTTTTGACTGCAGGACCAGGCCACAGGCTCTCCACTTTCTTTCTTGAACTTTCCAAACAGAAGGTCTTTTGTGTTCCTCCAAACAATGCCAGGCGCTGCTGACTGGCTTCAGCGTGGCTGCTAACACACGCTGGAGATAATGGTGATGCTTATTTCCGCTTTCTCCTAAAATTGTCCTAGAGGGAGAAAGTGCAGCGAATGGAAATCGGATCCTTCTATCCCACCTCCCCTCCTTGCAAACAGCCGTTATTTATGAGTGCGCACGCGCGTGCGCGCATGTGTGTGTGCATGTGTGTGTCTGTGTGTGCAAATTGTTCATTGATTACAGGGCAGTATCGGCTGTGCTTCAAGAAGGAGTTCCAGGAAGACTTTAGGGGGAAAACACTGTTATCACTGTGATCTGCCAGTAGAGCACTCATGAGGGAGAAGCAGGCTGTCCTGGAGCAGGCAATCTTTCTGCAACATGCATACAGAACTAACAGCTGTCATCTGTGAATTGAGGGCTGATCAGCACAGTCTCAACACTTTGTGTCCCCCTCTTGCCTACCAGATTTGACCAGCTTGGTTCTATAAATAGAATACTGCTGTTAGTGAATCTCAATTAATAACCTGGTTAAGTGATTGGAAAAAATAACAATTTTTCATCCATTTGGTGGTTGGGAGCAGTTTAATAAGAAATCCTTGTGCCATTCTTGCCTAGGAATGAAGTATCTGTGGAGCTGGCATGTTAATTCGAACCATCCTCCTCCTTAAGAAGGAATGCTGTGATGATTACCCAAGTTTAAGGCTCACTTGCAGGAAAATGCTATTAGTCCCCAAAATTTATGAGACAGAAAAAGATTATGATTTTCAAAATCAGAACCACTGCTTTTAAGTGCTTACATTTTACAAATGGTCAGCTTGAGACTCCTGAGAGATCTCTGCAAGGTGTTGCAAATTGGGCATTCCAAAGGCAACAGTTGCTTTTTGGTGTTTGTCTGTTGTGTGGTGCGATGCAGTGGGGAGCCTGGTGGGTTCTCTCCCAGTGTTTCTGGCTGAGTGGCATTTCCTTTAATGGTCTGTGTTGTAGTATTTACATGTTACTTTGAAAAGTGATACAAGCCATCATTCCCATAGTCCTTTAATATAATTTCCATATGTCCTAGCATTCTGAATGGTTCCAAGTGAAGTTTGCGTATGTTATATACTATGTATACTTTACCAGTAGGAAAAAAAAATCAATAAATCATAATATATTTATAACTACACTCATAACAAAATACCTTATAGCTGACCTACTACGGTTGGGCATAAACGTAACTAACAGCACATAGGCATTGGCACACTACATTTTTTTCATCCATTAAGGGAGTAAGCGACTCAAGAAGGCTGCTGCTATACCCAGTAACGCGTGTGGAATTCTTGCAGCAGTCTGTGCAGGCGTAGTGGCTCTGTGCTCAACATGGCTCCGGTGGACAGGTACTCTCTGGTACTTAGCCCAGCATTTGCAGCCTGCTGTAGTTGTCACTTTATAAGTGCATTCGTTTCTGTATCTTGACGTGAGTTGCTTTATGCGGTTGTCCTGACATAAATCTCCTCATTGGTCTCATGTGTCCACCATGTTTCTGCCAGTGGCTCTATGCCCACATTCTGTCTGTGGATAGTCAGTGGCTCTGAGTTTTCCAGAGAGCTTAATGTGTGTTTTTGATAGGATTAGTTGTGTCCTGTCTCATTGTGCTTAGAAGGAAAGTGAAAGGACATGGTAGAAATCTTTTTTTGTTCTCTCTCCTTGGTTATCTAATGAGTAATTTTTATATTCTGAGTTATAATGTTGTAATTGTTTGTTTTATCTTGCATAAGATAATCTTTTGTGTAACTGCTCGTACTCCCTCTATCCATAGGTTGACAGCATATGTCTCCCTGTTGTATGTTGCAGTGGGTTCCAGGTTAATTCCTATGTTGACATATTTGTCTTTATTACTTGGAAATATGCCGCTTTGTTTGCGAATGGGATGAGGCTACTTAGAAGCCTAGGACTGACTTTGTCTGCATCATTCAATACTTGTTTTTGCTCTTACTCCCTTCTCTACACTCTAGTCCCTTTTGATTTTTCTTCTTAGGAAAAACCTGTGAGACACTGGAAAAACACTGTAGTTGTCTCCGTTTCTGCTGTTTTCTTTGAAGGTCGAGTGATCTTCGGAGCACCTGGTGTTACAGTTGTGGACAGATGCACTATTAAATTCTTGAACATGACATAAGTATTCTTTATCTGTAACCTTATGCTCACAATAGATGGAATTCATTGATTGAAAACAACAGTGCTGCATATTTGGAAGAGCTGCTCATGAGGATGCTCAAATCTTTCCTTATTTTCTGTAAGTTAATTTCAATTCCACAGTTGTTTCCTCTTGTGCTGTTTTCTGGTCCTGGTGACTCTGAGTGACTTTCTAAGGTGTAAAATGTGACATGCAAAAGGATTTGTTCTGAGCAGCCTGCACTGAATATGAGTGTGGCTACCTTGTAATTACAGCAAGAACCTTGAAATGACTGCACTGTCATTCTACTCTGCAGTGCAGGCTCTCATTAGTGCTAATCAGTGATCTCTGTTCTGCCTTTGCATCTTTGACCCAGTTACTTTGCTGAACTTAACACAGTTGCTAGTGTGACACAAAGCAGACTCTTGGCACAGCCCTGATCACAGAGCAGGGAGAGATCTGGCAACTTTCACACAAATCCGTTATAATTAAGGCTTCCGGTCTGGGATTTAAACTTCTTTCTCTTAAAAGCCTGAGAGGCTGCTTTTAATATTTTTCAGGCTGAAAATGAACCTACTGCTGGTAGAGGCAAAGTCCCCTGACAGTACTAGCTGCAGGCAGACCTGGAAGAGGCAGGTGCTGCTCTTGTTCCTTCATCAGGCTTTGCAAACGTGCTTCCACTCTGAGCGCTTTTCGAACAGAGCCTCCCAGTTGTTCCTGAGTTTCATGTGACAACAACAGAGTCCCCTAAGGAGTTAGAGGAGTGTTGCACAGTTGGCTTTCCTCCAGTGCCAGCTCTTATTCTGAGTTCAAGCCTCATGTAGCACTAATCCTCTCTGCCCACTTGGAGCCAAACTGCTGTATGCAAGGGGCTGTTCAAAGGAGTCCCATTTCCCCATCCTGTTGGAGGCAGTGCTCCCCCCTTGAACCTTTCTTTCCCCATCCTGTTGCAGCTTGATGACAAGAAGATGAATCAGAGGCTAAAACTTCTGCCAATGGCAAAAGCAGAATTTGGCGTCCCTTGTGCAGCTGGCATCCAAAGGATACAAGCCATCAAATTATGCTGTGCTCCTGGTCCAGCTGAGCCTGTTGGTTTATGACCAGAACATCCCTCCCCTCCTTAAAGCATACTTGAAAATGAAAAGGCATCACTAAGCATTTACCACATTATGGACATACTGAGGACAGTTGGACAACTTTGACAGTACAAAACCTGCTCCCTGCAATGCTATTTCATGCCTCCTTGGTAGAGAGCAAAAAGCAATTTGAGAGCTGCAGCAGTATGGAAACATTTGCAGCTGCACAATTCGCATTCCCATGTTTCAGTGTCTCGCAGGCCCATGCAGACCTTCTATTATTAGTTTTAAAAGGAGAATAGCTGACAGCTGATTAATTTGAATGGCGTATTCCAGAGAGAGCTGGTTTGTGACCGAGTTGTCAAGAGTGGCAAGCCAAGAAAGCATTGACTAACGTTACAAAGAAAAATCTCTGATGTAGAGCACAATCCTGTTTATCCAAGAGATTTGTAGGGGACAAAACCATCTTCATACCACTCTGCTGTCAACATGTTCAAACCCGTGCTGGGGGAGGTGAGAAGCTGAACAGCTCAGCCTGTTGCATTGATCCCCTAGCAGCTCCTGGGAGAGTTCCCCGGGGGTTTCCTGGCACGTTGTCGCAGAGAAGGGGACATATCGCAACTCAGTCTTCAGAAACCTGCCTAAAAAATAATTTCAAGTGACTCATTCTGGTGTTGGTTTTTGGAGAAGAGTCAAATTGGTTTCAGAGGGAAGAGTGAAAAAAACCACTTTTGGACACTGGATATGCTTTGTGTAATCAGCTGATGCTCTGGATTAGGGCTGCTCTGCTGTGCATCAGACTGAGTTTCCCCATTGCACTGACCCCGCTGCACTCATGCTTGGGGCAGCAGATTGGCTTTTGGGAATGTATGGAGACCTAAGGGCAAACATTGGTCTTTCAGTGCTCTTTTATTAGCAGCAGCACATGACAGTATGTTGCAAGTCGAGTGGTATCACCCCAGGACACGCACAGGGAGCTGTCTGGCCTCCCCTTTGATTTCCTGTGGAAGGCACTGCCCTTGTGTGCCACCTGTAAGCAAGACCCTGCTCCCAGCCTGGGCAGCTGAAGCACAGCTGTTTCCCGGATCTGAGGCTTTAGTGGGGAGGGAGAGCCAGTGCTGTCCCTGGAGATGCGTAAGATGATACATTTAGGTCTTTCCTCCCCTACAGCAATGAGTCTTTGCCATGACGCTGTAATGTCATGGGACTATTCCTTCTGCCCTTGCTTGGGACACTCTCACAGAAGGTGAGAGCAAAGTGTGGCACGAGCCGAGAAGGCTAAACTGCTCCCCAGTCACCATGGGCTGGGAGAAGACTGCATGTTTTTTCACTGCTGAGAGCTTGTCTTTGACAGTGATCGAATGATCAGCTGGGCAGGAACACTGTTCCCTTAAGCCAGGCCAGAGCTGCTATCAAGGCATGGAGGAGATGGTCCCAAAACGCATGCAGAGCTGAGGTCCTTACAGACCCTGCCTGTCACCATGTGCTGCCTCTGCCCTCCTCTCCTCACTTTAGGGACCATGGAGACAGGGGAAAGGGTAGCAATGAGAGTGGGCACTTTTACTTTCTATCCAGCAGTTGAGCCAAGGTTCCTTTTTCAACAGAAGTCTCCCTGGAAATGAGATTTGTTTCATATAAAGGTTGGGTGCAGGCAGAGGTTGAACCTTATTGCATTTGGAAACACTTACTTCGTGTCCTCATGTTTGGAGCTCTGTTTGTGGCAAGGGGGCTGCGACACAAGCTGGTTGTACAGGGGATCCCGTCAGTAGGTTATATTCTCTTCTGCTCCGGACTCAGTAGATAGTATGATATACTGTCAAATTTGACATTTGCATTAAGATCTACTTTCCTCTCCTATGGAGACATTATCCAGTTTGCCGCTGAGACACATAAAGAGCTAAGGTCCCTGCTGCGTTTTCTTTACTATTGGCTGACATGCATGGACAGTAGAAAACAAATGTAAACATGACTCGGTGCTGTGTACTATAATAGCACAGAATGCTTCCTGGGGATTTATGACTGCCTGGAAGAACAGGGAGTCCAAGGGGCAGCCCGAGGTTGTCAGCTGCAACACCTTGTCAGCAGATGCCAGCACAGTTCCTGTGCCTGGGGCACTGATGGCTCTGATAACGAGGGTGTACCTACCTATTCCAAAAGTATGGCCAGATCCTCAGGTAGAGGAAGATGAAGCCAGTGAACTTATGCTGAAGGTCCTGTAATTTTCCTGAAAAATCTGTGCAATTCATGTTCTGGATATGGCAGACTGTTTGCAAATTGGCAATTTATCTGGAGATTTCAGATGTCAGTAAATGGCTGCTCTGGCCAGGCCGTGTGATGTCCTGAAATCCTAAACAAATGGCCACGTTCCTCTTTCTCCACCTGAATAAAATTTCCGTGTGGAAAAACAGGCTGTGTTAGGTGAAGCTCTCTTGTGCATCAGCCTCTTGCTGAGTTGTATCAGGTGTATAATGTAATTTTTGGCGGTTGTGCTGCTGGTGCGGTGTATGACCTTGCCCACAGTAGCAGTGCACATGGGCTTACTGTCTTCTGAGATCTGGCATCACATGTGCCCCTCAGGGACACAGTGACAGGACAGGCTCCAAAGTGAACCACCACTGGTTCCGAGAAGGATGAGTTCTTGCTGCCTGTATTGGTGCCAAATGATACACTGGCTTATGGAACTATTAAAATGTTTACTGTTAAAAAATGATTTGTCATGAGAAAAGGATAAATTTCTTGCTTGCAGTGAGAGAACAGTCGGCTGCTCCTGAGTTTGGGTAGAAAAGGGAGATGCCAGGAATAGGTTGGAGGAAGAGTGAGGAGAAGAGCCAGCTGGTTATCTGTGAAAGAGGAAAGAAAACTTTGTTAAAAGGTAATTATTCTTCTGGATGAGTGGTTGGCTTCCGGCAAGGTGGGCAGAAGAGGAGCAAAGTTAAAACCCAGACTTCTGGCTCAGCATAATACTTACCATTTCAACATTTGCTTACAATATGATTTAAAAGCAAACCAACCAACCCATCACTGCAGACTGGGAATCCCGTAAAATATTTTTTCAGTAACATGGACATAGGATATTCCCAAAACAAAACAATCCAGGACCCTTGTGGCAGCGGGGTGATGTTGAGAGCCTGCTAGGCTATTTCACTGCTGCCCACTACTGAACAGGAGCAGCAAATCTGTCGGCTTGGACAGATTGTCCTTGTGACAGTGGCTCATTAATGGCTGTCACATGAGCTACGTTTCCATGACAGCCTCAGGTCTGACAAATGTGACAAAGCTGTGTTTTATCAGCAAATCCCCTGCTGGCCCTAGTTGGGGAAGCATATGGATAAGAAGAGAAAATTATTCTTCCTGCTCTTTGTTACTGACCGTTTCTGCTCTTTGTATGTGAACCAGCCAGCTAGGACTAGTTGCATTCCTTTGTAATTTGCAGTACCTCCTGTACGGGGCTGAACCAGTGATGAATTAATACCTTTTTCCACTTGTTAAGAAGCTTTATTTTATTGTTTCAGTGACCAAGGAAACTCTAAAGGTTAGGTTGAAGTTTTGGGGAACAGAGCAGAAGCACTGGTGTTCTGACTATTACAGGGCAGGCTTGGGCACCCTTGAATCCAACTGGCTTTTTTTGCAGAAAGGCTATGGTGATTCAGGGAGGTATGTTGGCCAGGGTTGAACCTGTGGGGTAAGCGGTCAGACTTGTTCTGTTGCAGTTATTTAAAAAAAAAAAAAAAAAAAAAAAAGGCAGGAGCATTTTACTTACATTCAACTAATATCTCCCTTTGAAATTCCTCATTGAACACTACAAGGTGAAGCAATCTGCAACTGTTTGTTATCTGTAGGTTATCTATTAATATGTTTTATGCCAAATCACACTCATACATAAAATGAGGAAAAAAGGATAAAATTATAGACAAGTAGAGATCTCTTTCTATCACGAATGTGCCAATCTTGAAATCTAAGTATTTGCCCCTCTTATGCAGGGAAGGTAAAAGAAGGGAAGTACTAGTTGAATAAATCAGATAATAAGAAAATGAGGATGGCTCCAGAGCTTTGCGAAGTATAACATGATCGCCCTTTCCCGAATAGAATCGGATCTACTTACAAGCATTCAGTCCATCTCTGCAGGGAATTCCAAACAGGAAGCAGCTTTGCTAATGTTGGCAGGTAATGGAGTTTTTTTTAACTGAAGTGATAGACCCCGGGACTCTGTATGAGAAGGTCATGAGGTTGAATCCTGGTGCTACACACCACTCTTGTGCAGTTTAGCTGATAGCTCTGTGTGTGCACGTATAACGTATGTATGAATTACTGCTAACCTCTGCTATCTGTGTTAGCAGACTCCAAGCAGTAAAACTCACCAAGAGCATTTTATCTCCAAACCAGGTAGAAGCTTTTGTTTGGGAGATCCTAACTTTGCCTGAGAGAGGCTTCCAAGAGAGTAACCTACTTAGTTCAAGACTATGTTCTGGCACTGACCATCTCATTTGACTGCAGCAAGCCTGTGCACAGGCAGTACTGAGTAACTCCCTGGCTTGAGATTTCCAGTATTATCTCTGAGATAGGAAATGGTGATGCTTCGGCTGCTCACTAGTGCATTGTTGTTTATAGTGCCACAGTTGTCTTATTCCAAACTCTAAGGTGATGACTTTGAAACACACATAGGTGAATATATTTATTCTAAAACAATGAGTAATAAATTAATTATTATTTATGCGGTTACTACTATAAATTAAGTCAATGCTTTTTCAAGCATTGTTGGAAATTCTAGACACAGCTGCCAAGTGAAACATGTGAATCCTATTTTATAGCTCCTGTCTGCTAGGTGCAGAGGGGGAAGCTGAATAAAAAGAAATCAAGATATACCTCAGAAAGACAATTTGTCGTGTACTAATGACAAATGTCTACTCTCCTGATCTCCATGGGAGCAATGGCAGAGAGAGGGAACATACCATCTTTATGACTGATCAAGCATAGTCATTAGGAGAGTGAAAGATAAAGGATGAAAATGCGTTTGTTCTCAAAGAATGCCATGTACCTCAGCATAGCTGGGTATTTTGTGAGAGAATACCTTTTGTTTTACATTTTTAAGCAAAAGCAGATCTCTATTTTGAGAAAGAAGGAAAAGACTTACTAGGAAGGCAAAGGTGATGCTTAACAAATGAAGTATTTCTCTGCAAGATTTGAGATTCTGTTGTGTCTGTGGCATTGAGAGTAGAAGAAGCATCATTTGAGGACAGCAGATCAAAAGGAGTTGACAACAATTTTGTACTGTGTGAACTTTGTGGGTAGCGTGACTGACATCAACATGACTGTTTTCAGAACTTCAGTCAGACTTCAGGGGGGAGCCAGTCACCAGAGCAAGGACAGACCCAGCCATAGTGAGTCTTGCAAGGGGAACCTTTGCTGTGAGATGACGGGCAGCTGGTGGTAGTGGTATGCAGCATTACCAATTGTATTGTATATTCTTTTTCAAAACTACAGCAAAATGAAGTGTTAGTTGACTCATGAAGTTTATTGCAAAGTTTTCTTCCTCTCCTAGAAATGATCAGTCCCAGCAAGTTACCTCTTCCATTGCACCTTTCTGAGATGCAGTGATGGTGTAAGAAACTGTCTGAAAACAACATAGCAAACTCAGGTTGCCATAATGTTTGAAGAGAAACTACTTAAGTAAGGCTAACATTTTGGGGTTTGTTTGTATAGTGTTCAGTATATTAAGTCCTAATCTGTGGCTAAGTTTCTGAGGTAGTGGGTGTAATAATAACTGGGTTAGTAAAAATCAGGCCTGATAAGCATCACTGTTGAATCGAGTAGAATACTGCCTTTTTCTAGCTGTAGCTCTCCAAATGATACATGCATTTTGATTTTGAAGAGCCATTAATTATCTTTTGGTTAAAAGGAAGGGAGAATGAGTCAATGCATATCCATTTGCTCATTACTTTCTCCCAATCCTGCCGCAAATCTGTGGCTAAAAATGCAGTACTTACAAAATCTCTTCATCCTGTATCTCAATGGGAAGTTTGCATTTCTGTTTTGTTTCTGTAGCCAGCACATTCCTGCAGGCAGTGCAGACGGGGAAGTGGAAAACCAGCTTCTTAGAACCGTGAAAAAATACTTCATCTCTTAGCTATCTGCATCCTAGTTTGGAATTTTTATTCTGCCTTTAAAATCTTCCCCCAGAAAAATGAGTTTGAAACCCAGGCAGTATTCCCACGTAAGTGACTGAGTCATCTTCCTTGGGAATTGAGGGATCACTGTCGCCTGGAGTTACAATCTTAATGACTAAGATGAACAGATGGTTAGGAGTTTGTTGTAAATTTGTATTATACCATTCATTATTGTTTCTCTTGAGTGTAGTCATACAAGGAGAAAACAGACGTCCTTATTCTGAGACAGGTTTTCTTCCTATTGATGTAGTAGCAGCCAAAACAAAAAATGGTGGGACTCACAAGGAATAAGATGGAGAATTAATATTCAGGCTGTTGTAATGCTAGGTCTCTTAGTCTCTGTAGTAACATATTCTGCGGTAGCTAGAAAACAGCCTGAATGTGATGACCCAGTTTAGAGGCAAAATCATTCTTCATATTCACAAGTGCCCTCTAAAGACACACAGGATCAATTTTCGGATGTATTAGAGTACTCGATTGCACAAAGAAATTTTAAAATTGTAAGAAGCAGTTTGACGTTCCATTGAAATAAAAATGAATTTGGTTTGTTGATGGATGTGGTAATTCTACTAAACAGATACCTGGAAGTCTCCTCTAACTGTGCTTTTGGGGTCCGAGGGCAATGTTCTCAAAAGCCCTGAGGTCCCACTGACTTCCAGAAGTGTTGAAGTCCTGCGTGCTCTGAAAGCAGAACTCAAATCCTGTAAGCACCTTTGCAAGGTGTTCCTGTATGCATACTCTATTCCCTGTGGGCTAAGATACTGTATCTTCAAACTGTTTCTAAAGTCATTGGTCAAACAGAAATCGTATGTACTTTTTTCAGATAGAAAAGTTTATTTTCAGGTTGGCAACTATGTGGCCATTTCACTACAGTGAGAAATGTAAACAGTTTGCATTTTAGATGGAAAGGCAAATTGAAACCAAGTTGTCCTTCTGAGCTGTGCAGAAACTGACGCAGCAAAGGCAAAGTGGATCCATTTGGGAGTCGTGGGGCTTTGAGCAGCATTCCTTCGCAGTTGTGAAACTGAAGAGCAGTGAGAAGAAAATGATAAGAGACTGGGGGGAAAAAAAAAGTGAAGAAAGCAAAAGGGTAAGGGGGGGGGCATCTGCACCATAGAAATTGAGAGAGATGTTCAGTAAAACGACGTTTGAGAGAGATTTTCTCTTTCCCCTTCATCAAAATCTTCCAATTAATACACTTTTTGAAGCAGTTTGTATTTTACAATTAAATTTTAAGTTTCCCCTACTTAAACATAGCTAGATGGATTATGTATTTGCAGTTTCACATCTGCAGCTATATTAATAATCCTAGATATTCAGGTAAAGGTAAATGTGACAGATATCTTTGTGAGGGAGTTAACTTGCCCCTAGATTAGAAGCAATAGATCTGTGATGTACACAAAGCAGCAGATCAGGTCTCAGAATCCTGTGTCTGTGAGTAGGTGACTATGCAGATTTTTCTTCTTCCTCTCTACCTAGATAAAAAGGAGTATATCCAAAAGGGCTGTGCTGGATATTGTATTCAGTTCTCTTCTCAATCTGAAAACTATTAACGGGGGGGAAAGAAATCGTCTGCGCTTCCAATTGTGGGAAAGACATGAGGACAAACACCCTGACGGGTAAGGTGTGTAAGGCTGTGAAGAAATAAGGAAAGGAAAGGCTTTAAAAATAATTGGATAATTAGATCTCATTCAAGTGATGATTCATAGAACTTGGTCTTGGCTGTCTTTGGACAGAAACTTTGGAAGAAGCAGTAGCCAAGAGGTGAATGAAAATGCACCACAGTTCTTTTGGCATATTGCCTTCCAAAATAGATGGTGAAGCTTCTTCTGATGGAGCTATAGCTGCTGCGCTAAAAATATTTCTTACCTTAGTCACAAACAAAGCCACTTGGAGCCGAGTTTAAAAAAGATATTCTACAGCAACTGTAGTCAAAGCAGGGTTCATTTTAAATTGTCATTCATCCTGTAAAATAATTGCCCGGTGTCAGTCAAAGAGAGTTTGAAGACTTGAAGGTATCTAGACTGATTCACTGTACATATTATTAGGTGACCAAGAAGATAAAATGTAAGAATGCTATGCAAAGGAGATATGGTGGTGGTTTTACACTGGACGAAACACATGCTTTTAACTTATCAAATGGAAACCTTTTTATTGGCATGTGAAAGTTTGGTTAATAGTTAACAAATTAATAAATTCTACTGTAGAAGAATTCTGTACCTGATGGCTGTCATCGTTTCCTTTGACTTCATTTAAAGGATTATGTTAACTTAAGTCTAGTTTCTACTTCTCCATGTACTGTAGAAATCTGATTTGTGGTGTGGTATGAGTATATTCTCATCAAGTTAGAGATTTCTAGTGCAATACACTTTGTGAGAAGAATGATTATTTAGAAATGACATGTTAAATCACAGGTTGGATTGCTGGATTTCATCCTTGGGCTGAAGGACCATGTTACCAGTTTTAAAGGGTTTGTGCCTTTTTTTTTTCCTCCCCACCTTTCTTTTCTTCCCTTTCCCCTCCCAAAGGTAGAAATTGTGCTAACCCAGGAGTTGATGGGGGTTTTGTTGTAGTTATTTAAATTGCTTGTAGTTCACAGTATCCTGGCATCAGATGCATCTCTCATCTTGCTGTATGCAGAGAACTATTGAAACTTTTGTCAGCTCTGTTGCGATTTTTGGTGTGGTCTTTTTTACCAGAAAAATATTTTAAGACACTGTGGAAAACTGGAGAGAAATGCTGCAAAGAGCAGTGAGCCTATAGATTGAAATTGGTCATATGACCAGTGTCGTTGGATCCCAATTTCCCTTTAATTTGAACATCAGAGGGTAGTGACTCCCTAGAGGGCCTAGGGAGGCTCCTGAGACAGCTCTGAAAATTTAGCTGGTGTAAATAACGCTGTACCTTTGTGGCACATCTCAGCTGCAGAATATGCAATGAATGGGAAGCACTGGTTATTTATTTTGGGGTTTGAAGTTGTCAAGGAGTATTACCGTGATACTGCACAGGAGTAATAGAGCTAGTCTGCTGTATAGACAGTCTAGTGGTGAGTTAGAGGCAGAGCTGAAGTAAGTATATTTGAGATCCCACTTACGCTGGTACTAATGGAAGGACCTTTCTGATGCCTTTCCAGCTTAAACAGTTGGAACTGTGTATACACAGTAGGTTTCCTTTTCTTCTAGTCGTGTGGAACATAACTGGACTTGCTTCTTTGTGTCTCCGGGCAGTTGGATTCTGCTGCATTTTCCCTTTATGGATGATCCTGATGGAGAAGTCTGCTAATCTCCATTGGACTTGACAGGGAAAAATATTAGGGATACTGTTTTGAAACTGAAAATACTGCAGCACTATAATAAATTGTGGCTCTCTGGTTGAACATGAGGATAAAATTCATTCCAGACCCTGTGTTCAAATGGAACAGTTTATGAATGGAAGCATCAGCCCCTGGATTGTATTTCAGCATTAGTCTCTGGTTTGGAATTGTGCTATTTCCAACACAGACAAGGATATGTATTTTATAAGCTTTCATTCTTCCACTGTTCAGATTGTTCAAATATAAAATCTCTTGCTCTGGAGATGGCTGTGGAGTATATGCCATAGGAAAAACATGTTGTTTTTGAAAAGAAACAGGCTAGTAACTGTTGTCTGCAGTTTACATTTTGAAAATAGCTTTATATTTGGCTGAAGGAGAACTGGCTAATGCTCGGAGGTATCACAATTGTATTTCTGCTTTACCTCCATTTCTCAGTATCTATGTCTTGTTTTATGGTCAGCACCTGTGCCTCAGCTCTGTCACCTGTCAGACGGGGATAACTGCCAGACAGCATCACAGCCATGTGCGTTGCTTACTATCTGATACAACAGGAGATTCAGATGAAAGCCACTAGCTGTAGTAAATGTGAATTAGTATTGCTTATATTCAGATGGACGAGCTGGAAGACAATGTTGTAATCATCAAAGAAACAAATTAAAAGAAAACATGCTTAAGCAGCATGTATTAGAAAATTACGAGTCTTGGACTGAAGTCTCTAAACCTTCTAGCCCCTGCTGCAGAGAAACAGCAGCTGAGAAATAGATGCTTAAAGATGAAGAAGGAGCCAAAACCTCCCGTCAGTTAACATACTGTGGTTTCACCCACTGCTTAAAACTGTTTAGTTTTAAACCTCTCAGATGGATTATGTTATAATGTTGACAGGAACAAAAATGAAATGCAAAAAGAAAAGCTTAGGCAAAAAGTTTGAAGTGTGATTTTACATCTGTTAACTGGAAAGTTAAAATTTTTTTATTTATTCTTTCTCACTGTGATATTAAAGATGCTGAGCTCCTGTAACTTTGGCTGAGAAAAGGTAAATTCTGTTTTAAGGATATATTTATATCTGTCTTCGTTCTTGCTGGTTTTGCTAGGTCATAGTTTTAAAGCATAGAAATGTCAGATTTTTTTCTTTGAGCTAATAAAAGTATTTTTTAAGTAACAGTGTGTGGAGCTTGGAATAAAAGTTGAGATGTGGGCAAGGTTTTTAAAAGCAGCTGAGTTGCACCTGAGAGAAGTAGAAGGATAGGGGCAATACAAGCAGCTCATTTTGACCAGCTTGCTATGTGTCTTAATACATACGGGGCAAGCAGAGGTAAATGACCACTTGTATATTGGACTCTGTTGAAGTATGCTGGCCTACCTCTGCAGAGAATTTCCCATTTCCCTGCTGTTCTGAAAGGGGTGGCGTTGCCCATCGCAGCAAATGTCTAGGAGTGAAGTGCGTTCATCCTCTCTCACTAACTGAATTCAATCTGCCTATACTGAAATCAGCTGAGTTAGTGTGCATTTAGTCCAGGCAGCTGGAAACAGAAATTGCCTCTGTGATTTTCACTTAATACTGAAATTATGAACACAGATTATGATATTGTTGAGAAAGATTCTTCAGAAAATGCTAATTTATTGTGGTCCGTGCATCATCTTTACAGCAAAATAGGAGAAATGTACTGCTAATTATACAGAGTCCACATTTATTGACGTCTAGGAATTTTTTCATCAGTTAACTAACAAGAGAGAGTTTTGGGTTTGCTTTGGTTTTAGTAATAAGTAAGGAGATGTAGGAGCTTTGGTCAAATAGAATGCTCAAGAAATCTTTTAAAACATCAATTACTCTTATTTTTAAAATAAATGGGAAGAATTAAAAATGGCTCTGTAACAACGTTTCTTATTTCAAAGAGCAAATTGTGATAGAGCTATAGCAACTAGTTAGTAGCAACAACTGGGCTGAATTGGACAGGTACCTAAATATAAAGTAGGCCTGGAATTTCCCGAAGTTAGGGACTCTGGAGCCACCAGGAATTGATGTCTCGGGAAGGGAGTCTCAGGGAATAGCTGCAAAGAAGAAACAGGAAAAGTCTACAACCAAAGGAGAGAAAAGCTCATAGGAAAATAAAGGTGCATTTTTGAGGTCAAGAAGCATAAATATAAAGTGAGGACTGCCAGAGGTGAAGTTGGATTCGACACTGCTAAGGATATTAAAACAAAACAAAGTAATTTTCCCCCCAAAATTTATGAAAACGGAAGTAGTAAAGAGGCATGGGATAGGTGGCACAGTTAACATGAGAAGGATGGGTTAGTGACTACTCACTGTACAGAATATGCAGAAACTAAACTATGCTCTGCCTCTGTTCCCAAGGGAGTGAAAGGGGGCAATGAATAATGTCGACCTGATGGTTAAGATTGGCCATGGGGGCAAAGAAGAAATACTAGAATAAAAGGCATGTGAAAACAGCTGATCCAGCAACAAACCTTTAAGGGCAGGACTTCTACGATGTGCTTGCAATTGCAAATATAGTGTCTGTGTTGCAGAAGAGGAAAAATGCATGTCAGTGATTCTGATCATGATAAACCAAACTTGGAAGGAAAGGATACGTGGAGTCTTGGAGTTTAAAAGTAAAGGTAGATTGTGCTGTCTACTCTGATAGCGCCCTCTGAGAGCCCTATTCCAAAGACAGGAAAGTGGCAGATTTGTTCTCTTCGGACTTCTGATTGATAGCAGAACCACAGTGGAAACTACTAAGTGAGAGAAATTTGGAATCAGTAGGGCAACTGGGAAGTGACTCGGTAAGGACGAAAAGATAAGGCTAGTGTTGAGAGAACCATATCATGTTGTAGGGAGGTTATTAATGAACTGCCACATGAGCATCTAGAGACTGGTTTTGTCCATTTTCTCTATTAAAACATTCATTAAAAGGAATATGCTACTTAAATTTGCTGCTCTTGCACAGCTGAGTTGGTGATTTTTTCAGACTGAAGTAACTGAAAGGGCATGTCAGTGTCATCACTTGAAGATGAGGACAAGAACCTAGGTGTGCTGATTAGTGACAAAATGCAGTGAAAATGGCAACTGATCTAATGTACATGTTTTTGGTGGAGATAAGGAAGGCACAGAGGAGGCTCGCTCTGGCATGCTGTGAGCAGTTCTGGTCAGCCACATTCAAATGGGTGATATTTGACCTGCAGCAAGCACAGAGAATAGCTGTGATGATGCTCAGCATCACGGAGGACCAAAAAATGGACAGAGGAGTGGAGCTTCGCAAAAACAAAGCAAAATGAAGGCTGGGAGGAGCTTTGGTATCTTTCTATAAATGAACTGAGGAAAAGAGGGACAAGAATTAGAAGGCAAGTAGACAGCAATTTAGACTGAAAACAATGTTGTCACAAGAACTAGGGATTATCTGAAGTGGCAGAGGGAGCTAAGATTACTGCGCTGGCAGATCCTTTGGGTCCCTTATTTTCTATCTAGAAGGGTTACTTACACCCTTCCCTTTCAACGGATGATTATGATCTTAAATTTTGCTTGTTTTCAGGTTTATTTCAGTTTCTTTTAATAGCCTTCACTGGTAAGGAGGTGTGCAGGCAGCAAAGTGGGAAAGCATGTTGCAAGTCATTAACTGAAGCTTTGAAAATTGTTAAACAATTGAGATAAATTAGGAGAATCAACATGCTTGTGAACTGTTCTCAAGAATGTTCTCTTCAAACAGATGGTAGGAATCTGGGTCAAATCTATTTGTTAAGTGGTGTTTCAAAATTCTTTTATTGCCAAAGCATTAGTTTAAATAGTTATTTGCCCATACATTTCTGTTTTTGATTTCTTAACGGAAGTACCAACATAATTTTTTTTAAATGCTTTTCTGTCTATAAACCATAACTTGACTATTTTCCAACAGAATTTTTAATTATAGTTTCTTCTGAAACTAGTTCTTGAGGGTCCATTCACTGTCTGAGAGAGGAGATGTGGGTGTTTTTTGTTGTTTATAGTGCCCAAAGAGAACTTCAGTTTTCACACTCCCCAAACCCTAACAACCCCCAAACTCTGTGTTTTGCCCACGTTCTAAGGGATTACTGGGGACTTTGGTGAAAAGAACAATGGGAAGCAACTGAGACTAAAGGTGCTGATGAACTATCAAAGAGATCTGTACAGAAGGTAGGAGCTTGTTTTAGATTCAGTCAGTGTAAAATTCTCTCTGTCATGTCCTCTGGACTATAACCCTGATGAACTGCCTGTCTGTCTGTCTGCTGTGTCCATACAAAGCAGGTCATTTCTACAGCCATGCCTATCTTCATTCATAACATATACTTAGGAAGACCCTGCCTCACTTCCTCTGCTTCCTCGTGTCTGTGTGGAACCCTTCATGTCCCCACAGCTCTGAACGAGGGCATATAATAAAACACCACTTGTCGGCTAAGAAAAAGACTCAAATTACTTGGCCAGTCCAAACAAGGCCTTTGGATCCCTTCGTTCAAAGTCAACATTTCTTTTCCCCTCCCCAGTTCCTGGGGTTGTTTTCTTGAGCTTGTAGAACTCGCTGGTGCTATTTAAAGTAAGCCTTAGAAATAAGATTCAGACTAAAATACAGTGGCCCTTGGCCTTAAGTCCAGATGCCTGAAATCCCTTTGATGCCTAGTGGAAGCAACAGGGGCCCTCAATCATTCAGGCAAAACTATGTTGATTTCAGGAATAAAAGTACTTCAGGATTCAATGTGTTGGCACAAAGACTGTATTTTGTGAGAATGTTACTGTCAAATAGACAGGTGTTGAAACAGTGCACCTTTCCTACTTGTGAACTACTATTGTTCACAGAAAAAACTAATAGAAATGCTGCTTCTAATTTTGAGTTTACTGAGCAAGCAGACTAAAATGCTTGATTTTTGAGTAAGCTGATTTCACTGAGCTTTTGGGCTGACAGCTTTATCAGTAGGGACAATTCTGTGAATTAAAAATCAAGTAGTTCCCAACTCTCTGGGTATGGTGTTTTTCTATAATCCTGGTCATGTCCCTTCCCCATCTTCATGTCTCTGTAGCTGTTGACTTCTGAAACATGAACCTGTAATCTTAAACTCTTGAACTGATTAAGAAGCAAGGTGCCTTCTGTACAGCCCTTTTATAGACAAGAGTATTTCTAATTTAGTCTTTGTTTCTCCTTAGACGGTTGAGTTTCCAGGTGACTGGACAAGCCGGGCAGTAGTAATAACAGAAGATGGAGGTTTTGCAGTATGTAGTACTAGATAAAATAAAATAACAATCAAAAGTTGATAAACTTCTTGGGTTTATGTGAAATAAGTAAAGCTCTTAACTAAATTAGAACTGGGTAAACACTTTTACCTTCATTTACCCTTGACCGTACCACTGAATTTTTCAGGCGGATTACTGTGTTAAATCTTCTGTATGATCAATTGATATTAAAGCAATCTTGTTGTCTAACAGCACAATGAATAATGGGGCTTGGCTGAAGCAGGGTAGCTTTGAAAGAAAAGATTTAGCTGGCAAATAGCTTTTATTTCTTCCATAAGAAAAATAAAAGTTTTTCTTGAAATAGATGTGCTTCTCCTTTGCGTAGGTAAAGTACCTTGCTGACTGTTTTGAAAGATTTCTGTAATACATTTAAAGAGATTACTAAGGTATTTCCTTGTGTGGAATTTTGGCTCTGTGTTTTCTGTCTATTTTCATTGGGCATTCACTTGTGGAGTTACTCTGAAAAGATGCTGTATTGAGTGACATACACTTGAAGTCTCCCTCTTGTTTCTTGTAAGAAGTGTGATTCCTTCTTGATACCTGAAAGCCTCATTCTATGAGGCAAGAGTGAAAAATATCTTTTGAGAAACATGAAGCTCACAGAAGCTCCCTCAAAGGTGCCTATGCACGTATACTCTAGGCTGACTGCCTAGCTTAGTACTTTTGCACTGAATGAATTGCCAGCTTAAGGCAGATAACATCCAGTTTATATCAGCTGTGTTGAGGGTGATTCACCTTTTCAAAAGCACCTAAATGATTCACACAGTTGCATGCTATTGGCTTTCAATGATACTTTGGCTCCTGAGTACACAAACCATTGCTGGGCATGGGAATAAGACTTCTGTTAAGTGTTTCTGAGAATCGTATGAAGGTAGTGTTTGGTAGTTGCCTAGAGCAGTGGTGCCTGGTGGAAGTCTGTTTTCTTTCAGCAGGAGAAGTACAGATGCTATGCACCAAATCAAATGAGCGGGGAGGAGATAAAAGCAGGAGCAGCGAGAGGCTGGAACAAGTAGAAGCCTGGCTCTACTTCACCTGTAGGCAGCTACATGCCCATATGTGTTTCCTTGATGTCGAGCTGCTGTATTTACCTCTGGGATGTTCAGCCCATGCCGTAGTTCCTGCACAGAAGGTCCATTTGGTGCTTTGCAAAACTGCCTTTGAATAGTCCCACATGGAGTCTGTACTGTTTGTGTCAGCAAGCCAAAGACTTCCAAGTAGTGTGTGTTTCCTCTCGGGCACAATCTCTTTCCTTTCATGGAGCATCTCTACATTGGCACAGATATACTGTACCTCTCGCATAGCACTGAAAATGAATGCTCATTCTAGCACTTGTATAGCACTCTTAAGTACACAAAATGCAGAAGAAACTACTCTCTCTTCCCTAAAAATTATGTGTAGGGAAAGGATGGACTGATTCATCTCAGCATAGTAAAACAGAAAATGCTGGATACATCATTATGCATTAAATCTTCTTTAGTTATAGATTTAAGTGTGTACTGTCATGTAAGAGTGTAGCCATAGTTAGCATCTGAAAGAACTCGCTGTCAACAGTCTGTTCAATTTCAGCTATGTTATTCATAAGATTCATTCCTCCCTCCAGCTGTTTCCACAAATTGAAAGACTTTATTTCAGTTTAGAAATGCTATTTCCCCATTGTTCATGCCCACAGCTGTTTTCCATGCCCAAATATCCACCCCCCCAAGAAGAGAAATCTTGACCCTATAAAAGAAGCCATGTGGAGTGATCCTTTGAGGAGAAAGTCCAAAATGGCACAATACTGGAGTTGCCATCTGCAAAACTTCAACAGCTGGTATTTCTCTGTTGTGTATCTGTGGCTGGGTGGGGATACTGGGCACAGAGCAGAATGAGTGGGGTGTGATTGCATTACCAAAGGGTTCTCATTTTTTGTGTTGTGGCTCCAGTTTTCTCATTAAAACTGGAAGGGCCAAAACTTGCTTCTGTGAGAACTGAACAGAGCAGTTGCTTGATGTTCTGGTGGTACAGCTACAGTGTGAGGAGAATTTGTCACTCACAGAAACTCCAACTGTATTGGCTTTTTAATAGGAAGACTGGTCAAATGGTTAAGAAAATACAGATGTCTGGAACAGCAGAGATAATACGTTGAAACTGTGCCATAAAATTAAGCTGCAGTTTGAAAAAAAGCCCTCAAACTTCAAACCATCTTCATACATGTATTTTCTTTAGATCCCCACCTGGAGTATAGCTGCTGTGAAGATTCAACTAAACTGAATTTCATGTTTTTCATGCCCTTAGACTTCCTAGGATCAGAAAAAGGATCCTTAGCGTGACTCTTGCATCTAAAACATAGGATAAAGAAAACCCTTTGTATATGGATGTCCCACTGTGCATTCTTCCTTCAGGTTAAACAGGAAAAGATTTGTCTGGGGAAAATGAGGTAGGAGTTCAGATTGTTACAGATATTAGGCACACACCAGAAAAGAGATGCAGTTATTCCATTAGGAAACTGCAGGAATCTGTGCTCTGTAGAAACCTGTGAATCCTGGTGCATTTATAATGCATACAAATTTCAAGGCAAATTATAAGTTAAAATACCCCAGCCCCAAATCATCAGATGAGTAGTCACAAAAGATATTTGAAGAGTATTCATAATTTCATAAATGATTACCTTTCGGTGTCACAAAGGTATTTATTTTGTTCTAGAAGGATGAAATCTGCTGTTAGTCAGCTTTTGCCCGCTGTTTGCTAGGCACAGGTACGATTCTATCAGCCCCTGTAACACAAATCGCCATCCGGGCATCATAAACAGTTTCACCTGGTATTTACCTACCTTTTGGAGGACTAGGACTGAGTTTTGAATGAACTGTGGCCAAGTTTGTGGTATCAACTGGAAACCACGTGGCATTTGGTAATGCAGACTCCATGCCAGACAAAACTGATTCATTTCTGTCTTGAATGTTTAGATTTGTTTGTTAATCAAACCCAGGAAAAAATATATTCACATGAAGTTGAAACTGAAGAGGTTTTGCATAATAGATTTTATAAGCCCCAGAGGCCTTATTTGTTTTATGATGATGGAATTTTTAGTAGGAAGGCATTATTTATACTCTGTGTGTATACTTTATTCTAGCTAATTTACTTAATGGAAGACAAATTTTGTTTGTGAAGTTTATTAACAAATTGTGTGTGCAGTACTGTGCATATATAACTGCATAACTGCACAAACCTATGTATCTGTAATAATTTGTCTATTTGTCTCTTCTTACTGGTATTGGAAAGATCAGTGTGCATACAAGTGAACTGAAGGAGGAATCGTGAAGGAGTAGCAGACAGGAGAGAATTCTGGGGTACGATTTCATTTCTGATATCCTCTATGAACACTAGTAAAGGAGTATCTGAAACTAGAGTTTGGCTGACAACTGCATAAGCATAAACTCTATGAAAGCAGAGTAGAATTCAGGTTTGCCCTTTCGCTAGGTGAATGGTTGATCATAACAAAATCTGTTTTGATATTGTTGTTTGATGAGTTGTGTTGGGAGTAGACAGGTGTAATTCTGAAGGTCAGGTTGATGCAGAGTAACCGCACTTTAAAAGAGACAATAGAAATATTCTTGTATAGAGATCAGATCCAAATTAGATCTCTGCCGAGTTCAGCTTAAATCCATGAGAAAGAAGAAAATGAAGCTGAATGCCAGCTTCAGTGCTGGGGTGTACGATGCTACCATTTGAAAGTTTGCACAAATATGGACTCCCGTGAGATGGGGAAAGTTTGAGTCAAACTTTGCTGTAGGCTTATTCACTTTTGGAGCGAGAGAGCACATGTGTTCAGATAATAGATTTTACACCCTGGCCTTGTCTTGAAGAAGATATTTCCATATGGGTGCTATACTGAATTTACCCTACTGCATGTGGAATGCTCTCTGCTTGGCGAGAGGCCAAAACATTCCCTGCAAGGGAGAAGAGGCTGAAATTGTATCTGATCTGAGTGTTAATCTATGTCCCTCAGGCTTATCCTGTGGCTGTTTCCGTGTTGTAAAGGCAATGCTGGATATGCCTTTTCAATGAGATCATTGCAAAATCAAATTGCTGTTAAATTATGTTTTACTCACAGTTTTGAATTGGGTTAAAGTAGGAACACCAGTGCTAAAACTTGGGGTAGAAACGTTGGTGCCCGAGTGACATTCCAAATGCTGTCTGGATAAAATTAATCATTTCACACAAATATTTCAAGTTCATGTTACATGTTTTAATATTGTTAAACATAAGTGATAGCACGTTACAGCACTGCAGACACTCTGAAAACAAGAAAGGGGAACTTATTCCTGAATGCACTGGCTACTTGTTCTTCCTGGACACATCCAGCTGAATGGAAGGGCACGGGATCATGCTTTCTTTGTGACACGTTTTTGAGGTTGCGTACTCTCGTGCCCTCTCCAGCATTACAGCTGTTAAGACTTGCAGTGCAAGCAGAGAAGTGGGATTTGGGAAGTCTGAATCACCCATGCAAGATGCAGCATGGGAGCAGTCTGCACGAGGCCGTGTGACGGGGTCTCGGTTGCAAGGCTCATGGGCAGCAGTGTGTGTCTGACCGCTGCTGTGAGTCTTGGTCCTCTCCAACGAAAGAATGAAACGGTTAAGTCTGTAATGCTGCTCTGCATCAGGTTTACTCCTGCTCTGTGGACTGTGAAGAAAGATTGTTCCCTCAGCAGAACTCACCAGTACAGTAGGTCTATTCAAGCCTGCATCTGGGAAGATAGTTAGTGCCTTCATTTATGAAATTCCTATCAGAAGTGTAAGTTCTTTGGAACAGTGGCTGGTCTCTTGAGAGCTCTCTAACATGTCATGTACACAGCAGCACGTAAATCATTTTCATAAAAGGAAAGAGGAGAAGCTCTTTCAAATCATCAAATACCATCTTGCAGCCTGGAAAGGTTTAAAAGATATTTGATATCATTCATGGTTTGTTTGTGGGTTTGTTTTTGTTTTGCCTCTGTCTAAAACCCCCTCGCTCCCTTCTGCCACTCTGAATGCAGCATACATGGGAACAGAGCTTAGCGTGTCTGCGGCCGCTGCCCGGCTTCCTTGCTCTGCTGGGAACGGCTCTTGCTCCAGGAAGCCTCAACAGAAACCCTCTGTTGGCAGGAGCCACAGTCCGCAGCGGTTAGGTGGCTGCAATCAGCTCCGGTGGGTGGGTGGGTGGGTACGTGGTTGTTTTGCTGCCCTCTACTACAAGGAATGTTAAAACAGGTTTAAGTGTTTCCAGTTGTTTCACTGTCTAGTGGTTGGAGGCCTGATGAAAGGAGATTTATAACACTTATGCTTGTGGTAGCTTGTCGAAACTTCTCTTTCATGCAGATGACAAAGGTCAGTGCTGTGGGAGCTGAACACAACTCTTGAGAAAAGAGCCTCTTCTTCTGACGGCTGCGTACACCTGTGACTGAGCGATAGCTGGGGAGATGCTCTCCACAAATTCACAAATCAGCTTGTAGCAGTAAGGGAAGAAAGTTTATTTTCACAGTAGTTATAAAGCCAGTGGATATAACTGAGGACCATGGTACTATTTCCTTTGCAGTAGATTCAGTTTTCCATCATTTTAGCTTATAAAAATATCCCTTTTAGGAAGAAACAGCTCCTTCTCTATTGTATCTTATTGGTGTTTTTTACATTTGTGAAGGGCAACTCTTGAAATTCCTTATGTTTCTTCTAATGGCTTTTCAGTGTTGATTCACACTTTCCTTTTTTGTTTTAGTGTGGAAGAGTGAAATTCCAGCAAGGCTGACTTAGTGAAAACTGAATTAGTGTTGATGGCTGGAGAGAAATGTAACTTGATCTTCTGTCTCCAGCACTTGAATCAGGAACTGAAATAATTGTTCTAAGACCCTGGTAGAGTTGCCAGAAAATGGAGTGGTGCTTCTGCCAGATAGTCACCGCAGAAGTGCCAGACATTCCTCCCCTCTTTGAGCTTGCGAGTGTGTGTGTTTGAGAAGGAAAATACACACAGGCAGCAGGGAATCAAAATGCTTTTCTCTCCGAGATGCTTGCTGAGCGTGCAGTATAGTGCTGCACCGCAGGCAGCGCCCGTAGGGATATCAGTGTGTGATGGCTGGTAAGGGGTATATGCAGAGGACTTGAGCACAGGAGTTTTTTTCCCCCTGATTTTCTCTGTTGAGCAGTGGCATTAGTCACTCTGTCACAGGGCTTGACAGAGGATATGAGGTAAAGCCACCAGAGACGGGACTGAAGGGCACATCACACAGCAAGAGAAGCTAATTCAGTCCCTGAATAAGTTGTGGCTAAGAGATGATGTTGTCTGCCAGCTACTAAGCCCAGCTGCACTGGTTAATGATTTGTGCTTCTAATTGAAACCATTGTGCACTACTATAGCCCTGCCTTGTGGGAGCTGCTGGTGCAATAAATCTTGATTTTTCCATATTAGAAATCTGCGTTCTTTGGGGATTTTAAAAAGTCTTGGGCTTCCCCCCCCCCCCCCCCCCCCCCTTTCTGTTGCTATAGCTACTATAATTTTTGTTAACAAAGGCAATAAGAAGTAGTTTGCTGTGCTTAGTTTACATTATTGTGATTCTGGTATAGCTGCCAATATTCTCTCCGTCCTTTCTCCTCTCCCTTCTTCCCCCACCCCTAGAGTCAATTCTCTAAAGAAACTGCAGGAGTCTGGGAACTGCTAGTCTCCTGCAGTCGCTACAGGATTGTATGTGCGTGGGGGGATGAGGCTTCTACTCATGAATTAGGGACTCAAAAACTTGGGTTTGGATTTGAATTTGGGCTTGTGTATTGAATGAGCAGCTACCCAGGGTTTGGGCACTTCATACTCATGGAGTCGCGCCCGCTTTGCAGGACAGCAGGAGTTTCTGTCTCTTTCAGTGAAGTCTCATGTCAGGTTACCACAGTATCGCAGATCCATTTTTCTTGAAGTATCTTTGGGAAAATTCAAAGTTTATTCCATGAGAAAAACTTTAGCTATGGAATGAAAATGTCCCTGAGTGTGAGGAAAAATGGGCTGCTTTCTCTGAGGGACACAGGGTGGAGGGGAAGAAAGGGAATGCATTTCTGTTCCCTCCTGGTGTTGCTTATTGCCTTTTTTCCTTCTAAAAATCTCTTCTCTTCACTTCCTTGTTTCCCACCTGTGTTTTTTCTGACACAGTATGTTAGCTATCCTTCATCTCACCCTTGTTCTTCAACTCTTCTGATGTTTGTCTGATCCTCACCCCTCCTCCCTGTTTCTTCTTTACTGTGCTTCCTCTGTTTCAGTGGCATGTCTAGGAGAAAGGTTGAGGTTCACCCATTTTGCTGGCACCACTCTTCTCTGCCATATTTCCTTGCTCTCTGTTCAGTTGTCTGAGGTGGGAGATGGAGCTTAGGCAGGCAGGGCACGGACTGCACCCTCTCAGTCGACCTGCTCACACCCCGCTGTGGTTTACCATCCTGGGAACACAGGGGGGTTGGTTTGATTTGTTTTGGCTTAAAAAGTATAGAGTTTGAAGGAGAGGGAGGCATTAGCCAAGAGGTTCATAAACCTGAAGGGAATCTGAATCAGAAAACCACTGTGCACGAAACAGGTGCTCATAGACCCAAGAGATGCCAGTTTGCAGGAAGGCAGCCGCAGCAGACAGGAGGGGGTGGTTTTGGTGACCGCAGAAGCTGGTGAGGAATTGCTTGTCTTGGTTACTGATGTGTCTACCATTGATGATAGCCACATGTCTGGGCCCCACGATGCTTCTGGAGAACTTGAACTTACTAAAGAACATGTCCTCACCGCTTGTGTGTGAGCTAAGTCATAAAGTTACTCCTGGTTCATTGGTTGAGCAATGGTATTTGGAGAGATCAAACCATAGATTTCTGAAGTAGAGTAGGAAAAATAGGAGCAGCTCTGGGAAAATGGGCCACTCAACTATATGCCAGAATGTGGGTGATGGGGTTTAATCTCTGACACTGAATTTGAGGATCTCGCCTCTAAGCAGCTTTCCTAAGACCACAAAAAAAATTCATGTCAGAGCTCAAACACAGCTCAGAGCTCCTGCATCCTGCAGATGTTGCTTTAAGTGCAAGAATATAATTTCTAAATATGAACAGATACCTCTTCTGAACAATTCTTGTGCAGATCCCTAATACAAACAATGAACTTGCTTGCCATCCCATTTGCTGCTGCTAATGCCTATGTCCAGGGTCACTTCTGGATGTACTTTGGATACAGGAGAGTTAAGATCTTCTCTGTGCCTTTCTACAGATTACCTGGGTAACTGCCAAGAGCAAGAGAGACAGACCCAAGGTTGTCTTCATCTCTTTGTACAAGCTAAGACAGTTTTGGCTAGTATTTTCTACTTATATCCATGAGATCTCCAGCCAGTTCCTCATCCTCCCAGGATGCTTTTGCATCATCATATTGAGACAGTTTATCCGAATTAGTAGTTGCTTCACTAGAAGTGTTAGCATTGGCAGCTTAGGTATCACGGACAGGACCTGCTTCTTGGAGATAGTGACTCAGAACAGCAATGCTATTGCTAGGACATAGTGATCTAAACAGAAGGAGATTCATAGTAACAGCACATATCAGTTCTTGACCTTACTGAGACACCAGTATTAAAGATCTTCCACTGCTGTTTGAAACTTAAAACAACACCTTGTGACAATGTCAGCTTGCCTTCTGCGTATACTGATGAATTTAGTTTTCTTTTACTGCATGGTATTAGAGAGAAGTCAAAGGACTTTGCACAGAACAGCATCAATAGTTGCCATCAGTTACTCTGAAGACCTCTATTTTTCAATCCTCCTGACGCTCATGAAGCATTCATTCCACATCCTTCTCTAGATGCTCCTTGCCACCTTCCTCTGACGTTAGTTTTCCTGGTGCCATCTGCACTGGCCAGGAGAGTTGGTTATCCTCAGATTGTCCTCTGCTGAATGCTCCTTACAGTGTTCCCTGGAAGCAAACCACTGTTCAGATCTTTGTACAAATTTGGTCCTTAAAATGGTCTCAGATTTTTTTGCTACTCCTGTTAGCCATCTTGCCTGTTCCCTTCTGCTTAGCATTGGGGAAAGGCAGTTACATACACTGGGTGCTGATCCAGGGGTTTTGCTTTATTATTCTGACTTGAACAATGCAGCCCCTTTGTTTCTCTATTTACAACCAGGGCCAGCATACTGAAGGTCACCTCATCTCTTAGCAAAGCATGCCTGAACCTGAATACTCAGTGTGGCAAATGACCTAACCTGCCTCACTGGATTTGGGGGCAACATTTTCATCAGTCCTTGTTTTATTTCTCATTTTGCTGCTTTCTTTGCTTTTCCACTTAAACCCTGCCCCTGCCCAGTACATCTATCTCCCCTTTTTCTCTGTCAGGGGAGGACAGCCAGGATGAAGTACAAACCTGTCTGTCCCTCTTCCTTCCCTGCCATCACTGGCCATTTGTCTGTGTGGGGTTTGGAAGCAAAGCGTCTCCCTGGCCATCCTGGCCTTTGGTTGGTGTCTTTCCTCCTCTCTGCTTTCAGGAAGGGCTCTGCAGGAGGAGTCTGAGGCAAACATGCTAAAAGAAGTCTCGTGGCCTTCTGAAAATAGATGAAAACTGTGCCACCAGCTGCAGTGGCCACGCTGGCCATGAAAACCCCTCAATTTCCATGTTTTTCTCAGTGGCACTGTTTCCCACATGGTCACAAATAGTCAGTTGCAAACTGAAAGACCATTTCAAGGTTTTTCGAGCTTTGTGACTGTAAACTTCACTGCTGTCTCTCAGGGTATGGTAGAAGCAGCTCAAAGGTCTGTTCACACCGGCAGTTGTAAGCCAAGTTATTAATTTATAGCTCACTGCCTGCTATGAGATAATTCACTGGTTATATTCTTACTCCTAAGCATGCCCTTACACAAGGTAATTTGGAAAGTGTGTTACCCACCCTAAACACATACTAAGAGCCATCTGCATGGAGAGTTCATGTGGAGTATTTAGGATGCTGTAAATTCTCCTCTGTGTACAGACAATTTCTGACTTGTTTCTGCTTTATAGACTACAAATTGAGAAATGAAAATTAAGGTCATTTGTCTACACTGGAAAGTTTATTCAGGTTTCAAGTACAATATAATAGATCTTATTAAGCCACCCTCCATATGGCTGAGTGTACTTCAGAAGTTCCTGGGTAGCACACCTCGCTTCTAGAAAAGGTGTCCATACAGAGAAGTAGTCAGGAAGTAGCACAACTAGCATAACTCAAGCCATTTACCCACTGACTCATAAGAAATGTATGGCAAAGTGAAGACTGAATCCCTCTCTTCCCAGTCTCTATGCAGTTGCATCAAGATCCTCCTTCCTCCCATCATGTATTATTAAAACCTCGTACAAGGTGTATAACTGCTATTAATGTTGCAGTTTGTGCTCTAGTGGTGCTCTGAGTGGCAGCCATGTGTGTCTGGCAGGAAGGATGGGAGGTGTGCTGACAACACTGGGGACAGCAGCTGCTCTGTATTATAGCTGTGACCCGTGCTTTGCCTTCCACGATGCTCTAATGAATCAGAAACTAAAGTAGTTGCAAAGTGAAGATGCTTCTCAGCTGTCTGCCAGACTTTGTCAGTCACCCTTGGGGTGAGAAAGGTTCAGTCATCAGTGTCGGCTCAACAAGGAAGTTCCTTTTAAGACTTACTAAGACTTTCAGCTTGGTTTGTTCACTTTGTGTCTCCCCTGCAGCCTGTGCTCCCAGGCAGCCTGTACTAAGCTGTGAACTGTGCTTTGAATTGTATTGTGATGTTTTTAGGGACTGATGACACCCTGTGGGAAATACAGAAGGACAGTCTAATTTCTCATTTCTTGTATTCTTTGTGATGCAAAAAATATTAATGAAAAAGAATCTTTGTTCCTTAAAGCTAATCTACTCTCATTCCTTAGCAAAACTATAATCTGTTTTTTGTGTCACAAGAAACAATTCATCATTGTGCAAATGACGTTGATGTTGCAATTAGAGGACTATGACTTCATTGAGGAATAAGCAATAGGAGCAGGTGAGCTCCTGAGACTTGAACTGGTGTTTTCATGCAAATATTCTGAGGATGAAGGGAAGGACAAAGGAAGAATAATACTGAGGAACTGTGGTATATGTTAGGCACAATTTGTAAGCAGACCGTTTTCATTGTGATACCTGGTCATCATGGAAATGTTTGTGTTGCAAAGGCCAAAATATATATCCCTCTGATTATTTGGTACTAAACCTTTATCTCAAAATGCAATGACTGAGTGCTTTCAACAAATCAGTGTTCATTAAGTTTATTATAGGGCTTGTTGAAAGGACTTACCAGATTGTGACTGCCACTCAAGTACAGCAGAAGGAAACAAGAAGCCACTTTTCTATAGTAAAGCCTGATCCACATCTGAGGTGCAGTCATATTTTCCTGGCTGAAGTTACATGAGAGTAATGTGGATGCTTTGCATCTAAACCCAAATTTTAGTGTTTAAATATAAGAAGTTTTGTTACATCAAGTACCTGAGTTTCTGCTGCATCCATGTCAGAGAGAAAATGTCTTGATGAAGGTTTTTATCCTTTTTGTCTCTTTTTGTTCTCAAAAAATTAAAAGCAAATATGGCCTGCATGTTTGCAAGGCCAAAACTGTATTTTATACACTGTAGGAACATATTTATAACACTTAAAGTGCTGTCCATAATCAAAAAGATTTCTGTCTTAAAGACAAAGCATGCAAATTTAGTTTTAAGAAACACGTATTTTGAAGGCACTTTTAAGGTATGTTTTCCTGACCGTCCAGAAGAACCCAAATGAGTGGCTGAAAAATCAGCCTCACCAAAAGAGGGAAAAAAACCCAAACCCAAACAGTTGGTTTTCAGATGAATCTGTTCCCTGAACCAGATAGCTGTATGAGTGTGATGGGGTGAGAATGTGTGGCTAGCGTAGGCATGAGAAAATAAGACCGTACATTTCAGATTGACTTCATTTTTAAGGGCAGTGTGAGGGCATGTTTCATGGCTGGCTAAAGTCATGTGAGTTCACGCTACCACCAAAATGTATAGTTAAGAGTGCTCTCAGCTTATAATAGTACCAGCTAATTGTGCTGTTAAGTATTGTAAACTCTTTCTACCCTGGTGTCTCAAATCAATATAGTTAAGCTTGAACTAGTCAATGTATTTTTTTTAAATACAAACCTTTTCGTTAACCTAGACAGGTAAATACTAACTTCTGATTCAATAGCAGTCGTATATTTTTTGTTAATGTCTCCTTCTCGCTTCCCTGGGGAGCAGTCACTTTTAAAGGAACCTTCAGTTTATTCCAGTTTGATTTGCCAATAAATGTGAACTTGTTATATTCAATGAGAGCTCTTTAAGCACTCATTTAGCACAAACGAGTCAGAAGAAGTCACAGTGAAGTTACTTCCCTGCTGGTACAGCAATACCTGTAATTTATCTAAATTGGAAGCAAGTCTTGTATAGGCTACTAGCTAGATGAAAAGTGGCTATCGGAGACTGTACTAGATGAGGCACAAATCAATACGTCTTTCCCTTTATGCAGAAAGGAAGAGCGATTCAGTCCAAAGGCTGGATTCAGTCCAGCTTCTTCAGCTGAGATACAGTGATGTAAGAGAGCAAAGCACAAACAAAACCTTATTGGTCCTTTTTAATACTGAAGCAAGCAAGATAAAGCAAACACCCTAAGCCCCAGAGAGTTCCCATAATTATATTCAAAAGTTTTTCAAATATAATGTGCTCTCCATAGTCTGAGAAGCATGGTCACTCTAGTGTCAATGAAAAGTCCTTGATAAGACAAGCGAGTATGCACGGTAGCACTGGTCTGTCTTGATTTTTTTCATGTTGTTTTCCTTCCATTTGGAAGCTGTGATTGCCCTAGCAGTGCTGAAGGTAATAGAAGAGCTTAGCGCTGAATTCTTACATTTGGACACAAGTATTGGACTGCAGTGTGTTTCAAATGAGGTCTGTTCTCTCTCCACTAGGTATTGCCCATTTTCAATTCAAGGGAAAAAACAGCTTGAGGGAAGATAAATGAAGTAATAAGAAGGTAAAGAAGGCTGAGGGGAACAGCATGAGGAAGGCACAAAATGGGCAAGTGCAAGAATATTAGAAGAAGGGAAAGGCATTTTAGGTGGTAGAAAAATAGGAAAGGAGGGTGAGGGTTGAGTGGAGAGCTGTCCTTGCTCTAGGCAGCGTGCCTGCTTTTCAGCTGCCTGGTTCTGCAGCTGCCCAGGTCTACCAGCCTACACTGAAGGGAGGTAACTTCTTTCCTCTCCAATATGTGCCACAACATCAGTTTCCTAACATTATCAGTTTCAGTTCAGTGGGGATTTAACTGCTGAGAAGGTGGGTTGGCATTGCAAGGTTGCAATGGCAACCAAGTCCACCACCACTATTGATTGTACTAAGAAGTTTGTGCTGGAAGTAAACTTGTCTCACCTAGCTGTGAAAGCCTAGCAGAGAGACTGTTGTTTGACTTGATTGGAAACAGGCTGTCTGTGGATTGTAGGGAGGTAAACTTTGGATGAGATTGTGGAGTTAATACCAGTGAAAATCTTTGCCTTTGGCAGGGTCATGAAGATGAGAAGTTTGACAAACCGTCTTCCTTTGGCTCTGTTATCCACAAACATTGTGACTTGTTCTCAGTCAGTGACTTGGATATGCATAGCTGTGTGAATGGCTTGATCTTGTTTTCTTACTTAGAGATTACGCTAGAGCATAATATGGCTCAGGCGTGTACACATTGCTGATAGCACAAGGTCTGTTTCTCCAGTCTTTAGGACTAGCCTTGAAGGCAGTTAATTCTCGTGTCTTGCAAGAAGCCTGTTGATGTGATTGTAGTTAGGCTGTGTGCTGTAAAGACTAAACTTGGGTTAATTCTCGTGTCTTGCAAGAAGCCTGTTGTTGTGATTGTAGTTAGGCTGTGTGCTGTAAAGACTAAACTTGGGATGAGATAGGTGAATTAATACTTTCTGAATATCTCCATGCCAAGTCCTTGCTGAGCAGATCATTTAACTCTTTGTGTTATTTTGTATGGTATTGCATGGCTAAACTTAGTGGCCCAGCTTAGAGAACAGGTATACCTGATAAAAGCACGTAGTTCTTACAAAAAGTTCTTTGGAGTCTCTACAGAAGCCCTTTCAAGGCAGAAATCTTTAAAGATTTTACTGGACTTTCCAGTTCATCAGAACTGATGTTGTTCTGGGAGGACATAATTATCTGTTTTACTGGAAGAGAATAGGCAAATGGCCACAAAGCTAAGCTGTGACTCTTTAACAAAAATTGAGCTTTACAACACCTTGAAATGTGGACAAGATTTCCTTAAAGCACTCAGAAAAGCATATTAATGTTTTAAACTGACTTCTCAATGCCTAGAGACATTCTGCTGCAGCTACTGTTAAGGGAAAAAGAAGTAGACCAAATCGGTTATTATTAATAATATATTTCTGAGAGTTTATCTTTATTACAAGGTACTTTTTCAAAAGCGTGAGTTTGTCTTAGCAGTCTGTAGTTCTTCCCTGTAATGCCTTCCTGTTATGTCTCCAGGCCTCTGCCCTGTGGGGCAAAACAAAACAGTAATATTCCCTGTATTTTCCAGATCCCAGATCAGTGGAATTTCAAGAGGAGAGTCATCTGCCTTAAAAGGCTTCAGAACATATGCAGATCTCAAGAATCCAAATTATACCTTATAAATTATATTGATTGTAGTACAGCTTGGCTTGGTCTAGGATAGTTAAGTGTAGGTTAATCTTTGCAACACGTGAGACAACAAGGACTTTACATACAGTGAACTGTCACTGACAAACCTCTCTCAAAAATAACAGCAGTCCAGAGCAGAGAAGTCTTAGGAACACACTTGACGTCCTTGCTGGGCATACACATTTTGTTTGTAGAATTTGCACCTGTGTTAGTGATAATGCCAGGAGAGGTCTCAGGAGCCTAAGTTCAAAGGCTTCCTTCTCAGTTCATTAGAAACCCTGCATATACTCTTCTTCTCCACCTTCCTAACTTCATCTGCTCTGTGCTGCAGCCTGGGTCCCAGCGAATGCCTGGCTGAGAGGGCTGGAGCCACGTATGCGTTGTCTTCTGCTTGTGCGAGTTCAGTGTTCATCAGTAAGCAGCAGAATCTGGATTCTTCTTCATTAATCTGCCAAAGAAACAGTGCTAGTGTTCCTGATGCTCAGAAAAATACCTTTGAAGCATTGCAACATACTCTAAGGACTTTTTATTGGAACTGTATATTTAATGGAAAATATGCTCTAGAAATGAGTGCAGAAAATGGAGTGCAATGAATCTGTTTCAAGTCTAAGTAGGGAAAAGGACCATATGGATAGGAAGAGATATTGAGCACAGCATTAAAAACCACAACAAAACCCCAACAAACAGAAATCATGCATGTCTCTTGAGCTGAAGAAATTTCAAATGAAAAGTCCTCTTCTGCTCCCATTATACTAGCAGAATGGAAGATGGAATGATTCAAATTATGGAAATGTTTTCTATAAGACATCTGTTGATCTAATCCACATATAAGACATCTGAGCCTGGACATGAATAACTAGACTCAATGTTATTCACCTTACACAGAAGGAGAGGAGGGAATCGGTTCTTGCAATGCAGGAACTGATGAATACATTGTGGGTAAAAAAGCATAAGGTATTCTTGAGACCTTAAGAGGCTCTTGGGTAGCACAAATAAAGCACTCTTGATTGACGTGACTTTTCAGGTGCTTGCTCCAAGCCTTGCTCTAGCCCTGAACCACTGGTGAATGGAAGTGGGCTGAGGAACAACTTGCCCTGTAGTGCAACTGGGAGTGGGTGCTTCCGAAGTGTTGCAGTGCTTTAGGAAATTAAGAATAATTTTAAACTGCGGGGGGGAGGGGTGTAGGATTTACACCTCCCCTGCTAACACCTGTTAATGGAATTCAATGATGCTATAAGGTTCACTAGCACAAAGCATGATGGTTTTCAGTGCCCCGTCTGTCTGTGTAAAAGCTCCAGGCCACACTTTCAGTTGTACCATTTTGGAAGTGGAAGGAAACATTTAAGAGGGGGGAGGTGGTCCACAGGGAATATTCTGTTATCAGGGCTTCCTGCAATGATAAAAATCTGTTAGAAAATATCTGCATCCATTTTCAGTCAGGATGATGAACATTGCCTGGTACTAGCAGCAGATCCTATGTTGCCATCACACCATTTTTTGTATTTGTCTGTTGTCTTTCCTCTTTGGTCCTGCCAAATCGTTTGTGGAGGTTTTGGACAAAATGGATGTAATAATGAAGAAGCTCCAGATTCTACCATCTGAGCTCATTAAATTACCCATTTGAGAGTTGTCCTAGTGAAATTAGTGAGCCCATGCCTGGAGTAAAGCACAAATTATGGCTAAATAAGGGTTTCAGAGTAATTATTTACATTTACAAATACAACAGAATTTTGCATTTTTAGGCAAAGTGTAGTTAGATGGTTAACTAGGCAATGTGGAATCTGTGTGACATGACTATTTTTGGATTTGTTTTTAACAGTATGTGACAATACTTGAGAGATTTTGGTTTTCATTGCTTTGTGAAGAGTGATTTGCAAATAGTGTGATGGAGAATGCTCTCATACAAGCCCAAGGGATGTGATTCTTACTATACAATGAGTCATATAAACTTACAGGGCTGTCAGACTCGTTCAGAGGCTCTGAAATAACTTGCTACATGACCATAAAATTTAGCTAGTTTTTTTCTCTGTCTCCGTTTTGGTTTTGGGGTTTGGTTGTGGGTTTTTTTTGTTTTTGTGGGGTTTTTTTTTGTTTTTCGTATTAAGCCCTTGCTTGCAGGCACCTCTGTAAATTGTTGATTGATTGTTTTCCTGCCATGTTCAAGTTATTTGGATTTTCTCTGCATATGCTGGGATGATACCAGTGTCACCTGCAGTAAAATATTCATGCGAAATAAGCATTAAAGAAAAATTGCATAGAAAAGTCAGTTGATATCACCATACATACCAGATTCTCAACTGCATGGGAAGAAACACACTTATGTCAGTAAACTTAACATATCTTGTGAAATTTTCTTTTAGAACTCAATTCCTCTTTTGCTTGAAAACAAACCAGTTTGGCCTATTTGACATTTAAGGTAGCTTTGAAATGTGGAGTTTAAATAATCACTTTTTTTTATATTGACCACAATGATTTTTATCAAGCTTTTGAGAAGCTGGAATTTGAGAAGGGCAAACCTCCCATAAAAAGGAAACACCCTGCTGCATATGTATGCATACTTTTCTTTCCATTGGATTTTGGGTATAGGAAAAGCAGACTCTTAGTGTGCTTTTATGTTATTGTTTTCTGTCTTTTTTATTTTTTTTTAATGTGCCAGGTCAGTATCCCATATTTTTGAGGGTCCATTTAGCTTCTTTTGGTCTTGAACGGAAAAGCGAATCTTGGAAAATGAATGTAACAAATGCATGCTAACAGTTGTTATTCACCTTATGGCACATTTGTATCTCTTATTTTTCTCACCCTAATTGCTAATAAGTGATTCGGATTTAACACAGTTAAGGCATTGAACTGGTGAGTGGAAAACATTAAAAATGCTGCTGGCTCCCTGTGGAATGCAATGTCCTAGAAAGCTTGGCCAGCAGCAGCGGGTTTCCTTTCTTGTCCCAAGCAAGCCCTTTTCCAATCAGAACAGGCAGTTCTTTACAGTCCTGTTATCTTGATAATGTAACACTAACAATAACAGTGAGACACTGGAGGAATTTGGGGAGCTTCAGTGTAGAAAAAAATGTTACCAACTGGGAAAAAAATCTATTTAATCTGGGAAAATCGATACACACAAGACAATCAGAGAAGGACAAGTAGACCTGGAGTCTGTGGTCAGCATGATTGACTCTGCCTCTGGAACTGCTATCCGTGGGAGATTTTCTGACCCTATTTGTGGCAGAACAGTTTGGAATAAAGTGGTTTAGAGAATGTCCTCCTCACCGTGATGGGTCTGTTTGTACAAGAATTTTGTGTGTTGTCAGTACCCAGCTTGCTTTTAGCATCACATTACAGTTGGCTTCTCAAGCAGTCTGAACTTACTGTGGGTTTGAGTAAACAAGAAGTTTTGTAATACTCCTTATTTTTGCATTAACTATGCCATTAATGGTTGTAAAAATTGGTAGTTCTGGTCAGGCCCTGGGTGGCAGTGCTGCAAACCATGGTAGATATTTTAGCCTATAAACTAAGGAGCACCTCAGAAACCACCTGGAGTGTGTGCCAGCAGAGCCACAGAATCCTTGATAAATAACTCCTGTAGCGTCAGGTGGAATAAGCGCTGTCTCATTTCTTTCATGAGGGACTCTGCTGGCATTGTAGAAATCTTACCATGATATAAAAATACATTTCTCCCTCATTTTGCAAAATGTTTCTCAAGTGATTGCAGTGACAGAGAAAATTGCCGCTAGGAGCAGTGCTCTACAGCAGAGAAATGTGGGATATAGTCAACAGAGGGGTGTGGTGGTAGGGGTTACCACTTGTACATCCTTGGGATTACATCCTGGCCCATATCCATATCATCATATTCTCCCTTCAGTTGCAGCACGGTGTTCCTATTAAGATAGAGTGATGAGGGCAAAATAAATCATGGTACTGGGCTGTTTCTTTGCTGATATGCAGCAACATTGCAGAAGTAAGGCCCATCTTTTGGGCACTTAACTGGATATATAGGGTTTTTACCATGGCTGAAATTAAATTTACAGCTTTTGCGTTGTTACCAAATTAGTAGGAAATAACAAGGACTTAGTAATGATTCTTTATATTACCTTAAAACTGTCCTAAGACAGTTTTACTTAAAGAATCTTGGGGCCAATAGAGAAAACCATTTGTAGATATTTTCATATCACAAGCAGATTTAAAAATCATAGTCAACATATTTGCTATTGAATATATTTCACTATTAGAAAATATTCCCATAATAGAGCTGCACTTTAAAATTGCAAAAAGTTTCTTTGTTCCTTGGAATAGCTTTTGTGTGGCCAAAATGCCAGTCATAGCCGTAGTATTTGCCAGTATCACACAGTGCAGTTACTGCGCTCTCCACATATAGTGATGGATCGAAGAACCACACCAAACCTGTGATATTTTCTGAACTTGGTATTAAGCTCTGTTCATCAGACATGCCAGAACCTGAAGCGTACACCTAATTTCCGTAAGATATCTCCCTTTATAGCACTGGTCTCTGATAAACTTGGCTGTGGATGTGAAAGAGCAGCAGTAGAGAGGTAGGGTTTAGTTTTTCAGGATCATAACTAGACTGATTGCATTTTAGAGAATGAAAAGTAGCCCGGAGTTCTGCCTTTACACAGCCTAGTACTTCTAGCAGTCTTAAAGATTAATCGTCATTTGGACTTGTTGAAGCCTAATTGACTTTTTTTTCTCACAGATATCCACATTTCTAGAAAGCAGAAATGACCATGACTGCCAACAAGAACGCCAGTGTCAACAGCAGAGCTGGAGGGAGTAAAGTGCCTCAGGACACTCTGGATAGGTAAGTGGTGAACTGCAGGCTTTGTAGATTCTGAGAAAGATTTGTCTGTGTTTGGAACAAAATCTCTCTTCAAAGGCAAACTATTCTGACACAGAGAGCTTTGCTGGGCTGAGAGAAGTTTTTGGTAGGGATTGGAGGAACTGAGGTATGAAAAAAGGTCTGCTTCTGGCATATTTCTGTCGAGCTATTGCTGCTTGCCAGCTGGTTACGATGAAAGCGATTGCAAGGAAAGACCTGTGTGGAAGGCACTGTGTAGGCCTCAGGAGGTTTGAAATAAATTTCTTGGCCATATGACTGCATGTCAGATTTTCTCTATTGCCAATCTCCAGTTTGTATTTTGTATTGGTTTCTGTCACGTTTTTTTCTGCTGTATCTGCCTTGACAGACAGTGGGCAGAGATTGCCTCCTGTTGCAGGTCAGGCAGTGAGTGTGAAAGGGCTGAATGTAAAGTACCAGAAAACAAAGTGCGCTTGCAAGTTTGTGCATGTTTACTTGTGGCTAAGAAACTCTATCCTAATAAAGTTCCAGTCCATCAGAAGGCTGTGATGTGACTGCATGCTGTGATGCAGATGCCTGTAAGTAACAGATACCTTTCACTCAATTAGTACAGTGAAATGGCAAAAAAGGTAGAGTCCGTTATTGCTCCCTTGTCCTTTAGTTTACACTGATCGAAGGCAGTGTTTTCAGGACAAGACGTTTTCTTTGGGCAGCTCTGCTCTGGAATATTGCTTTGGTATGCAAGTAAAGAGCTCACCTGCAGCCAACGAGTTCATATATCTGTGTCAGAAGGAGCCTTGCTCTCAGCCACAGCCTTTACAAAGTAATGCTGACTGATTCAGCCTTCACACAGGATAAGTCCACCAGCTCCTCTCATTCTGGGACTGACAATTGCAAAACCCTCGCTTAAATCTGCAGTCCCACTAGGGCAGCCTTGGTATGCTTTGAGTGGGAAAGTTTAGATAACCATCAGATTAAAGAACCTTTATGAATTAACTGTTTGAACACAGGAGCAAAGCTCTAGACTTTGGATGTCATCTTAGTGAGGGTAGCAGCGAACCACACAAACTGTGTAAGGTCTTTCTTCAAATGCATGAAGTGTCTGTTGACATCTCTCTCTGTCCTTGCTATCAGGGGATTCTTGCACGGGTATATTGTCCTATTCTCTTTTGAGGGGCTGTTCTACACTACCTTACACAATAATATGCCACCGTCTTAATTCTTCTTGTGTTGTGGCTCAGAACAAGACTTTAACCCCATTATAAACAGCATAGAGGAGGAACGTGCCGATAACTTGCACTGACCTTATAGAGTCTCTGTACTGCAGTAATACCTTTATGCTAGGTGTTGGACATAGAAAGAAGGCAGACATTCTTTGGCTTACAAAGTTCAACCTGTAACTCTGTAAGGCATTAGAGTAGGCTGCAGTAAAATGGATCTGTGCCCAGAAATGAATGTTGTAGAGGGGAAAAAAGCAGTGGAGGTCCTATTTACTTGTTGGACACTTTGGGATAGGAGCGTGGGTTGTACCAGTGTCAATGAAATGCTCTGATCACTTTGGCCAGGCCAGGTGGCATCTGTTCTAGCCATGCTCGACTGAGGGTGCCACACCTGATAAGCTGTATCAGTGTTACTCCTAGCTGACAGCAGTACAGTATGTACATAGGAGGGTCATAGTGGGAGAACTTTGCTGTTTCAAATAAATAAGTAAAGACTGTGGTTCAGGTGAGTAGATCACAGAATTACAGCTTGATTTTATCCACTTGAAATGTCAGAGGCAAAAAGTATCGGTATTGGCAGCTGCGAGGTAGAATAGCTGGCATAGATGGAGAAGTTCAGACAGAGAAATTGAGGAGAGTTGGCTTTGATCCTAGCAGGGAGCTGTAGGTCAACTTGAAAGTGATGTTGAATACTGGCTTGGTTTGGCATACCTGCCATTGTATTCTGAACTTTTCCAACCACAAACAATAGAAAAGGGAAAATATAAACTAAATTCTGAGATTTTCAGAATGGAAGCAATGGAAGGGATTTTTTTTTTAAACAGTTTGTTTCTTTTCTGTTTTTATTTAAAGGAAAACCTCTTTTTAATGACACATCTCTGTTTTGCATTTAAACAGTCTGGCTTTGGCTTAGTTCTCAGTTTTGGTTGTCTTTCCATATTTCATGCACATATGACTGCCTCTGCATTGCCTTCTGTCTCTAATAACTTATTTCTCTCTTTCAGTTCTCTACCACACCTTCCCACTTATCTACACATATTCTTGAGTTAAAATAATTCCAGGCAGTTTTCCTGAGCTGGATGAAATGGCCTCATCCTGATTGTCAAGGGATAGGTTGGCCTACAAAGTAGCGGTGAATTAATAATCAAGAGCCTTAGGTAGAGCCCTGAGCCTAGTCCTGTCTCTGCTAGTGACCTCCTTTGTGGCATTGTCCCACCCTTCTCCTGTCTAAATCATTCATTAGGTTAATTTGCCTTTCTTCCTCCTGGTGCTGTGCTCCTTTCATGTTTTAAATGGTGCAGTTGACTAAAGATATAGATAACCAGCATCCATTCTAGTGTCTTTTATTAGGCATATTATGCTGTGTTAAAGCTCAGCAGAAATGGACTTGATATCCTTGTACGCTTCCCAGTTTGTTAGTTTGTGTGTTTGGCATCTCTTAGTACAAAATAGTAAGAACATGAAATAAGGGGGAGGGGACAGCTAGGGGAATTTCTAGAGATATATTCATATGTGGATATTAAAACCAGATCCCTAATGATAGCTGGCATTTTCAAGTTGTTTATCATCATTCCATCAGTGCAGACAGATTGGTGCTGGGAACTTGGGTCTAGACTTTAGCAAACTTTGGACCTACTCTTTTGTTTTAAAATCTTTTCCATTCTGAATAGCTTAGAAAGTACTGTGGGATACTAAGTTATTGGATAATAACTGTCAAATCAACTGTCTTTCCTTATCATCACCATCTGTTTTGATTAGAATTTGTCAGGAAAAGATTTTCTAAGTACAAGTATGGACCTGAAGCTAAGGAAAATCTTTGAGTTGCACTTGCGTGACAAGTGAGGAGATGAATTGGTTGTCATGCACCAGTTCTCCATCCATTATTTTGCCTTATGTAATCTTCTTCACCTGTCTTTGTGAAACCCTGTAAGATGATGTTATTTGAGTCAACCTTGAGGATTCTTCATTTTAGTCAGACTGTAAATCAGCAGAGTAAGTGCTGGCATGATAAAAGCTTAAGGCTGCAGGATTTATTGCAAACGTGTTCAAAGATCCACTTAAACTGAACAGTCATTGCCTCTGTTTAGTATGGGATTTGACTGTAGATTTGGAAATTAGCAAATGTGGTTTCTCTATAATTTGAGGGAGCAGAGTTTCAGCAAGTGCTGATACTGGCATAACACAGGTGTATTAGTCTCCTAGTGGCTAAGACATCTTTTTAGTGCTATTTTCTTGTCAGTCCTAGTTTTGGTGGGGTTTACTGTTGTAAGATGCAAGGTGTGTTTCAGTGATACAGGATCACCATCTGGTTCAACCTTTTGTGATTCCTTATGGGTCAGATGGAAAGGTCAGAAAAGTCTACAGAAGTCTTTCTAATTACTTTGGCTGTGAATCAGACTCTCATAGATCATGGATTTAAATTTTAATCATAAAAGTCTTCAGTGGAAAGGAGATGCCTACAAGTAAACATCTATATAACTGCACGCTTTGTAAGCATCAAGATTCTTGCAGTAACGAAGATTCCTTTGGTCATCACTAGAGTGTGGATCCGCTAGCATGAGGCACCACAGCCATTTTTCCACCAGAGTTGTGCTGATGGCAGTTTAGGAAATGAGGGAGAGACAGAGAGCAGAGTGAGGATATTATTTGGGAGGATGATCATGAGTCTCACCTGAAAAACTGGTTGTGGGATTCACAGGTTTCTGCTGTGAGCACAGGAGGGGAAAACCTTTGGATCTGAAGAAAGTGAAGTGATTTAAATAAACATCCACACTAATTCATTCTTTCTGAATTTATCTGAAGTTTGTTCACCACTTGTTACAAACGAACATTTTTGTGTGTCTTAGGTGACATAAAATTGACTGTGCTCTGAATAGGAAAATATTGTAGAAAGATGACACGGGTGGTCAAAGGTATTGGAACATTTTCACTACAAGGCAAGAATAGATTGACTGGCACTCTTTGTCCTGGAAAGGAAAGAAGGGGAAGAAGGAGTCATAGAAGTCTCTGAAATGATATATGGAATGGACATGGTAAACAGAGGAAAAAAAAATCTCTTTCCATTTAAGAATGAATAATACGAATCAAATGAAACTAGAAGACAACAGGTTGAAAATAAATTGAAAAGAAGGTACTTCCCTGCAGCATGTCTTTAAACTATGGAACTTACTTCTGCAGGCTGTTGCAATCAGACAAATTCATGGCATGAAAAAACCTACCAAAGGTTTTTAGCCACAGAAGCAAAATCTGTGAGTCAACAAGTCTTTCGGCCTTTGACTATTAAGCTGGTCGAGTAGCACTGCGTGCTCATCTTTTCTTACTCTCTTCTCTAGGCACAGTTTGCTAACTGTCATGGTCAGTGACAGAGCCTGGACTAGGGATGCTCTTTGGCCCAAGCCAGTGGGGACAATCTGATGTTGTTTGGAGTAAGCGTCAATTATAGGAAGCAAGTATTCGAGAGTTTGCAAAAGGTCTGTTACACTTACGAAATGAGACTTTCTGGTGAACTTCAAGGACGCAACTTTAATCCTTCCTTGTGAGTCACTGAGGTGAACGCCAAGGAACAGGAGGTTAGGAAAGCACCTTATGTGTAGCCGAAAGTGACTTCTTAGCAATTCTGGAAGGAAGCAGCTCTGTGAAATCTTATTAAATGTTCAGCGGGAGACAAAGGAGCCCATAGCATGCTTGCAACTAGTCCGTGACCCTTTTGCGTCAAATGACTACTTGGTTTGATTGCACCATACTTAAGAGGATCAGTGTAACTCTGAGGAAACGTCAAGAGAACAGAAGTCAAAGAAAAGGCCTAGTGGTGTTTGTAGCTCTCTCCCCACAATGTGGCTCACTTTCCCTTAGCAAATGGTTTACTATTTATCTGGAGTCTTTGTGTTTTTTGCAGAACCTTTATTTGAATTAATGAATTAATTTATAAAGTATTTGTCCTAGTCTTGTGTTTGCTCCAGTGCAAAGGTAAATGTAGAAATGACACTACCAGCTCTGACTTAAGAATCACCTCAACACTAATACTGTATTAAAATGGGCCTATAGTTATGTCTATGAGGTCATGCTCTACTTAACAAAATACAGGTTTCAAACCTGTAGTCTGTTAGACTAACAGAGAAAAGGAGAAAAAAATTCAGAACAAAATAATTATATATTAATGTATCATTATATCTTAAAAGTGCAACTTAGTTTGAGATGCTAGATGTGACAACCACCAGTCCAGAGCTGAAAAATGTTTAGAGTAAGTGTGGCTACATAACTTCTGTCCATCATTCCTAATGTCTTCACCTCTGGCTAATATGCCATCTCTTAACTCGGGATCTCAAGGCATTTTATACACTTGAGCCTTCTCACCTGCTGCAGTATACTACTGGAGTACAGGAAGTGTTTGTTTTTAGAGGACCCCATTGATTTACAGTTTTTTATCTGAGAGTATTGCATGAGGCGTAGGTAATTTCAGAGTTTGGAGATACAGACTTCTTCCAATGTATTTGTGAGTAAGTGATAGAATTTCCCTTTACCTCCAACATTTTCTGTGGTGCAGGCTGTGCCTGACGTATGAGTCCCACCTTGTGAGCTGGATGCAGAGCTGGAAATAGTAGAACTGTGCTCCTTCTAGGCAGTGTTGGAATGAGAAACAGAATAAATAGAAGACACATTTTTATTATAGAATAGGATTTTAAAATAAGTTATCTAATTAAAAATATTTAAAAATAGGAGCAGTATCCTTCTGCTGTAAACATAGAATATATCCCTGCAAGCAGGATTACTTAGACATTGATTTGATGTACTTTCTTGATTAATAGCTTTTGGTTAAATTTCTGTTAGTCTGGAAAGCAAATTATACACACTAATATCTATTTTTGTAAACAGAATACTTCATGTAGACAGATCTAGGAAGATATTTTGATTAATTAAGCAATACATGCACTTTACAAGATATCTCAGAATAATGTCATTACAGTTATTCTCAATTTCTTGAAAAGCAAGTAAAGGTGATTGTCCTCTAATTTCTTACAGAACAGTACAAAATCTGTCCCGTGTAAAGCACGTTTAAAATGTGTGCATACAAGTTTCACAAATCAAGATTTAGGAGTGAGCTTTTGAAAGCTTAAGCACATTTGTATACCATTTACAGTGAACAAAAATCAAGTTTGCTGCAAGCGTTTACTAGTGTGGTGACTTTAGTAGTATATATAGAGGGACTGCCATAATGAGCTAGAACAAATGTCTTTTTAGTTTAATGTCTCTGGGCTTCATTTGGGAAGATAGCCAAAGCAGAAACCGATCCTGGTTCCAGTTGTGCAAAAGGACTATGTATCTGAGGAAAACTATTCTCAGAGGCTGTACGTCTGAGGAAAACTACGTCACCAGCATGATGTGAGTTTGGATTTTGTGATGTGGGCTGTCATCTTTCCACCCAATCTGCACGGGAAAGGTGTCGTCCTCACTAGGTTGGAGAATGGTCTCCAGCTGAGCAATCATGATTGAATGACATGGTAAACTGAGGGTGCTGATGTCAATGGGTTGTTGATAGCAAGGTATCAGAAATTTGTGCTAGCAAAGGATTACTTCTGCAAATTGCTGTGAGCATAAAGTTGCAAGTTGTTAAGTTCCTGGTCTAATAACGTTCATAAAACTTCTCCTTTTCAAATACTTTTAGTTGAATCTTTGAATCAAATATATTCTTGCTTGATTAAAACTGAAATCTGATCTCTGAGTTGCATCTTTCTCCTTTCCTGGGAAGAACTGAGCTGGGTACCTACAAATCTCTAAATATAGGCTTTGTTTTTTATCTCCAAGCAGTGTGTGAGGCCATTCCTGCTGTCACTGACAATTTGTCAGCCCCATTAGTCTAACATGCACTGAGATATGTTTGCACTGGCTTTGTGGCTCAGACCTTCTTCAGAATTTAAGTTAATGGGACAGAATTTTAATTGGCAGGAGCTATCTTACCTCCAGTGAAGGCAATGGAGATGCACCACATAAACCAAATGACTACCTGGACTAATATAACTCTAGAGGTACCTAAGGAGTGTTTCACCTGAATTGTTTATAATTCTTTAAATATCAAATAAATAAAATAATGGCTTATATTTCCTAGATAAGCGAGCTCATGAGGTAGTGTTATGTCCAGCTTTATCATGAGTCTGGAATTATTCGCTGTTGTTTATTCGTAGGTAAAATCACTGTTGGAAATTCAGAGGGAAGGCTCCTCAGACTGATGCATTCACTTGCTGCTAGCTAAACCAGAGGCCAGGTCTAGACCTGCTTCCCCAGGACCTCAGGTTGGATACAGCCATCATCAATCATGTACAGGGGAGGCCTGATGCTCCCCTTTTGGAACAACAGGTCTTTGCACGTGATCTGTGCTTGCTTCTTGCTTTTTGGGGTTACAGATGACTGCAGGAGGTGCAAGGCTGTGGAGGACTGATTCATGGTGTTAGCAGAGCCAGCAGAGTCCTGGAGCGGTATTCTTGTATTTGTCTTCTAGTATCCACCCTGATTCTTTTGTTTGGGAACCTAGTAAATAATCACTGCATTTGCGTAAGCAAACAAAACCGCTCTTGTTTGTTTTAACAGCAGCGGTCTTGATGTTTGAGCATGACAGAACACAGCAAAGCTAGGCTGGGTAGGAGAAGTATTGCTTGGGTTGGTTACCAGGAGAAGTATTCTTTCGGGTTGGTTACCTGTCCCCAGCATGCATGCATGTCCATGCTCAGCTACTTCATGTGCACATCAAGGTCTTGTGTTTTATTACTGTGTTTCTCTGATGAAGACAGAAACAATAGGAGCTTTAAGAAAAATCTTAAAGGAAAGACGTCTGTGTTTCAGCCTTAAAAAACTGAGATGTACAATCACTTCCAAAATCAGTCCTAGTCAAGCCAAATTCAGTTTTATAGCAAATTTATTTATTTATTTATTTTCAAATGACATTAATTCTTGGTTCACATTAATAAACCCAACTGAAATACTCTGTTTCCTTTGAAGAAAGGATTATGTGGTTGTGGCCTGGGCAGAGGACTAGAAATATTTTGCCTTAGGAATTGAGACCTCCAGAATTCTTAAATAGAAGAACGTGCAGATATGTCCAGCATTGGGGTTAAGCAGAGCTCCGCTGCTGTCAGTGCTGGAGTGTGGGTGGCAGTGGCAGTGGTTTGCTCTGCTGCCTTGTCCTGGGACTGCTCTATTCTCTTCCCTTTCCACAGTAAATTTTTCATTTCAAAGGTGATCTCATGTCAGGAGAAAAACCTGTCTGTGTAGGGAGAAGTGTTGTTGTCTTCGGAGAGGCAATACCTGTGCAGTACTTTTCTCTCATTTAGAGAGATCAGTTCATGGATGCAACTGTAGTGCCTTTTGCTTGCTGTTACCTGACACATAACAGTATGATTTTAACTTAATTAGTATAATTTCAATCCTTCTGCTATTGTAACTCCCCACCCCTAATAAAAGAAAAAACCTAAGCCAGTGCCCTTCAGCTCTGTGTTAAACTGTAGACACTGTCCAAATCTATTGTCAGGTCATTCATCCAGATGTGGTCCAGTCTGCCCGCACTGACAAATAAATTATCTCGCGACTAATGCAAAAGAGCTGTGTTCGCGTCCGGGGCTGGGTGCCTCGGGGGCAGACAAGGCAGGCTGACGCAGAGCAGCTCCCGCACCATTACCGCGACAGAGCGCGGTGAGGGAGACAGCTCTGCATCCACCACGATGGAGCCTACTGTAAGAAAAAGATTAATAGTAAGATAAACAAAATGTAATTTTTGGTATTTACGTATTTCATGTAAATATAAATGTAAAGACTATCCTATTTATTACGTGTCCTGAATTTTCTGAATGGAGAGCAGTGTGAAGAAAGCAGTAACCTGGAAATCAAAGGATTTGATTCAAAGGACTTCAGCTCCCTGTGTTGCTCTAAACCAATGAGGTTTTGGTCTGATTTGAAAGTCTAATGCATACAGTTTTCCCACTAATTATTATGCATGATTGCCATTGTCTTAGTGCAATTATGATAAAGTATTCTCTCATCTCTTACTCTTTCTTTGCTAAGTATGTGGACAGTGTTGCTATGAGTGACAGAAAAGCTGCTTCTTTCCCTTTTGTGGATGGCTGCATTTCAATTACAGGTGAAAGGCGCTCTCTGCCTGGGTTCTACAGTCAGTTGCATGGTCAGAAGGAGTCTCCTTAAAACATTGGTTATAGATAGCTATTCTGTTCTTCACACTTGGATAAAATTTTCTGTGTGGATGATGTTCCTAACAGTGCTTAATAGAAAGTTTAGTGGAATGTTAGGATGCCAATTCAATTTGTGTAATAATGATATGCCGTGGGAAAAAACGCTGGTGCCTCAACTGTGTGCTGAAATGCTTACCAAAACAAGCAACCAAGAGCAGTTGTGTCTCAGTGAAAACCTTTCTCTGGAGGGGACATGCAGGTATAGATGCAGAAAACGGCGACAGAGAAGGCAGCAAGTCTAGGAGCGGTTGATGGTTTTGCACAACTTTAGGGAGATTTGTGCATGGTTTGGTAGGGTAGAGGTTGCTGTTTCATGCATATTTGGGTGTACAAGTTCTTGTTTTCAAGGGACTCTGGCGGAGGAGGAGTGAGACCAGCTTGGAAAGGAGAGTGAGCTATGCATGCCTAACGCAGGGAGCCAAGTCTTCATTTTGTATGTTTTAAAACTAAAGCTGCTTTTGCTCCATCAGTGGTGGGGTAGCCTGGGCTAAAACAGCTCCCAGTTTTCCCAGTCAGAGCAGCCCTCAGGGACTTTGTTAAAGCATCAAGAGGCCAGTGGTGCGAGTGCAGCTAATGTGCTCTCGACGTGTCCCTGCCTCTCCCGGCCGCCTGCGCCAGGCAGCAGATGAGGCAGGGCCGGGACCACTCGCCTCCGCTGCGGGAGAGCTCCTGGCGTCTGAGCATGGCTTAAGGCAACGAGGCACTCCGCACTGAACTGCTGAGATGTATTCTCCTGCCAAAAGTATTTGCCTACTGCTCATAAATACTAGTGAGACTCTTTTAATCTCTTTATGAATTTGTGAAATAAACCCTGTAGAAAATGTTTGTTACTTTAAAAAAGAATCAAGTTTTAATATTTGAGAATAGGAAGAATAGTGGTTCAATAAAATTCTGCTAAGAGTAAGCAATATGCTAAGTTATTGGAGCTATGATGAGACACTGCTTTATTTATTTATTTTTAAACCATTGAGGTTTAGAAAACAGTACAAATAAGCTTCAGCCAAACAACTGTGGAAACCAAATAACTGATGTGAAATCTATTAGCAAGTATTGTACTCCTTTAAAAGCAGAAACAGCTTGAACTGTGCAGCTGACAAATTTTCAGCAGGTCAGTTCCCAGCAGCGCAAAGTTACATTTCGCTCAGAAAGGAATAAAAGCTGTTACTTATCCTGTGAGGCTGGGGGTGCGTTTGGGACACAGAGCTCTGGCAGCTCAACTCCGAACGTGGCTGTGGGAGGTGGGAGGGTGCCTACCGTCATCAGGAACAGAAACATCAGCGGTGGGAACAAGTCAAAGCGCTGGTTCAAATGACGCTGAAACTGGGAAGAGCTTGAATACAGGCTTTGACTTTATTGCTGTCCTTTACCTGGGTAAGCAGCATTGGTGGGTTGCTGCTTTCTGATGGTCTGAGACATAATGTTCCCCTCCCTCGCCCTGCTCAGCAGCGACCTCGGGAAGGTGGATCAGAGGGCATACGTTTGAAATCACTTCAGCAGGGTTGCAGAAATATTTTTGTAAGCACAGTGGTCTAGAGATGCAAGAAAAGAATGGTTTGTAAGAAGAGGTAACAGCTTCTAATTAGATCAAGAGGTGGAACTGAAAAAATGGATCTACTTTTGGATACGTCCTTTGGGCTTCCTCAAACAATTGTGGGGGGATTGCGCTCTTCCATTTCTGTGGTTGGCTATTTTATTTCACTTTAGTTTTAGATGTCTGTTCAGGAAGAAGCATTACTTACTTTACGTGCACTTGTCAATTAAGCAAATCACTTTCTTAGACGGAAGCTGTGTTAATATATCCCTCCCATTTGCACATTTTTTTTTTGAAAAAAACCCCCAAATTTTGATTCCATTTTACTTCATGCAGCTTCAGATCAAGTTTGCTTTATTATTACTTGAAGGCTGCAGGAATGTTCCCTGGCATATTACTTCCCATTGTAATTTAATTCTGATGGCACTTTGAATGCTTTATTGTTTTATATGCAGCAAATCATACATCATCATTAAAATTGTCTTTTCTATTAACGTTTATATTTACTAAGAACACTGGAAAGTAACTAAAAATGAAAAGTAACAAGTCTTTCAAAAAGCAGAGAGTTGTAATTGACAGGTTAGACTTAAAAGTGGCATTTTTAATGCAGCTGTGTTCTGTTTCAGTACAAAGACTACTTAGACTAACGCTGCAATCTTTATTTGTGTAATCACTAAATTTCATTAGTGTACTCAGTAGTACTAATATCTGAATTAAACTGTTATATATTTTTGCAGCAAATTATTACAATGGCATGGTTTTGGAAATGTTTCTGATGTCTTTGTAGTGCTTTTACTGCACTGAAATGTAGTGAATAAAAACAACGAGCAAGATACTTGCTAAAACACTTACGGGAGTCCCCATTAATGCAGTATCAGAAAATCAGAGCAGGAGTCTTTTATGTGAATTTGTTTTTTGGGTGGTGATAAGAAACGAGACAGAAGTCTGCAGGGGATATAGCATAGAAGTCATGTGCAAAACATTTTTACATCATAATGCTAATATTTCAATTTTTCTGGAGGAAGTTGTTCTTAGGAATGAAAATCTATTGCCTTCTGGACCAGGAAGATGCTGGCAGTCCCACTGGAAAGACTAACAAAGATACAAGTCATGAGCATTACTAATGATGTTTCATGTTTTGTGAATATCTGTCCATTAGGAGCTTGTTTAAGACCCCCATCTCTTTACACTTGAGCTGTTGAAAAGCCATCAGTATGGGAGAACAATTTCCGTTCTGTGCCCTAATCAGTCCGGATTTGAATCCGTGGTTTAGAAATGAAAGAGTCTGTGTTCTCTTACCAGTTTCCTGCGCTGTTTAGTTATCCTAAAAAGATATTTTCCACTTGAGCAGAACAAAAAATTAAAAGAAGACACAGCAGAATTTGTGAAGAGTAAGATTGAAAGGAAGATCTGAACACAATGAGATAAAGATAAGTGAAAGAATTATTGTGCATTTCTTCCCTGATTGGAAAGAACCAATTTGTCCAGAAAGCCAAAGCAGGAAGTGCATTGACATAGCATTCTCACAGTCTTTTCACAGACTTTATCCTCTAAATAGCATAACAACTGTTCACCAGGTAATATTGTGTACAGAAACTGGGAACAAGCTAAGTGTCAGTCTTCACACTGAGCGTCACCCTCATATTTGCACTTGAGGAACATTAACAGCAAATGGCCTTTAAAAGCAAATGAAACTGTAAGCCTTTTCCTGCAAGCAGGAAAATAGGAGCTAATGGAAATACACAGGTACCATCCATATTATTACAATACACAGATGCAAAAATGCCCATAGTGTCTAGGAGACTTTGAGCAAGAGGATGCATCAGTGAGACGTCTGAGGCAGAGCCCTCTGTAGGAGAGCAACACATCTTGATTATTCTAGGGTCACTATCAGCACAGAGCCGAGGACTTGCAAAAGTGTGTCTGTAGCCTTTAGCTAAGCATAGGACTTTTGGGTCACCCGTCTTTACCTTTTGCGCTAGATGTGGCTTTTTCAAAACTTTTTGTCACGATTCACATCACGCACTCTGAGATTATTTCCATTTTGGCCAGCTCCTGTATATAGAACTGGCCCTAAACCGAGATCTTAAAATAGGGGTGTGCCACAAGGGAATGTAATAAACATCCACCCACTGGAGCTGTTGAACAACAGGCAGCAAGGTGGAGGCATCTTGTAGGATGAGCTTCAGTATTGAAAGCACAACTAAATATGGCAATTGCAAAAGACATGATGTTCCTAATAGTCAAATATCACTCTTATTAATTTATTTGTTGAGCCAATGCATAAAATTGAATGTCAGTTCCTGTGACAACCTGAATGCCTTTTTTGGGAGCCTAAATATCTTGCAAGTTTGTTATTATCCAGATGTGGGAATTTTGTCCATTGTGCCCAAATGTTACTCTTGAAGCACTTTGTTAAAGCAATTTAGAAAAGAGTTAAGTAGAGGAGAAGAAAAAGGAAATATTTTATGATTGTCATATTAATGGTGAGCTTTAATGCATATGTGTGTTAATATTTTATTATGAAGGAGCTGTAGAAAAACCCTGGAGTAAATCAAAAGGATTAATTTGTTTTCTTCTCTCCTTAGCCATAGAAAGAAAATGTTAGGATTGCAAAGCAAGGCAACTTCTTCAGCATAGGCCATCCGCAATACTGTGGCTGTACAGCGAGTACACCTTTATGACAAGAAATTAACAGCAGCTAATAGATGGAAGTGTATTTTGCATTTTGGATTCATAAAATAAACCATTTTGCATCAGAATTTCTCAAAAGTAATCTTTTTCCAGGTAACAACGTAACTATTTGAACTGCGAGAACAGAATTCATTGCAGTGGCAGTAGCATAGAAATGCTTTGTGTTGCAAATCCTGCTAGCAAAACCTCAGGAGGTCTTTTTTCAGCTAATGCTGGCAGGCAGGTCGACTGCTGGTATGGGGACACCTGTGGATTGGGATGGGGTGGTATTGACAATGTTCAGGTATGGGTAGTGTTGGTTAATCCTCCTGTTACCGCAGTGTAGGTAACTCCAGCTGACTCTCGTTTTTTTCTGTGCAGCGGGGCGCTTACCCAGGGAAGCAGCGGTACGGCTGCACAGCAGCTGAGGCCGTAAGAGGGCTTGTCAGTACAGACAATTGAACGAACGTCCAATAATGAGACTGCTCTCACATGAAACCTCTACCCCCTTGATTTGCTGCTGATTTGGAAAACCGCTTTGTGTCAACATAGGCAAACAGGAGAGATGGCAGATAGCCTGTGTCCATTTGAAACTGTTGGCAGAGACCTGAAAGCATTTTAATGTGGATTTTTAACCTCTCCCTTTCCTGTCAAACAGTACTGTCAGCCATGTGGACTTCAAGATACGTGTTGAGTCTGGCAGGCTTGTTCACTGTGTCTGCGTGCATGTGGTTTGGTACCTGATACAGCTTCTATGATTTCTTTAGCAACAGGCAGCTGAATTGCCTCAGTTCAGAGCTTCAGGAATGAATTGCAAACTGTTGCTCCCTGCAACTTTAAAATAAAAACCCAAACGAAACAAGATTTTTTCTAAGCCATGGACAACCAGGAGGAAACTTGTGGCTTGCCAGATTTCTCACACACCTGTCCCTTCAAAGTCAGCCTGTCAGATGATTGCAGAGAAAGGCTATGCTACTGTTCGTTTTGTTAAACATTAATGCCACTTTCCTCCCTTTAAGCACACAAAGGGACAGAGGTTTGACAAACGCACTTAGACCGTGTGTCATTTGTTGCTTGACAAGTGAAGCGGGCAGCATTCAGGAAGCACGGAGGCTACAGCAGAGCACGAGGGACTGAGAGCAGAATTCCTTCATCTCCATTCTACCTCTTCCCCAGAGGGAAGAACTTCTGAGTAAGTCTGGGATCGGTAGGCTGAAGCGATCGCAGTGATGGGTAGTTGTCTGTTTGTCAGAGGCATGAGAGGAGGAAACTAAGTAAAGCAGAAGTGAAGAGCATGAAGTGCCATAGCACTGAACTCTTTAATGCCCTTTCCTAGAACCAGTTTTGCAGTAGATGGGCTTTCTACTCATAGGCAGGAACTCAACACCAGCCTTCTACTTACTAAAGATAGTGATAGGAGTAGCTTTAATTTCCAGAGTTTGCAGCTCTAGTATAGGACAAGGGACTTTGTGGGACTGAAACTTGTTTTTACAGCCCCACTTTTCCCCTCCTCCCCCTACCTCTCTTGCTCTCAGACAGAACCTAATTTCTCTGCCTGGCTAAATGCATGTTTCTTGTCTAGTCTGATGAGATTCCATTTTTTCCTCTTCAATTCTTGAAGGTGATTTTTTTAAGTTACGCAGCAGTATTCATACCCATGCATTCTGCCACTGCTGTCTTTCCCTGCCAGATATGCCCCTGAACAACATCCTTTTTTCTGGGATACTCGGGGTGCATACTTTGGACATACAAAGCTAAATTTGGTTTTATTGTACAGAAAATGTTAGTCCATTAGGGAGAGGCCATACTTATTTATACCTAGGCTGAATACGGCTTACAATGACTGTGCTTTTCTAAATGCCGGCCAACTACTGAGATGGAAACCTGGCATTAAATGCAGTGCTGCTGGCACACTTTTGTGTGTTGTGTTGGTTTTGATGCCTGGTTTCAGGTTTGTGTGTGTGTGTGGTTTTTTTTTAATGTGTTTTCTAAGAAACTTACTTTCTGGGGTATGAGACAGCATGAGTTTTTTTTTCTACTGAATAAATAGCAGAAGTCTTATGGGTTTGTGCTTTTCAAGAAAAAATCAGTATTGTAGGCCAAACTCTGCAGGGCTCTGAGGGATGTAACTTAGGGTCAGAATCTGGACTTCAATTTGTTACTTCAAATATTCATTAGTTGAGAGCCCATGGGTTACTGCAAGGAGTTTGTTGTTAGTTTTTGTAGTCTTCAGAGAGCAAATATTTTCACAGCTGATGAGCTTATAAATGTTGCTAGTTGCTTTTTCTTACTGCCTTATACACAGATGTTGGTATTGCCTCATTTGCTCCATAACATTTTCATTTCATTTACTGTGCAGCATTCCTGCTGCGTGTCAGTGGTAGCAAAACGTTTTCATCCTCAGGGTTATAACACATGCAAATTCTCTCGTAAGATGTGAAAAGTAAAAATGTATTGGCCAGCTCCTTATAAAACCTCGTAGGCCAACAGAACAGTGTAAAACTAAATCCACAGTTTTATAAGAAGCCAAGGTCTTGTGAGAATGAAATTTTTATAAAGGATACATAAATCCCCTAGATACTATCATGATTCCAAATTTAGGCTTGAGATCCCACAGTTCTTGTAGGTGTGGTGATGAAATGTGGTCTGGGAGACTCATTTCAGCTGGGTGAGTAATGTACACGTTTATGTTACCCTTGATCACGGTGAAGAAAGTGATGGGGAGTGTCTCTCCCTGACCTAACTCTGCTCCTGTTGACAGTTATGGTCAGTAAAAAGCAGAAAGAAGCCAATGTTTGAATCGTTTGGAAAGTTTCCTTTAGATCATGTTTTTTCAATATTGGTGTGCACAGTGCACGAGTACTGGCTGATAGCTCTTTTGTTAATATTCAGTGAAACTGAATTAGGGCCAGATGTAGTCTTTGGTCAAGTTAAATTTGGCCTTGTCTGGACTCTTAGGTAAATAAGTATAATAGCAACAAGCATTGCAAGTCATAGCTTGTTTGGGGGTTTTTTTGCCTTTTTTTTTGCTTCTTTTTTTGCGCCTTTTTTTCCCCCCTTTTTTTTCTTTTGCCTTTTTTTTTTTAATTTTTGCTTTTTTATTTTCTTTTCCAGTTTATGTGTGTCTGCCAACAGACTGGGGAATAAATAGATCAAAGATTTTTCTCAAAACTGTGTTCAATTAAAAAAAACCCCAACAACTCTTGGCTGGCAAAGTCTTTCATATGACACTCAGTTGTGGGTATGCCCAACATGTTTCCTTATTTTCCTGGCTTGTTTAGCTAAAAAAAAGTAGAATAAAGCAGTCAGATATAGTAACCTAATTTAATTTTCAGTGCAAATGTTATTTAGACTGAAACTTTGTTTTTTATAAGTGTCCATTTGCGCCAGGCCAATGTCTTATATCTTCCTATAACAACAAGTTTTGCATCAGTTTGCATCTTTAGCAACTTCTCTGTAGTAAATCTTGATTTGTGCTAACATAAACTAGAAGAAAATCAAACCCTGATTCATAGATATTTAAAGAAAGTGAATGAAAAATGGTCATCAGCGCAACTGAAAGGAAATTCCCTCTTAAATTCACGCGAAGTATTCCACTTCTTAATCTGTACAAATCTATGCATACTGTAATGTGTACCAAGGGTCATGTCTGTCATAGCTGGAATTTATTTTGCATTCCATAAGGTCAGAGCCACTAAAGAAAATAAGGATGATAAGAGAGGCCAGGGTTGTAAACCTTCAAACCTTTCCTCCTTCGGAGGCAGGATGCAGCCTCCAAAGACAAGACACGTCATATACTCAATTGACACATATGGAGTAGACTCTTAATGTGTACTTTATGTTATTTCACCTGTGGTTACATTCCTTTGCTCCTCTCACCATAGCATCCGTAAAACATAGAGTGTATCTGTGAATGTCAGGCAGTGCAGCTGTGGCCTGTTGTATAGGATTGGATGGGTTGTATATGACATGAGGGATGTCAGCTCACAATTTGCAGGTCAGTATAAGTCATGGCAGGCAGTGGCACCTTCTGAAATGCTGTTTGTACCCTCGATCTGTCCTGATACTAAAACTGTGCTTCAAGTCTGTACTAGCTGTTTCTTCTGAACCTGCGAAGTATTACATATCACTTGAGCACATATTTCTGGTATTTGAGAAAGCAGCAAGTGTCCATGTGTTTCCTTCCCTCTCCCTTGCTTCGGCACGTCCACGAGTCATATTTCACTTATCAACTGGTTCTTCTCTTTTCTGCTTTTTCAGGTGGTGAAAAAATCCTGCATCTAATTTTGTTCTTGTAGTTGTTCACATAAAAGTCATGTGTTGTGAGAGATATTACTAGTGCTCCCCTCTACAAAGTCTGTTATGAATGTCAGACTTGTTCTTAAAAAAAAAAAAAGAAAAAAGAAAAAAGAAAAAAAGTATAACTTTTGTTAGGAAAGCTCTTTTGGCCATCTTCAAGGGTTACAATGAATGTCAACATAGGCGTGAGACAGACAACTGTCGGGGTGCAATCGCATAACTAAGTGACTGGGAAGTTCACAGAGGAAGGTAATACCCTTTACTATGTTGGAAAAATAGTCCAAGTTTTAGGCACAGAATTGGAGACCTAGGCGGGTGGAAATCCACTCTTCTAAGAGACACAGGAGGGAGGGTAAAACTTACAAAATGAAGCTAACGGTGAAGAACAAGGGCACTTTTCTCCAGTCTTACAATTGTAAGAATAACACAGTAACAAACAAAAAGCTGTCGGCCTGCTTCATCTGTATTACAGCAACGTGTACAAAAAGTGCCCTTCAGAGGACAAATAAGCTTTCTTAGCATCATGTAACCTGGAGCGTGCTGGTTGTATGCCATTATTGTATGCCAGGGGAGGTTTAGATTGGATATTCGGAAAAATTTCGTCACCAAAAGGGTTGTCAGGCACAGGAACAGGCTGCCCAGGGAAGTGGTTGAGGCACCATCCCTGGAGGGATTTAAAAGACATGTAGATGTGACGCTTAGGGACATGGTTTAGTGGTGGACTTGGTAGTGATAGGTTAACGGTTGGACTTGATGATCTTGGAGGTCTCTTCCAACCAAAACGATTCTATGATTCTATTTCAGCGTTTTGCTTACAGAGGAGAAGTTTACACAAAGTTGAACTCAGTTGCTGCAGTTGTCTTGATGATAGGATGGCACCCAGCTACTGGTCAGAGATGAGACCCCTCAGAGGCCTGAGCACTTTTTAGATACAGTTTAAAATCAGAATTACTCCTGCTTTTCTCCTGCCTCAGATAGTCCATATTATTTGTGAACTACCTTCACAATCCATGAGCTTCAAGTGCATGGCAGCCAGAGAGAGTTGGGTCGGATGGGCTGTATTCAGACAGGGCTAATGTTGATGTTGTTCTGGATTCACAGAGATAATGTAGGAGCTTCTGTTCTGCTGGAATTTTAAAATTTATTTTAATTTTATTTTTTTAATTGTATTTTATTTTTATTTTAATGTTTATTTGATTTTATTTCCTATGCAGTGCAGTAACTCCAGAAGCAGTACAGACATTTTCGGATCTTTTCAAGCATTTTGGTGTTATCCTGTTGTGATATACTGTATTTTCTCCAGATGTCTCAGGCCTCAAACTTGCTGGATTGTGATATTAGTAGTTGAAATGATGACAGAAATTAAGCATGCCTGTTTCATAGCAGACAGATGGATAATGGCTTTCAGTTTTATAACCTACTCTTCTAGGCTGCTTTCTCACTGTGTTAAATAAACTAGTTCACAAAACCAGAAAACTGGAAAAAGCAAATCTCTACAGAAAGACCACACTGGACATTGGCAGCACGCTGGGGACCAGAGCTAAGCTGGTGGGTCTGGAAGAAAAATGTGGATATTGGTAGGAGAGGCAAAGAATACATTTTTGTATTTATTCTGAAAGTAACTTCTCTGAGTGGATATTGAGAATGGCTGTTAAAGATGGGATGGAGTCCTGAATTCCCATTCTTTTTTCTGTCCCTATTAGATATTTATTCTTAGGGCTATTTGATGAGGTTTTGCGTGACCTAGAAGTTGATTTATATGTAAAGCAGGGAAAGCAAGCTTGGCTGTATTTTGGATTAGTGTGCAGCCGGGACTCGTGATTCTTTGGCTTCCAGTTCAGTTCTTTTCCCTTTGGGTATAGAGTATTTCAGTAAAGTATACAGTGACCTCGTCAGGTTTCCTGACTTGTCAGAGCAGAAAAGGGATGAACCTATTTTACAACAGCTTTTCCAAAACAGAATTCCAGACTTGGAGGTTGCCAAACCCAGAATGGCCTCAGATATGTTAAAAACTAAGCATCACAATTTATAAAAATCATTTTTAACCCTTTCCAAATTGTGTACATGTAAGTGTGGAAGACTTACAAAGCTCTGGCAGAATTGTTTCCAAAGAGTTTATTGCTTTGAGATTCCAGGGCAGATAGATAAACATGCTGAAAAATCACCTGTGCTTTGAAAAAGCAAAGCTGAGAGCTTCCATGTGCATTGGGATTTTGAACGGTCATGTTTAGACATGCTGCTAAAGAACAAGTTTCAAGGACTGGCAGTTCTTAAATAGACAAATAAGAGCTTGTGCATTCTGCCTGATTTAAGAAATTTGCTGTGTTGTCGCACTCTCTCCAACAAAACTCCCAAGATCTTAAGGAAGCAGGTGAGACTTAAACATGCTGAACCATTTCCAGAACGTAATAAAAATAAGTAACAGTGGAGATATACCAGTGGAAATATCCATTGCATAAATTATTACTCAGAACATGTTATGGGAAAAGAGTAACTGTGAGGGAGGCTTCCATTTTTCAACTTCGAATCATACTGTTTTTTGAGGAGAAAATGAGAGATGGTCCTGTGAAACCAGTGCACTGTACTTCAGTGGCAAAGAAAGAATGGCTCTTTCTGATATTTCAGTTCTTGCTTTTGATATTTTTTCGGTGTGCAGTCAGCTTCTTATCACTCTGACGGAAGGTACAATGCAGGCTAGTCAATCTTCTGTGCTTTAGGTAGTCATTTGTACCTGAACAGGGGATGAAAAAGGCTTAAACATGGCATTGTTTAAAAACCATCCTGCACTTGCCTGGTAACACAGCAGAAGACTGCCATAAGTCTAGAGCGGCAGGGAATCTAGCCCTCTCAGTCTAGATAATTTCACAATTTCCTGTTATCTTCTTCATCCTTAGAAATTTCTTGGCACAGGTATGTACCTAGTGCGCATTGATTGATCACAATTTATTTTACAGTAATTTGTCATTATCAGATTTTCTTACTGTCTTTGCTTTACAGATCCAGTCTAAAATTCAAGTATTTAGGATCCAACTCATCAGCTTTGATTTATTTGCTCTTTTTTGTACAGTTGTAGAGCATAGTTGCCACTTCACGTAATTTACTTTGGCGGAATGACTCCTGAATTTCACTGGTGTAAATCAGATGTTTTGCTTCTAAACCATAAAAACACAGTTCAACTGCAGTCAGCTGAGTTTCTGTCTACTTCTCTTCATGAACTGACTGCAAGGACCCAGAGCTCTGGAGGAGTTCTATACGCAGGAGTTCACCACAGCACTCTCATGATTGCGTCCCACGATTGTTATCATTAACTCAGTACTTCTTGGGAGCACAGAAACTAGAGCTTTTAAAAACAGCACACAGAGCTTGATCTTTTTTATGTTTCACAGTCCTAGTGGCCTGTCATTTTGTAACTAGATCTGATATGGTCTCAATTTTTATTTAAATGGAAAGTATCAAAATTCCTTGGGGGGGAAATTCAGAAGTACAAACAGAAAAATAATTGGTGTTTCTATTTTTGTTCTATCTTTAAACGTTTTGCGATATTCATCCACTTTGATTTTATTGCCTCATTCTCTCTAAATGCTGGGACTTTTCCATCACTAGCACATGTTCATGAAAGTGAGCCTATTTCAAACAGTCTTATAATGCAGATTCACTTTTGAGTTTGGAAAGTATTTTCTGTCTTGTTTTTGTCACAATCCCAAAGTCAACAATAAAGGGAGGAGGTTATCTGGAATGCACATTTTTGGGGATTTTGAGCCATACTCCTGGTAAGAGCTCAAAAATCATAAAGGGTCTGGTAGAAGAGGGATTGTTCTGTTGCCACTTACATCACTTTCCTTTCCAAGCAAGAGGCAAGATACGACAAGTTGTACTACTTGCTTCATTACCAAGTTGAATCAGCTCAAAAACCACCTTACTACTGTGTGCCCAGCACTGAGTGCAAAAAGTTCACCTCCTTTACTCACCATAAGCTCTTATTTAGATTTAAAATAATTAAATATTATCTGTAGTTATCTACTTGAGTTATGTAGAAAATTGCAATACTGTATGCTATGCCACAGTGCAGAATATGTTGTAATAGAAAGGTTTGCTGCCAAACAAAATTGGATTTAAATTCAGTATGCAGGAGGTCCCTTTTGTCTGGTCTTAATGTTCCCATAATCCCTACTTACAAGGAGTAACAATAACATTGATTTTAAAGTCCTTTTCTACTCCTGGTACATTTAATACAATGAAAGATTCCATTCATCTTTGATGATACAAGGCAGTTGTCCAAGCCTAGATGCTCATTTATATTTGCAAAGAAAACTCAATGTATCATCAATACATGAGATCCTCTTGGGCCATCTCAGCTAAGCAACAAAGCCATTTCACAACACCTATTTTGGTGATGGTTGTACGTTGGACCCCCATGCTTAACCACCTAGTAACCCAGTTAGACCAGTCTGACTACCTGCATCTGTCCCCTGGGCGTTCGCTGTTGCTGCCTTACAGTAATGCCTTGCCAAGTGCTTTGCAGCAATCGCTGCTGCTGCCTTTCTGTCCCCACTGGCGAGGACGTAGCTAGGGGTGAAGAAGTGAAAGGAAATGGCAGTGTCACAAGCAAATGATGCTGAATCTTTGCTCCTCTGTCCAATGGTTTGTTTCATAACTCATCTCAAAATGCAACCAAACCACTAACTGGTAGTGTTTGATAGCTAAAAGTGGACGTCTCATAGCTCTTTGGAGCAAAGTGTAGAGGAAATTATTCCTAGTTCTTGTACAGAGAGAGGAAGAGGGAATTTTTTTGGGAAGTGTCCCTCAACATTGCTTCAATCAAAGTTGTTAAGGATAAGTAATCTTATTTGGATTACTCTGCTTTTTTTGCACCTGAAGAGGCACAACTGGAAGATTGCTGTACTGCAGTAGTGTGTTCAGTTCTTGTTTGTGCAAAAGTATTGATTTGTACCAGGAGCTTTCACACGTGTGTGTCTGACAGAGGCAGAAGAGTGCTTTTCTGTTTGTTTGCTGGGTGATTTCCTGGCAGCAGTGCCCTTAGGGTGGTGTGAGGCTGTACTAGTTACAAGGAGCTGTTGGTCCTGAACCTTTCAAAAGTCCAGGTCACAGAAGTAATGACACAGAAACACTGGTTCTAATCTGAGCTTCTGTTGATCTCCACACATTTTTCTCTTCTCTGTCTACTATGTCAAATCAAGCGGGAGTTCAATGGAAATGAATACCATAGCAAGGCGTTACATCTGTTCTCAGTAGCGGTGCATTAAAATGTGCACGGTGCACTTGGTTCCAGTTAACAGGTGAGCAAGGTGTGCTTCCCTCTCAGTTTGCCTTGCTCTGGGAAGGATGGATCCCAGTATTCGGACTCACACTGACTGGCACCAAGTAGGAGCTGCTTCTAACTCAAGGGACCTTTCTGTGCTGCTGAACCACTCTCTTACAGTTTGACCCTACAAGGCTCTGCTTTCAGGTGGACGTTGTCCTGCCTCTTGCTCAGTTCAAAAAATGTGTATCCTCATTTTTGTTTCTGTGTCCTGAGTTATGGGTAGAAGTCAGGTCTGAACCCATAATGCAATCCATTTTCACTTGCTTTTCAACTATACTGGTTGAAGATCTGGACATAGATAAGCTCATCCAGGCACACGATAAAAACCCCAGGATTTAGGGGGTTTTCAACATTCAGTTATAAAGATAACTTCAGTTTTTCATCCTGAAGTCTGAACCAAATCCATTTTGTTTCTTCAGTAGCCAAAAAGACTAACAAGATGCCAGAAAGGTGTGGGCTTTACCATTCTTTCCAATGGAATGTTAACAATGGATATCTGAATTAGTGCTTCAAATGACCGTTTTTGTGCAATCTTTTGCTTGAGAGAGGTTCTTTATTTAAAGAAATGAAGCTCATCATTAATCATAAAATATTATTAATTTGTAGTGTCATATGAAATAATTTGAAAGTTGGTAGCTGAGCATTTCCTAGCATTCTCGTACAAATTTCCAGAGAATTTTGTAGTTACGTCCTCAATTACCTGAAATCCGGGCGACTTTAATGTCCATATTAAAAATTAGTTTTGCTGCTCTTGCAAGGAGAAATTTCTGTTGCTTTTGTTTCAGATCTCTTTAAATATTGGCTAGAGCAACAAGAAATCTCTAGTCTTGTGTGGCACGCCAAATCTGCTCAATACACAAACTAACATGTTTACGGTCACAGCTGATTCTGATGTTACTATCATTACTCTGAAACAGGTTAGGTTGTCCTGATGAAATGGCACAATACCCTGAAAAAAATCAGGGATAAGCAGAAAACCTAAATAAAATACTAATAAACCAATATTTTTCTAGCAAAAGTGGGGAGAAAGTCCTGAGGAATAAAAACAGTGCTGTGTAACTTTGTGTGAGCTCACCAAACATCAGTGTTACTGTGAAATGATGGGATCTCATCAAGAGGAGCCTGGAAAGACCCAGTACCTTTTTGTCAACACCTTTCTTGCTCTTTTTTTCCAGTAAATGGGCTCCCGAGTATGAGCATGTTGAAGTGGGAAATTCCCTGGATCAGAGAGCCAAAAACTTGTTACTCTATGTTGGTTTATGCAGGGCAGACGGGATTTGCACAACTGAAAGATCACTGAGCAGCTTCTGCCAACTTGTCTTTCCTCAGCACAGGATGATCTGTGGAGTCACTCCTGGTGCTTCGGGAGGGCTAACGCAGTGCTGTGGAGTCTGAGGTGCTTAGCTGAGAGGTCAGAGCAGGGCAGTGGGAGTTAGGAGTCTTGTAGCTCTTTCAAGGCAAGTCACTTAACCACCCTCCAGTCACCTTTAATACCTGGTCTGAAATGCAACTTAATATTGTTATTAGTGTTTATAAAAAGTGCGTGGATCATTGATGCGAACTCCTCAATAAATGCACATTCTTATTATCCACCTTACTCTGACTTCCAAAAGACATATAAAGGCAGCTCTTTGGCCACTGTTCTGGCTGCCTCCTGTTGTTGAAAGCTATCTCATGAAGCTGTGGGAGTTGTCTGCACTCTGTCTGACATTCATTTCTCCTCTTTTCTGGAGTTAATGTTTGGCAATGGAAGCAGGCAGGAGCAGTGCACCTGCTCAACTGGATCAAAAGGCCAGGCTCACTGCTTTTGGTACTGATTTTGTATCGCCCACTTTCAGCGTCGTCTCCAAGAATGAAATTCTCCCTCTTCTACACACAGCCAAGCGTTAGCACCCACGTTTTGCAGGTAGGAAAAGACTGGTGTCTTGTCCAAAATCAGAGACTTTCTGACTTTTGGGTCAGATACAGATTGAGGGCTCAGGCATTTATGGCACGAAGAACCAGCCCTTCTCTATCAGCATAGATTTTTAGTACCAGTCAGCCTTGCTAGAGGCCACACAAAGAGGGCAGGAATTCAGTTTTTTCATCTTTTGCTTTGCGATGAGTGGAGTGCAAATTATCTCAAACCAATGTGACAAGTGATTCTGTTCTCTTAATGCAGATGAGATACAGCTCCACTGTTATCCATGGGTGTTCATTGGAACTGGTGAAAGGAGGTGCCTGTTGATACTAGCCTTTGTTAGAGAAAACAATATGAATACATACATTGGTCCATGGAAACCATATCTTTATTTGAGAGTGAGCCTGGAGATTTACAGTTTTTGTAAATTAAAGATTTTTCCTATGTTTGGGTGAGAAAAAGACAAACTGGAGAGAAGAGACTGAATCAGAATTTAAAGCTCAATTTTATCTAGACTTCAAAATCCTACAGAGTGTCACTGATGTCCCCCTCATGGCAGGGGGGTTAGACTAGATGATCTTTAAAGGTCCCTTCCAACCCAACCCATTCTATGATTCTATGATATTATCAGTTTTCTACTACGGGTAATTTTGCTGATTTCTCCGGGAACAACTCACAGCAGCAAAGCTAAGCATGGTCTTAGAGGGCTGGAAACCACCTCTCAGGTTCTGTCTGCTCCCCTCACTGTGCAGCAACAAGTCCCACCAGAAAGGTAGTTTCAGGGTCTGTGACCTGTTTACAAACAAAGAAGGTACTGTTCACTTGAACTTGTTAAGAAATATGAATTTGATTCCATAATTTTTATTCATACTGTTTATACATAATATTTTAAAGGCGTATGTAATGATATGCTTTGTAAGGTGCTGCATGTATCATTGTGTATGTAGAAAACTTCAATAAAAATGTTTTGCTTTACAGTCTTTGTATGGAAAATTGCAAGTTATTTACTTTTTTGTCTCTGTCCAATAATACTAGTTTTAAAGTCTGTAGAACTATTGTGTCTTCAAGAGAATATTCTTCTAATGGAAGTAGGTTTCTCCGGTAAAGACCGTTTTATTATCCACTGATCAGCTTTTGGACTTCCCCCCACCCCGTTCTGTTACTTGCCACTGTCCGTTAGAGAACGCGTGCCTAAAGCCATACAGACAAAACTTTGCTTCTCTTTCTTGTTGAATTAGTCCCATAGCTTCTATCTGAATTACTTAAGTTTACAGTATAATGCAATGTAAACCAGAATCTTTTTCTTAACTGTGGTATCCCAAGTACTTAACAGCATACACCTCCAGAGGGCCTGTTGCTCTGCAGCCCCAATCTTGCACAGTGGAAGCGAGAGACACACTTGTAACTGAATTCAGAGGTTTCAAGATCGCGCCATAAGCGCAGTTACCTTACCAGGAACCTAGGATTTAACAGAATGGCTCATTTCTCTAAGAAGAAATGTTGTGCAACTTCTGCAAGTTATGCAAATCATGCTTTTCCCCTTTTCCTCCTCTCCTGATGAGTCAACAAACCTTTTCCTGACAGTGAAAACAACTGAAAAGCTATTTCTTGGAATGTAAGGAGATGAGGAACTATGCCTACGGTATTTTCTATAAAGTGAATCAAAGGCAGAGAGAGGATTGTCAGCATGTCCTTCACCTCTGCTGTCCCATTACTGACTTTACCACAGTCATTTTGTATTTTATTCTTGCTATTGTTGATACAGATTATCATTTAGAATCTAATAAATAAGTTTTAACCTGCTAAAGCATTCCTCATGGCCTCTTTGCAGGGTCTGTCCCTATCCCCTATCTGAATCCTGACAGCGGGTTTAGCCAACGTGTGGCTTCAAAGGCTGCAGTGGAGGCGATAGTGTTTATGTGTAAAATACACTTCCACCACGTGATACCTGTTTCACTGAGAGAAATGTCAGTGCAGCTCTGGAGCAGGCCTGCATGACAGGCAGGAATTAGGAGAACACGATCTCAAGTCTAAGCTACAGAAGTGTTAAGAATAATGTAAAATTTATGACTTTGTGGTATTAAACTGAAGAGATCGAGACAGGACAGACAGGAATAATGAAGAATCAGGGCACTCCACCAAGTCTGAGGAGGCTGATTTAGGCACATCTTCAAGCACTGTAAAGGTATGTAGGCCAAGGTAATTCTAGGTAATTCACTACAAACTCTATGCTGCAACAACCAGCCAAAACCACTCATCACCTGTCACCTGCTTTTGATCTTCTGAGATCTCTTAAGACACCTATCTGAAGCTGTATAGAATAGCAGGAAATTTAAGTCCTAGGATGAGAAGAGTGTATTCTGACATGCATCCCTTCTGTGCTGAAATGAGGAAGCTTTAAGTAGTTGTTGGTGGAGTATTTGCCATTGTCTTTGGCATGAGACCTGTCTTTTCCTGTGGGCACATTTATTTTTCAAAACGATGAAGAAACAGAAGTCACCAAGCAGTGCAACTTGGGTGCCAAGAAGGCTTGATTATCACAGGACTTTAAAAAAGACATAAGTTCCCTTTTGTGATAATTTGATCATTGTCGTTTTCTGACCAGAACTTTCCTCTTTTGTGATACTTCCAAGCTTTGCTTGCAAAGTATCCACTGTAGGAAACCGGCATGAAATCTAATAATTTGATTTGGGGATGTGTTTGAAGGAGAAGACAGTATCTCCTGTGTCAAAGTAAATTTTTCAGAAATTGCTCCAGTGCTCTGGACTTTTGGATTAACGCACAGAACTTGGCACCTGTGCCTGTAGGTATTGGCTGGCTGTTGGGGAGAAAACCATACAGCAGCAGGGATCTTCTGAATCTTTTCTCCCTTTGCTATAGTGGAGATGTTTGCTCCCACGATTTCTTTTGGTCAAATAGTTCTTTCGTTTGGATTTTGTATGTACAGGACACTTTATAAAAACACTTGTTGTCCACAGTCTTCACAGAAGAGAAACTTAACTGCATATTCCTCTTTCCATACTGTTTGGAACAGAAAGGTTGCTGAGGCGAAACGTTAAAGGAGTCATGATTATTTCTGCTATGGCTTGTTTGTATGTTTTGTGGCAGAGCAGTAAACCCCCTTTTTTCACACGGTTTTGGCTTAATTTTCGTATTGCTGTCTCATTGGTGATGAGCCAGCTGATTAATGTGTTGTTTAATTTCCTTTTGTCTTTTTGTTCTTTAAAGTCTTTGCAACAATGTACAAAACCCCAGTAACAATGGCTGATTTTGCAAACCATGACAAAAATTTGTTCGGAGGATTTTTTCCAGGGTGACACTGAGAACTTTCTGTGTGGTTTATATTCTTCAACACATATTGTGGGCAGATTAATATGGGTTTTTTCAGTCTGTAATATTCTTTCGATAAGAAATTACTTCTGTTCTGTTTGATAAGGAGAATTTAATCTATTGGCCACAACATCAGACCAAAGACAAAACAGGTCTTCCTTTTGCTGTTTTATTTAGTTTACTGTGTACATTGGGGATTTGAAATGCTGTGGCTAAAATACTGCAGCGGCTGAGCACGGAGCTACTTTGCTTCAGATGTTATGAATTAAAAACTGACATCTTTTTAAATGGGCTTGCTCACTGCAACCAGTGAGTAAACTGTGCTCCTTCTTGGTCAGTCTTTCTCATTTTTGTTGCAGTGGGAATCTTCTCCCTGACAGTTCCCTTTTCCTGCAGAGGGAATCCTTAATCTGGGAGGCCAGGGAGCTATTCTGCTGGAGGTGGTAGAGGCAATGGTTTGCTATGAGAATCTCAGCTGTCTTTAAACTCGGGAAACTTCGAAAAGCTGGGGGTCAAACAGAGGTGAGAAAAAAATGGCTTTGGACGTACTGAATGCTCTGCTCCTCAGATCATCACTGACATCATTTAATTGCTACCACCCCTCCCGCCCCCAACTCTGTGGTTGGATGGTGTTTGGTGTCTTCGTGATGCTTTGGGGTAGTTTTGTGGTGTGCAGACATCCTTTGCTCTACCTGCAGCCATAAGAAATTTGGCAAATAACTCTAGTTTCCCCAAGGACTTGATTTTTTATTTCTTTCTGCTTCTAGGTGTCAGTCAGTCTCTCCACCGCCTCTTTTGTCCCCGCGAAGAAGCCCAGCCTACCCCCTGAGCGACAGCGAGGACTCCTGCCGCTCTACTCGGCTCACCAAAGTCTCTAACTCCAGGCTGCGCCCCAAGGACTGGAGCAGCCGCACGGCTACGCTGCGAAGCACCTCCACGAGCCCATCAGACACCGACTCCCCAAGCCACCCTCTCAAAGCCATCAGTGTGGGAGCTTTGGATAAAAGGCTGTCCGTGTTCAAGGCCGAGGACCAAAAGGAGAGTCCAAACGAGGCTCAAGATGGGGACGCAATAGGGAGCCATCTGCTCGCCCGGAGCACTCTATCCTTGGGCACTGCCACCAACTTGAGGAACCTCTCCCTCAGCCGGGCGAGCGTCCGCTCCCAGGCGCTGGACATCAGGCAGAAGATCACAGAATGGGAATGCCGCCGGGAGCCGTCCCCCAGGATGAGCACGTGTGTGGACAAGAGGGATGCTGGGGAGAGGTCGGGCAGTGAGAGCTGCCCCAGCGTGCTGACCTCTCCCTGCAGCGAGAAGACGTTCGATTTCAAAGGGCTCAGAAGAATGAGCCGAACATTTTCTGAGTGCTCTTACCCAGAAACGGAGGAGGAGGAACTACTGGACAGGGATTCTTGCCATCGGTTCGAAAAGAGACCAGGCAGGAGCGAGCCTCCTCCTGCTGCTTTCCTCAAGGGCCACGTGAGGAAAGAGTCCTCTGCCGTGCTCAACAGAATACAGAAGATCGAGCAGGCACTGAAAGAGCAGCCCGGCAGAGGCCTACCCCAGTTACCAAGTAGCTGTTACAGTGTTGACAAAGGGAGGAAAAAGTCTGTGACTCTGAGTACTGTGGAGGGACTGAGTGAAACCCTAAGTGATAGCAAAGGAGGCAGTGTTATTTTGGGGAGTGAACCAGAAACACCTACTGAGGCTGAGAAAAGCAGTAAGACAAAACAGGGGGTTACTGCAAACTCAGCTGGCCCTAAACTGCTCCTCGAAAGCCCGGCTAACACTGCGGTGAATCCTGTCCCCAAGCCTAAACGCACCTTTGAATATGAAGCAGACAAGAACCACAAAAGTAAACCAAGCAATGGCCTACCTCCATCTCCTACACCTGCTGCTCCTCCTCCCCTCCCGTCCACCCCTGCACCCCCCGTGACCAGAAGGCCGAAGAAAGAGTCGCGCTTTCACAGAAAATCCCAGAATAGGTAAAATTCAAGGAAATATCTTGTGCTCGATCTTCAAATAAATAAGTGTGCTGTATTTTTTTAGTAACAATATTTTAAATTCTCCCTCTAATGCAATGCTTTTAACCTGAGAAATGCTAGGAATTGCGTGCAAGACAAGTATTGTTTCCACTGGACTGCACTGATGGGATGCGCTGGTACAATACCTTTACATGGCTACAGTTTTGGAATTCTCCAACCTGCATTCCTCAATCCCTGGAAAAGGCTCTAGGTCATGTGTACTAAAGGTTATCTCGCTTGTTCTGGCACAAATGCCCTTACTTGAGATTTTTAATGGAGCATAATTTCATTATCCTCTTGTAGCGAGACCATAGCTGACCTGTCATAGTCCTGTCTGCCTGTTCACTGCAAAACATACCTGCAGAGGCTTTGTGTTTCCAAAGCTTGTTACCACAGCAGTTGTGTCAGTTTTATGCAATGTTGGTGATTTTATTTAATACAGTGCTTAGAAATGTTGTCCTAAGTTACTATCCATAGCTGTAGAGGATTAACGCTGAGAAAACTATGTTTTAGCACAGAAAGGCCTTTATATCCTTCCTGAGTTAATGATGAGCAGAATATATGGCTACGTTTCCCCAGCAGTCTGTGGAGCTTGGCGTGTTTTAACTACATGATTCCCCTTGACTTTTTGGAAAGGGTAAAACTCATCCTGCTCACCGCTTAGAAACTTGTCGTCATAGTTGTTGACAAGCATTCAAAGTATGGCATTTTTAACAAGTTCACCTATCTGTTCACGTGTAAGATACACACACACTCTTGGTATTTAGTGATAAGCTTTGCAAGTAACTGCTAACCAGCACCTCAAATGCACACTATCAATTCAGTATCTGGTGCTTGATATTGGCTCAATTAATTAAAAGTTTATGTCAGCACAACCTGACCTGAAGTACACTGAGGCAGGAAAAGGAGAAGAGGAGCTTTCAGATTCTGCTCTTTACTTTCAAGAGACACCTGCTTCTGAAATGGATCACACAGCTCTGCTGATGTGCGTTGTTTCTCTGGGGGGGAAGGGGGAGGAATGTGGAAAGCCAAGCTCTGACTAGCAGTGCTTATCTTTGAGTTCTGGCAATAATCTCGGTTAGAGGAAGTAAATCTAGATTTTAACAAGAATTTGTGAAATAAAGCTGACCTCATTTTGTTCAGCACAGCATTTCCAATGTACAGAAGACAAACAATAATTTTTAAATGTTCTGCTATAAATGATAGTCTTTATTGGAAAATTGAGGAGCAAGTGGTAAAATGGTCTGTGGGGTGGATGGCGGAAAGGAGTGAGTAACAGGAGATAGTTCTTGCACAGAATCACTGTGTGACCCGCGGCTAAGCGATCAAAGTCAGTCTCCAAGTACACACTCACACTGAGTTTGAGACCATACAAGTCCTCTAAGAACCACAGTATTTTGTTCCGATGATTTTTTGAGATGGAATTTTGAAAATTCTTTCAAGAAGAGGTACACTTCCTGCTTGCACCTGCTGTTCTGCAGGTTCAGTCTCCCGTCATAGCGGAGTTAGACATCAGCGTGATTCGGCAATGGAGCCTCAGTCCTGGGTGGGGCTAGTAGGTACAAGCCCCAAACAAAAGCAATATTTATCAATTTAAGTTGTGTTTAGTGGGGTATAAGTTGTAAGATTTTCAGTGTTACCATGTGTACCTGATGCTTCTTGCAAATCAGTTTGACATTGTACAGGGTAGGTTTCCATTGCAAATCAGTTTGACATTGTACAGGGTAGGTTTCCATTTGCCTGTAACTGCTTTACCCTACTGTAGTTTAGTGATTTCTCTGGACTTACCTCTGATTAATGATGATCTAAGTAAGTTTAAATCAACCTCCTAAAATCACAGGTTTGCTGACTGACTTCAAGACTGGGAGGAAATCCTTTATAAAATCTTAACTTTATTGTCTTTGCTACTGTCCTTCCTTTAGTTACAGTAAGGAGAATTCCAGCATTTACAAAGCACTTGAGACCATACCAGTTATCTAAGAATGACAGTATTCTGTTAATATTAGTTATTGAAATCTCAGTCTCTAAACTATTCTCTTTCTGAGAACAGACATAATTCATTATGTCTACAGCTTGTAGCTATGTGTTTCAGATTGAACATACGTGTGGTGTGCACTCACTGGGATGTCATAAGAATGCACTGTGGATATTTATTCTTCCAATATTTTCGTTGAAAACACTGGTTTTCTTTGTGGTGGTTAATTCAACATTATAATAAAATGGAGAAAGTCTCTCATATTTGCCTGCTAGCTTAGAGCCAGTCTGTATTCAGAGGACCTGGTGCCCATGGCAGCTTCTACATGTTAGATCGATGTGAGCTGGGTGTTCCCTGGTGGTTGGAGATCCTCTGGCACAGACACAGCACGGGAGGAGTGTCACAGGATAGGCTCGGGACGCATGGACCACAGCTGAGTGTCGGTCCACAAAACTATTCCTGTGGTCCTGTGCAGCATCACTGCATCGTAGTGTTTCCTTGAAATCTATGAGAGTTGGATATTTAACAACTTTAGAAAGTCTCATTTCATACACAGGTATGTCTTCAGTGCCTAAGCATCTTTTATAACTGCCAGTAGGTGTGGAGGAGCGGATATCTGGATCTGAAATGCACAGCTTGTTTCTGCCACTATCCTGATACGCATAACAGGGACCTGACTATTCTTAAGCTTACAGAAAGGAGAGAGAGGGGGCTCCTAAGCCTGCCCCAGACCCATAAGTCTGCTCCAGCAGACAAGTAGGAAATGCTCTTGTCAAATGCAGCATCTGCACGATAGTCACTGTGTTGCCTGTAGGGATACTCTTGAGCCAATTAACAGACTCATGTTTCATGAGTCTCTGCCACTGCCATATGGATATGCTGTCAACATATGTTTCGCTCCAGCTGAGGAGAAGAGGAAAGGGGGTTGATGGCAGGATAATGTACTGTTAATGCAGTTTGGGTATCAATGAGTGAAGTATGGGCATCAGCACAGCCTCTGCAAGCCTTACAGCACCCCGGGATTTACACTTCTGAGCCCAATTTTCATACCATTTCATCCTCAGCCCTAAATCAAATGAATGCTAGCCCTCATTCAGCTGGCAATGCAAACCATGCACCTCCCAGCTTCAGTGTAGATGTTGCCTCAGAGAACAAGTGCTGGGCAAACTGGAGAATGGGGAGGGCTTGGGCTCCTCTTCACCTAGAGCTGCTTGGCAGCACTGGGACAGGTGTGGGTGAGAGGTGGTGAATCGCCTCTCCTTCGAGTATCCGGGTGGGAGACAAGTTGTATGGGTTCATCTGACCCCGTTGCCCCTCATCTTCCTGCCAGAAAGCCCGAACCTTCAGGCCCCCAGCCATCAGCCCGGGCTGCTCGTCTACCCCAGAGAGCCTTAACTTTCTCCATGCTTTGTCCTTTGCTGCCGGTGCTTGACGCAAGGTGTGCAAGGGAAACGGCTGACTTTCACACGAGTCTGCCTTTGGCATTTGTACACTGACCTTTATGCGGGAACATATCTAGAGGTTCAAGACATGTGAGTGTTTTCAAACTAAGGGCTACGTCTCCCAGAGCAACCGGTGGAGGAACACTTTCCAGACAAGTGTCTTTTTCTTGAGGAGAGATGGCTACGTGTTTCTGGGGCCCCTGGCAAGAGCAAAGCAATTTCTAATCTGAGGACGTGCTGCTAACTTAGTCTATGACCTTTGAAAAATATCGCATATTTTCTTGGTATTTTCTCCCTGTCCGCATAATGGAGATAACAATACTTCCAACCTCATAAAAGTGTCATGGATTGCTATACTAAAGACTGCTGTGAGTACAGGACTTGAGCTCCTCTAAAAGTTAGTCCTTAAAGCATGATGTGTAATTTTTCTTTTTTTGGTCATTTTATATATATTTCTTAGCAAACAATGCTCAGCTAAGTGTTTGAGTCATTTTGCATTCTAGTTACTAATTACTTATTGTTTTAAACTTTAGAAAATCCTTTGAGTTTGAGGATGCGTCAAGTCTGCAATCCCTGTACCCTCCCTCCCCAACGGAAAATGGGACTGAGAGCCAGCATAAATTTGGATCCAAGAGCACTTTAGAAGAAAATGCCTATGAAGACATCGTGGGTAAGAACCTGTTCAGTACGTGGGCTCACAGCGGGATGTTGAGCAGTTGTGGTCAGACCGTGTATTGTTGAACACATGCCCCGTGCAAGAACATTCAGTGCTGTCAGTAAAGAGAGATTAAATGGAGGGTAAATGGGTTTGATGCATCAGTGCAAACATAACTCTCTGCATGCAGGAGATCTTGATTCGTTTGGACTTCATAGGGTGGTATTGGAAACAAACTCTTTGGTCAGCTTTTTGCCATGCTTTTCAAGAACCAAATCACTCTTTTTATCAAAGCCTTGGCTTGAAGCCTTGAGTGGTGTAAAAATGTGAAGAACTGAACTCGAGATAGTGTTTACAGAACTATCCAATAGCAAGATTAACCTCACAGGCCTTGTGTGGTCAGCCTGAGCTTTTCAGGACTCCTGCATGGACTGCCCCAAAGCAGTTGTTGGTAGCACCATTCCTGGTCTCCCCTCAGTCCCAGTTGCCGGTTAAAGAAAAATTTATTTCCTCTAGCTATAGAGCCATCAGGAATGTGCAACAAAAACACTGTTTTGATTAAGCTTCACAAGAAAAACATGTTTCTTTTGGTCTTAGAAGGAAATGTATGGCCTATGCATACATTCTTTTAACATCAAAAAAGTTGTTATAATTACTGAAAATTGGGCAGCCGTTCAGAGCACAGATTTTCCGCACAAGTGATGAATATCTGCATTGTTTTTAACTCTTTCAGTGTTGTATTATTACAACAGATACAAAGGGTACTTCATTTTACTGTAGACAATGAATCTTTATCTACTGAAAACTGGAGTGCTACCAAGATAGTTAGGGGCCCTACAGCACATGTCCTCTGAAGAGACACTGACAAGCTGGGCTTGTTTAGTCTGGTAAAAACAGGACCAGAGGCACTCTAATACTGCTTACAAATGTCTGACGGGCAAACAAAGACGACAGAACAAAACTCTTCTTGGTCATATCAGTTGATGCAGCAAGGAACAGTGGCCACAAATTGCAGCTTGGGGCTCTTTGTCCTTATGCCCAAATTCTGTTTCTGGCTTGGCAGCCTCAGTGAAAACAGGAATTTACTCTTTCCATTTTCAGCTGTACTCTCCCTCTATACCATTCAAAAAAATGCTTTCAGAACACAAAAAAATGCTGCTGTTCAGTGTCTGTTAATAAAAATGAGAGCTTATGTAGATACTAAAAAGTTTGTTCTGTGGCGAGTGTCCTTATATGATCATCAGCCTTCTCCATGAACAGTCAGACCACCGTGCAATTCACACTTGAAGATGTATTGTGCATTAATTACAGTACTTATCTTTGCTCAGGACCTGTCAGCATGCTGCCAGATGTTAGGTGGTAATGCTTCTTTTCCTTGCTTTGGTTTCTTAAATATCAAAATAAAATGTGAAGGACTGATAAGAAGCTTTCTTCAAATGAGAAGAAATCTTGGGTTCAGTAAAACAAAATCATAATGGGCTCTTCCAACTCATGGCAACTATAAGCCAGCTCCCTGCAGATTATAATTTGGGCATTTTGGCAGGGCAGTGGGAAGAAAATGCAAAATTTCAGATCTGTGGACAAACACAGAACTTCATTGTTTTGTACTGCTTTTTAACAACCTCTTCCCAAAGCTCTTCGTTCAATACAGGCAGTGCGGGGGGAATACCAAATCAGTATAATTCTTATAAACTGTCAAGCATGATTAAAGACAAGCCAAAGTAGTTTGATCTCTGGGTTTAAAGAAACTAGCATAGTTTTGTGTATCACATCTGCATAATTTGTACCAGTAGTGCTAGACCCCAGTTTCTAAGTAGCACTTTTGTACTCATGCAGACCAGGTGTCTGTAAGAGTGAGTTTATTTTATAGATTTACATCTGCTTCAAAGCTATAAAGGACTCTGTCACTGCTGCTTTGGGTTTTCTTTGCAAACAGTTGCCCTAAAGGTCGTGGTGGGTTTTTTGTCTATACCTGGTTCAATCTCCTGCCTCCCTAAAAGCTTGTAGGTAGTTAAAACACTGTCATTGTAGTAATAAACTCAATAAAGTCCCCTCCCACCCTACCCCCTGTAGAATTAAAACTTTTAATGCAAGTAAATGTTAAAACACAAGAAAAAAAGGCTGTAAATCTTGAGCAATGCTCTAAGCACTCTACTGTGAGACAGAATCATAAAAAAAAAAATCAGGTTGTAAGGGACTCTGGAGTCAGCTAGTTCAACCTCTGCTCAGAGCAGGGCTAGTTTCAGAGTTAGATCAGGCTGGTCAGGGCTACGTCTTGTTGAGTTTTCAAAATATCTTAGGAGGGCGGTTCCACTGCCTCTCTGCGCAGCCTGCTCCACTGCTTAACTTTCACTGTGAAGTATTTTTTCTTGATATCACTGTGAAGGAATTTTTCTTTCTATCCTGTCAGAATTCTCCTTGTTGCTATTTGAGACCGTTGTCTTTCATTCTTTCACTGTGTACCTCCAGGAATCGTCTGGCTCCATCTTTTCCAGAGGCCCTTCTAGGTAGTGGAAGACAGCAGTTAGGCCCCCCGCCCCAGACTTCCCTAGGCTAAACCATCCCAGTTCTCTCAGCCTTTTCTCGTTTATGTCATATGCTCCAGTGACTGACCATCTTAGTAACCTTGTTCTAGACTATCTATCTCCAGTCTGTTAATGTCTCACTGTGATTACTCCAGATGTGGCCTTGCAAGGGCCAAATAAAGGGGAATTACCACTTCCCGTGACTTGCTGGCCACACTCTTGCTAATGTGGGCCAAGGTGTGGTTGACCTTCCTTGCCACAGGCACGCACTGCTGCCTTATGTTTGGTTCGTTGCCCACTGGGACCCCAGATCCTTTTTTTGCAGAGTTGATCCCTAGCCAGTCAGCACTGGCATGTACTGTCACAGGGTTATTCTGACCCACGTGTGGAACCGTATTTGTCTTTCCTAAACTTCCTGAAGTTCCTGTCGAGCAGTTCCTTCAGCTTGCTGAGGTCCCCCGGGACAGCAGCCCAGCTGTCCTGTCTGTCACCGTGTCCCCCAGCCTGGTGCCCCTTAGCAGGATGTTTCTCCCTCACTGGAAAGCAGAGGAGAGCTGTGGATAAGTTGTGAATTATCTGTCAGAGGGTATCTTCTAAAAAGCATATTTAATGTTAGATATCTACAAGATATTGTGTTGGGGTGCTGAGTGCTCTCACTCAGACTAGTACAATGATCAAAATACAGCTTCTAAGCATGTAAATGCTAGGACTAGAGTCACTGGTTTTGAGGTTACTACGTGACCTCATCATCTGATGCGCATGCACACTAAACCTTTGTCTTTCTCCTAGTGCCCTTACACTGTTTCCTTCTTTAACGACCAGGACACTGATGAAATGCTATAGCTAGTTTATTTTATTTTGAGAGCTGAATTTTAGAGAAAAAAAAAAGTTTTAAGTTGCATTAAAACCAAAAATGATTGTGCTGTGTAATCCAGTGACATCACGAACAAGATGCTTTGTTTAATTTTGTAATATTTTTGTACGCTTTAATAGATGAAATAGCTGCATGTTAAGTTCAAGACAGATATTGGATTGGAACATAACGATCCATTCTGCATTAATCAAGAAGCAGTTGTGTAAAGGGGTGCACATTCTTAATATTAATCAGAGCTGTGTTCCATGTGCAAGGAACCATGTGGACTTCATTCATCTTCTGTACTAGCACTCACAGGAATGTGGCAGTCATAGTAAACTTAACATTGTTTTGCTTCTTGTGGTTTTGAATGAGTCTTTAATCAGACCAAAATTGATGTGGCTTTATGAATCCAGTTGGGGAAACCATGCTTGGCTTTGTGCAAATTCAAGAAACTGTCATAGTATTAAGAGCTGTCTGAGACGGTTGCTTCTGCTGTGTTTGTGGACAGCAGTATTTCCTGTCATATGTACCATATGGTTTCAGTTTTCCCGTCTGTTCCCCTAAATGCAGTTGAGATATTTGAATATTGTTGTTTAACCTCTGGTGTCTCTGGGGCATTTTTCACCTGACATCTAGAAGAAAGCACTTACTGCCATCACCAAAAAAAGCTGGATGCATAAAGTGAAGGCAAGGTTAAAGGCACAATATTAAGTTTAACCTGACAAAATCTAGTAAAACCATGTAAATTATAGTTTGTGTTTGTAAGAGAAATAGCATTCACAATTCAGAAATTAAATATAGTGGAAGAAATCTTTGACAAGGCAAGCCTTCTTACTCTGTTTGTAACTCCTCAGAGCGCTGGACACAGTAGAACAGGTGAAGATTTCCTCTAAGAGGACACTACATAGATGTGGAGGAGACACATTGCTCAGCTGGGCTGTGCATGTTGCATCGTAGATTGAGAATGTTTAATTTGAAGTCGCACAGCTCCATCTGCCCTGTCCAAACAAAAGCCATTTGCTCTTATAGCTGCCTGGCCCTCATTTAAAACGTTTTTTTTTCCCAAGAAGAATGAAAGTGATTAAAATGCTTTTCCTTCCTGAAGATCTGTGACTAACAGGGTTTCTTGCTTCTCTGCTGTTTTTGAAGTCATAGGTGGACTATTCAGCACATAGCCCAGGTGTATGAGTATCAGATTATTCATCTTCTGAAGGGTTTAGTATCTTACTGGTGCAATAAGGAGAGCAATTGGTATAAGAATGGGTTTATTTCAGCCACGTATATTAGTGCAGAGAGGTCTTGCCCCAGTAAGGTTCCCATTCTGTCTGACTGGCTCACATGCAAGACTGGTGCCTACTCACTAAATTGCAATGGTCCAAAGCACTCTTAGAACTCTGTTAATTAACATGAAAGACAACGCTAATGAATTACCCTCTTTCAGAGTCCCCAGCTGAGATTAGGCTGTGCATTTCTTTGGGACAAGACTGGCTTGACTTTGTGGCCGGAGCTCTTTTGAGTGCTCACCATGCTGGGTTGCAGCGGACGAACCCGTGCTCTATCTGGCTTGGCCACATGCATTGGCATGTGCCCAGCAGTTTGGGGTGACATTAGCCCTTCCTCTGTGTCGGTTGACAGACTTCCTGCTAGGCCTTTTCCCACTGCATAGATCTGCTGGAATCGCTCCAGGGCTGAACTTGATCTTTTAGTTTAGTCCTCTCCATCAAATTCCTGTGAGGAGGAACATAAGCGTCTGCTACTGCCCTGGGGGAGTTTTGGCGTTTCACTGGCAGCAGAGATCCTAGGAACACAAGGTCTGGGGACACCAGCATATGCCAGTTACGTACAGCCAGGCCTGGTCTATGCCAGAAGTTAGGTGGCATGCCAAAGGCATGGTAGGTATCATGCCAAAACTTGTGTTAGAGCTGCTTGGTGGCAGGTCCCAGCACTATATAGATCACTAGGCCATGTGTCTCTCCTTTAACCTTGTGGTTGATAGAGTCAGCAGTATGGGGCTCTGTTCATTAAATGCAGGTAGACGTTTTAGGATATAGTGTGGAAGATGGAGTCCATCAAATACCCACTGGCTGAGGAAATGCTCTTCTCAAAGAGACTCCAGCAACTGGAACATGAACCTGGGCAGATGGATTAGCTGTTAAAGAGGGACAGATAACCTGGACAAGAGGAAGGATAGTCAAAAGCGTGTGCTTCAGGCAACCGGCACAAATTCCTGTGAAAAAAACTTTCCTCCTGGCAATACCACAGTTATTATGCAAAGTTAGAAGTTGAAATGTTTTTATTTTAAAGTGGGATTCAGCAGTTGAGCAGGTTCTAAAAGAGCACATGACTTTGGATCTGGGGTTTTGATATTGTCTGTGGTGGTAGAGGCCAGCGTGAAAGCTTGCCTTGGAACTCAGTTCCGTCTTCTCATATCTCCTTATCTCCACATCACGGTTTCTCTGTGGTCCATTGAGGAGACTAGAGTCAGTCACACATTCTTGATGGGGATATAGACTTCTTCCCAGCTCAGAAATAAATGTTCAGAGGTAGAGCTTGGGATCAGGCCCATGTCTGGTGGTATTTATGTTTGTTGAGAAGTAATTGATGAAGCCAGTCAGAATGCTCTTCTGGAGTCCATGAAGCTCTCAGTCAGCAGAGTCAGATCATTTCAGATTGGCTTTAAATAAAAGGTGATAGTTAAATTGTGTAGGAAATTTGTCTGGAGGGGGAAAAGAGAGAAAAGGAGGCAAACGGCAGAACTGAGACAGTTGAAGGAGAAGCAGCTGCTGACAGCTACTGTGTCTGCTTTGACAGCTAGAGCTGAAGTAGTCTAGAAAGTAAAGCAGTGCCCCAAGAAATATTGCTGTGGTATCTCTAAAACGAGGATGAATTTCTGAATGGGATCTTGCTGGTAGACCCATTGGGAACATCTTGCAATCCATGGTCCCAGGGACATCTGGCCGTCCTGGGGAGGGTTTCTTATGCACCCTTCTGCTCTCTGGACCCGTTCAGTGTCACGTTTAGGAGACTCTGAGGCCTTTCAATAGCTGGATACTTCTCTGGACAGTATTTTTTGCACCTTAAGAGGAGTTAGACTGAAGATAGCAACTTAATCACTGTGCTCCTGGAGGTATATAATTGAACCTTGTTACAATTGATACCCAAGCCGACTGAAAAGTGAAACAGTGTAGTTATACACAGTTATTTAGCTGGTTTTCTCTATCAGTTTGAGTATCTCACTTCAGTTTGGGGAGAATCAGCTTCTTGTTTACTTCTGTGCTATAACAGGACAACTAGTTCTGAGTTTGCATGGGCCTTCTTCACAGTCAGAGAGCTGAGTGAAAAATATATCATTATAAAGCCCTAAACCTGTCAGATTAGTACTAGGCCTAGAAAAGGTTGGGGTTTTTTTTCTTTTTTTTATTGGAGTAAAATAATATCCACATAAGTCTTGTACGCAGGTTTCAGGTAATCACTCAGGAAGCAAAATGTCCTTCTTTTGGTATAGCTATCTCTCCTTGACATTACTGAGGGCCAGGTTGTTGTTGTACTTGGGTAAGTACAGTCTTTTCCAGAGAGATGAGAACAGATGAATCTGAGTCTCTGAGCTATTTTCCAATACGTCAGAACTCATAAGAGAGGAGATGGAGCAATATATCTCAAATCAGCATTATTAAGTGGAGTGTCAGGGCAGCCTAACCTAGGTGGGTGCCTCAGCAGTTAAAATAGGCAGGTGTGGACCTGCCAGCAAGATCCTGAGTGTGGAGGGAATGTTGGTGGCTTAACCTTCCCTATGGAGTCCAGAACAGCGTGTCACTCCCTTTATCCTTCCTGGTAAGGCACCTCGTCTCTCCTAAACCGATTAGTTGTTTTGAATTCTGATGTAAATTGGACATAGTGCATGTCATGTAACAATGGGGATGATTTAGCTGTTTTACTGAATCCTCCAGCCTGTGTGCCAAGAGCTGCAGAAATGATGACTGAGGTCCAGTTGGAAGATGTTCCAGCTTGACATTGCTTTCAAATTAGAACATTTGCAAAGCTCTTCCAGTAAATGTGGAAAAAGGTTAAAAAGACAGCAAGCTGATCTTTCCAGTAAAATCCCATCATCACATGCCACATTATCGCCTGTCATACTTTTGTATTGCATTATTGTCTGTCATATTATCATCTCACATCAAAAGCATTGTACAAATCTGGGAGAAACTGGAATTGCTGGGCTGCTGTGAAGCTGAAGCAAACTTGGAGAGATTGCACATCTGCCAGCAGTGCTATGCTAATTGCTTCTCTGAAAACATTTTGGGTTTTTAGTCAGACCCTTACCAGGAGGTCTCTGGATAGTTGTTACTCAAAGACAGACCTAGGATTGATACAAAATGATGGTGCAGGCAGTGATCAGGGAAACGTGTGTTCCTGTCTTCTTCCACGCCCCCAGTCTGCCCCTCACAGTCTAAAAAGCATGTGAGTTTTTGGAAAGTGTAATAGTGTCAACTTTAATAATAGACACTATAGGGTAATGGCAGGCAGAGCACATTAAATCAAACAGTGTCCATATGGGCCTGTCAAAGAAAGGCCAAATACTCTAGCTGTCTGATCCTATTGATGATCAGCCTGCTACTTTGTTGCTACATTGGGATACGTGGATTTCAGTTATTTTTAATAATCATCTCATGCTTCATTTAGATCCCCATTTTTCTCTGTGGAGTCTGTCTTGCAGCTATATCATCCACTACAGCTTCTTTTCACAGTCTCTGTCAGCTTTATCGCCTGGTTTTCTAGTCAATGCTGCAGGTTAGTAAAACAGAGAGTAAAATGACCATGAGGCTGCTCTCCAAAATCCTAGTGTAAATTCAGAGACTGTATTGAATTCAGCAGGGTTAAACCTCTGTGAAGTGCAAGCAGTATAGGCATGCTGATGCGGTACTGTGCTAACAGTTGCTCATCAGATGTTTTGATGCACATGATTTTGGACTGAGTGTTAAATGGATGATTTTTAGGGGTGAAATTTCTTACTCATTTATTAGCCATACTAATGCTTCTCCATCTAATGCTTTGTCATGATTACAACTCTAAGGTCTTGCAGTCCCTGCAGAGATAGCAGGGAGCTGAAAGTATCTGCAGTGTTTCTTCTGCCTATTGCAAGGCAAAGCAAAACTGGGAAAGTTCAGAAAGCACAGGCTGTTGCCTACAAACTCCATGGACCAGGGCTCAAAAGGCCAATCGCATTTTAGACTTGTCACTCTGCATGTTGCAGGTGCTCTATTACTTTTCTGAGAACATGATACTGGGCTGATACACTGGGTGGTAGGATTATAAGCAAGTAAAGGTCTGTAACTTAGTACTGCTCAGCAATAGCTTTTCAAAGCAGCTATAATGTGTCTTAGCTGTAATTTGATATTGAAATAGTTCCTCTTTCTACAGATTCCTGGGGTAAATTCCTCAGCTGAGATGCACACTTGCAGCTTCTCTGATGTTGAAAGAGCTCATCTATGTACTGAAGATCTAAACTTAGATACTTTATGAGAGTGTGGAGATTTTGTGGTTTTCATCCATTTGATCTGAACATGCTCATAAATGTCCTAGTGGCTGAGTTCTCCTCCAGCACTGGTGGTGTGAATCTGCATTTGTGTGATTTTATGAATAAAATGAATGAGTAATGCATATGCATAATGCACCTGGATTCTCACCATCGAGCAGTTCTTTGGACTTAAGTGCCCAGAGATGCTGGGGAGCTGTAAGTCTGCACAGCGCATGAATCCCGTGCTGTTCCCTCATGCAGTGCTTGCATTCAGAGGTTCATTCCCATTGCTGCTTCTTCTACAGCAGCAAAAGCAGAATTCCCCAACCACCCTTCTCTGCTTGCTTCTTCCTTGCCCAGTTGTACTTTGTCTTAATCTTCTGCAAAGGCTTGTGTGCACCGAATGTGCGTGAGCTGGATGAATTGGGCTATATCTACAACTGAACAGAGGTCATGGGCAGAGGGCAGAAAAGGTAGTTCAGGGATTTGTAGGTGCCATCAGAGGGATTACGCGTGGAAAGGAGTTGATGTTGCACCTTGTGTCTGTTGTTACAGAAACACTGCAAAAGGTTGAGGGGATAGGTGCCACAAGCATCAGAGGTTCTTATAGGCTGCTCACTTGGGTATTTCTATTTGTCTGTTATTCAGTCCTGATTCTGCCTATCTGGGCCTCTTTTCCTGCCCATTTATTGCCACTATTTCCTGCTCCTTGCCTCTGAAGGGATGTGCTGCTTTTTCCCAAGTCTCTCCTGGGATGGCAGCTGAAGCTTTCATCTCCCAGTTCATTTTAATGTAAAATACATTAATTGCCCTATATTTTCTATACATGCTGTAGTATGCAGGAAATACACACTTTGTCATTTCATAGAATCATGGAAGGGGCCTTTAAAGGTCGTCTAGTCCAACTCCCCTGTGATGAGCAGGGACATCTTCAACTAGATCAGGTTGCTCAGAGCCCCATCCAGCCTGACCTTGAATGTTTCCAGGGATGGGGCACCTACCATCTCTCTGGGCAACCTGTTCCAGTGCTTCACCACCCTCATTGTGAAAAACTTCTTCCTTATATCTAGTCTAAATCTCCCCTCCTTTAGTTTAAAACCATTACCCCTTGTCCTATCACAACAGGCCCTGCTAAAAAGTTTTTCCCCATCTTTCCTATGAACCCCCTTTAAGTACTGAAAGGCTGCAATAAGGTCTCCCCAGAGCCTTCTCTTCTCCAGGCTGAACAACCCCAACTGTCTCAGCCTTTCCTCCTAGGAGAGGTGCTCCAGCCCTCTGATCATTTTTGTGGCCCTCCTCTGGACCTGCTCCAGCAGGTCCACGTCCTTCTTGTGTTGGGGGCTCCAGAGCCGGACGCAGTACTCCAGGTGGGGTCTCACCAGAATGGAGTAGAGGGGCAGAGTCACCTCCCTCGACCTGCTGGCCATGCTTCTTTTGATGCAGCCCACGATACGGTTGGCCTTCTGGGCTGCGAGTGCACATTGCTGGCTCATGTCCAGCTTTTCATCCACCAGTACCCCCAAAAGTCCTCCTCGGCAGGGCTGCTCTCAATCCCTTCATCCCCCAGCCTGTCTTGATACCGGGGTTTGCTCTGACCCAGATGCAGGACCTTGCATTTGTCCTTGTTGAACCTCATGAGGTTCACCCGGGTCCACCTCTCGAGCTTGTCCAGGTCCCTCTGGATGGCATCTCGTCCCTCAGGTGTGTCCACCACATCACTCAGCTTGGAGTCATCTGCAAACTTGCTGAGGGTGCACTCGATACCACTGTCTGTGTCATTAATGAAGATATTAAACAGTACTGGTCCCAATATGGACCCCTGAGGGACACCACTTGTCACCCATCTCCATCTGGACGTTGAGCCATTGAACACTACCCTCTGGGTGCGACCATCCAACCAATTCCTCATCCACCGAACAGTCCACCCATCAAATCCATCTCTCCAATTTAGAGAGGATGTTGTAGGGGACTGTGTCAAAGGCCTTACAGAAGTCCAGATGGACGACATCCATAGCTCTTCCCTTGTCCACTGATGTAGTCACTCCATCATACAAGGCCACTAGGTTGGTCAGGCAGGACTTGCCCTTGGTGAAGCCATCCTGGCTGTCTCAAATCACCTCCCTGTCCTTCATGTGCCTTAGCAGAGCTTCTAGGAGGATCTGTTGCACGATCTTCCCAGGCACAGAGGTGAGGCTGACAGGTTGGTAGTTCCCAGGGTCCTCCTTCCTACCCTTTTTAAAAATAGGTACAATGTTTCCCCTTTTCCAGTCCCCAGGGACTTCACCTGACCACCATGACTTTTCAAGTATCATGGAGAGTGGCTTGGTAACTCCATCAGCCAATTCCCTCAGGACCCTGGGATGCATCTCGTCAGGTCCCATAGACATATGTACGTTCAGGTTCCTCAGGTGGTCATGAACCTGATCTTCTCTTACAGTGGGAGAGACTTTGCTCCCCCAGTCCCCGCCTTGTGGTCCATCCACTTGAGAGGTGTGGGAAGAGAGGTTGCCAGTGAAGACTGAGGCAAAAAAGTCATTGAGTACCTCAGCCTTCTCCTTGTCTGCTGATACCAGTTTGCCAGTCTTGCTCATCGTGGGGGTACACTTTCTTTGACCTTCCTTTTCTGGCTGACATACCTGTAGAAGCCCTTCTTGTTATTCTTCACATCCCTTGCCAAGTTCAGCTCCAGCTGTGCCTTGGCCTTCCTGACCCCATCCCTACACAACCGGGCAGTGTCCCTATACTCTTCCCAGGGTACCTGTCCCTGCTTCCACTGCCTGGGCATTTCCTTCTTGCCCTTTAGTTTGACCAGCAGGTCTTGATTCATCCATGCCAGTGTCTTGCCTTCTTTGCCTGATTTCTTGCACCTGGGGATTGAGAGCTCTTGTGCTCTATGGAAAGTGTCTTTAAATATCTGCCAGCTCTGTTCTGCTCCCTTGTCCCTGAGGGCAGTTTCCCAGGGGGTCCTATTGACTAACTCCTTGAAGAGCTGGAATTTTGCTTTCCTAAAATTCAGGGTCCTGACTTTATTCTTCACCTGACCCATATACCTCAGGACTGTGAACTGCACCAGTGCATGATCACTGCAGCCCAGGCTGCCTCTAATCTTGATGTCACCGATTAGCTCACTTGCGTTGGTGACCAACAGGTCCAGCGTAGCATCCCCTCTAGTAGGGCTGTCTATTACTTGGCTTAAGAAGTTATCCTCCATTCACTCCAGGAATCTCCTGGATTGCCTACAGCTCACTGTGCTGCTATTCCAGCAGATGTCGGGGTGGTTGAAGTCCCCCAGCAAGACGAGAACCTGCGAGCGTGATGCCTCCTGTAGCTGGAGTAAGAAGGCTTCAACAGGCTCCCCTTGATAGGGTGGCCTGTAGTAGACCCCAACCACAAGGTTCCCTTTGTTGCCTCGGTCTCTCATTCTTACCCATAAGCTTTCAACCTGCTCGTGGCTATTCCTCAGAGACAGCTCTTCACACTCTATCCATTTCTTGATGTAGAGGGCAACCCCTCCGCCCCTCCTTCCTCACCTGTTCCTTCTGAACAGCCTGTAACCATCGATAGCCGCACTCCAGCCATGGGATTCGTCCCACCAAGTTTCAGTAATGGCAACTAGGTCATAGTTTTCTAGCAGCACGGTGGCTTCTAACTCCTCCTGTTTGTTGCCCATGCTGTGGGTGTTAATGTAGAGGCCCTTTAGCTGGGCTGTTGGCCATATCACCTTCATGGAGGAACACCCCTTAATTCCTTTGAGGTCTTTCACTGGCGTTTCCCTGTTGGCTCCAATTATCTCAGGAGCCCCTGGCTTGTCTCTATAAGTCTTCAAGCATGTTGCAGTGTAGCCAGCACATCTCAGAGCAACAGGCTGAGGGCCCTCGCTAGCACCCCGTCCCTCTAACCTTGGTGCATCATCCCACAGCTTGTCACGGGCAAGCCTGATATTATCACCCTCCCCCTTCAAGTCTACTTTAAAGCTCTGTCAATGAGCCCTGCTAGCTCGTGGGCAAAGACCCTCTTCTCACTTTGAGAAAGGTGAACCCCATCTGACGCCAGTAGACCTGGTGCCGTGGGCCATCCCATTTGGGAGGTGCTAACTCTGCCTAACTCAGCCGTACAGCTCAGGGGCCTGGGCTTTCTATGTAGCCAGCAGGGAAGGCGGTGGGCTCCTAGCTTGGGCACTCAGCATCACCCTCTGGAGACAGTATCTCCTCTGCAAACATTGGCTCCTAAGTTAGGCACCCAAGTTAACACAAGTTGATGAGCCTGTTCCCTTACTGTATACCTGCTGTTAGATTCTTCTTGCTTCCTGACAGTGCAAAAGGCAGGAGCTATAATCAGCACTCAGTGAATCACTTCATTCCTCTGATAATTATTTCTCCGATCTAGAAAGAAATGATGCATTTCCCTGCTTTCTGCCATTTATAGAGAAGTATCTGCCTGCATTTTTTTTTCCCCTCAGCCTTACTTTTTACTCCTTTCTCAGCATGAGACAGGCTTGCTGAGTCTGCCTCTGCTTCCCGCTTGCCACGTGTGAGAGGCTGAGCAGAGGAACATTGTGTGCCGCCTCAGGACTCGGTGGGGCTGACTTGCAGAGCATCACGGAGTGAGGAATTGCAACCGCTGGAGGAAACTCATTGATGCTTAAGCTCAAGCCACTGCATTCCTCAGGACTTTTCTAAAGATCACCGGTTATTTTATCTTTTTTTTTTTCTTTCCCCTATCGACCAATCATTAAATTGCCTGTGAAATCTTCTGAAGATAAATGTCGTGTAGACAAATGTCCCATGTTAACTCAGTGGTTCAGTACATAGAATTCAAGAAAATGGGAAGCTTGGAAAAATAAATGCTTATAAAGGGAACTGATCTGGAGACAGGGATGGTGACTAGAGACAGTATTTGCCAAAGGCTTGCTATTTTGTGTGACCCATATGCATTCTGGGGGTCTGATTCAGCTTCCTTTGAAGTCAGTGATAGTCTTCTGTTGTCTCATGTGGCAGTTGGATCAGCCTCATTAAGACGAGCCTGGTCTCTATGCCGCATAATGTTTCTCCTTTTGGCTTGCAATAGAGACATCCATATGGAAGGAACACGGATGTTTTCTTGCTCTTTCATTGTAAATGTGTTTTCCTTTTGCAGCAAATCCAAATGAATGAAAAAGCACTGCAGCTTGCAGATTGTGAACACTCCTTGCCTGGGTCTTGGGACTAGAGAATTGATGGTGTTGAGGAGAAATGCAGAGATCAAAGCTGCAGACCTCTGAGCCAGCCCAGATATATGGAAGCTTTCCTCATTTTTGTGCTGCAGCAACAGTAGCAGCCACCTCCACAGCCCTTCCCCAGAGCCTTACTCCAGTGTGGGACCTACATCTGCTGGTGGCCATCAGTTCCCAGGTCTTTCTCCCATGGAAGGGGGTCACAGTGCAGAGTGATAGGGTTAAATGCTGCTCTGAGGCAGTTCAGGGTACCCTCACACATCTTTTTAGCTTGCTGGCCATCTTGGGTTTCTTGTCACTTGTCCTTCCTATTCTTGGCACCCAGAAACCAGTCTGTCTGGGCTGCCTAGTGCTCTTTTTGCATATCTGGTCTTTTGGTCTCATCCACCAGGGAGAGCAAAAAACTGGTGATTGTCTAAGACCTAGACAAATAAATTATCTCTTTTAGTTCACTGGCTGAACTAAATACTGGGTTCAAATGCCAAATCAGCAAAACCAGGTTGTTTCAGATTAATCAGACTATTTCATTATCAGACATTTGGTGGGGAAGTTTATTCTTTTTTTTAAAAAAAAGAATAGGTGAGGCATATTTGGTCTCAAGGAGTAATTTCAAAGTGAAAAAAACCCCTGAAATAATTTGATTTTTAAGCAAATGAGAAAAATAAAAGAAAAAAGTTTTCTTGAACAGCAAGCCAGTCATCTGAAGAAACTCTTACAGCTCTAGGGAAAGGGTTAAAATCCCGGTGGTGTCTCCACTGACCTCCACATTACACTGAAGAGGAATTTGGCCTGAGCTTTCTTTTGGTAGAAAATCTGAGTCAGAAAAGCAGCCTCTGCTCATGGTTCCGTGCTCCTCCCTCTCCTCTCATCCAAGACTTCTCTCGGCCTGTTTCTATACTTATTATTTTAGGTCAACATTAGTAATGTTGAGTTTAACTGGGTTCAAGCAATTCTGTTTTACATAGTGTCTTGGAAACAGAATCACCCTAAAACTTTTAAATGCTTTACATTTTAAAAAGGGTTTCTTTTCAGCTGATGGGCTTCTTTATTCTCAGGAGTTTGGATACTATGCAGACTAATGTAATAACATTTGTTTTCACAAGGAAGCGTATGTTTAAGCACTGTCTAATGTAGCTGGGTATTTTGAAATCTGTTAATCCGTTCTAAAATGCTTGTTTGGCCTATACTTGACTTGGGCTTACAAGAAATTTTATTATGCTAGTACAGTCCAATTAGCTGTGAGTAAGCAACAGCATTTTGCAAAGTTGACCATTTATTGTTGTTATGATTATCATATCTAGAACTCTAGAGTTTACAAGTAACAGAATTAGTGTGCAATATCTATTTATTTTTCTTCCTGCAGAAGGAATCAACCAATTCCATAGTCCTCCCAGGACATTTGTAGCTTTAAATTTTTGCAGGAATATTTGTTGCTTAAGATTTATCCTGTTCATTGCATTAATCAAAAGGTCTCTCTTCTAAGTACTCCATGCACCTGAAGGTGTTCTTTGCTTGCGGCATGCGAATTGACTATGATGATAGTGCAGCCTCTAGAATCAGATTCCCTCCGGATGAAATAATAAGCTGTGATTGCCAATTCAAACATTCTTCAAGAGCAGCAGTTACTCAGGCTTCTAATTAAAACAAAGCTAAAACATTCACTTTTGTGCTTATATTTAACTAGAAATCTTAGCATGATCCACTACCGAAGCAAAACTGTATTTTTACTTGTGAATATGTGAACTTGCAAACCAAAAGCTCTTATCGCTATAATGATGAATCAAGCAGTCTCACGCTTCCAGGCTTAACAATAAAGTACAAAGCACAAACCACTTTTGTTTTCTTTTGTGGAATGAGGAAATGTAATATTCTGTCTAGAACAAAAAACCTGGTAGTCAAACGAACTGGGTATTAATCCAAGCCTTGCTCTCATTGAAAACATCTATGCCTTAACTGTCATTTCTATAGCTTTCTGTCCTCTATTCTTAATTGATACAGTATGTAGTAAAATCTGAATTTCTTATATTTAATAGCTTGTATTGCAATATATATTTTACTAAACCCATGAGTTTTAGAGTAATCTTTAGATGTAAAACCAAAAGCAAGTTGGTTCAAAAGCTTTGAGCTTCCTGCATGTTTCAAGTTTCTGCAAATTCAAGTCTTGAATTTGAGTAGATCACTTGTTGAGGGAAGATTTTCTGTGTAAGATGGTTGGAAAACTGGAAGGACCCTGTGTTCGAAAAACCTGAAGTTCTAAACCAGTTGCTGGTTATGAACTGTCTGAAGAAATGGGTACAAAATGTTCATTTTACTGATGGCACTCATTCATCTTCATGCTTCTTAGTTCAGTGAGAGGTTTAGTGAGTTCAGGAGTTTTGTGAAGATGGTGGGTTATTCCACTGGTCCTTAGGCTGCTGAAGGGTATTGGATCTCACTTAAATCTGGACTATAAATTTTGGTTCTGGCTTTCAAATGCTAAAAATGCAAAGATTGCAGTCTGCTTTTTGGTATATTTTTCATTTATGTCATATTTAGTGATTAACTGTTCAAGCCTCTATATATTACTGGCAGGATGAGTTTCCTTCTGGGAGATTGTAATTTTACATAAATTGAAATGAATAGCTGCTTAATTAGAAGGCATGATGTGTTTTAAAGAACACTTTGAAGATGCAGTTTGGTCGGGGCAGAAATTCTTCCCTCATCTTTTACATTTTCCAGTCTTCTCTCTTGGCACTGCTGAGCTGAAGTGTTTATTCTTTCTTTGCCTTCTCTCAGGGGAAGAGAAAAGTGAAGGTAGCATCAAATAAAAGTTGTCTTATTGTGTGTAAGGGTGGTATGTTGAGAACAGTTATTTATTGCTATTCATTTCACCCTGTGAGTGACTGCTACAGATTTATAAAATCTACTGATACACTTTAAAGTAGTTATGTGCCTTAGCTTTTATATATCAATAAATTTTCCGCAGCTGTGGATACTCAGAAGCACGTCTTGTGAAATCTTTGCATTTTATTAAAAAAAAAAAAAAGGCAGTAAAAAAAACCCCAAAGAAACTTGTCGACCTCATAGCCAAGTTCTCCTCCAAATACTTCCAGCTGCAGCTAGAGGGATGAGTCATGCTGAAAGCCGAGGAGCTTTTCTAAAAGCCTTTCACTTGGTTCACATGATTTTTATTTTTTTTTAACTTTACATTCCTGTCTGTTTTTCTTTTCTTAAAAAAACCCAAAAACCCAAAAAAACGTGAAGGCGAGTCACCCAAGGAAAACCCGTACGAGGATGTGGAGCTGAAAGGCCGTCACGCGGGCCGAAAATCCCATCAGCTCTCGGAGAATTCCCTAGATTCTTTGCACAGGATGTGGACGCCGCAGGACAGGAAATACACATCACCTCCCCAGGTAACGGCGTGACGGCGCTGGTCTTTCTGTGCTTGAAGCTTATTTAAAACTTTTGCAAGAAAATCAACCACAGCATAGGAGGAAGAGCAGCTATACCGAATGAGAAAGGTTATCTGGAAAAAGAGTGCGATCAAATGCATAAATCGTTGCTGGGAATGCTCTTGGCAGCTGTAGCTCAGCTTCTCAGCGTTGCGCTGCAGAAGCTGATGGCTCTTTGTGCTGGCTACGGCCTGAGGAGTTTAAGCAGAATCCTTCCACCGGTTGTTGTGAGCTGAATCTGGCCCTAAATTATTTGTATGGCTGCACCTCTTTATGAACTGCCTCCGTGTTTGCTGCTGGGCTTTTAGTAGGGACAGGAGGGAAAAAGTCAGCTGCTTAATCTTGCCCATGTATTGTTACGTGAGGCCTATTGTGACTTTGCTAATTTGAAGTACGTAGCGTGGCATGTTTTATTGTAAAATGGAGAAGGCCTCCACTAAATAAATGAATAATAAAATAATCAGAAAACCCTGAGTATCTGCATTTAACAAGGCTGTATATGTTGTGTTTACAGCATAAAGTAAAAGACCAGGAACTCTGCAGACTTTCCATTTTGTGGTGAATTTTCCAAAGCAATCTGTTTTTTGTGAGCGCTGTGAAATGCCAGCTTGCTTTGTTGTTTATGGGATCATTGTGTTCATAAGGAAAAATATAATTTTCATTACGTACTTAATTTTGAGATTCAAAATGCCTTTTAAAGGAACTTTGTTTTGCACTGAATCAACAGAAAATTTGCAGTTGAACAAAAGGTCACAACAATTTACATTTCTGTCGTGTAAAGAGATGTAGAACAAAACTGAATGTATTTTCTTTCACTTATTTTCTGTGCATGTGACCATCACAGTCCAAGAGACAAAAGAAGTATCACCAGCTTTCTTAGTATGCACCTAGCACATCATTTGTAAAACAGGAGTGTTTTCAGCAAAGCTACTGAAAAGGGAACAAGTGGAAAGTAGTAATCAGGCAGAGTAAGGAGAAACAGAAAATGCAGCCACAAAGTTAACCTCCTAGTGAGAGACATATGATGCATGACAATTATTTTGGGCTGTGTGTGTGTTAACAGGAACTGTGTAGCACCTAGAGGATCCAACAGGGTGTACCATTAGGGTAGGAACCATATAGGTCCATAGTAAGGTACTGTCCATTGTTCTCTGTTTTACACAGGGTGACCAAAGAATATACAGATTAAAATGACTTCTGTAAAGTTGCTCAGTAAATAAGTACTCTCTGGTATCTTTGCAACAGGGCTATCTTTATTCTGGTAGCTTCCTTTTGAAATGCTGCCAGGAGTTTCCTGCCAGGAGTCAGTCTTGCCATAATTGCGCTGTCATTGTGCTGGTATAGAAAGCAAAGAGACACTAAGAGCAGGTCAACTATGGGCCTGGGTAATTCTCCAATGACCAGAAATAGAAATGTCTCAATTTCCTGAAGAATGGCAGCTTTGGCAAGGATTTATCACCCAGTTTTTCCAGCATAGCAACATAGCTGGGTTAGCAACATGACTTCTCAGTCATGGATGATGATAAACAAGATGGAAGAGATCAGAAGGTCAGCAGGCTTTTAACAATCATCTCCAAAAAGAATTCCTTTCATTAAAGTATAGACTACTGCAGATTTTCCTGGCATGGTAACCTGTAGTAAGCAGAGACCTCAGAAACACTAGCTTGTAGTCATTTTGAATCCCACTGTGTCGTCTTCTTTCCCATTCGTTACTTTCAGTTTTTGAAGTCATCAGATATAAAAAGAATGTTTTATTGATGACATTGTATTTGCGATGCAAAACCCACACATAAAGAAACACCTATGCTTAATCCCAGATAGTATGGTGCTGTAATAGGTAAACCCTCCAAGTAGAACAAATGGAACACGTATTACTGCAGGTTTATAGCTCGTAATACTGTTAGTAGAATACTAGCAAATGCCAATTGACAGCTGTTTGACATAATCGTACTTTTTTCTAGACATGCTGGTTAAGCTTCTTACAGAGTTTGTGTTTGGGAGGAGAAGGCAGGGACCCGGCCTTGCCAGGCTGCCGATTAACCTTCCTGAGTGCTGGGCAGAGCTGCTCGAAGGACTGCTCCAAAATAGCCTCAGTTTTTTAAAGACAGCTGTTACTTGACGCTTAATCCTGTCAGTGAGATTTTTCCCTTCCCCCTGCAATGATAACAGTTTTGTGTTTTAAAGGGAATTCTTTGCAAATGCAGGACAAAGCTGTAACCGCACCTCTGCACATTGGCAGATATTAAAACATCTTAACACCATGGAAATACAGCAAGGCGGATTTTCTGCTTTCTTTCTCTAGGATAGAATAGCAACTTCAGTGTAATTGCTCTTGATTTTCACTACTGCGAGTGAAAGAGACGGATCGGGCCCATCGGGTCAGTGTTCTGATGTCAGCCAAGCCTTTAAGTTAGGTTTGAAGGCTCATAGAGTTGATGTGATGTGGGTGCATGGAAATGTACCGAAGCCAAAAGTACTGTTGTTTTCTTTGAACTTTAAAGTCTTAGATATTGACCCCTGTCTCTTCGTTTTGACCTTAAACCCTCTCTTCACACATATCCTGCAGAGCAGTGGCTCACCTGGCACGATGTCCTTGTGCAGCCACCACTCACTCCCAAAGAGCTGCTTCTGCACTAAGTGTTGCTGAGGAGGGGAAGAGCTCAAGCTGTTCTTGTTCCTGCAGCTACCTTTGAAGCCCAGCAGCCAGTCTCTGCGCATCGGGAACTGGTCAGAAAGGAAGAGCCACCGCTTACCACGGCTGCCCAAGCGGCACAGCCACGATGACATGCTGCTGCTGGCTCAGCTTGGCATTCCCTCCTCCCCTTCCAGCCTCAATGAGGACAGCCTGAGCACCACAAGCGAGCTGCTGTCTACACGGCGAGCCAGGAGGATCCCAAAGGTATTGGCAGGGTGATCAGGCTTATGCTGAGGATAGGTCACCTGTCTGCAAGAGCTTGCAAATTTCTATCCAGCCTTTAGCCGTCACTGAAAGTTCTTTTTGTATCCTAAAGGAAAATTGAGATCAAAACAGAAACAGTAACTCTCAGGAGCCAAGACATACTCCTTTCTTACATACAGCTCTACTGTGAAAATCCCTTCCCTGGAAGTGGGTAACTCCGCCCTGGTCCAAGAGTAGCAAACATCTGATTGCCATCTTTGCACAGCGTTGGTTTTAAGCCAATTTTGTTTTCCACACTTTTCTTTAAGCTGTGTGGGCCAGAGCATTGTTGTGTACCTAACTTTATGATTTCGAATGGGTGATGGTCAAGCAATTATTATTTATAACGTGCAGCAGCATCTGAAGTGGGTTTTTTCCCCATCATTTGTTTACTGGTCTCAGGAAAATAACTATTATTGGCCTAATATGTTCCCTTCATTTACTCACAACCTGCCCCATCCTGATAACACTGTTGTCTTGATGGATTTGAAGTAAAAATTAATTTTCCATTTTTCAAGGAGTTTTCCAATTCAAAATGGGATGTGAAAAAAAAAAAACAAGCGACCAAACAACAACAAAAAAACCCAACAAACCTTTCTAGTGTAATAGCAGCAGAGTGGGGGAGAACTGCCAATATATTTATTTTTGGCTTGTGAACAAAGTTGATTTTTACTGTATATTCAGCTCTTTCCTGTTCTTATTAGAGAGCACATTTTAAAATACATGGCTGTAAATACAGTGAGTAGAGGGAGATTTTTATGTTCCTGTCAATTAGTCTGAAATTCTGTCTAAGCAGGAAACAAACAAAAAGGAGGAAATTAATCCTACATCCTTAATATTTACTATATTTTTACTTTCTTCGAATATACTATTTTACTGCACAAATGAGTATGCATCTGTGAAGGAAGTTACAGAGTAATGTACAGAGTAGCTTACTACTTGGTTTTGAGTAAAACTTGGAAAATTTGGCTGTTAGTTTTGTACCCAACTTTTTTTTTTTTTTCATTTAAGGGACAGACATTATCCTCATATGAAATGATGATTTCAGCATATCAGTGTTCATTGTTTTATCATAAATCTTGTGGTAATTTATATTTTTGACCACTCTAGCTCCTAGAATCACATATTACTGGAGAATCTCAGGTTTTTATTGGGAAACTGTTAGTTAGTAGAGAGAAAAACTCAAACCTGAGAAACTCCTGTTCTGTACCGCCCTCAGTGATGCTTTCTGAGGCAATATCCAAATGCTTTAAACATCTGGACTTTCCTCACCACAGTGCAGGTATTTTACCCCTGGTGAAGTAGCTCAAGCGGACAAAGTGCCAAGGAGCACAGTGAGGGGAGTGAAAAATCCCAGCGAGGCCCCTCACTCCTGGCTCCCGATGCCTTGTTTAGTGCTTACGTGCAGGAGTTTCTGGGCCAGCGCACGCGCTGGATCCGGGCAGGATTTCATCCTGCTGGCTCTGCCGTGGTGCTGTGCAGATTCCCAGCGGGCAGAGCCAAGTGCATGGCCGCAAGCGGAGAAGTTCCAGCTGAGCCTTGCTGGTGGCTTGCACATGGCTCAATCAGCATGTAGAGGCAAAATCCCTCATTCTGCTTCAAGCGGGAGAACAAGCAAGGATTTTAACACTTCAAACTGTCTGTTCTGGGCCAGACCCTCTTCCTCTGTTGGAGGGGTTGCATGAGGTTTTGTTCCAGTCTGTGCTCTGTTACTGACTTTCTACTGTGTCTACGACAAATTAGTTTCTCTCACTGAGTTTATTTCTCTCTGCAAGCTGAGACAAAACAGCTTTTGCAAATTGTATTATAGTTCTATGAGTAAAGCTGCTATGGAATGAAATATACTATTCCTGACTCATAAAAACATTATGAAGATTAATTGCTACATATTTATGACTCTCCAGAAGTTATAATATTCTGTTTAATTACAAATTCTTAGTAATCCCAACCTCTTGTTGAAGGCACTAAACACCAGTTATCTCATTAATATTTTCCATCATCTCAGATTTCTTTGGGTAGACAGTTATTATTTGCATTAGCCCTATTGAGGGAAGTCATGAAGATGATTACCAGGAGTTAAAATTCTGGCTAGATAGCCAGTTCTAATAGCTAACTTCAAAATACTTCTGTAGATAAGGATAAGATGGGAGAAAGTAGACACAGCACCTCTGAAGTGAGGTAAGTACAGCACGAGTTGGAGGGGGGAGGGAGGAGAAGTCCGCATGGGCCAGATCCTCAGCTGACACGATATAGCTTCAAAGCAGCTGATTCACTATGTACCTGAAAAGGCTTTAAAAAGTTAGGGCCATATCCTTGTGTGCCTATTTGAACACACTAAAATCTCAGTTCAGAGAGGTGCTAACACACGTGTTACTCTTATATTCAAAATACGAATATGATCTTAAGGTCCATGAGAGTTTGGCAAAGTTGGATATGGCTAAAGTATCACTGTTACTGAGACAATGCAAGTGAAGAGAGAAACAATAGCATAGAGAGAGAGGAATGAAGTGGTAGAGGATTACAACTACCTTTGAATCCTCAGGCTCATTGTGCTTTTATTGCAAATGTCTACAAGATTTTTGAAAATGGAATTTAGGTTTCCGAATTACTTACTTGTTTTTTAAAACATATCCATAGGTAAAGGAGTGAGATTCAAAATAAGTGATTCAAACAAATGGGATTCAAAATAAGAGAGATAAGAAATGCACTTTGAAATAGTAAAGGCTTTGGGGGGTTCAGCTGGCCTATCATCCGTGGTCAACTTCTTTGTTTGGGTAGATTAATTAAAAGTCTCCTGGCAGAAAAGTGTTTGGTCTTACTGATTCCTCATTTTCTTATTTTGCAGCTTGTCCAAAGAATCAATTCCATCTACAGTGCAAAAAGAGGAAAAAAACGACTGAAGAAACTTTCTATGTCCAATATTGAGACAGCGTCCCTACGAGGTATAACACAAGTGTCACAGTTCAGTGAATCCATTTGAATGTTACAGGATGAATGGGTTCCTTTCTTTCCTCCACATCTACCCCAGGCTCTACTTGGTTTAGAACTTTCTTCTACCAACAACGATAACTTTCTGTCTGCAAGAGGAGAAAATGGGGATGAGCTAAAAATGAATGAGTTTCTCAGCATTGTCTATCCTATTAATCCCATGATCAGATAGACTTATCCAGCTGCTTCTTTAGTTCACTTTTTGAGTAATCTGCATCTGTAAGTTTTGTCCTAAATTCACAGTTTTGACCTTGTAATTCATTCATGCTTTTTACTGGCATGTGAATGTAACTCACACTGGGCTTCATACTGCTTCTGGAAAAGCAGGGGCCAAAAAGAAATTCGGGCCATGTTTGTAGTAGGAGTACAATAGAGCTCTAATGTGAGTACATCTCTCAGAAATACATCTTGTCATAAGGTTACTTTTGCATGTTACACTCACTTAGTTTGGTGAATTCTGGTGATTGAAAATGTTGCCTAGACAGACAAAGCTCATAAGGCTTACTTTGACTTTTCAAGTGCTGCATAACTTTTTTTTCAAAATATTGAAGTCTGAAAAAGAAGAGGAAGGGTTAAAATCCATTTTCCAAATGGCACGTTCACCTCTGTAGCTTATCATAGATGGGGGTTCAGTGCAACCAGTTGCTGTAACGGAGTATGAATTTTGCACTTTCATCAAAATGAAGCTCTTATTCTCAAGCAAAATTGAAACTTCATCCAAGGAAAACACAATCTAAAGAGTCATTCAAACTGTTTATTTCAAGATATTTTAAAACTGAGGAGAGAGCATGCGTGGATCATGAGGCTCAGTGCGAGAGATGATTTTTCCCAGTTTTAGCACAGTAAACTGAGTTTATGTTTGCTTTAGTTTTGCATTAACTGATCCCTCTGTCTCCTCTGCAGATGAGAACAGCGAGAGTGAGAGTGACTCAGATGACAGGTTTAAAGGTAAGGGATCAGCCTTCAATAACTTCTAGTCAGCCACTGTCACAGACCTTATCAACATACATTCTCCTGCTACTGCATGTGTCCATGGCCTATATTTTCCTTCCTGAACTATGCTAACTCCATTACTGCAGAGCTCACAAAGTTTCCAACACAGGAGTATGAATGTGGAAAGCAAGGACAAAATGAGCTGTGAGGATCTAACAAGGATTTGGCAACTGTGTCATATAATGAAGAACAGGACCTTTGATAGATTTGCTTTGTCAGCCACTTCACAGATGCTGATGTTTTCCAGACTGACTACTGGGTGCAAACTTAGAGGGATGAGATTGGATAAATGTACTCTCTTCTTATTCGTGCAGTGCTTTAAGTGTTTACTGCTAGCTGCTGTTGGAGGCAAGATTCTGGGTCTGATCCAGCATCGCGGTTCTTATACTCTTTCATAGGTCTGCAGTCTCCAAATTCCTTTATCAGTGCACAGCACCTGCACAAACTCTGCTTGAGCCAGGCCAGTAAATTTCAAGAGTCCTGATACACAGAGAGAACTATCAAAATGTTGAAGGCAGCAGCAACAGATTTTATTACTAAAAACCTATCGTGTTGTTAGTAAGTGAGGGATAAAAAACACACGAGTGCGGAGCTGTGGTTATAAGATAAGGGGCAAGCATCATGTCTATGTACTGCAGATATCACCTGCTTACTGTTCATGCAGGAAAACTTGCTGGAAAAAATTGTCTTAGGGAAAAAGATTTGTTCCAGATAGGTGGTGGTAAGACCACCCAAAACAGGCTGTATGCAACATTGTATAGTGATGTGTGGAAAAAGACTTATCACTCCTTTGTAGACAGGTACCAGCCCAAAAGCACTTTCAGTTCTGTTTCTCTTTGTGTCAAAAAATATAGGGGTTGCTTTTGCTCATAGCCCATGAAAAAAGACAGACAAGGCCTGGCCTCTCTCTTGTTATTGGGAGGATATTCTGATTTCACTGGAAACTGGGAATCTTCTTCCTTCATTTTTGTGGAACAGAGGATCTTCATTCTGATGGCTCCCTAACCAACTGCTCCTGCATGACCTTATACTTACATTGATGCTCTCAGACCATCCTGAGCCAAAGATCCAGTTGTCATGTGTAGCATGACAGGGTTCACTGGGTCCCCAGCTGTTGGGGTGGGCTCTTTGGTTTCACCTCTTGCAAATACGAAGCACTGGCCGGCAGTGTGGGGCTATCTCAAGGCAGGACAAGGCAGGTTATTTCTTGGGATTTAGCTTCCCTAGCTGTGCAGTCACACCAAGACCCTAGTGCTTTATCAAAATAATTTCTAATTTTTGTGTTGTTGAACCAGTTGCATGAAGGCTGGTCATCAAGGGGTTTCCTTTCTTTCTGTCAATTAATTACTGCTGTGATCAAGCGCTTGTGACATCTTATTTCTCTACCACAAGGGACAGTCTGCCTTTTGCAAACTGTGGGCAGTGTCAATGAATATAGCCTTAAGGGATTGACATGTGCTGCTAATAATTCATTTGCTGTTGCACAGAGATCCTGGTGTGAAGACGTGGGGAAGAGCATGCAGGAAGCTGGTTTTACTTAGCTGTTTTCACTTATTGGTCTACCAGAACTGGTAATGATATTACTGACTAGTCCACCATAGACGACTAGCGACAAGTCACTGGATCAAGGCATATCTTTGAATCAGGACTGGACGTGACCATGAATCTAACATTGCCCCTCAACTGAATTGTCACAAGCAAAGCAATCCCACAGGAGGCAATTCGCACTTCTTTCCTTTCCTTCCCCTTTCCCTGGAGATGGTTCCATGGCTTGTATGGACTATGCCTGTGCTGTAGAGAAGGAGAAAATACACCTTGAGTGGTTTGTGGTATAAAGCTGTGCTACACAGGGACAGATCACAGAACTGTTTTTCACCAATGTAACCAGGTCCAAGTCAGGCCTGAGATGTGTCACCCTGGAGGCCCTAGTGCATTTGCATACCCACATAAGGGCTTATAATCTAGTTTTATATGTGAAGAAAAAGCAGACCTTTGGCGGGGTAACAGTTATGAACTGCAAATTATTTCAGTGACTTAGTGTTGCATCACTTCAGTACTTGGAGAGAGTTTTGATTTATGGGTGCAATTAGTGAGGGAGACTACAGTATGAAGGTTTGCTTTTGAAAGCAGAACATGCTTGGAATAATACACTGGCAAACTGAAAGTCCTTTGTGAATGGCTGTGGCTTACACATACCCATGACAGTCCCAGGTAACGATCTGTCTCTTTTTTTTTCTTTTCTTTTCTTTTCTTTTTTTTTTTTTTTAAATGCTAGCTCATACCCAGCGTCTAGTACACATCCAGTCAATGCTGAAGAGGGCTCCAAGTTATCGAACCTTGGAACTGGAGCTGATTGAATGGCAGGAACGGGAGTTATTTGAGTATTTTGTGGTAGTGTCACTGAAAAAGAAGCCCTCTAAAAACACTTACCTCCCAGAAGTGACATATCAGTTTCCCAAGGTAAAAGAAAAATTCTTATGTACAGTTCATTCTAAGATCAATAAAGTGAATAAGTGAGAAAATTAATAGAAGTCTGTTTTTTAAATGGAGTTAATCGTTCAGCTTTCATAATTGTTCCAAAGTGCTCTGTTACAAAGCGAAGGGCATAGAGAAGGTGACAGAAAGCTTTCCCTGTTTACAAATTTATCTTTTCCAGTGCTGGAGAGTTTGGCCTGGTGGTAGGTGCTTTAAAGACTGTGTTTAAATTCAGTTTCTAAATATTTCACTTCTAACTCATTTTGGCTATATTAGGATTCGTTCCAAAACTCACTGAAGTCAATGGAAAGACTTTTGCTGATCTATGGCATTTCTCTTGTGCTTTTGCAGCAAAAAGGAATTTGAGCTAGGACTGTGTTTTAAGTGGCCATTGTGCAACAAGGGAGTTTTGAGCAATTTAGAAAAAAAGAATAAAAAAAACCCAGCAGTGATTATTTCTATTGTACTAGCATCTATAAGCCTGTTCTGGGGTCCTGCCTCACTCTGCCAAGCACAAATAAAGAAGCAGCTGATGGGCCCTTGCTCTTCAGAGCTCATTAGTAACCCTCCCTCCTGAGAGGTGCTGCGAAGCTGGCACTAACAGTAAGTGACTGAACCTCAATTTTCTCCCCTGCAGCTAGAAAGACCAACGAAGCAAATGCGTGAAGCAGAGGAGCGTCTCAAGGCTATCCCTCAGTTCTGCTTTCCTGATGCCAAGGACTGGCTCCCTGTCTCTGAATACAACAGGTAAACCCTCCGGTGCTCCTCTGCTGCGCAGTGCTGATGGAGTGCATCTGGAGCAGCCACAGGCTCGCCGATGCCCAATTAAGGAAGTAGCAGTTTGAGTCTTGGCCACTTCAGGCTCAAGCAGCTGTATTTAATTTTTTTTTTTTAAGTTCTGTATTATTTTTCTTCCCTATTCTGCCTGCCTTACAGGCCTGTGTGGCTGAGGGGAAGAGGTGTGAAGGTTCCTCTCAGTGCTAAACCCAAAAGCATAAATGGAAGTATTTAAAATAAAAAGGACAGGGCTCTGCCCACCACCTGCCCTAGTAATTTACCCCAGAATGCTTGTCTAACATTGCAGGACACCTCTTCATTTGGGTCAAAGCAATGCTGTTCTGTGTTTTTGGAGCCAAGCTCTATGCCAGCAGAGGAGCCCTGTCTTCCCTCGGAGATGAACTACAGGAGAAGGGCAAGGGAAGGGAGAGCCAGGCTTGCATTTTCTTTTTCATTCAAAAGAAACCTCAAAAAATGTATCTTTTTTTCTCCCTGCATCGGTGTGTCAGAACCTGTTGATCTGAAGGTGTAGAAGTAGGTGGCAGAAGGTGTAGAATCATAGAATGGTTTGAGTTGGAAGGGACCTTTAAAGGTCATCTAGTCCAACAACCCCTGGAATGAGCAGGGACATCTTCAACTAGATCAGGTTGCCCAGAGCCCCGTCCAGCCTGACTGTGAATGTTTCCAGGGATGGGGCGTCTACCACCCCTCTGGGCAACCTGTTCCAGTGTTTCACCACCCTCATTGTGAAACATTTCTTCCTTATATCTAGTCTAAATCTCCCCTCCTTTAGTTTAAAACCATTACCCCTTGTCCTATCACAACAGGCCCTACTAAAAAGTCTGTCCCCATCTTGCTTATAAGCCCCCTTTAAGTACTGAAAGGCCGCAATAAGGTCTCCCCAGAGCCTTCTCTTCTCCAGGCTGAACAACCCCAACTGTCTCAGCCTTTCCTCCTAGGAGAGGTGCTCCAGCCCTCTGATCATTTTTGTGGCCCTCCTCTGGACTCGCTCCAACAGGTCCACATCTTTCCTGTGCTGAGGACTCCAGAGCTAGACACAGTACTCCAACTGGGGTCTCACCATATTCCTGTAGAATATGAGACAGCTTTTTAAGATGTATGGTCTGAGACATGCGTAAATGAAGTAAGACTTGTTCAGAGTCTGTCTAGAGTGACTTTCAATGATGACAAGGAACTGGCATTCACCTGCAAGAATTACTGTAAGCAAGAATATATATGGAACTTTTTATTGGCTTACATATGGCACATGCAACATAACCATGTTATATTCTGTGTTGCTTGGCTGTATTATTCAGTACGTGGAAGCACCTGAATAGTGAGTTATTGAAAACACTGAAGGAGAAGCGGTGTAGGCAACATTGGAATGAGAAGCACACAGCCCTGCCTACACAGCATTTCACCTCTTCTACTGCCGCTCTCCTAGACAGACCTTTCATGAGCCCATGTTTATGAAAGAAGATATCCCTCCCATATACAGCTATAATTATATAAACCCTGGCATTGCAGCACAATGAAAAAATGTTTTATATAATGCCATTTAAAACTTGCGAAGCAGTCAGGAATGTTTCTCAGTCCAGGCACAAATTCACAGACCCATCCCTTTACCTGTGCTGTAGTTATAGCCTTAAAATGTTGTTTTACTTCTCTGTCATAAATGGTACTTATCCTAGACAGGGATACAAAATGAGCTGGATTTTGGAAATTTGTGTTGTTTCTGGATTAGAAAATGATTTCTCTACTCTTAGAGAATATCTGAGGTTCTCCCTTTAAGAACAAAGCACAGTCCAAAGACAGTATCTAACTAAAAGGTAAGGGAGGTAGAGCATTTGGATATTGCCCTCAAAATCTGATTCCTGTGTTCCTCCTGCAGTACAAAGGGGCTGCCATGTCACTGAAATTCAGCACCCATCTCTTCGTATAGTAAGATAGCTAGGTTGTCCATAACCGTGCAGATATTTTTGCTCTACTGCTGATGGAATTTGTCCACAGAGTATGTCCAGATGATGGGCAGAGGGAGAGAAGACCCTCCAGTGGGTAGAATCTCTAACTGGATAAGGCAGTATCCCTTTCTAAACGACCTACCTCGTGGCTATGCTGTAGTTCTGATAGTAAGATCTGGGCAATTTATTTTCTTCTAGTGAGACCTTCTCTTTCATGCTGACTGGGGAAGATGGGAGCCGGCGTTTTGGTTATTGCAGGAGGCTGTTGGTAAGTATATCACCTTCACCTCAAAATGTAGAATTCTGTTAAACAATATCTCAAAACTATAGTCTGAACTTTGAGGGTGTCTCTCATGGTGTTAAAAGAGAACGGAGTTACTCACTCTGAAATTCAGAAATGTAAGGAGCTCAAGTAGAATAATAATTTGTAATGGCTGTCTCAATCAAATAGATTCCAAATCTTGTAGGAAATTAATAAGAATGTGGAAAGTTTCTTGTGTGAGCACTTACTTTTTAAATTCTTTATATTATGTGATTTCAAGGAGAATCAGAATACTACAACACTGCAAACAAAGGCAAATGTGGTATTTCTAAACATTTGTGAGTAGTGTTTATCTCTTGGACAGCTGCTTACATCTCCAAAGTACTCTGCCAGCACTGCCTAATCAGTCCGCAGCAGGTCTTGATGTAGGTGAATAAACCACCCTGTCGAGTAGGAGGGCAACAATGGTGGAGAGCACGCCACCATCACCATTTGCTCAGGACCATGCAATAAGCTGATGCCAGAGCTGGGAAGTCCAGGTTCTTAGGCTCCTTTTCAGTTCTCATGACCAGAGGTGGTCAACTGGTGGTGTGGGGACCTGACTCAGCCTACCAAACAGTTTTGTCTCATCGCCTGGAAAATCACTGGTTACCCGATAAATTGAGAGCATGGCAGTGTGTGTGTGTGTCAGGGGGGCGGAGGGGGAGGAAACTGCACAAAGGCTTGCAAAGTGTATTAAGGCAGGTGAAGCACAGTGCAAACAGGGATTTTGCTGTCCGTCCTGCAGACCTGACTGGATGGCAGCAAAGCCTAAAGCAGCTGGTTGTTCCTGCACTAGCCTGTGCTTATCACCTCTCGGATAGGTTTGGAGCTGGTTGCGAGTGACTCGGTGGGGAGCCATGGCTGTTCACGTGACAGTTGCCTACACTTGGTTGGAGAGCGTATATGAATATTGGATGCTGCAGGAGCCTTTTGCATACTTTCTGTGCAAAATTAATGTCTGCAGCAGCATTGCAAACTTGTAAATAGGTACCCCCTATGTAAGAGAAAGGGACACTGGCACCTTCCCCTTCCTTCCCTCTCTGGCATGATTTCCCATCTTTCCAAGCAGGGAGCACCTGCTTTCAGTAGCTTCCAGTAGACAGAGCAACTCACTGTCATTAGAACAGCACCCTCCATCCTGCATGCTGCCTTTACCTGACCCTGCTCCTACACTGCTCTTTGTCTATGGCAAAGCTCCTTGTCGTGCAGACAGCAGATGCTCTGTCTGGGAGGTATTTCTGTGTGTGGTTCCTCTATTTGTAAGAAGTTTCGTTTAAACTAACATAACAGAAAATTTGTTTATCAATTCTGTGGGCGGTATTTGCCATAGGTAGCATCACAGAGACTTGCTTACTCTGTATGACACAGTGTGTAAGTGCAGGCCACAACAAGGTTTGTATGTGGAAAGGAAATGTCAATGAAGGCTTGTGTTGCAGTAAATCTAGGGCTGGTCAGGGGGTGATTCAGAGATAAACAAGTGGAGCACCTAGAAGGTATCCTTGCTGGTGTAAATAAGCATAACAAGATGTAGGGCAGCAGTACAATTCAATTACTTTTTTATGTGTTGTCATTTAAAAGGATAATAAGGTATGTTTGAAAAAAAATAGCAAAATCTCAGAAAATGTTGGCTAGAATTAAATTACGGAATGTTTTCACTCTACCAGGTAAAGATGGTTTAAGACTTTTATATTTCTGGGAATGTTATCAAGTTTGGAATCATGCACAGAGCTTACATTTTTGAAATGCAAACCAGTTGATCCTGGTCCAGGCTGAGACTGAAATAATCAGCCACCATAAAAAAGATGTATACAGAGGAATGTTGAATTAGTTTGTCAATGAAGGGTTAACGTAGACTTTTTTTACTCACTTAAGGCTCAGTGAAATCCACCCTACATTAAAGGCAACATAAAAATAGAACACTGACGTTCAGCTGGTGCAGAAGATAGGTTAGCATAGTAGGAAATACTGGGAACAGAATTGAATCAATACTACACACTTTTATATAAATGGTGTTTTGAGATAGCATTGGAGATTGTTTTTATCCTCCATTGACTATGGCAAAAATCAATCAATCAGAGAGCAGCAAAATAGTTTTAAAAAAGGGAAGGGTAAGTACTGTTTTGCTAAATCTATCTAATAATTATCAAGCCAGTTATAAAGGTGATCTGCTGCTGCCCTAGGAGATCACTTAATTCAAGATGTTTCATCTAGTTCCAAAACCTGACATGCAGAAGCTGCCATGTCTCATCTCACTGGAACAGCCTACCCAGCAGAGGAAAGTGGAGTGATACCAATGTACTTCCCCAGATTGTCCCTTTCTGGGGCAAATCCTGCCACGCCTTCTGAGAGCAAAACTGGCACAGTCTGGGACTTAGAAAGAAAGAGGATTTTGGAAGCTACAGAGAAACATCTCAGCATTTCTCTATCTGGGGAAAGAGCAAAAGTAGCAGAGATCTGCTGTTATTTGGATCCTGCAACCTCTTTCTGTCCTGCTGGGAGAAGTGGTGGAATTGGAGTTGTTACCTGCAGCGCCTTCTCCATAGGGTTCAGCTGTGCTTACAAAGCGTAACAATGTCTTGTCCCCTGCAAATGTTGGTGCATGGGTGGAATGGCCTCACTGTTGTGTACCTCAGTGTGATATTTCTATTTACAGCCACGTGCATACTTTCTTATTTTATATATGCAAATACAGAGTTTGTACAAGCAACAAGGCGCAAGCAAATTCTGCAGGCACTGTTTATATGCCAGAGACTTGGGCTCTAAAGCACATTTTTTGTATTTGGGTGTCCAATTTCCTGAGCAGTTTCTGAAAGCTTCAGTCAGGGTGGCTCTGATGTCCAGGAGGGCACAGCATCTCCTCCAATCAGTCCCATTTCAGACCCATAAATTCTGTCCAATGCAATAACCATAATTTGGGAACTACATGCAGTTTTTGGCAAACATTATGTAAGAGAAAGATGGGGCCATACTGTGCAATATAGAACTGTAAGAAAACCCTAAAATCATTATAAACTCTGCTTCAAGACAAGCCAACTACTACGAATATAATTCCTTAGAAAATAATCCCCAGCCGTCCTGGCGAGGGGTGCTCTTGCAATACCCAGCTAGAGGTGTCTCACCCCTTGTAGAGCATTTGGCAGTCCTCGGCAGCAGGCTCCACGGCTGGATGGGCCAGCCGGCCTGATCCTGTGAGGATGGCTATCTGTGTCTTCCTGTGGAGGTCGGTGTTACGATTCCTTTGTTCATGAAACAATTACTTCTTTGTCACTGAACTTTTTGTCAGCCTTGTTCTCCTCTGGCATGTTGTGATACGAACAAACTGCTCCACTTTTTCTTTTCTGCCTTCAGATTTCAGATTCTTTCAGACCCTCTTCTGGGGGGATGTGTTCTAAAACCCTGCCAAAACTACCTCAAGGGATACAGTGACAATTATGTTCTGTTTGTACAACAAATTCTGGACAGTATCCCCTTTAAATGTATTTATATTGTTTTGTTTCATTTTGGAACAGGATTAGAATGGAATGTAACCTATTGTACCACAGCAAACAATCTGTGCTTCCATAGATAGCATGAAGCTTTCCAGTTACATCTTTATACCTCCAAGGCAATCGTGTAACAGCTTTCCTAGTGACCTGATGTAAGAAATATGCATCTTCATATAAAAGGAAATGGGCCAAAATATAGTAGAGATATTAGCTCTCACTACTATGCCATTTTACTGCAAATAATACATTTTTCTTCAATAATCCAGATTAATTTCACTTTCTTTTCCATGCTAATTAATCCACTGGCTTGCTAGAGTCTTTTTCTTAGAGCTGTTCTTGGGCTGTGGCTCTGTGACATGCATGTGTCGGCAGCAAAGATGATTTCAGCAGTTCATGCTGAGGGCGCGTTCTCACCTGGCCGGTCACAGCCCTCTCCAGTGGACTTTACAATGCCCCCAGTGCTATGGGGCAGCAACCTGGGCAGGGGCAGAAGGGAGAGCAGGAGCGCAGGAACAGCAGGAGCAGCCGGTGGGGAAGGAACAGAGGTGAAGCTGCTGTAGCATGAACCTGAGTGTACCTTGTAAAATACAGAACTTCCCTTTTTTATTTTTTAATTTGGTTTAGTGTATCATTTAATTTTACTGATTTCTTTGATTTCATATGTTAAAAAATTGCTTTCTAAAGGGTATGACTGAAGTCTTAGCTCTTCTCTATCTGTGCGACCCCATAGCTTGTGCCCAGTAAGAGCACAGTGGATATACAAGGATCACAGTGGTGAAAGCAGGGACCTTCTTCAGCTGGTTTCTGCTGACAGAACCTCAGCTGCAAGGCCCACCAGTACTGGAAAATCTGCAAAACTTTCCTTACTGGGAGGCCATGAACAGTCTCTGCAGCCCAGAAAAGGGGTGTAGCCAGCCAGAGAGACAGCAGGCTGTATCCTTTGGGAGATGCTTGGATCCAGTGCAGCTCCTCGGCAGCCTGGGCTATCAGTGGCCTTATGGCTGGGATCCACAGCTATGCCAGCCCCTGTCTCCAGGGGCAGTCATGGTATGTAAGCTGCTGTTTTATGCGATCTTCACAAGCATCTTGGCCTTTACTGCCATGGGAGTTGCTGTGGGTGCTGAGGGGTGCTAATTCTAGCTAGCGGGGCAATACTGGGATATAAGATTCTGCATCCTCAAAACAATGTCCTGCAGTTAGTTGCCACAGCTGGCAGCTGGTTCATGGGAACAATAGGAGACACACATTTCTATCACATAGGGCAGACATCTGAGAAGACCCAGTTCTCAGAGCAGCAAGCCTTGGTGATGTCAGGATTTCTTGGCTGGTAACTGTACTTGCAGAAATAAAACTAAAAGTTACGGGGTCTTTCTCACCCTATCCTACCTCTCTCTTCCCTCTCACATAAAAAATGCCCCTCCAGCACTTTTCTAGGCTCAGACGAGCCAGCCCGAGGAGTCAGTGGAGAAGCGGATGCCTGAACATGAAGTGTGTATATTAAAACATTGAAAACGGTCATTAGGTGGGACTAGTTCATCCTGCATTTGCTGGGGCAGGAGAGGGGAATTCATTACACTGTGAAAGCAACTTTTGTGGGATGCAGACTAATGTTTATGGAACTGAAAAAAGCTCGCTGGAAAACGTTTTCTTCGCCTTGCCTTCTTCCCTCCATCCTGCCCTCCCCCAAGCACCTTTGACAGCCCTGAGCACATTGGGTGCTCCGGCATTAAAAGTTCATGTTTCACATATAACAAGATGACTTTAAGACAAGCTTTTGGATTTAAAACACCCACAGTTTTCTCATGGTCTGAATTTGGATTGGCCCTAACAAGGAATCAAGAGCTGCCACAGAAGCTGGCTTGTGACTGATGCATTAATTTTAGACTCCCAACATTTGAGTTGTTCTGATTCCTGACACCATTCAGGAATATCCTGGTTCTGGATATGTTGGCTTGCTGGTGAGGCTAGGGCTCGTGTGGCCATGGGGATGTGATTGTGTTAGGCTTAAGGGAGTGGTGATCTGATCTGACACAATAACCTGATTTCTGCAAACCTACTTTTCAGTCTCTGTATTTGTAGGTCTCTCATTCTTTAAATTAAGCCAGCAACAAAACAGCAGACTTTCCAAGAAGGAGCCTTGCTGGGTTTTCAGTATCTCTCTCTCTTTCTGAAGCTGCAAAGCCTTATTTAGTATATCCAGAAAAATGTTCATGGGAGGCATTTCCTCTATCTTCTTGATGTCATCCATTCAGGCTACGCACCCCATCAGCTTGTGTGTGGCTCTAACTAATATAACTGAGCAGGAGAAATGTGCTGGGACGTTATTTAGGAATACCATGTTTCCCTGTTTAAGCTTTGGATGGAATCTGCATCTTTCATTGTTCCAAGATCAAGACAGTCCTAGAGCAAGGTATGATTAAAATAGTGTCCTTTTCACTCTCCTGCAGAAGGGAATATACATTACACCATGTGTGCGTGAAAATGGCATTTGCATTGTCATTTAGAGTTAAATATTTTTATGTACTATCTCTGTTATATGATCATTGCTTTAATTACAGCTAATTGCAATTAAAGCATCTACAGTTCTGGTCTCAAAGGGAACCCAGGGTGTTAGAGGATTATGCAGAGCTAATGCATGTGCTTTGCAAAGGCTGCTTCCTTCAGACAACTCACAGAATCACAGAATGGTGGGGGTTGGAAGGGACCTCTGGAGATCATCTAGTCCAACCCCCCTGCCAGAGCAGGCTGCACAGGACTGCATCCAGGCGGGTTTTGAATATCTCCAGAGAAGGAGACTCAACACCCTCCCTGGGCAGCCTGTGCCAGGGCTCTGTCACCCTCACAGTGAAGAAGTTTTTTCTCATGTTCAGGTGGAACTTCCTGTGTTCCAGTTTGTGCCCATTGTCCTGTCACTGGGCACCACTGAAAAGAGTCTGGCCCATCCTCTTGACACCCACCCTTGAGATATTTATAAGCATTAATGAGGTCCGCTCTCAGTCTTCTCTTCCTCAGCTGCTGCTGTGTATTTGTAATGGTCCTTTTTCCCTTTTTCACCTGGTCTTGGGACAGCCCTTACTGTTTCCTCTAGTTTTCCTAATAATGCTCTCTGAGGAATTATTTAGAAGATCTCAGGCGAGATGTCCTGTCCCATTCTGGGGAGGAAGGAGCACAGCCCTTCTGGAGTCTTCAGGTTGATGCTAGTCTGTTTCTTGCTGCACTCCTGCTTCTTTGAGATGGCAGGGAGGACTATGGTGCATGTTTCCCTTTCTTGCTATTTGGTAGGTCTGGTTTTGCTGCCTTTCCTCTCCACACAGTGTATCTTCAGGTGGATGGGAGAAGCTGGGAGAAGTGCAGGAGGAAAAATGTTGTGTTTGGTCCCCACTGCTTTGGTTCCTCTGATGTCAACATGCTGGGACTAGCATTCCCCAGTTATTTCTGGGGCTGTGAAACCAGGAGCTTTCCTGACACCCCACAGCCTCCACAGTATCTTAAAAACCCGAACCACTGAGTTATGTGTCTGAATGGCCGGCGAATGTGCACACTGTAGGGAGGGCCTGCCTTGCTGTGAAAGCAGGCGTGTGCAGTGTGTGAGAGACTCTCAGTGCTATGCCAGACTGGGATGAGATCTCTTGAAGGCTCCCCTAGATTTCAAGCACATGTGCAGGGAGGTGTGATTTGAAAGACAAAAATGGCAGGCTTATTTTTTGGAGCAAAAGCCTTCTGTTTCTCCTGCCAAAACAGGTTTTGGAGTGGGCTTTAGTCAGTAAACTTCAGATTAAACTCACTAGAAAAAAGACTGTCCTGAGCCACTTGCAGACCAGCCCTGATGCAGATCTGAGCTCTTCATCTCATAGCCAAGTTCTTGTCAGTTTATGTTTATCCTCTTGGGAAACTGTCTCGTTATCAACAAAACTCATGAGCATTTTCATTCGTGATACTGGACTAAGGCTGAAAATACCCTCGGCTCCATGAAAACAAATCGAAAACAAGTCAAAACCAAAACATCATCCCCTCCATCCTCCTTCTTCCAGGCGGAGTGCAGCGCATCAAGGCAGAGTCACTCAGATGCCTCTTAGCTGTGCTACTTGACCATACAGCTTCCCTGAACTGGACCTTTTCATCATGTGGAAGTGTGAGCCTTGGAGGATGTGACTCCAAGGCTTTGCAGCTGCCTTGTAGAGCACAGCCTGCAGCTTGGAAGCACTCTCTTCTGGGAAGAGAGGAGGTTAAACCAGTACTGTTGGCCAGACCCAGTGCTCAAGTCTCCCCTAGTGAAGAGAGTCGAGTCCAGGCAGAGAAGGGAGGAGTGTCATGTCCCATATGATGTTTTTCTGGAAAAGAAGCAAACTAAAGCACAATGAGCAGGTGTTTTAGATCCATCTTTGAGGTGTAAACTAATGGCTGAGAGGGGAGGTTATGTGAAGAGTTGCCAGTGTTAGAAGTTTGGGAAGTCCTGCCCCTCACAATGGCTCTGGCTGAGGCTTTTGCTTGCTGCCTCTTACAGATGATTTGTATGCATCCAGGAGGCTGTGCTGTTTGCAAGAAAAAATCTCTGAAATAACAGAAAAGGATGTCCTATACGATGAGTGCAAGGAGGGAATAATCCCAGCTCTGAGACATGTAGCCTTTAAGACATTTGAAAGCAATGATATTTCATAAAGGAGAATCTTTGAGTAAGCACTAAGCAGTTGTTGTTTCTGGTCTTATAGATGACCCAGGAATGTGATGTTTTTACTGGCACTCAGTGAGACAGCTCTTGGTTGGGAGCTATCCAAGGCTCCTGGCATGGCTTCGGCATTCCTGCAGATTTGACACAATGATTTTAACCAAAATCCCACATGCTTGATATAATCACTCAGTGCCTTTAGAAAGGGTTTTATACCTAATATGGACAAAAAAGGGCTCTGCTTTTTCAGAGATGTGACGTGTAGTGAGCAGGTTTGGATCCAGAAATAGACTCATCTGTATCCACTTAGTTTGGCATTTTTTGTGGTCTTTATTATAACAGGCAGGCACCTGCTGACTGTCCAAGTCTAGATTGCAATATTCAGATTTAAAAAGCATAGCTACCCCTCAGTTTCTCTTGACTGACATCTGTGTGGCATGTAAATGTCAAACACACCGTGGGGAAGTTAATCACTGTATCAGCAGAGTCTAATGATGAGACAAAGAAAAAAAATATACTGGCCTTCTATGTGAATACAGAGCAGATGATCAGCCACTTTGGCTAAATGTACAAGTGGGCAGAAGCCGATGGAAACAGTGACTGAGCTCCGTTATCACAGTGTTGTTATTAATGGGGATGATTCTGTCACTGCTGCATATCAATAATGTACAGCTGCGCAAAGAGGCTAAGTGATGCCAAGTGATTCTTCTACAGCCGCTTTTCACTCCATGCGGCACAAGCACAGCTGACTCCATGAGATGCAAGGAAGTCAGCAGCCTCGACTATTGTCTCAGACCTCACTTTCAGCTTTTTGCTGCTGGGGTACCGGGGTTTGCTAGCGTACCTGCAGTTGTTCTGTGCCGTGATGGACGTAGCTCCTGGACGAGGCAGCGCCAGGACTTCCTTGCATTGTATCTTGGGACTACACGTGGCTGCATCTGAAGTCAGCAAACTGCCTTGTTAAAATAACAGCCCCTAGGAAGTGTGTGTCTGCTGATCTGGTGAAAATCAGTTGCAACTACACAAAACTGAAATGTTGCATCACAGTTTATTAAAAATACAGTGGGAAGCTGCTATGCCTGATGTCGCTGCCATCTGTGCACATTGTACACATGCAGGACACAGGCAGACCAGCTCTCTGCTCTGAGGACCTTGCCAGTGAGGCTGGTTTTTCTAAAGTGCTCAGTATTGGCCTAATTCTACTTCTTTTCCAGTAAATAAGCTGAATCCAGCAAGTGGTTGTACTCTTCTTTCACACAGAGCGCTGACAGGCCTTTCCCTGCAGTGGTATAGGTGGGGTTGCAGAGTCCAGTATGCTGAGGGAATACATGTCAGTCATGCCAATTTAAGCCATATGCTTCTCTACAAAATATTTTCAATAGGATGGTTATAGAGGACAGTCTTTATAGGGGTTTTTTTTTGGGGGGGGGGGGGGGGGGGTGCAGGGGGATGTGCATCATTGATTCATACTTGCAACTGTTCAAATTATTTAAGAGTTTCATGTTTATCATGCATTAATCTGAGGAAGTTAATGATTTAGCTCATGCAGCTTGCCTTTGTTTAGGTCTATGAGCTTGCTTTCTGTAAGTTGAGCTCTCTTTGAACATCATGGAGTAAGTGGGGAACTAAGGCCATCATAACGTCCCTTAGCATTGTAGTTCTCATCTCCCAGCGCGTGGCCCCAGGGTGGCCCCACTCCTCATGCTGCAGCAGGAGCAGAGGACGATGGTAGCACAGGCATGAGTTACAGTCGTAGTTAAATGTGCTTTTATGGCTGCAAGCTGGAGCAATATTGGAATACAGCTCCAATGCGCTGTGATTTCCAAAGTGGATAAGCACTGTTTATGCTTTTTAGTTTCCTGACTTATAGAAGAAATATGATGCTTTTCCAAGAGTAGCTATTTTGATGGAGAAATGGATAGTGAAAGATGTCACATGATGGCCAACTGTGTGATCAGAGAGAATTGTATTTCCTTATGACTCCAAATTAATATGTAATTTCAATCACCTTTTTACTGTTATCAGCCAAGTGGAAAAGGCCCACGCCTACCTGAAGTTTATTGTGTCATCAGCCGGCTGGGGTGCTTTGACTTATTCTCCAAGGTAAGAGGATTTTTTTTTTCAATATTGCTTTTTAATGTGATTGTTTACTGAGACACATCCGCAGCAATGAACGAGACGAGAAGAATTTCTTCCTTTGATGGGAGATAACTGTATTTTACAGTTGCTGTTTTGGATATTCCATTCCTATTACTGAGTTCATCAAAGAATGTCTTATTACTTCTATGACTGAGGCAGAACTTGATTCAAAAAACATCTGGGTGTCTGTATGATCTGGCTGACTGAAGTTTTTTCCATTGTTTTCTAAAGCTGTTCTGTGCTGAGCTGTAATTCTTGGCATCCACAGTTTGAATGATGGGCCAGTACCACTTTTATTCCAATACCCTGTGGAATGATGAGGTTAAGAAAAAAGATTATTTGATAAGTGAATTCTATATGCTTAACTCTATTGACATGTTTTTTTTATCCTAGGAGACTAGGAAAGCACGGATAATCTTTTAATTGGTCTCCACATTAATGAATCCAAAATTGCATTATATGCTGATGTGGTTTACCTAGGCAATACATTTTTTGATGCAAGAGTTTTGAGATGCTAAGCAGGGCATTGCAGCTAAACTGAGGCACTGAATAGCCATAGAAACAGCTAACTGCCAGTCAGGTCCAGAGCCACAAGCATTCTTCTTTTGTAAGACAAAAGGTTATTAAAATTAACTATTAATAACATTTATGATTGATTAACATTTGAAATATCTCTCTAGCTGCCAGTTTAGGGCCTCCTAGTCCTCTGAGAATGTGTCCTGCAAAATCTAGTGAGCACCTCAGAGTATTGTATAGGATTTGCTGGTGATCTGTGGAGAACAATGATATATCTAAGGTCAAATGGCTGCCTTCCCCTTTTCCAATTTCAATACAGTGTTCATAGAAATGCTGGTTTAATTTCCCAGAGATTTTCACTTCAGATATGGGAAATCTCACAGAACTTACACAGATTTTTCTTGCTCATTTGTATAGGAATAAAGTTGAAAAGAACATGTAAATCATTGAAGTTAATAAAAATCATAGTATTTATATTGTTCATATGATCTAATAATCATACCGAATGTTATCTTCAAAGCAGGTTTCAAGCTTTTCTAGATAAAACTGTTTAACAAGTCTTGTGTGAAGAGAAACAACTGGGTTGCAATAGTTAATTGCAGTTCTGCGCCTGACGTCTTTCATAAAGCTCTGAAATCAAGGGTTTGTAACAGTGTCTCTTAGACATAATATGTATCTAAACACAGATATCTGTGAGTGTAACGGAATGCATTGTTCTGGGAGGATAACACAGCTCACCAAACTCGTGGTATGGAGAGATGTCCTGAGGCTCTTTGTTTGCTTTTATGTTTTTATCTAATTTTGATAGTGCACTAATTTTAAAAGGAAAACTTGGGAGAGGGAACAAAAAGCAAAAAATATTAAAAAAAGAAAATTTAAGTATCCTCCTTACAACGAAGTATCACTGCAGCTGAGGTATAAAGTCTGCAGTAGTCAAGGAAGGTCATACCAAAATTGCAAATAATCTGCTTTCCCAGTTCAATCTGTAACTTGAAAAAAAGTGTCTGATCATCCAGCCAAAGTGAACCAGAGGCTGGCTTCAGCAGGGGCTGTTCCCAGGCATTGTGGCAGGCAGACCCTGGCTACGCAGGCCTCCGGTTCTTGGTGTGTGGAGGAAGGAAGGCTCTCACTCAATTGCATATTGGGCCCTGAATGGGGCTGTAACACACCTGGGCTCTTTTTCAACTACCGGGGTCGTGGAGGGGCTGGGCCACAAAAAGACCCCATCGCGCTGGAGTCTGGCCACAGCGATATTGTCCTACAAAGGGCTGCTCACCTCCTGACAGTACCGGCGCCAGGGTGGGAGCAGGGTGTTTGGCAGCACCGGGGGCTGCCTCCAGCCCTGGGCTGGATTTAGCACAGCTCTTAAGCACACACTCCAAGCATCGCATCTGGAAAGGGTTTGCACAAAACAGCTGCTAAGTAAGGGAAGGAAGAGTTTGAGCTTTAGCATCCCTGTTGGTTTTGAAGACAGATGTGGTGTGGATGGAGACAGCAGTGAGACAGACTCTTTTTCCAGTCTAGTTAGAGGAACCTGGACTGTCCTAATAGATAAATCCAGTGAAAGAGAGGAAAACTATTATGATGGTGCACTTTGCAGAATTAGTCAAAACAAGGAACAGTTGTCTTTACAGAAAAATGTGAGTGATGAAAGACCACGAGACATTAAACCTTGGATATTAGAAGATACATATCAGAAAAGCAAAAGGAGTCCTCTGTTTTAAAATGGTTATCATGCTGTTTCTGATAGTTTGTATTACTTTCATCTTCCTCAAAGCCTTTTATGCTCACTGTTGTAATAGCTACTGCTAAGACAGACTTGAGAACCACAGGTATCCTTACTTCCAGCCAGCTCATTTGGTCATTGTTTCAACAGATTTTTTTTGACCATTTTATTTCCTGAGATCTCTCTGTTCAACTTTTATTCGGTTTAAATGCTCTTTATTTGTGTTGTGAAGGTTGTTGGGACATGGCCCCCAACCCCAGCAACATAAAGCATCAAATAGTGACTGCAGCAAAGGAGATAGGTGTTGGGCACGTTAGAGCTGCGTGCTGGCAGTGTGCAGGAGCAGTAAGGGACCTGGGGCATAGCCTTATAGATTCATAGAATTGTTCTGGTTAGAAGAGACCTCCAAGATCATCGGGTCCAACCATTTACCTAGCATTACCAAGTCCACCACTAAATCATATCCCTTAGGGCCTCATCCAAACGTCTTTTGAATACCTCCAGCGATGGTGACTCCACCACCTCCCTGGGCAGCCTGTTCCAATGCCCAACAACCCTTTCAGTGAAGAAATTTTTCCGAATATCCAATCTGAACCTCCCCTGGTGCAACTTGAGGCCATTTCCTCTTGTTCTGTCGTCTGTTACTAGGGAGAAGAGACCGACCCCCATCTCTCTACAACCTCCTTTCAGGTAGTTGTGGAGAGCAATAAGGTCTCCCCTCAGCCTCCTTTTCTCCAGGCTAAACATCCCCAGTTCCCTCAGCCGCTCCTCATAGGAGTTCCTTGGTCCATTACTACTTCCCATTTGGGCAGCTGGTTTTGTTTGGTGAGAATACTTGTTGTGCTGCAAATGACATCAAGAATGAAATTCATATCTTCATTTATGGTTATCTGCCACTTCCACGGACTGGAATGCAAGCTATGTATATAGGGTTAGCTTTGCTTTAGTTAGGTCTTTACTTGTTGCAAGGAGGAAGGGGAAACTATGCACCAGTGAATGCCTCTGCTGGCATTGGTGTCACTGGCTATCGTTGTAAGTCACCAGCTTATGCTTAAGTATCTTTTAATGTTCTGTTCCAGTGAAAATCATTTCCAAGAGAAACAAGGGAGAATGCCTGGCTCAGACCCACTAACTCTTGTATGGCCTTTTGCTCTTGAGTGGTGGTTAAAAGATCACCATTACAGGTCAAACCACTAACTGCTTTGAAGCTTGCTTTCTCGTCTTCTTTAGGTTTATCATCTATATGGTCTGTCTAATGTGGGAAAACTTAGCTGTGATCTAATTTATGTTGGGCCATGTGACCAAAGAGAGAAGAAAATAATAGTCCTCTATCTGTAAGAAGTTCCATCTGTTTATTTCAAAACTAGGTTGCCTGCTCTGTGTCATGTCAAACAGAAAATGACCTTAATGCAGGCACCCAGCGTAAACAGCTGGGCATGCTCCATGAGGCTGCTCACGGCTGGCTCCAGCTCAGCACAGACTACGGCGTGACTGCTGCCGCCACGGCCGGGACTCTTCCAGGAGCTCTTTCCTGGTGGAGCTCTGCTGGTATCGTAGTGTGGCAGGGTTGTTTTTCTTGCTGGTCTGGCTTTTTCCTGCCCTCTCAGTTGAAATGGAAGAGATGCCCAGGGCAGAAGAAAGTCTTTCTCCTTAATACAAATTTCAAGATATACCACTGAGATGTGATGCTGACCTGGCCTGTGATCATGGGATTCGTCTTAATCTTTCTCTCCTTCAGCTCACCCTGTTGTTCGGGCAAAATCCCAGCAATATAGATCCCTTTCGCCATGCTGGGTCTTCTTTCTCCTTTCCAGATTTGTTATTTCTTCCTTGTCTCTGTGTTAACTGCATTCACAAACGGGGTCCATTTTGTAACTGGAAAACATATCATTTTTAGAGTATGATTGAATCCCGTGGCTTTAATGGTAGTGAAGAAATGCGTGGCAGAGGAGAATTAAACTTAGATCTGCCATGTGTTTAGACACATGTGGGTCAAAAGATGCTTCAAAAGTGTATGTGGTGCTGACATGTTCTATCTCTTTCTCTCTTATGTCTTACTAATGGATCAGATCCTGGATGAGGTTGAAAGGAGAAGGGGAATATCTGCTGCCTTGGTTTATCCATTTATGAGGAGTCTGATGGAATCTCCTTTTCCTGCACCTGGAAAGACAATCAAAGTCAAAACCTTTCTGCCTGGAGCTGGAAATGAGGTAAAAAGCAACTGCAAACATTAAAAGTTAAAGCCTCCCCCCTCACCACTCCAATATCAAACAGCAAAAGAAAAACAGGAGGAGGCATAGGGATACTGCAAGGCGTGTGAAGTGGCACACCCTCAAAATGAGCAGTGCAGGAGCTGCACCAGTGTTGATATGCTAATGCTAGTTCCCCTTAATGATTATAAGCCAATTTATTGTTATATATTTGTTATTTTATGTTTATTAATAAGTTGTGTTTAAGAAAAAAACACAACACAAATGTCCTAGTATGCCTGGTCGAGCGTAGTGAACAGAAGTACAGTGTTGCTGGGCTTTATCACAGTGATAACAAGCAAGTGTAAGTTTCCCATGCTGACTGTACTTGAACAGTTCAGCAGCTGGTTGTTATTGCAAACCTCATTACTGCTGGTCCTGGCCTTGGTAGGAGGAGTGATCAGCAGCATTTAAATGGCTCTTTTTGGCAATAAATACCCTTTAACTGGCCCTCAAAGAAATAGTCTATATTTGGAAAAGCATGTCATATGAAAGTTCTTGTGTGTGTGTGTGCGCGCGCATACATATAGTAGATTTCATTTCCTTTTATTACTGACTCAAGTAGCTAGAAGCCTAGCATTATACAACATAGGCCTTACTGGAAAATGGCAATATTGGTGCCTTGCTTAAAGTGTTTTCTTGCAACTTGAGGCTTGCTAGCCGTTTGCCATGTCAAATTCTGCTCTCTGCACGTCCTTACGTAAGTATACAGTAGCTCCACTCAGATGGGCAAGCATATAGAGGAAATACATTACTGCAGATAGGAATAGAATTTGGCCCAGTTAGTGAAAGCAGGAAAAAATCCCCTCTAGGGTTATTTTACAATCCTGATGGTTAGTTTTACAGTGCTATTACTATTTTTACATTGAATCATATTTTCTCCAAGTGTAATGCCACCAACTTCAACAGAGTGGGCCTGTAATGTCACTTGGTATGAAATGTAAAGAGTTTCTTGTATAAGTGACTTGCAAGGCATGTTTAAGTCACAAGCATTTTCTTCTGGAGAAGAAAAGGAAAATTAAAAGGCTGATTGGCGTAACAGTGGTAAGATCTGATAATGCTTTTTTGATGTGAGTATATCTGGGAACCATGGATCTCAACTTCTCTATCCTCTGCTCAAGCTTCTGAACTCTCCCAGAGAAAAACATTGAGATAATTCCAAACAAACAAACAACTCTCTTCTGGCTGAGCTTTGCTCTCTGTTATGCTAGTACAAACTTGTTATTTAAATGGAATGCACTGGCTTAATTAGGAACAGAATCTTGTCCTTCCATTGTGGCTCCTCTGGCCTAAACAAAGATGATGATTAATTGGGAAGTAGACAGTGTATTTCTTTGTGACGAGCAAACTGAAGCAGAAGGCTTTGCCAGGCAACAGAAAACATCCATGGCATTTGTAAAAGCTGCTGTAACTTGCATTGCATCCTACCCCGCAGCAAGATTTTTAGCGTTGGAAGTTTTGCAGTAAAACCAGCTCCTCATGATTTGGCACATAAACATGATTTGAGCTTGCAATCCCAATGCTAAGGAATGGAAGTGGGCACTTTTACTGAATATGAGAAAGGGGTAGGCAGGCAGCGTTTCCCGAGGAGGCATTCATGGTACACCATCACTCCACGATTTGATTCTTGATACTGTTTGAGGCAACAGCTGAGTGATGGGTATATAATACTCTGGCACCATAATGTTTCTGTATTTCAGGCTTTAAAACATCAGATCTGTACATGAATACTGTTCTAACAGTGACTTTCTTTTTACAGTCCTGTGTTACCGATCACAAACAATATTACAATTAAACTGGTACGAACTGGTTTTGTTTCCAGTATCCTGTGGTCTTGCTGCCGATCATGTCCTTAAAACAGTGTGTTTGTGAGGAATTTTGTAAGGGCTACTCAAGTTTAAACCCAATACAGTATGCTCGTGGAATGTGGTGTCATGTGCATGAAAACATGAAAGTGGTCTAAAGCAATAAAGTGACGGTGATTTTTGGACATACGGAAAGAAGGAGATGTATAAATGTTCCTGTTAATATGTCTTCAGAGATTTCAACACAGCTTCAAGTTGGCCAACTTTTCCCCTTTCCCTTCTGTTTCCTCAAATTCCTCAGTAGTTCATCATTTGCTGTCTTGCACTTCATATTTTTCTTCCTCTGTTACTCTCTTCTTCATGTTATTTTTCCCTCTTCTTTTTTCTGTCCTCTGCCTTCAAGTTCCACATCTGAGCATGTCAATTGCAGAGTAAAAGGAAGATATAATAAAGGAATCAAGCAAAAGGCATTTGAGAAAAGGAAGGAGAGGGCCTGAGGTCATGGATGAAGTATGAAAATTAGACTTTAAAGGGATGTCACAAGTCACCACCTAAGACCTTTTCCTGACTCCCCAGTTAAGTATATATATGTACATATCTTTATGACAAAAAAAGGTTTTAAACATTATGCAGTGAATTATGCATCATAGAAGAGTAAAAATGAAGTAAATTGGGTTTAAATTTTGCCTAGCCTTTAAGTTCAGTCCCTGGCTCCTATCTAGATGTGAATTTGAATTGCTAGCCGAGTTTATAACCAAATTTACCTTGTCGTTATGGCTGTTTTAACCCCGTAAGCTTCCGGCTCCAGTGTTTCCAGTTTGTTACTTGCTTCATACTGTTGACTCAGCCAAGCTTTACATCTCTGACAGGGTGTTTAGAAGGCAGAATTATGCTTCCCTTGGAAATGCGCAGAACTGTATTCTGGGACGAAGAATGACTTGATAGTCAATTGTGTAATACACCATTCCTCCGGGGTGCTATGCCTCCAGCCTCAGTTTGCAAAAGAGGATAGGGGTCGTTCTCTGTGTCCCCTCAACAGGAAAGCATGGAGCGGTGCTGGAGGGCCTGGGCTGGGGTGCCGGGCGCCCCTGGCGCTGTCAGTCCTGACCAATGATGCTGACTGACGTTTCTTGGATGTGTTCAGGTCATTGAGCTGCGGCGGCCGATGGACTCACGCCTCGAACATGTGGACTTTGAATGCCTTTTCAAGTGCCTCAGTGTTCGTCAGATCATCAGGATCTTTGCTTCTCTCCTGTTGGAGCGACGTGTGATTTTTGTAGCAGATAAGCTCAGGTAAGTGGCAAAGAGAGCTGAACCACGTGTTGTTCAGGACAGTACTATCTCCGGATACAAAAAGCTTATGAAATGTCCAGAATGGTTGTCAGATGTGAGGATCCTCTCACTGTAGGACTGAAATAATTTTTACATCTATGGAAGTTATTTGCATCAGGTGGGGCACACATTCGCTAGTGGTCGCTAGCTACAAGCCACTTGTTCCATCTTACTTCCTCGTCTGTAAAATGATGATAACAATACTCATCTGCTTCATAGTCAGCCAATGTTTGCACAGGGTTTTGAAGCAATATAGTCCTAGCAATATTTCATTTCAGGTTTTGGAACAGAGTATTCATAAACAGTAGCAGAGATTGCCTCTGAGGTGCTGCACCTTGTGGCCATGCAGTGCAGCCCGGCAGGGAATTGAGGTGCTGAGAGTCCACCTGGGTTGGTCATGCAGTACAGAGAGTTTGTAATGGGGCTAGGTTTCAACTCCTGCACTACCAAACCCACCCAGTAGGAGTGTTAAGAATGCTATTACGGTCCATCCCAGCTAGTTAGGATATTTTTCCTGGTGCTTACATGACCTGAAAACATTTCCTTTCCGAAGCTCCATCTTGGGCTCCTTGCTACAGCCTTTCAACATACCTCTTACTTCCCTGCCCTTTGATTGCAATCTCCCCTCCTTGGCTCCTCTGAGGCATGAACTCACCCCAAGGTGTAAGGAGCAAGAGCAACAGGTCACAACTCCACATGGCCTTTACCAAGGAAATGGGAGCTCTGTGTAGGCTGCACCCCTGCCCTGCAGCAAAGAATCATCCCCTTTTTAGATGCTTGTGTAATCCATATAGAAAAGTGTGGACATTGTAAGGAAGATGTTCTTTGCTGTGGCATGATAAATAATAAAAGATGGCAAATAAAAATAAAGACCGTAATTTATTAGACTCAGGAACATCCAGCGTCTTTTAAAAGGACACAAAAGACTGTATGGGTGGTTAAAAACACAGATGGATCTACCCAAACAAACTCTGTTAAACACTTTATCAGACCTGACCTTCTCTGAATGACCGCCAGAAATAATAGCTGCACTTAGTGGCCGCCAGTGTATATAATAGCAAAAATACTTTGCATAGTAAAAGCTTTACAACCTTCAGGGGAAAATTTCTTAAAGCTGCAGACTCTTCTCAGGTTATAAAGTTACTTCCTTAGCAGTCTTTTTTGTTGTCTAGAACAACAGGAACATTTTATTTCATCCTTTCCCTTGTCAGTAACCCTTAGTTTCAATGACCATTTGGGGTGACTTAATTTCACATAAACTCCTGGTGAGAACTGTGTAGCTGGTCCAGGGTTTCTGCAGTACCTTAGTAGATATGTGAGTCACACCATGAATATTGGGGCAGGTGGCTTTTGAAAGTACTGCTGGTGTGTTCCTTCTGACTTTTTCTACAGCATGCTTGATTACCTCGTTCTGCCTGTTTCTATTTTACTGTTCATTTAGCAGAATTAGCGGCACCCACAAGTCTGACTGTAACTCAGAATGACACAGGTCTGCGGTCCTTCAAACGGCACACTGATTTGAGTGGAAAGTCACAGAAATGTTACAGAGAAAACGAGGGCTGTGCTGTGCTGCACCAACTGTTGCTCTGCTTCAGAGTTCCCAGTCACTCCTTTGTAATGTTGTCCTGGTTTGGCAAAGTACCCCGAGCCTTGATCCGTGGACCACGGGCACAGTACTGCAGGGATGGCTTGCTGCAGGAGACATCCTCAGCCGTGAGGGCTGGGACAGAAAGCAGCCATTCCCTGGAGTATTTCTCTGGGACAGCTGGCCTAGCCAGTGTCATATAACGCTTCTGGGCACTGTTCAGAGAAAAGAAGCAACAATTACACCTACTTTGACAGGCTTAAGGCAGCTTGGCTTGGAAAACAGTCATATTGCCGATGCTGAGGGTTCATGGTAACCCAGTACTTCATCAGGCAACCCGGGTTTTATACACATTGCAATCCAGACTGGAAGCTAACAGCTCAAGCTTGCCTGTGCAATTACCTTTCTCCTGATAGCTGCTTAGTCCTACAGGCCACAGAGCAGAGGATAACAGAGAGTCCTGCTTACGGGCAAAATGCTGCTGCTCTCCCTTTTGGCACACCGATATAGAGCACCAGGACCAACAGGAACCTGAAATGATAAAGATCTCTTTCGGTAAACACATATCCAAACATTGCGCTCTCCTGCAAAAACTGTCCTCCAGCGACCTGCTGTTTCTGTTGTGAGAGCGAGCCATCGGGTTAGGGGCCATTAGCAGGTACTTTGAGAACGGAGAGGATTCAGATGGATCCAAGAGGCTTGTGAGGTTTTGTTGTTGCTCCTGTAAGAAGGGACAGGACCTTCCTTGCAAAAAGCTTTATATACATACACTTTATTATATCCGCAGGTACCCTTTATTATATACATATACTTTGTTTTGTTTATGAAGAGTGTTACAAAATCTGTTGTGGTAGATAAGGCTTTTGAATCCTGAGCTCTCCTTCTGAACCCTCCGACCTGCTGTGTGACACATGCTGGAAACGTAGCTCCTCTTTCTTGTCTTTTGTCTGGTCTGTCTGGGATCCTAAACACTTCAGGACGGAGACTGCTTCTTGCTCTGTGCTCTACTTGTTACAGCGTGGCCCCTCTCAGCAAAGGGATCCAGGAGGTACTGTAAAATAGAAGCTAATAATGAGTCCTTTGACAAAGGCCTGGAGAAAGTGACAGTGGATTTAAATTCAATACTTACTGAGGTTTTCATGGTTTAAATGGGGATGAAGTCTAAAATGAAACACTCTGGCTTTGAGCTAATAACTGTCTGTCTTGGAACCTTTGCCTTGTCTGACGTGAATTTTGTTTATGGGCATCACGGCTGAAACCGAAGTTTACCAGTAATGTGGAAAAAAAAAAAAGAAATGAAATATCTTACAGGTCCAGTCTGTGGGCCCAAAGAAAGAGAGCAGGAAATTAAAAAGATTTTACAAGGGTTTGATTTCTGCATGTACCCAAAAAATAGCTTAGAAATAAATGATGTTGAGGTTTAGGCTTCAAACAATGAGATGCAATGGGTTTTTGTGGCTGCCTGTTTAACAGGTCTCCAAGCAATAAATGATTTCACACATTATACAAGTTTGGGAAAGTCATGCCTAGTGAAGTGAGATTCATTCAATAAATGGTTATTTATGGTTCTTATAGTGCCCAGAATGTGAAAATTTATAGTCCTTCATCTTTGCACAGAAGAGGTTGCATTTTTCAACACAGAAAGTGAAGCTACCAGCAATGAGGAAAAAATAGTAAAGTTTTGAATGACAGGATTGTGAGGTTGCCTTGGTTAGTTATGTGCAGTTAGGTTTGGGTTTTTTTTCCCCAATAAGTTGGTTATATATTTTTTCTGCTTGAAATTGGGTGAATAAATCCCTGTGGCTATTTGCTCACCTTCAAAAACAAATTTGAATCTGCCAGTGACCTTTCAGTATTTTGCTTTCCATGAGCAGTCAAGAAAACAGCAGAGAAATAAAGATAACGATAGAGAAACTTGGAAGAAGAAGAAGAACAACTCATGAAGAAGTAACTTAAAGCTCCTATTCCTTAAACATCTGCTGAAAGCACAGCTGAGATGGTATGTCTCATCCCAGTTCAATCCTTGTCCCAGCTGGGAGCCCTTATTCATGTTCCTGGCATTCTGCCTGTTCACCCCAACTCTGAAACAATCCCACAGCTCTGCCAGCTGCAAAGGGAGAGCTGCTCTAGCGCAGTTTAAAAGGGTAGGCAGCAGATGCAAAATCACTGGGTTCTGGGGCTCAGGGAATGTTGGCGTTGCTGCAGGCACAAAGGTAGCAACAGAAAATAAATAGAAAGCAAACATTGGAAGAAAAAGATTTCTCTGCTTGTTTTAGTTTTATGCTAGGGAAACAAATTTGTGGACATGTTTGCTGAGGAGGTGATGTATTCATGCTTGTGAGAACAGTCTCTTTGCCTTTTCCCCTGAATGTTTGGAGAGGGGGAAAGGAAGGCCTTGGGCATCTGAATGTCCCGTTGTTACAACCCCATTTGTTATAAATAAAAAACACTCTTGCTGTAATCCACTATATTGTGAAGGACTCTGAGCGTATTTTGCTTACATTTCACTTGTGGGTCCAGTCCAATGCCAGCCGGAGTCAGTGGGAGTGTTTGGATGCGGCTTGTCTTTTGCTGCGGATCTAAATCCAAGAATATTCCTTTCAATGGCCTTTCTGAAGCTTTAGCGGCTGTGAAAGGCTTCTATAGAGTCCTTGCTCTTGTAAAAGGCAAAACAACTTCCCATTGTTGTGAACTTTGTTTTTATGAGAGATATTCAACTACTTCTCAGTGAAGCAGGAGCATGGGCCTCAAGGCAAAAATCTCTTTTGACAGCAATGGGTTTTATGCTCCTAAACCATATAGGTGAACTTGGAAATGTACCCCAAGGCGAAGGTGGGCCAGGCGTGTCTCTAAGGGGCCGTGCCAGGTCAGGAAGTCCCCCCTCCTGCTCCCCTCGTTTGCTCCTGCCGTGCACCACACTCTCCCTCACCCAGGAGGCTGTGCCGCCCCAGCCGCAGTAGGAATTATTCATTTTGCAGAGTTTTTTCAAACCAGATGGGCCCCTTGGCCAGGTCACACCAGGAGCTCCTGTGCTGGGAGAGGGGGAGAGCAGAGGGCTGGGTCTGGGGGTGGGCAGGAGCATTGGGGTGGGCTCATTTCAAGGTGGTGTTGCCACTAAAAGGGTCTATCGTGCACCATCCTTAGGTGTGAGCCAGCTGAATTTACATTCATAAGATACTGTAAATTTGTGAATCAACCCACAAGTTTTTACCTATATGCAAGGGAGATCTGTGGAAATGAGGCTGAGGAAATGTTGGATGGCAGTGAACTTCAGTGCAGCTAAAGCTCCTGCACATCAGTGTCTTCCTCCCTAAGGGATGGCTACAGATTACTTTGTCTTCCCAAGGAGAGGTTTTTCCCCTCCATGTTTCTCTGCCCCTCTGCCAGCACACATCCCCTGGCCCAACATGGACCAGCAATCTGTCACCTGGTGTGCTGCAGCCCCCTGAAACCCTCCTCTGCAGTGCTCAGCCCATGAAGTCAAGAGGTGCTGTTGCAAGCAGAAGGTAGGCACCTATGAGGTACGAAGGCTTTATCCTGTTAAGGATAAAAATCTTTTATCCTGTTAAGGATACAAACCTCCCTGCCCCTCCCCAAAGTATTTTGGACTGCCAGGAGGAATCTGTCTTCCAGCACAACTGTAGAAAGTCCAGGCGGATCCCAGACCTGACCAAAGGTTATGGGCTCCAGACAGAAACACTGACTAATACAGGACAGAAGCATAAATATGTAAATACTGGGGGAAGTCATCCCGCAGGCATGTCTCTGTTAACTCTGTGGAGCAAAAGGGGAGCAGAGTGTACTTGTATACAAGGGCAAAGGATTTCAGAACAAACAACGGCATTTCCCTAATCTCACGGACAGAGACATCTTAGGGCTGTCTGTGTTACGCCCAGGACGTTCGGGGAGCACTGATGCTTGTGCTCATATTTGAATCTGTTGTTTTGGGAGTTGGGAGGCCATGCTAGAAAGCAGCACAGTTAGCAGTTGAGAGGCAGCCTGGTCCCCGTCTCTCAGTGCCTACTTAGGAAAACAGTACTAGGGATCCTTTAATCTAGCAGACAAAATCATAGCATGATCTTGTAGCTCGAGTTAAAATATGCAAATTTACATAGGAGATAAGTGGCAATGGTTTAGTAGTAAGGGTAAACTATTGTTCCTCAGCCCTGTAGCAAGGTCAAGTGGAAAGGCAAGAGTAGCTGAACTTTTGGGCAGATTACTGAACTGAAAGCTCATTCCCTATTTCCTTATTGTTTAATTTTTATTAACAAAAGTAGGATATAATTCTTAGAAACTAGTCATGGCAATGATAGGCCTGACCAGGCTCACCTGCTGCCTCGGAATGCTCCTTTCCAGTAGTCTGTCATATCGTAACACTTGTAAAATCTGCCAAACCTGCAGGTTTAAAAGGTAAAGGCGCTTGTGTTAGGACAAAGAGAGAAAGTGTGCTCAGTAAACAGACAGCAAGCTTTGCCCAGTGATAAAGATCTCCTTTACTTGTCCGTGTCACAAAAACCTCCACAAAAAAAGGTGAGATAAATTTGACAACAAACACATGCTAGAAACCAGCTTGTGAGGGAGAATTTACTGTTGCCACTCTCTGACTGGTCTGTACCATTTCTGAGCACAGGCTACAGGAGACACAACTATGTCTTCTCTTGGGCACATCTGGCACAGCCCTATATTGCGCTAGAAGTCCAGTTCTTTGTCTTGAGGAAAACTTTTTTTTAGTTATCAGCTGTGCATTGAAGAAGATGTTTAGAGATGTAAGCTACTGTACCTGTGGAATGTGTAATAGCTCCGAGATCTTATGTCTAAACCCAAGAGAAGTATGGATGGCTGACATTTCTTCTGGTATTTTTTTATCCAAAGATCTTGAAGTGCTTTCTTAATACTGTCAGGATTATTGTGCTTGTCTGGTCTGACATGCTGAACATAAGCTAGAGGATTTCTTCCACTAATTTCTGCAGTGGAAGGAATGAGTCCTTGTATAATTATGCAATATGTAATCATGCCTACTAGACAGAATTTATTCTACAGCAAAACCATCCATTTCTCATGTAAGTAACCAGAGAGTTTCCATTTCCTCCAGTGAGAGCCAGATCAGCCCCTGTTGAGGAGTGATTTAGAACCTGCAGACCACCCCTGCTTTACCTAAGGGACAACAGCTTGCAGCTCCCTTCATCTTTTATAAAAGAAGCATCTTGTAGAGTCTGTCTGAGTCTCTGTTACCTACCCTGCAATTGCTTTTCTTCTGTGAGACTTTGGTATTTCTCAGTCTGCTTGCACTATGAGGCATCACTAAGTAGAAACATACATACTGGAAAAAAACTTAAACCTTCTGTAACATATGTGATTATTTGGCCTGATGTAGCTGCAGTTTCTTGATATTCTGCTTCTTTCTTTCCTACCAAATATAGCTAGTAATCTTCTTTGAGTTGGATGTTGGTATGCAGCCTGGTCCTGCAAGATGCTGAGCGCCTTGTCTTACGGTCTAAATGCTAGAATTGAAGGTCATGTGAAATTGGTGGTTTAAGATAACTAGCAGAACTGTCTCTCAAGGTTTTTGAGAGAAATTTTGCACTTTATTCCCCCCTCTCAAGAGATACTTACATTTTGTACCACTTGGATTACATTTTTCTGGCACTCCGATTGTGTGATGACTGATGCCAACAGAGGAGCTGTACGTGGACAGTAGGAAAATGTGTGTCAGGCAGAAGAGACAGCCCAAGAAACAAAATGAACTTTCTAAATCTCTGGCTTGTTTAAGATTCCGTAGTCCCAGAGAAAAGCAATCTAACAATGACATTTCTAATATGCAGTAAACTTTGATGGCATTTTTAATATGCCGTATCACAAGACGGGTAGAGCTTGTATGATTTTCCTTTTCCTCCTTTCCTCCTGCTCTCTTTTCCAGTGGTATTTATTCATGTCACTTCAGGCTTTGGCCAAAGCTCTACAGTAGGAAAACATAATCATTTTCCCACTTATGATTTGTGCAACAAAATTCTCTCTCCTTTCCCCTTCCCTTTGAAAGGGAATGGGAGAAGAAGGCGACCATGGTGTTTGGTAATTCTCTTCTGGATTGCATGTTGGCGCAATAACCATATGGCAGTAAGTTGCAACATTTTCCCAACTCAGCCTTTAGCTCCCGGCAAGGTGAATTAGACAGATTCCCTCTTTTCAGCTTTTGAATGAGAAGGATTAGGGGGTTGGCATTGTTCTTCTCCTTTGTCACTACCTAGAAAAATTCTTCATCCTACTTTACAGCTGCCATGTTAATAGTGCAATGATTGCCTGCGAATCTGAAACGACCAGTGCGAACATTAACAAGGCCTGGCGGGAGCAAAGGTCCCAGTGTGGAAAGAACAAGTAGTTAACACTCCTCTGGAGCACCTGGGCCAGAACCACTTTTGTTATGGATCTGTGCTAAGAAACTGTCTTGCAGGAAGGGACTGGATAAATCTGTGGGCACTAAGGATAACTTTCCACTTTGAGATGTTGGGTTTTTTTCTTGTAAGCACCTGACAAAGTTTGGGCAGGTGGCTGATGTGTCAAAGCAATGATTTTTTGCCAAAAATCCCATTTACTTGAGCTTTGTGGAAAATATGGTTGAACGCTAGTTGCTTGAAAAGCCAAATCCTCGTTCTGAAGGGCACTTTGCATGTCTCTGTCTCCAGGGGCTTTCATATGCCTCTGTTCTCATGCACAAGTATTATGGGAGCAAAAAAATAATGTCTTAGTTAAAACCACACTCCTCTTTAATCAACTTTTCTCTGCTTTCTTTTAAATTAAGCACTTCAAAGCTGTTGTCCAAGAGAGAGATCTCCTGACAAGTGCATTCTCTGGTCTGCAGCTCTCGGCTCCATGTGATGCAACCTTGATTTGTGCCATGAGCCAGGGTTGTGCTTTGCAGATTACCTGTAGGACCTCAGACTGTCTGTCACTCACGTGTTTGAGGCAGGTGAGAGCTGGATTCTGGAAAAGCAGCTCTTAATGAAGTAAAATAATTTGCTAATTAGTGTAAAGTTATGATAACTTTTGGAAATTTTGCATAAAATATCTGTCTTCCAATATTTGGATGAAAAGCAAAAAGAAAGCCTCCTGTATAGTCAAAATGAACCCTGCACCTACTACTTCTTTGATAATATTCCCTAATGAGTTATGTAATTATAAAACATTGGCAATCTGAATTACTTTAACTGACTGACAAATCCAACGGCTTTAAAATAGGAATCCCTGAGAGCGCTTCATACTTCTGTCCATCTCTGTTTAGCTAGGAGACATCATCCCAGCAGGGTAGACAGCTACCGGGTGCTGGCTGTTCCTGACGTTTCCTCCTGGCTGTACTACAGCATTGTAACATACCTGCTCATTCCTTAAGCCGTTGACCGTAAATTGCAGTTGGGTACAGATTGCTGCAGCAGCCCTCCTGCATAACAACATGGGCTGCCAGGAGCATCACAGGTATAATCTGGTCTCTTTGTTTTCATCTTAGAAAATACTAAAATTTAAGTTCCCTGCTCTTAGCATGTATCTTAGCACAGTGCCCAGTGTATCAAAATGCTACCTGAAGTTCTGTGACGTTCTCTGCTCTGGTATGATGGGACATTTATGGTGACAGAAAAGCTTTTCTGTGCACGCGCTTCTGAACAAACTTTCATGGGGGAGCGATGAACAGACAGGCAAGTGCCGTGACAGACCCTTGCCCCTTCCGCCCCACATTGCCTGGTGAGGAGGTGTTCGGGTAATTACAGTAAGGCTGCTGATGCAACCATACTGGTAGGATAAGATAGCACAAGATAGGAGAGGATGTTGCAAGCTTAAGCTAAAGGGGATGTGGTCAGAGAAGAGTTTATGGATTAAGATGTTGCCCACTCAATTTTCTGTAAAATATGATAAGGAGGGACCAGAAATGGGACACAGATGATGACGCAAACTGTCGGGCAAGTCTGCTCCATGAATTGTACTCGTTGACACGACAACGTGGCGAACCATGGCTCCATGAATTAAAGTCAGAGAAAACAAGTCTGGAAACTGGACTGTGACCACTGTGTTTGTCATAAAAAACCACCCACCTGGAATCATCAGTAGCACGGAGGACTCAGTGCCTGAACTCTCTGTAACTCACCTTCAGTAGTCACTGGAGTGTGTCCCAAAATTAACTGCGTCACTGGTGCCCCACTGATAAGGAACTGCAGCACTGCTTTCGCCAGACAGGTGAGGCCATATTGTGATTCCTTTATGAGAATTTTACAAGCTTGGCTTTTCTCAGACTGCACTCTAGAAAGCACCAGATAAAACCTGAAGTGTGACACATTTCTTGCAAAACAAGGTTTGGGTTTGGCTTGTTTTCATGGGGGAAAAAACACATTTGAGGAGTGTGAGGGTTAAGTAGCTACACTCTTTGAGTTGTAAGCATAGTTAAAAAGATTCTGCAAAGGACTATAACTGATAATTGGGCTGATGTGATGTGGAAAATATGCATTTCCTCCTCAGTCTGTGCCCCCCTCTCCCTGCCAGTGTTATCGCTGAGGCCTCGTTTGCACTCCATGAGATATCACAAAGGTCACTTGCAGCAAACGTGTCAGCATTCAAATTAGAGGAGCCACTGTGACTTGACTCTGCCTTTCACCCTTGGCAAAAGCACAGTTAGGTTCTCAATTTTGTGTCAGGCTGCTGCTGCCACGTGGGGGAAGCCTGGCTGGGAGGCGAGGAAGCCGTGGACGGACCTTGGAGGCTGACGGGCATGGTGCAATAGCAGTGCTCCTGGTTTGCTAAATCAGTCACCCACTCTGGGAAACGTTCCTCTCTTGAATAATATTTTTCGTTTGTCAAGATCCTGCGCAGAGTGAGGGACTTTCACCTGTTCCTGGACTAAGAGGGAGTCGTTAGCTTACTGCTAATACTGAGTAATATATGTTACAGTCCATAACAGACAGGGGAGATTTCTCATTTGTGCTTTAGAGAGCTCTTTACCCAGTTGCTGGGACCGACTGTAGCAGTATTTGTTGTAGTGTGGGTAATGATTAAGTATGAAACGTTCAGAACTGGCTGCTGCGTTTGAGTTGGCCCGAATGGACTTGGCTCACCGTGATTCTCACATGAATGATACGTGTTCCCCTCCATCATGATCACATTTACACTAGGGAATTCCCTATTTTATTTAGACACTAGGAGCAGAGCTTTCTATTGGCAGGTCTCCACTGACATCAAGACAAAAAGTAACTTAAAAGATGCACATACAGATTTGTCCATATTTCCTGAAAAGAAGGATGTCAGGTATTGATCAGAGGTAGAGTATTAGCTGCGTACTTTAGGCCAGCTACTAATGATCTCATGACTTCATCTCTTATGTGTTTGCTTTAAAAAATAAATCACAATGCAAAATATTACTCTGGTTTTTACAGCCTAAACTCACTCAATTTTCCATGTAATATGTGCCCCCACTACTGTTATTTTAAACATCTCATTGATTATTCTAGAGAAAGGTCAGATTTAGTAACAGGAAATTCAGAAATACTCAGAATGCTCTTTCAAATCGCGTATGCAACCACTCCATCCTAAACTTCCTGCAGCTGTCCAGATTTGCACAGATTTACTGAAGGTCAAGTGAGGAGAGGTGCCTCGGCAGCGGCAGGGGAGTCCTCCTCCCTGTGTACCCCTACAAAGGGGTGGGCCTTTTACAGAGGGATTCTGCCACAGGGAATTCTCAGTCCAGGAGGGGGGAAAGTGGTGTATAATTATGTAATTAAAAATTAAATTACATTATTAAAAGTTAATAACTAGATTAATAATATATTAAAATTAAATTATATAATAGCTTCAAAAATTACAGTCTCTACTTCCAAGCCACCGTATACAGGCTTGAAGGATTCTCTGTAGTTTGCTTTACCCCTGAAGGGCTTCTAGAAAAGCAAAAAATTATTCAAATTTCAGAAGCTGCAACATGCCTTGCTGACAGGAGAGGCTGACTTTACAGCCATTCAGACGGCACTCTTTTCCACAGCAGTCAGGATACTCATGGTTCAAAAGGGGCTATCATGTCTTGTCTGTGTACTTGCGGGCTGATCTGATTAAAATAGAGTGGAAAAATAAAAGGTCTTTGAGGCTTCATTTCAGCAAAGTTTTTTAGCACATTGAAAGTAAATTAAGGCTGAAACTTGTGCCAAATCAAAGCCTAAATGCGTATTTTGCCTGTCCCCTCACGCTTTGTTTTTAATTGGTGAAGCCAGGCATGAACTGACTATAATTCCTGCTGCTCTGTAATCATTAGAAATAATTTTTCTATCAGTGTCCAGATAAATTACTGTATTAGAATTAATTTGCATTTGGTTCAAACAGCAATAAGCTGAGCACAAATTCTGGTGGTTGTTTTGATCATAATCTTCTGTCTCTCACATTCAAGTAGATGTAACGATTGTGGAGGCAACTTGTCTTTTCAGTTTGAAAATTATTGCTGATAGAAACTGTGTTTTTGTGTCTGTCTGCTTATCAGCAGGCTGTGCCTAGTGGGGCAGGGGGGAAGCAGTACAGAAGTGGCTGAAGTGTATGAGCACTGGTTACGTTTGATTTACATCTGTACCATGAGCAGGCTTTGCGTTTCTGTCACAGCCCTTCAGCTCTGCCGGTGTCTGACCTTCCCTCCTGCAGCTGCAGCCCCTCTCAGCATCTGTGGTACCGAACAAGGATGGGTAATTGGCATCAGCCACCCTCACAGTCCTTCCATCTGCCCATAGCAACAGGGGGCAACAAGTTTCACAGGGACCTAATAATTTGGCCACATATGCGTGACAGAGCTTTATCCATGTTCATAAATTGTTTTCCCTGGTCCTTGCATCGTTCAGCCCAGCCAGGCACTGTCTTGTCCCTTAGTTTTGCATCCCAGCCTCTTTGCCCTCAGTTCTTGTTTCCTTTTCACCTGCTCGGCAGGCTCATTTTGTCTTCCTCCCCCCCACCAGTTCTGCCTCACAGGTCATGCATTTAATTCAGCCTCCTCCCTTCTCTTCCTTTCTTTCCTTCTCTTCCCTTCCCTAGGGTTCCCTGCAGGATGAAGATGATCTTCCTTGCCCAGATGAGCCTCCCATTTCTCTGTGTAGCCCTGGGCTACAATGGAAAGGAAAGTGCTGCTTAGTGCGAACAATTTCTTTCAAAGAAATTAGCAGCTAAATAAGTCTCTTTTTAGTATGCGCAAAAATATTATTTTAACATGGCTTCTAACATAACCAAATCAGAGTGAGTTTAGACATCACTAGTAGAAGTCCTTGGCACACAGGGCACTCCCTCCTGCCAGCCTTCAAGTCCTTGCCACCAAAACATGCCACCCTTTCACAAAAAAAGGGCAACAAAAATGTTTCATAGAACAAAATAACATATTTTTTTATCTGGCTTTGGAAGCAAACTGATGTGATGCCAAGCAAAGGGGTTGGATCAGCTGACCTCCTGAGGTCTCTTCCCACCTGAATTACTTTATGATTCTATATCATTTTGCCTGAAATTGGAAAACAAAATAGTGATTCAGAGGCAGACACACAAGCTTAAAAATTTCAGTGAATACAAGTTAAATTTTGAATCCCAATTATGTGAAAATAGTGCCTTACAAATGCAAGCAATCCTACAAATAGACAGGTCTCCCAGACCCGTCAGTAATTGCAGGCCTTATACGTGAACACACAGAGGTATCCTTTAATCCTGAATCAGCAGTGATGTTACCCATGACAGCTTCGCTTCTCAAAAAATCTCCATTTCAGCTTCGCTTCAGTATTAGTTTACAAGCACAAAGGTATTTATTGCTTCATGTTGTTCCTGGTGAGAAGGTTATCCCATACGCTTCCTGCAGTCATCTTCTGCCATGGCCCCCTCCCCGCTCTCTCTGCATCCGATGCTGCGCCTCTGAATGTGCCTGTTGTTCCTGAGTGCGTGTGCTTGCACATTCCCGAGCCTGGGGCCGCAGCCGTGCAGTCAGATGGCTCCATCGTTGTGCTGCTCTCTTTTCCTCTAGCAACAATGCCTCACATGGTTTTATTTTGAAACGTTCCACGGGGTAGGTCTTCTTGCTAAAAAGCTGCAAAAACGTGTCGTTTCTTTGGTTTGAGTTGAAAGAGAGGAATGGAAGATTTTTTCGCTTTTAAATGCCCTAGAGTGTTAACAGAGAAATAATCAGCAGTAATTTTGCAGAGGAAGAAATGTTGTCACGTCTAACACTTTTACACAGGCTAGAAAACTGGAGATGTCCTGCACCATTGTATCAAAGACTCATTCTTGAATTCTCATTTTATTCCTCCCTGCCCTAGTTGGTGGTATCTGGGTTAATGAAACACGTGTTCTCTCAGCACAGCAGCCCCGGGAGTGAAGCACAAACCGTTCATCTGGGGAGCTCTGGGTGCACATGGCCGCAGAAGAGGGGTGCCTGGGTGTCAAGGCAGGTACTGGAGCTGAGCACCCATACTGTGGAGCAGGGAGAAAGCGGTAACATCTCCCCGTTGTCAGCCAGCTCTTCCAACAGGCCAGGGATCCTCAAGGGCTTGCTTTAAAAGCCGACCTTCCCCAGGAATGCTGCAGGAGCCAATTGCAGAGAGACAGCTGGAGCATGGAGACTGTCACTTACGATACTGATACGTTTTCATTTGTGTCTTGTCCCTGATGCTATTACTTAGTCTTATCCACCTGAATAAAAGCGCTGCTGCTATTTATTCTTAGCCATCCAGAGAAAACCTTTATTTTTTTCAGAACTTAGGTGTGTGTTTTACCCAGCACAGCACAGTTCTGGTCCAAATTACTGCCTGCACAGTAACAGCAATCCTACGTGCACTCCATCTCTCATCCAAACTGTAGCAGTATGCTACAATTTTTACTTCCATTTTCTCTTTACTTGATGCTTTTCAAGCCTTCTGCTTTGTCCTTCCCCTCCGCCTCTGCAGTCCGTGTGTGTTGGAGGGGAGATGGGCTGAATCCTCGTCCCTGTAGCCTTTTCCCAGAGCCTTTTACAGAGTCCTCTGCAAACCTCTCAGACCCCTTTATCTTGCAGAGTTGTTACAGACTTCTCCCTCTCTCTCTCAGAGACTGGAGTTAATCCAGGATCTGGGGAGGCGTTGAAGGGTGTAGGAGGGAAGTGCCAGGCATCTGTTTTTGCTACGCAGTTCATCAATGGCACACGGGTAGGAGCTATCACAGGAAAGCATGGCCGTGGCTTGTGACGAGACACGTGGGTGTGTCATACCCACCTGAGTCAAGGTATTACACCTGGGAAGGACGGATCCTCCAGACTGCAACCTCAAGTGGGAGCAAGCTCTCCCGAGCCGACGAGAGGATGTGGCTCGGGAAGGTATCTTGGTCACAGAGCAGTCATGGGCTGGAGCATGTATGCGTTAATGCAGCAGATGAAAGAGTTCAGCAAATGTGGACAGAGTAACATAATTAAATCAGCAGGGAGAAATGAGAAACATGAAAAGGTTGTGGAAAAGTAAACACAGGCAGTGGAAACACTTCTTTGTGAATTTACATTTTTGGCTACGTTTCTCCATGCGAGGAAGCAGAGGAACCAGATTCTGACAACCGGTCCCAGTCCTGTGCACGGTCCAGGGCATCGGCATAGCACAGAGCTGGCACCAGCCCTGGGGACATGGAGCCGCTGTGTGGCTTGGCCTCGCACGTAAGGGGTGGTCCTCCCTCCCCTCCTGGCTGAGTAAGCTTGTCTGTCCCTCGGGAGAGGAGGAGGAGGAAGGGAAAGGGATATTCTCTCCTTCCCCTCCTTCAATGCAAATGTCAAAATGACTGTGGAGATGCACAAGAGTAGCAAGGTAGGATCAGGGAGCCCTGCCAGCAAGCGGTTGTCTGTGCTCGAGGCTTAGTCCTGGACTTAGGAGATGCTCAGGGTGTAAGGCTCCCTTGAGTCTGCAAGAAATTGTAGGTGGTAGAGGGGGAAGTGAGAAGGAATGTAACTTTTGGCTATTATAGAGAAAAGAGAATTACCAAGTGTATCTGTGGAATATTTCTAATGTGAGTAATATGTGTAACTGAATATGACTTAACATTTCGTGAGAGCTGGTGACTTGCAGTACGCAAAGAGCCACGGTCCTCTGAAACAGACGCATCCAGCACTAGCATCTGCACCAGCAGTGCTCCCCGCAGCCAGGGCAGTGTCCCTTCACTGGTCAACAGTGGACAACGTGTGTTTCTGAGAATATGGTACTTGTGCTGTGAAAGTATATTAACATAGCCTAGACTTGGAGTTGTTTGTTGGTTGACCAACCCAGAAATTGGTAGCAGACATCCTCCTATCTCAAAGACAGTAAATGTTCTTGTTAAGTCGAAGTCAAGTCACGTTACTTTGCTTTTGATGTAGGCCTAAGCTATGTTCACAAGCAGTCCCACAATTCCGCTAAGTTACGGTAATGTCTGAAATTCCTGTGCCTTGGTTCTTAGTCTGAGCCTTGTGTCTCCGCAGCCAAGTACACAACAAGGAGAAGTTTCTATGTGCTATCGTGAGAAAATTATTTGGAAAACAAAATAGCCCAGAGGAACAGAAATCAACTTTGGGTGGGAAAGAAGCATTGTCATCTTTTGTCTGTAGCATGATAAAACATCTCTTCTTCAAGAGATGTTTTGATGACAATGTAGCCTTTCTATACTGGAAAAGATTTATCAAGTTGTATAATTGTAAAAAGGAAAAACGTCTCTAATTTCTTACAATTATTGATAGGCTTATAGCCAAAATGTCAGAAATTTGTGATTAAGAATGTCTTAATAAGACAATATAATGTCATATTAATACTTTCATAGGGAGAAGGCCAAACACTGAGGATTTTTTTTAATCTAGTGAATAAAATCATCATAGTGCATCTCCCACTTGTGCACAACTCTGGCAGCGCTTCCTCTCTGAAGTATGTGATAGTTTATGCTCCTCATTAGTGTGTGACTCATGCAACAGTTTGGTTTCTTGTGCCCATGTATAAAATTACCTGCATATGGGTAATATAAGAAGTGTTTTCCAGTAGGATGACAGCTAGAACATTATGCAGCGTTCCTGTAAAACTGCATAGGCCAAATGAAAAAGCCCACTCTCAAAAACAGCTTTCTGGATTACCAAAACTGCCCTGGACTATTAAAAGTGAAAATATTTTGAAAATCTAATTTCTTTGACTATTCTGTTGCTTTACTTTGTATGCTTCACACACCTTAAAGAAAATAAATCATCTGACCTTACTTCTTATTTCTCATAAACAAGAACAGTGGGACAACGTGTGGGTTGCACATCTTGAAAGGAAACACTGGAGCGGACTTGGTTTCCCAGGGTAGGGCTTTCTTTTTTAATTTACCAAACATGCTTCTCATGAATAATGCCCTTTAAAACGGATCTGAACCATATTTTAGAGATTTAAACTGGGGGTTCCCTTACATCCATCCTTTGGATGAATTTGACCTTACAGAATGTAAAAACCTCACACTGAAGTGAAAGATGTGTATCCTTTCTCATTATGAACCTTTCCATCGAAGGAAGAGACACAGGCACTTTGTACAAGCAAGAGTTTGGTAGCAGCGTGTGGGACTCCCGCTGCCCTCGGCACGAGCGGTGTCCGGGAGGGAGGGCAGCGGGCAATTCTGGGGACTGAAAGTTCAGAGCAAGTGTTTCATGGGGGTCAGCCTGAGGCGTCTTACAGGGAAAGATTTTCTGAGGCTGAATTTTGAAAAAAACTGTGTGCAGAGCCTTAAAACGCACAGGCCGAGGTGCTGACAAGGGGGACGGTGCGACCCGCGGGACGCTGGCAGAGCAGAGCAGGGTGCTGCCGCAGGACACCCCCCCCACGGCCACTTGCTGCGTTCAGCTGCTGCCTTGCCCCAGCCAGCTCCCGGGAAAGCTCTGGAAGAGAAACCAGTGTCCTGGGCCGGAGCCCGAAGCCTCCTCTAGCGTGGGAATAGCACGCACGAGAGGATGCAGGGGCTAATTTACGTCACGGCACTGCGTGTAAAACAACAAGTTACAAAAGGGCATTCTATAGAAAGGAAAAAAACACTAACCGAATATCAGAAGAATGTTTATCTTCCTGCTTTTAGCTTAACGTGGCTCTTTTTTTAGTCACTCAGCTAAGATGACTGAATTTGTAGTAGTTGAAAATGCCACAGAGTCATTAAAGGGAGCTTGAGAAAGTACTGGGAGTCTGTACCATGCTCCACAGCGCTTCTGAAACACACCACTACGCTTGCTGTGGCAGACACTCGAGACCAAAATATGAGGCAAAAATGGCAGCACCATTGCCTGCTATAAAAAAAATAAATTAGAGAAATGCATCATTTTACAAGAAACCTGTGTCAGGCAACATATGTTATAAAAACGTGCTATTGACAGATCTTAAAGGAAATGTCAAGTAAAAAATCCCAACAGATTATTTGCAGTAAAAGACAAGCATTTGCTCTTGCCCAACCTTTTCTCTCCTTGTCCTCTCATTCTCACTTTTCCCATTCAGCAAACTTCAGAGGTTAAGCACTGACAGGAGCACACAGGTGAAACCTTTCTCTGGGCCTTGGAATAATCCACAACTAAAAATGCTCGCAAGGGCTATTCCGGTGGAGGTCTGATGCCACCTAAAGTCTCCAAGAAGTCTTGCAGTAGAATAAATCAGCATTTCCCCCCAGCATTCTCGAGCAGTAACAGCTCTGAAGTTTTCAGTTATTTATAGTTCTTTGTGGCTACATTAAGCACAGCAGAAGTTTGCACTGTGAGAAAATTAGCTCCGTCATGCTAGGCTGGGTAAAATTCCAAATTTCTGTCATCCTCAGCCTGCGAGAAGCAGACGTTGTAACTCAGTCCAAAATCAAAGCTCTGAAACGGAGAGTCTGCCTTTATTCCCCCGATGCTAAAAGTAGCTCGGTAATGATGTTCCTTTATTGTTAACATTTGGAAACCATCTGACTGAAAAAGGGAATCAGCTTCAGTAGACAGAAGGACAATGTATGCAAGACATTTTCCATAAATGATATTAAGCCTTAGTATTTAGGGGATACCAACGTGTATTTTAGAGTACTCTACTGAGCAGGGTTAATACCTTTATCACTAGAGTTGGCCAATAAGCCTGCTAAAATGTATTACAATAAAAATATGCTGTTGTCACAAAAATAGACAAACTTTGAAAAATGCGTTGCTTTTCCTAGATTTCCTTTGGAGTAGGTATTGATTGTTGGGGGTTTTTTACATCTGATTTAGTAGAGTTTTTCTTTAGGATTTTTTTTTTCAATTTTATTTTATTTTTCATTTTCCCTTGTTTGTGCATTAGTGCTCAACATAAGAACATCAGTATTATGCATTGTTACTACTGACATGGTCATAACAGCTAAGAACTGAAGTTGCTTTTAGATTTTAAGCATCATTCAAAGTGGCCGCTATTGAGTGCTGTTGGGAACGTTAAGCCTCGTCTTCTAGATCAAAGTGTCTCCTGACTGCTATAATGAAACAAATTGATTCTAGCCCTTTAGCTTTAGTTTCAAGTCACCTAGAGGTGTGCACGGGAGGCCCTACCACACCACGCAGTAGAGAAGGAGAAGGGGACTGAGGCTATCCGAAGTCAAAAGTGACACGTTAAAAGGCACCTGGGGAAATGGGGGCAGCCCCTTGGGCACTTGCATTTTAACACGCTAAGTTTATCAGCAGGTGGTAGGCATTCTGGGTGAAGAATGAGCTCTGCTAACGTGGTTGTTCCTCTCTCTCCAGCACCCTCTCGAGCTGCTCGCACGCCGTGGTGGCCCTGCTGTACCCCTTCTCCTGGCAGCACACCTTCATTCCTGTTCTGCCCTCGTCCATGATCGACATCGTGTGCTGTCCTACCCCCTTCCTGGTGGGACTGCTCTCCAGCTCTCTGCCCAAACTGAAGGAGCTGCCCGTAGAGGAGGTAGGAGCTGGCACCAGAATTGTCTGCCTGGCGTAAAGCTGGCCTCACCCTGGAGAAGGCCTGCCACTTGCACATAAATCCTCACATTTAAGTTTTAATATCTGCCTCTTTGTTTCTTCTCTGCCTAATTCTCATGGGCAACTGCGTCTTGGTAAAACTGTAATAGAAGGTTTAGTCTTCTCTTTATTCCACCCCTCTTCCCATACCTGGCACCTTGACAGAGAGAAGTGAATGTTAACCTGGTCAACAAGTAAGTACAGTGTAAATATTCTGATTTGTTCTGATTTTGTTTACCTGGAACAAGAAGAGGAAGACATGAAGTGCCATCTGCTATGACACACATTGATGCTAATGGAAGTTGCGCTTGAAGCCTTAGCCAGCACAGAAAATAAAACCTTTAAGGCTTTTTTTTTTTACTTCTAAGACTTTGTTCATACTGTATTGGAAATCAAATGAGAGTTGCACTTCATCAGCTCTTCCAGTAAAATACCACAAAAATCCTCAAGGGCACACTCTTCTCTCTTATTCCTATTAGTTTCCCGTCATCTTCCTACGAAATTTTCTTTTCTTGTGCTCGCTTTCAAGGCTCTCTGTGCCTCTGGCCCATGTAAATCTCTGCTCTGTTTTCCTCCCACTTTCCTAACATTGCTCTCCCACATCTTCCCAGCTCCATCTCTCAGCTTTGGTGCTTCATTATCATTAATATTTCACACCCTTGCCCTTCAGAAGTCCTGCTGCCTCACATGGCACCATTTCTTTAAACCCCTCTGAAATACTTTTCATCTGCACATTAACAAAAATGATTAGCAATAACTTGCTTAGGTTTAAGAAAAAAAGACCTGCCTAAACATTTTAGCTTTTCTTACATATTAACTTAGTATGAGATGTGTTGTATCTAACCACGTTAAGTTAGACTTTAAGGAAAGAACTTCATCTTCTTGTTTTATAAAGCACACAACCTGTTGTTTCACAGTAGGAGTTTGATTCATGTTGAGGCTTGGGACCCTTCAGATGATCTTTCGCTATTAAAAGGCAGACACAAACGAATGTTTTCTGTCTCTTCAGATATATTTCACTATAGTGTTTTCTTTTCTTTAGGCTTTGATGGTTAACCTGGGATCTGATCGATTCATCAGACAGGTAAAGTACGGCTTGAAATGTTGCCACGCGGTCTAGCAAGCTGGTTAGTCCTACGGTATTATTAGGTTTCTTTGATTAGAGATGTTTGGCAGGAATCGCATAGTGGGAAAGGGATTAGAAAAAAAAAAAGTGCTCGTTTTCTGTTTCACCTGCAAATAAGTACCCACTCCTCAGGTATGCAAAAGGGATCGAGGCTGTTACTGCCAGAAGAAATCAAGAACTGTATTCACAGTGCAAAGCAAACATCCACAGATAATAACATCATGTTAGCAAGAAAACTCACACTGTTGGAGATGAAAAGGAAAAAAATTGCAAAAAAAAGTTTCTGAGTGAGAGAGGAAAGGTGAAGAATAGTTTAATGTGGTAGGAAAAGCAGGAGCTTTGTAAACAGGGAGATGAAGGATCACCGCCTCCTGATAGTAATGTGGCACTAGATAACTTCAAAAGTATCGGTCTGCAGGTTAGGTGAGTAAACTTGCTTGTACGATTCGCTGGAAGATATGGCTGGTGAATACTGGTTGCACAGCTAAGATTCATGTGTCTACTCACTTTCGCTGAACAAGCATTAAATAAGATGAAGAGAGCAACGGGTGGAAAACCCAGAAAACAAGATATACTAGAATATAAGTAAAAACAACTGTCAAGAACCAAAGAAGCAGCCTAAAACCAACTAGAGCAGCTGTGTGTACACATAACTAGGCTTTGCATGATGTGTATTTAGTTAAAAACAACTATTTGGACTCTTTGTCATGTAAAGAGCCGATTCCAAGTTTCTATATGTTTACCTTGCTCTTTGGATTATCTTTCCTGACTTTAATCTCATTAAGAGTGACAAGAAATTTTGTTTAGAAATATATGATAGTTGCACATAGATTTTCATTATTTTGTTTATGTAGCCGTGACAGTAGCAGATGCAAAATGCTTTTCTTCTGAATTTTAAACCTTGCAGAAGTGTTTGCTGTAGTTGCTGCATAGATTAATGTGATCTAAAGATTTTTTTTTTTCCCTCTGTCAGATGGATGATGAAGACACACTATTACCTAGAAAACTGCAAGCTGCTCTGGAGCAGGCTCTAGAGAGAAAGAATGAACTAATAAATCAGGATTCAGATAGTGATTCAGATGATGGTAAGTTCATTTGGAAACAGGGACTTGTATAAACAAGCATGTAGGTAGTATTGTGACTTTCCGCCCGGAGAAAGAAAGGTGGGACTTCAGTACTCAAATACCTTTTGCGACATCAAAGATAGTCTCCGAACACACAGGGAACGGGACTGATAGCATCAACCCACAGTAATACATTGTCAGCGATCTATTTTAATTTCTTTGTAAATGACATGTGCTCCCATGAGTACTTCTAAACCTTTACTCAAACAGAGGTTTGCAGTTAACTTGGCCATCATTCAATCCAGATAACTACACATGCTTCAGGGCGTGCCTCAGTTTGGAGTTGCTCTTGGTGCTTGGTACATTCAGGGGAGAGAAGCAGGTACCTCCGGAAAATAGTTTCAGTATAAGAGGGGCCGAGTTGCCTCTGACGGTTCATGTTTCTCTCCAGCAATTATAAAAACAGCCCAGGGTGAATTTAAATGCCTGTGGTTAAAAGGTATGAAACAGGCCCCTATTCAGTTTTTGAAATTTATTTCTACTCATCTGTGCTTTACAGATGTAAAGCTCTTTTAACATCTCAGAAATGATGAAAACCCCAATTCTACAACATAGTCTTTTTGATCAGTTCTTGGTAAAGGCTTATTATCCCCAGAGCAAACATTTTAATTCTCAGTCATTCAGAAGCTTCTCAAGAAAACTTGACTCAAGAGTTAAAATATGAGGTACAATTTTGATGAAGCACCCACAAAATTTTTAACTTTCTGAGCTGTTTCCTGAGGATTTGTATTTTTCATTAAGTCTTGGTTATGAAAGACCAATTACGTAGACTGGGACTCTTGATTATAAAGCCGTTACCCTTTTCCCCATCTGACGTACGTCCAGGCCTGCAAGGAGTCCGTACCACTCCTTTCAGTTATTAGTGTGGCATCAGTAAACTGCTAGATGATAGTATGTGGCCCCGTGTGGATAACAATGCTGAGAGCTCTGGTAGCAGCTGATTTTGGTGTCTTATTGCCGCCTTATTTTGCAGAATGTAACACCCTGAATGGATTAGTGTCTGAGGTTTTTATCCGATTCTTTGTGGAGACAGTTGGCCATTATTCCCTGTTCCTAACCCAGAATGAAAAGGGAGAGCGTGCCTTCCAAAGGGAGGCTTTCCGTAAATCTGTGGCCTCCAAGAGTATCCGACGCTTCTTGGAAGTTTTCATGGAATCCCAAATGTTTGCTGGCTTCATCCAGGACAGAGAGCTGAGAAAATGCAGGGCAAAAGGTAAGGTGGTTTTCTTGCCTGCAGCGCGGTTACTTGTGTTTCGCGCAGGTCCCGTGGTTAGCGTCTCTGTCTACTGTCCGGGCTGATCGGTAGTTCAGGCAAATTCGGTATGCCTGACAGATCTCCCGAAACACAACGTGTGCTTCTTGTGGGCCTGGATTGTAGCCACGGTGGTGGCAATACAAAGGCTTTAACCGGAAGAATATTCACCTCTGGGTGCCTTAAATCACTCAAAGGCAAAACTGGGAGGGCTGCTGCGGAGGGCGCAGCCCATCCCTGCCGGGAAGCCGCCCCAGCGCCGCCTGCCAGCGCTCGCAGGGGAGGTACCCGAAAGCGTTCGTGAGACCAGGCCCGCCTAACCAGAGGCCGGCTTAAGTTCAGGCGGCGGAGGCAGCCCCCGCAGCCAGGCCCCGCTCCGGGGCTCAGCCGCCGCCCGCGCCCGGCGGCCGCCGGCGCCATCCCGCCGCGGGCCGGGGCGGGGCGGCCGCGCGGGGCGCTGCAGCGCCGCCTGCGGGAGCGGCGCGGGGCCGGCGGGAGGCGGGGCCGGTCCCGGCCCACGGTCCCGGCCCGCCCCGGAGGCGCCCGCTGCCGGCGGCTTGCAGCCGTGGCCGCCTCTGGCGAGGGCAGGGAGCGGGCCCAGCGCAGGGGCCCGGGGCGCTCCGGCCTTGCTGGGGCGGCGGGCCCACCTCCCGCCCTGCAGCCGCGGAGCAGCGCCGCGCACACGGTGCCGGCTGCCGGCGCTCCCGCTCGGCTGCGGCGCGCACGGCGGCCCGGGGCCGGCACGTCCCGGAGCGGAGGCGAGGCGGCGGAGCGCGCGGCTGGTCGGAGGGCGGGAGGCGGCGGCTGCTGGCCCGGGCGAGGGCCGCCCGGCCCGGAGGCGTGCGGCGGGGCCGGCGGGGAGCGCGGGCCGCCCTCGCCCCCTCGCTTGTCCGCCCCCGAATCCGCCACCCTCCACGTCACGTGTGGGGCTCCCGATGCCGCATGGAAGTGAGTAGCGCTTGCCGGCGGTAGAACTGGGTAGCGTGGCAGGGGGCCGCGAAAGGAAACATTTGGGAGGCCGGGGGAAGGGAGGGAGCCTGGCGCAGCTCACCCCCGCGCTCTTCTCGCCCCTCTGACAGGTCTCTTCGAGCAGAGGGTTGAGCAGTATTTGGAAGAGCTTCCAGACACGGAACAAAGTGGAGTAAACAAGTTCCTGCGAGGCCTTGGTGAGGAAAATCTTTAGAACTATTTCTGAAATTAATTTTAATGGTTTTGTTTTTTAATTTAAAAAAGCCTTATGTGAGGTGAAACCAGATAATCAGCCAGTTTCGGTATGTGATAGGAGAAATCAAAAGGAAAACAATGAAAGCATACTTAAAGCTGACAGAACCAGATTTATTTATGTTTTTCATTTGGGGGCAGGGGAACCAAACCGTAATCGAGGAGGAGAGGAGGAAGCGGCTGACCGCTCGGGGTTCTGTTAGTTGGCTGTGCCTCCTGGTATCACAGCAGTTCCGTTACAAATTAGACCCACTTGCTAGGGAACGTTTGATTGCCCTTGGCTTTTCAGGATACGCTAGAGACTGACGGTGTGCTTTCTTTAGGAAACAAAATGAAGTTCCTCCACAAGAAGAACTAGCTCCTTTCTGCTGAAATACCAACCCAAAGACTATTTATGACGCTGCGTGTGCGACACCTGCAGCGTTTCGGAGCTTGATGCGGGAGGAGAGTGGGGCAAGCTGACTGCAGCTTTAAGCGACGACCGATGCCGTTAGTGTGCCAGATGACGGCTCCTTTATGTATTTGGACAGAATTTGTACATAATGTGCTGTAAGCTTTTGTAACTGATTTTGTAATGAGCAAGGACAACTGTGGTAAATATTTGTATATTCCTGAGAATAACAGGTGCTTTTTTTTTCTTTAGTATGAGTTGAGTTATGCTTGGTGCAAAAACGAATAGCTGATTATGTGCAGCTGACTGTCTCAGCAGAACCACTGACTTCACGGGATGTTTGTGAGAGCTACACTGATGCCTGAACACTGCGGGGATGAATGAGCTCGGGTACGTGGGAGAGGTTGTACGCACGGGGGCTGCTGTCACGAGGCGGCGTTGTTTGGGTTTGGGTTTTTTTTTTTCTTCTAATTAATTTTAAAAGAAAGAAATAACAAAGTAACGTGATAATAAGGTACTTGGTTCACAATACAAAACTTCCACTTGGTTTGAACTCTGGTCAGTAAACTACCTGTATTCCATCCTGCACTACAACTGCTAAACCTGAGGAGATCTCAGTTCTTTGACATGCAAGCTGCAACGAGTAGGTACAGTACGTCCTTTCCTAATGTATGTATGTATGGTTTCTAATAAACTCTGTAAATATACCTGTTTGTTTATATTCATTGCAAACCTCTGCAGTTTCTGATGTTGAGTAGGTACAGAAACGGTAACTTTCCTGTGATTTTTAATGAATTTGTAATTAAAATATAAAATGGTTATTACAAACCTGTCTTTTACTAGGTTTGCTATTTCATGACACGTAGTTTCATTTTTCTTCAATGTTTGTCACTAGGGCTGAGCGAAGGCATTTTATATCCCTGTTCTGCTAATTTTATGCTAACAGAAGCATCTCGTAAAACATTTTTTTTCCTTTGCATGGGTTAACAGCAAATTATTTCTTGTCATTGTACCAGATGCTGCTTCTGAACGGTGGTATTTTCAGGTTGGCCTTGTGCTGCCTTGGTTAGATGGTCAGAGTAGAATATGAGTAGCTTGTAGCAGACAGAGCCTTTGCCTAAATTTCTGATGCGCTGGTTCACAAGAGTCTGCTTTTCTTTTGCATCAGCTGCAGCCTGCTTAGGTGGCGTTTCCATTTCAGTGAAGGCTCTTCAGCAGGACAGGAATGGTTAGCTTGCCACGGGGCCTTCTGCGGAGTAGTGAACGTTACTCAAGTACCACGTTCATCTCCTGTCTGGTAACATAACTCCTGTTGACATTCTATAAGCTTTTCCTTAGTCTGAAGAAGAAAATATAAAATACTTGACTATATTTGCAAATACGACAGCTAATGAAAATTAGCCAAAGCTTCTTACCGTAAAAAAAACCCCAAACACTGTATTTTTCTTCATTTGCAGCGTGATTTCTTTAGTTAGATTGGCTTTGAGGCTTGCGCAATTCCTAACCTGACAGTGGTTCTGGTTTGCTATCAGCCTCATAGAACAAAATCGAGGGATTATTCACTAAAAAGGTGAAGTCGTTTCCTTTTTTGCTTACCTCCCTCACACTCGTGTATATACGAAAGCTTGTTAAGTGTGCATGAAATGTCTGTAAAATGTCAAGTGCTTTTGATTCAATGGAAATGTAATCACAAATGTTAATTTCAATTAGTTTTACTCTATATAATATGCTGTAAGTTCCAGAATGACTTCTAGATGTAATTCTTCATAATGGAAGGAGTAACTTCACTTGTACAGGTGGATTCTGGGTATTTTATAAACAGCTGCTGGTAAATATATAGGGAAATACATATTCTTCTTAAGAAAATGATGGATAAGTCGTCATCATTGGCTGAGGGAAGTGCTGGAGAGAAGAGTCGTGACAAAGGCCAGAAAAAGCCACGGAATGCTGATGTACGAGAATCCGGCGCTGTAAAACCCATCTCCCACACCAAAGCAGTTTTCCTCCATCTGCACTTCAAAAATCTAAGTAGAAAGCTTTTAAGCATTACAGTACCCATCAATGTGCCGTTCCAGTTTTTGTAATGTCAGAGGAGAGTAGCGGACAAGGTGAGATCATATTTCAAAAAATGTGTAGCTGCCTTCTTGGTACTCAAACTACGGCTATATAAAACAATCCTAGTGTTATCCGGAGGTCTGTGTTTGAAAGCATCAGATGAATGAAGAATAGGGAGTGTGTTATTTTGCGTTCAGTATTAGTTGTTAAAACTAATGGTGTTCCTGAGCATGGACCGTTACTAGTGCACCATTTAACTGACAAGGAAATCCTGAAGAAAAACAAATCCAGTACTGAGAACTGTGTTTTAAATTGGTAAAGATTTGTTTGAAGTCTTACGGTATAAAATACACAAAAACCAAGCTTGAGTAACACTGTCTAGGAATTGTTACTCTAGTGTGGCAGATAGTTGCATTTAAGTACATAGTATTTATTTTCCCATCGTTATCGATGTTTAATAAAGTGACTGAGCTTGCTAATTTTCCTAAATTCTGCTCAAAATCCTACTTTTGCTGCAGATCATAGAGAGAAGAGAAAGCAAGTTCTGCCTGCAGTTAAGATGGAGCAGTATTTAGGCTGTGGGCCTGCTAAATTCAGCCGAGGGGTGACGGCAGCTGTTCAGAGCGGCTCCTGTTCCCTCGCCCGGGCAGCGCCCCAGCCCCAGGCGCGGGGAGGGCCCGGCAGGGAGCTGCAGAAGATAGCCGGTGCGGTGGCAGCGGCTCAGGGACCGGTGTGTCCCCCCTGGAAGGCGCGGGTGACCGGCAGGCTGTGCCGGCGCTGCGGCGTGAGCCACCACAGGGCACGGCGGAGCGCCGCGCTTCCGGGCCGCTCACGCTCCTCAAACCGCCTCAAACGCCGCCGAAGCGCAAGTCGGCTCGTCCTGGCTGGCTACCGGCGCCCGTCTCGCCAGGGCGCCTCTGCTCGCCCGTAAAATCGCGTTGTTCCCTCCTCACCACCGCCCTCCCCGCGCCGCTCCCCGGCCCACCACAACCGGTACCTCAGCCCGGACGGGCAGCGGACACCCCCACCGCGCGGCGGGTCTCGCGAGACTCATCCCTCCCCGCCCCCCCGAGCGCTCAGCGAAGCCTCGCGAGATCTCGGCCCGCCCGGCCCCCACTTCCGCCCCCGCCGTGCCTTTCCCCGCTCTCGCGAGCGCCGCGCCCTTTCTCTTCCCTCGCGCACGCCGACAAGATGGTGGGTGCTGCCGCCGGGGCTGCGCTGGGCCGGGCCGGGTCGGGATGGGGGGCCCCGCGGCCGCTGCCCCTCGCTCCGGGGCGGAACGTGGCTGGGGAGTAGTGGGGGGTGGAGGGGAAACGCTTCTCCGAGCCCGCGGCCTGCTCAGGGCGCGGCGAGGGAGAGCGGTGCGGTGAGGCCGCTCGGGCCTTCCCTCGGCGGGCCCGGGCCGCCATGGCGCTGGCTGCGTGGCTGCCGAGGGGACTGCGGCCTCGGAGCAGCGCCGGCCCCGGGGGAGGGCAGGTGGTCGTCCTGCCTGTTGCTGCCCGTTTTGCTCACACGTGCTCCCCCGCTTTCCCGCAGCCTTCCAGGCTAAGGAAGACCCGGAAGCTGAGAGGACACGTTAGCCACGGCCACGGCCGCGTCGGTGAGTGGAGAGGCGGCCGCTGGTGGGCCGAGGCCCTGCAGTGAGTGCGTGCCCGTCGGTACCCCTCTAATACTGAGGGGATGCTGCTGTTCTTCCCGGGTCGCAGAAAATGCGTCCCGCGCATTGCGGGTAGTAGGGAGCGGTACTGAAGGCTACAGCGTGTGTGGGTGATCCTCGCGCTGTGGGGGCAGATGCCACAGTGATGGGCTGATCCGAAGACTTGCACGTTCTTTTAGACTTCACTGGGTTTGTAACTTAACTTCAGTAGTGCTCAGGCGATAGGTACTGCCTGAGAATGTGGTTGTGTGACATCTTAAGCTCCCAGGTGCCGTGTCCGTTCTAACTCTGTGGCCATTCCTGCCTGTTCTTGTCACCCCACTTGTGCTAGCACTGGTGTCGTCTTGTACTCCTGTGAGCTAACCAGAGGCATGCTGTGGTTATTTTTTTTTTCTCCTGTGGGGTCAGTTTTTAGTTGGCTTATCTTGCTGAATTGAGATGAATGCAGAAGAGGGGGTAGAATCATAATAATTAGCTTAAGTTGGCACTGAACGTACCCGTAAGCTCAAGTATTATATGTAATATTCTTAGTGTAACAAACTTAATTTTTTCTTTTTAGGCAAACACAGGAAACATCCTGGAGGGCGTGGTAATGCTGGTGGTATGCACCATCACAGGATTAACTTTGATAAATAGTAAGCTAACATTTTAAATATATATTAGCAAAATGTATGTTCCTGAAGTAGAAACAACTAACTTTTATATGTGAATAAACAAAATTCCCTGCAATCCTGTGTGTTTTTTCCTCTAACGTGAAGTGTGGCATTACAGCTACAGTCAACTCATGTCCCTATTTACCCTAAAATCAAAGACCTTTTCACTTAAACCAGGCGTCTTTAAGAGTTCAGTGCAGCACTTGGTAAACTTGACCAAACTTGCCTGTTATAATGTGGTCCCTGCTAAACGATGCACACACAAAATGTTACGTTAAATCCAATGTACATCCTATTTAGCTGCATACTATAAAGGTATGGGATGTTGTCTTTACTTATTGCCGAGACTAGAGTCACATCTGGACACTGCCTGTTGTCCTGGTGTGCTAGAGTACTCGGACAGTAACCACTAATCTATATTCACTGGCTGTGACCATTCTTGACTCAGTCAGTCACCAGGTTAGTGACAGAAGCTCTGAAACTCCTCAGGCAGTGCGGCCCTGCCTGGGTTCCCTGCGTTGGGCTTGCCTAGGAAATACGGGACCAGGCCAGCCACCCCAGTGCGGGGGACTGAGTTGTGAGTTCAAGGGAGAGCAAACACTTCAACAGAAGATAATTTTCCCTTGGTTTGGGGATTATGTAATGTAATAATCATTATACTAATGGTTATACTAATCATTATACTAGTGATTATTACACTTAAATGTTACATGTATTAATATGAATGAAAGTATAATGTGAAATTTTGATTACTTTGATCAAGTAAGATGCTTGTTTCAGTGTTGATTTGTAGGCCTACCTGTTTAGGAGGAATTAAAAATGTGATCTAATGAGGAATGTGTTTCTTTCACAGTCACCCTGGTTACTTTGGAAAAGTAGGCATGAGACACTATCACTTGAAGAGGAACCAAAAGTTCTGTCCTACTGTCAATTTGGATAAACTATGGACGCTTGTTAGCGAACAGACAAGGCTCAAGTACGCAAAGAACGAGGCTGGACTGGCCCCAGTCATTGATGTTGTGCGCTCAGTAAGTTTCTGCTCGTATTCAAACCTGCAATTCCTGGTCACTTCATGTGTAACTTAGCTTTGCGTGTCTAAGTAGGAAAACTGCAAATAAGCTACAGTGCTTGAATAGTTGTAAACTTCTTAGGACAATATCCTGGCATGTAAGTGGTTACACAGGTATGTTTTTTCCTCTAAGAACTTTTTCTCGTACTGGTGCGTAATTGTGGACAGGGACTTCCCTTATTTTGGGAGGTGGTGAAAGATTACTTGTTTAAAATGTTACTGAAAGCACGCATAAAAACGTGGTACAACTGTTCTTGTTTATATAAAGTCACTTCTCTAATATCGAGACTAGAGTCACATCTTAACATGTTGATTGTTTTGGTGTGCTATAGTTCTCGGACATAAACTTCTGATACCTATTCGCTGGCTGCGATGTCTCGTATCTCAGTCAGCCACCGAATCAGTGACACGAACTAGTCTGCCAAGTGGGTTTGTTCTGCGTCCCAAATTAAGATACCTGTGTTGGACAGTTGCGCCACTTCTTCTAACGAGTGATGACTTTAATGGCTGTAGTATTAATGGACCTTGTGCCGTGATTGTCCTGTTAGTGTAAAGGGACAGGAATGAAGTGAGAGGATTCCAGTGGTAGAGAACAGCTGTTGCTGCGAAAGCTTGCAAAAGCTTCAGTGGTACATTTAAGACGTGCAAAAGAATCCTCTGCTCTGTTCAGAAGTACCAGGATGTCCCACAGGTGAAGAGCACTGACCACAAGTCATTGGGTAGTAGATGGTCTTGAAAGTGCAGCCACCGGCTCTCTCCTTTGGAAAAGTGGGAGAAGCTTGGTGACTTCCTTACCAAATTTCACAGTGTTTTCTGTATGTGGAGTGTGGGGGGGTGAGGGGGTGGGGGTGGGGAATCTGGTTTCTAAATTACAGAAAAAGTTCAATTTACAGTTTCCACTTTTTCTCTGAACAAATGTAACTCCACTAGGTCATGCAGGGTATTTTTCTTTCATTCATACCAGTTTTATATTGGAGACAGACACCGAATGAGGTCATGGTGCTCATGGTTTTGGTTTTAACTGGTACATACTAAAAGACAGGTCTGAATGTAGGGGTCTGCAAGCTGATTACAAACACCTAATGTTGTTTTTTTTTTTTTTTAATCTTTCTAGGGCTACTACAAAGTCCTGGGCAAGGGGAAGCTGCCCAAGCAGCCTGTAATTGTGAAAGCAAAGTTCTTCAGTAGAAGAGCAGAGGAGAAGATCAAAGAAGTTGGTGGTGCCTGTGTGCTTGTGGCATAAAGGCCTTTGTTTTATTCAAAAAATTTGAATAAAGACAATGTGTAAAATGTGCTGATTTACAGAAGTTTCTGATTTTATTTTTTTTTTTGTCCCCAACTTGTCTGGACACTGTTCATACTGAAGTCTTGCCCGCTTAGTTATTTCTGGCTGGTGTCGATGAGTGGTCTAACCGTGTCCCGCTGTCTTTTGAATTGCCTGGCTACAGTGCCTGGCATTGGGCACGTACCAGTACCTCATCTTTTGGTCTCTACGGGGTAGCAAAATAGACAGGTTCTTCCTGTACCCGTGTGGCTCTTTCAGGTGGTGACCTCTTTACCGCTGTCTGTGAAAAGGTGACTCCATGAGCTCTTGGCGGGTGGTTTTGTATGCTCAAATGGCGCCTCAGTGGAGCCTCCTGTGGGGCCGCTGCCTTGGCCTCGGGGGATTGGGCAGCGCAAAATGGGCAGTTGTAGAACAACGGTGCGGTGCGGAAGAGGCTTGGAATGGGAAATCACCTGTGATCGACTGGCCGCTTCTGGGAGCGTGACTGTCCTGGTTTAGGCCAGGACGGAGCTAGTTTTGTTTTCAGCAGCTCCTGTCTTTTGGCTTTACTGTGAGAAGAACGGTGATAGCACACTGATGTTGCTGGTTGCTGCTGAACGACCGAGGTCATTCTGTTGTTTTCCAGCTTTTGCTAATGTGCAGGGGCAAAAACTTGGGAGGGGTAGAGACAGGATAGTTGATCCAAACTGGCCAAAGAGAGTATTCCGTACCATAGACATCATGCCCCGTATAAGTGAGGGTCGGTCGGCGGGCCACTAGGGCTTTTAGGCTTTTTAGACCCTTGGTGCCTTAATCGTTAAGCTTCCCTTCAGGCTGGGTTTTTTTCCCTATTTTTTCCTTTTTGTTTTTCATTCGTTCGGCTGTTTGTTCCCTTGCCTGCTCTCTCTGGAACTTGCTGTTCTGGGGTAGCTGGGGGGGACACCCCTGCTCCCTGCCTGCTGCTCGGGACGGGCTGTATCAGTCCTTGGGTGGTGAGAAATTGTGCATCGTTTGTTTTATATATTCTATTATCCTTGTATATATTATCATTATTATCATTATTAATATGTTCTTATATTTTTCCTTTGCTGTCCTGGTGAGCTGTTTTTATCTCAACCCGCGAGTTTTCCTTTCTCTCCGATTCTCCTCCCCACCTCACCGGGGAGGGGGGGAGTGAGCGAGCGGCTGCGTGGTATTGGGTTCCAATTTGGGGTTAAACCACGAGAGCGACGCAGCGCCCGGCGGGCGGCGGCGGGAGCCCCTCGCCATGGCAACGGCGTCCCGCGCCTGGCGGCACCGCGGGGAGGCCGCTTCCGCTGACGTGGGCGGCCCCGCTCCGAGCCGGGCCGGTGGGTCCCGCCCCGCAGCTGTCGCTCATGGCCGTTGGGCGCGCGGGGGCGGCCGTTGGGCGCGCGGGGGCGCCGGGTGCCGAGGCGCCAGCTGTGGCGACGGTTGGGCGCGCGCCCTCCCCTCACAACCACCGCCGCCCTGGCGTCGCGGTGCCTCGGGGTGGCGGGCGGCGCAGCGGGCACCGGGCACCGGGGCCGGCGCGGCTGCCTAAGTCTCGGTTCCTCACGCCGGAGGGGTTTTGAGGGGCTCGGGCAGGCTCTGCTGCCCGCTGGCCATCGGCCGTTTCTTGGGGCAAAATACTGGCGGGGAGTATTTCCGAGGTGTAAGAGAGCTAGGTAATCGCAAACAAACTGCATTCACCGGCTTCACAAAAAGCTCGTGTGCGGGCTGGCAGGAAACCCCCGGGATGGTTGTCCACGATGTCCAGATAAAGGATTTTCCGATGTAAAAACAGAGAGGAGAAATAAAGAAGCTAAATGAAGACCAACTAACTTCTTAAATGTAAAACCTCTTCCTTTATGTTTGTTTGGGATTTTGTGGTTTGTTGTTTTTTTTTTTTTGGTTGGTTGGTTTTTTTTAAGTGATAAACATTATGCTTTAGTAGATGGGATATTTTTATTTTTATTTGATGTTTTCCAAATTCTTGGCAACTTACAGTACTAAGTTGAAGCAATTATAGACAAAACTGCTAAAGCTGATGTTATAACATTTTAAAATGCTGTAATGAGCCTCGTGTAGTAATATCCACATTTAATGGAGGAAGAAGATACAAAAAAAATCGTCTGATTAAATCTGAGGAAAAGGAACACAGGGAATTGAAAGACTTGCACGGAGAGTTTATCCCTAAAGTACAGAAATTATACAGTTATGAGAATATATCATTACAAACTTCTCTTGCATGAAATGTATTAATGCTTTACTGGAAGTTCCAGTCCTGTGATATCTGGATGCTTCCCTTTGATTTGTATTGGGGTGGCCGTTGCCTCCCCGAGGCCATGACTGTTTTTTGGTCCCGAGGCAACGCCTCACAAAAGGCACAACGCCTTTTCTTTGCCCTGGTCTGGGCTGACACACCAAAAGCCCTGCGCTTTTCTTGCCCTTCCAGGTGTGACTCTGCCGGTCAGCTGCCACCACAGCTCTCCCCGTCTTCATCACTTCTCTCCTGTGTCCTGCCTCATTACGCTCACCGCACATCTCCAAATGCAATTAAGTTTATTTTCTTTGTAGTCACTGCTGCTGGACTTGGTGTTTCCCAGCAGCGTAGCCAAGTCACTGGTAATGTAGCTGCCTGACTGCTGATTTGCATACCTGTCTCGGCAGGAAATTTTAAGTGCTTGTTATCACCCTCATCCTTCCCCCTCCTACCAAAAAGCTTGTACGTAGTTTTATATGTTATGCAAAAAGCATAAATTAAAATGTATGGTAACCCGCTTCTGTTCATTTAGCCACAGGTTTGGCCTTTATGGTGATACAGCATTTCCCAGTGTTAGGCTTTGTTTGCACTGATTCTCTGTGCATTGATGCTTTGGTCCTGGGCTGTGGTTTCTCTGTCTAAACAATGTGGTAGCGTAAGACCTCAACTTCCTACTGCAGAAATTACATGTTTTTGTAGGTGCTAGTTTGTCTTCTTAGCAACGGTAGTTGCAAGAAACAATAGAGATGGAGTGAGCTGAGAAGCTGTGCTGCCCTAGTGACATTTGCCTCTGAAAGATGGTTGATGAAGATGCACTGTAAAAAGGGAGCTCATATCATAAGCACCGATGTAATGTTTATTAGTTAAACCACAGGTACAGTTACCACAGCTCTTTTCTAAAGGGACCTCTAGTTTTGAAATTACAATCATAGTTTTAGTAGTAGGTTTGAATTTGTCTAAGTGAATTCAGGAAAGTTGGTGGATATCTACCTATTTTCATATGTTTCTAGAATGTGTCTTGGGTATGAAATATGATGTAGACTTTAACATATGTCCATTTTTTCTAAAATATTTTAAAAAAGCAATGACTTCAGGATGCAACACTTTTAAAAAGTGGCTGGTTGTGAATTTCTGAGACATTCATATTTTTTTTCCATTGTAGAAAAAAAAAAAAAGACCTGCTTACTAACCATTTCCACTGGCATCTGACCCAAGACAGAATTCCTCAAGAGAATACATCACCTTAAAATTAAAGCTGCTGCTCTTCTGTGCTGGGGAAATCTGAAGATAGTAGCTGCAAGTTATGTGCTGCTGGTAGGAAGGCCACCATGCCAAGGCAACGGGCAGCTACATGGCGCTCTGGGCGCAGGAGGTTTGGTCAGCTGGAAGGGTGGTTCCAGGGGAGACGAGACTGTATTTGCTTTTTCTCCTCTGATGCAACTTTCCAAAGCTTCCCTTTGCAGGCTGTATCTGATCAACATCTCTCAAAATTTCAGAATCAAGGATGGAACATGAACTGCAAAACTCTCAATTTACCTTGGGAAGCTTAGGTTGGCAGGAGGAACACTGTCCTGCTTGTGGGAAGCTCAGGTTTGGTCTATAATTTAAACTGCGGTCATCTTGACAGTTGAAATTCGGTTACTGCAAAGTGCATTTTATTAAATTTCTATAAAGAAGATTGGCAGAAGATGCTATATATTTATCAAGGCAGCTTTCTAACATGCATTGCTGAAATGATGGACAGATGATCAGTTATGCTTATTATTTGATTCACCTGAAAACTATAAAATATTGAGGTGAAATTGTAAAAGCAGTCAGAGAATAGCGCCATTTTTACGGCACAGTTTCAGTGCTTCTAGCAGGAAATGTACAGCGTGTGACAATTCAGCCTGGTAACAGCTTTGTAAGTAGATCAATAGAACAGATTACTGCAGTTTTTACAGAAGTTGCAAGTACTATAGAGAGATAGTGGGATCATGGTTTGTAAACCTTAAACCACACTTTCCTGCACAAACAATCTGCAAAGACATTCTTTTTTGTAAAGCAGGTATGTGATTTTCAGCTGCAAGGAACTTCCTCTTTCTTCACAAGGACTAAATAAATGTTGTTTCTGAGAACGAGCATCCCGCTGTTGCCTTCTAGTTTGCGCTTGAGTGATCAAGTGTTTTGTTAAGTGAAGGGGTTGTCATGAGCCATTTTGTGTCTCTTCGTGTTTTTGATGTCAAACTTCAGCCAACAGAAATGGAGACCCTGGATCTGCTGAGGAATTGTTTGGTGTGCAAATGGGACCTGCGGAGGAGAGACCCCAGAATGCTACCTTGCCTTCATTCCTTCTGTAAGGACTGTCTTCCGGATTTGATTCAAGGATATAGCTGTATTCCCACGGAGTATGAAGTTCTATACGAAGGTAATATTTAAGAATCTCCGGCTTGTGCTCTTTGTATTTCAGTATTATAAAATAGATGGATTGAAAGTACTTTTTGTACCCTACTCCTTTGAAGCACTACATTAAAAGAGTAATCTAGGAGACTCAAGATTTGTATGAGCAGAGGGTGGATTGGGAACGAGCCTCCTTCATTATGTTTTTCATCCAACAGCAATGTTTTGAAGAAAAATGACAGACTCAGGCAACATTTAACATTTTCTAGAATGGGCTAACTTTCAGTTACCAAGTGTGACATTATGAATATTTTATTTGCTTAGCTTAATAAATGAATAAATGCTACAAGGTAGTTTCTAGGCTACATCTTTTGGACATGTTGGACCTTTTTATGGTACTGGTTGTGGTGATAGTTTTATTCTTCCTTCTCTCCCCCTTTCGTGCCTTCCCCTCCCCCCCAACACCAACACCAAAACATCCGGTTCTTTGTTGCTAACAGAAGTCATAATTGTTATTAGAATATGTGTATTGTGGTGCACTGAAACTCTTATCTCATTGTAAATGTGGTTTCTCTTTATCCGAACTCTTCTGACTGTAGGCTACACTGTAACTCGCCCTAACAAGCTGAGTAAACTAGTGAGAACGAGAACCATTTTGTCACTGTGGCTTTTGAAATCCTGAAGTTATTTGTACAGTTTTTGGTAATGATGATAATAGAAAATACGTAACTTTTTTGGAGTAAGACAGGACTCAGATCACAGAATGCAGTCATTTTTACTGAATGAGTCTTAATTGCCATGGGGAAGCATTCCAGACTCATTACTAATTATAAGAAGAGCAAAGGCATGCAGATTACTTGTATTTTCACAGGCTTTGAACTTTAGATGAATAAGAGGCATCATTTATTATCTCTTCCATAGCAGATTTTAGAAACATGTAGGAAGAGGAGATACCTTCCCTGAGGTGATGGTAATCTGAATTGACAGATAACATAAACTAGATAAGTTCAGGTTTGAGAACAAATGGAAACAGTGTTTAGGAGATCACTGTTGAAAGGCTAGCAAAACACAAAAGATAAAGAGAATAACTTAATGGCAAAGGAGAAAGGCTATTCACGTGTAGGGTACAGACAGAAAAAGACATAAAGGCAGGAGAAGAAGACAAAGAGAGCAAAGCAGTCATTTCAAGGAAATGTCTCCTTAGAATTTTAAATGCCCAGTTATAGTGGGCTTAAAGTCTGAGGGACTGACTTTATAATAAAATGCTGTTGAAAACAACCACTCCATTACTTTTTATGTATCCTCATTTGATATCTAAGCCATTCCTCTCTCACCCTTGTTTCTGTTTGCCAAGTGGAAAAGTGAGTTTATACCACTTGGTGATCTTGGATGAAGTGCAGCTAGAGGTTCTCATGTGTTGTTAAAATATTCGATATTTCTTCAGGCTCCTGAGTGGATCGGGAATTACTTGTCTATAGCAAATTGGAACAAATACTAGATTATTTCTGTATTCTTGAAGTTTCTCTGTTTACTTCATACTATGGGAAAGAGTAAGATTAGAGAAAAGAGATAATGAACAGTGATGACCCAGTAAATGAAGTGAGACACCAGGTGCAGAGACTCAGTTAATATATGAGCAAGGAGAGCAGCAAAACCGAACCATCTGTGTCTCTTATTTAAGTCAATGACTGAACTGCAACCACTATAGGTCAGCCAGGATGAATTTGTGAAATCTTCTGATGGCATGATGCTAAACATTGTCTTGTCATATCTGCGCTGATTGCTGAGTTATGGGCAGAACAATACTAACTCAATTTTCAGTGTTATCTTTAAGTATCATCATATATATGTGCCAATGATAAACTGTAAATGTAATGTGCTAAACCATTTTGTCTGAGTAAACATGAAATAGTGCCTGTAGAAAAATGTGTTCCTTACTCACTATGAATTCTTTAAGAAAAATATAAGAATGGAAAAAGTGAATATACTTCCAAGTGAAGTCAATCTGAGCTTTGCTACAAAAGCGTACTTGAATTTGTGGTTTTCGGTATGTTTTGCTATAAATAGTACTATACTAACATAAAGCTCTTTTCTAGCTTACTGTTGTTGTATTGGAGCTTGTTGAGAAGATGGACGTAAGTGGTCTTGATATTTGATGGGGGTGGATGTGGAAACTTATAAGCTGTATCTCAGCCTTTGTGTTTAAAATGACTCATGAGTGAAAGCTCTGAGGTAGCCAGAGGTCTTATGGAAAAGCTGCATACATGTCAGAACTTAGTCAAAGCTGTGAGAACTGAGAGTTTGGAAGTAATATGAGTGAAAAAAGAAAATTATCTTTGTGAGTTTGGCTCCTACACATGCTTCTAATATGAAGGGGACTTTAGATTCTCAGTGTGTCTTTCTTTTTGGCAGGCCAGTGGTCACTTTCCTTTTTTTATTCCCTCTCTTCATGTAACTGAGAATCCACATTCTTCCTCTCTGCAGATCTGCATGTTGTGTGCTTCCAGTCTGTTTAGTGCATGGGAAAGAATAATTTAAAGAGAGTGATTGGGTAAGAAAAAGAGAGAGAAAATTCCCCCATCACCTGAGATGGAAGTTCTCAGATGAGGACTTTTCCAGGCTCCTCCTACCTGTGTGAATTGTCACTCATAGTCCCATGTGAAAACATACAAAATTGGGTTCTTGCGTGCTGCCTTGGCTTCTTGGGTCTGGCTCCTTCTCACTGAATTCTGAGTACATTCAAACCAGATTCATCCAGTTTCCTGTGCTTATCCCTCCTTTCTGAATTGGGGATGGGTGCCAAAATAAATCACCCTTTATCTGCAAATCTTCCTCTCCATAAGATGTTCAATGATTTAAACTGTTTTAGTGCTTTAAATATCACCAACATACTAATTTCAAAAGTAGCTGAATGAGGACCAGTGGAAGTGCATTGTTGTGAGAAGTTTGTTTTTTCCAAGACTGTCTTAGCTTGAGGGTTGGGTTTTTTTTTTTCCCTTAAAAAAAAAATCACAGGTAGTCACTGCTAAATCACAGTTTAGACCCCTGAGAACAAGGCAGATCAGGAAAGATGTACTGGAACACCTTGCAGATTTCTGCTAACTGGTATCAATCCCTGGTATTATTTACATTTTGTGACTGAATTGGGTAATTTGTCTAAGTTACACTTTATGTTTGTAAAATGCGATTAGTAGTTCCCCAGCTTTGTAAATTACTTTGGAAAGTTGTAGATTTATTTGTGTAATGTTTTTGTATTGAACTTGTGCGTTGAACTATTTTTTCTGTAATTCTGTTTTAAAAATTGTGCTTTGCCCTTTTGTGCTTCTCTAGGCTGGATACAAAAGTCATGGAAATGACCTGCATCATTTCTATCCACATTCTGTGCATAAGTCAAGAACTGTTTATGCTTGAGTTATGTTAGCTTCCCACATGCAAGAGAGGATCTGAGATGCCCACTTTAAATGCCAAGAAATGTAACAGGGTCATGTATTGGGGTAATGCAAACTGATCGGATAAAACTAAGAGAAACAGACTGTTAAAGAGAACAAATGCGACTTCAACTGTTGACAGATGTCCACTTGCTGCATTTTATTATTTCCAGCTGAAAATATACAGTTTTCTTTAGCTTGTAAGGTGAGTGCTATATATAACCATGGATCCCTAATTGTGAATGCTTGTTAGTGAGGGACATCCAAAACTCAGCCAAGTGTTGGTCACACATGCATTTAACGTGTTCAGAGATATCTTCAAGGGGGTTTATTTCAAGAAAAAGATTGAGCTCTATGACTCCTTTGGCTCTAGGCTCATTTTCACTATGATGTTTTGCCATAAGAAGTATGGTGTACTGGCTTAAGGAGACGTTAGGTGTCAACACACAGTGTTTTATTTTGTGCTAAGTCTGTATGTAAAAAAAAAAAAAAAAAAAAAAAAGCACATCTACAGAGTTCTTTAAACCATATTTAGACTTATAGTGGAGTACAGTTTGGCCTTCTTGGTGTTACAGCTGTTGTGTCTCCAGGACCCAAATAACCTTGTTTTGATGCAGTCATAAAAGGCAAGTGATGCAATGCATCACATCTATTAATTCTGAAGGAGAATACCCATTTGATTTAATTAGATCCACTTAACACAAAATACCTGTTTTATTTCTAAAAAGGGAAGTAGAAAGGTTATTCCAAAGAGGGAAACTGTTCATATGTATATATTTAGTCATCTTAAAAATGGATTTAAGGTTACTCAGCCCTTCTCACTGTTGTTCAGCTGCTAGATCCAAAAGGCAAGTGAAACAATGGGGGGTTTAGTTAAATAAATATAAAGCTGTAGAGTGGGAGGTTGTCTTCAGAACTGTTTCCTATAACCCATAATTGGGTCTCCAAGGAAGTGTAAATTATGCCTGCAGCTTGAACTGTAGCTAATGCTCTCTGAGAATAATTATTCTGATGGTTGTTGGAGGAAAAAGGGCAGAGGAATAGATGCAACATGTGGACAGCAAGTATAAATGTGGTGTGTATGATAGCTCCGCTGTTTGTTTCTTTATGCTAATCAATTCTCATGATAATAATAGGTTAATTATCTGCATTGATTTATTTCTGAGACAACCAGCTTGAGGGGTCTTTCTGTTTAAACCTGACCAGAGTGGAAGACCTTGAAACAAAACTGCAAGCGGGGGCTTTTTGATGTTCAAAGGTCTTTGTACTCAGTTTCTATATGTGGTGGAGAGGTTACAGTTTACACTTTCAGAGATGATTGCTGCAAATTATCCACAGCTCTGTAACTTACAAATTAGATTGCTGCAATATAGGTAGAGTAAAAACTTGAGGGAACTCAGAATTTTAGTTCTTTCTTTACTTGTGCTTCTGCAAAGGAACACTCTGTACGAGGGTCACTACCTTGATGTCCGCTTACTATTCCCTGGGTCCGAATGCAGTGTGGCAACTTTCATTAACAGAAATGAACGTGCTGTGGGATGTGAGAGAGCTCAACTGTGGGAACTAGGGCTTCAACAGTATATGGCAGAACCTTGTTGTTTCCTGAAAGCTGATTTTAGATATCCCAGGTGTGGGGTTGGAGGGTCCCAGACTGGGTATCTGTGTCTGACTACTGGATCCACTGGCCTTTGCATTTCCATTTTCCCCAATGTGTTGTCTAGTTGCTATTGCTGATGCGGAGTGTGAGAGTGGATAATAAACACATGGCTTATGAAAACGGGCTGCAAACCAATCCAGCAAAGTAAACATCTGCTGCTGAAGCTTTTCAGGGTTCAGAGATGTGTGTATATAAGCATAACACAAACAGAGAGGTATGTCTGTGCACATGTCGCTTCTAGTGCTGGGGCTTTTGTGGTGGGTTCAGGTGCATTAGCCTACTATGGATGGTAGTTAAAGGAGTAGTGGAGCCTGGAAGGATGGAGGTGTAGAACTATTTCTCCACATCCCTTAAGTGATGAAACTTCATGGGATTCTGTTCATACAATGTTGGTCTTCAGGATCAGTACTAGCTGATAAATCAGATACACTGAGAGTAGCTATATGTGGTTTATCCTGCATATATTCTGCAATTGGGTTTATTGCATATCACAATGAAATGTGGCTCAAAGCCAACATTAGGATCCTTGCTAGACTTTCTAAGTCATGGTCATCTCTTTAGCAGCGAAAATGCGATGTTGTAAATAATGATTTCAAATGATAAACAGCAGGATGTAATGAGCTTCTAAAAAATAATTTATGCAAATGTTCTACTTCCTTCCTACCAATTAATTTCCATACAAAAATAGAGCATGTCAACAGCTTTCTTAGCTTTTTGCTACTTCTAGAGGTTTTGATAACAATAATGGACTTCATTTGGGCGTCATGATTGCACCATAGCTGAATTTGGCCCCTGATCTCTTAATATGTAAACTGTTGTTTGAGTCCTGTAATTCCATGTTGAATTGCTATTTAGATCCAGAAATTGCATCATTCTCATACGTACAAACAGTGAGTCTCTAGGGCTTCTGACTACTCTTCCCTTCACCCACAGTGCTGTAATAATGATATTTAAATGAGCTGTCTGCAAAGTACACGTTCTTAAAACAAATTAACAATGTTGTTTAGAGGCAGTGGTAAGGTAGGAAGGCAAGAAAAATATTTAGGGAATGGTGTGCAAAATGTACCATGGGAGTGAATGGCGTTGTAAGACCTGCTGCTACCTGGATCTGGAAAAGCTCTTCTCTTTCCTTCTGCACACTTGCTCCAGGTTACTCTGAGGACTGAGAGAAGACCCAGGCAAGAAGGGAAGTAGGATGCTGCTATTCATTCTCATTATGGGATTTTTATTTCACCACTTCAGGAAAAATACAACCAAGGCAAGTTAACAGAGGCCTGAATGAATCTCGGAGGTGAAGGCAAGAGGAAAAAAAATATGCACCTTGTAGTGGCCCAGTACATCTTTCTGCCCTGCTCGTTTTGCCAGCATTTCTGGCTGAAGCAGGGGGAGCAGCCCCAGATCCTCCACAAAAGGCATAGTGACTTCGTCTGGGTACGGCAAAGCTGATTCCAGGGAGCGCACGTTGTGTGCAGTTCTGCTTAAAACCACCTGCTCCCCAACACAAGGACTTGTGTGTTGGCTCGCTAAGTGACTGTTATCCAGAGGACAGGTAAGGGGTTCTAGGAAATTGTACTTACTGTGGATGTGTGCTCTGAGCATGAGCACAGCATAGTGCACTGGCTTTGTATTGTTGAAAGTAACTGCTGCTTGTGGCTATTTGTAAATATGTATGTAAGGTTTGCTTAATTTCAGGATAATGCTTCACAGGACTATTCTGTAGTGTATTTATATGCCAAGCTACCAGTAGATTCTTTTGGGAATTTATATTGAGAAAGATTGGACATTTCTAGGGAGCACAGGTTTTTATAAATGGCAAAAGCAATCCAAATAAGGAGCCTAATTCACTGAACAAGTATAATCTCCAAAGCTACCACATTCAGGGAAATCCCTCTTTTAGCAAGATGCAAATTGGTTTCCTGTGCTTTTAATAAGTCTTAAATATAGAATTCAGTATTATGACAGGTGAGAAAGTGCTTACTGTTTAGTCCTTCGAGTAGGAGACTACTTCAATACAGTATTGACAGTGGTGTCCCATTATTTTTCCTGTTAACTGTTATGCTCTTTGTTCTGATTTTTCTTTTTAAGCTGAGGCTTATACAGTCTTATGTTCATCTCAAGGGAGTTTTAGATTTGAAATCATTCACAGTTACTTGGTTATTTAAGACACACTTTGACATTTACACAATCAAAGCTGTACTTGAGGGTCTGTGGTAGTGGGTCTAATACAAAGTGCTGACCGGTGTGTGCACGACTCAGTCCATGTGTATCTCTGGAAGAACACTGATTTCAGTAGCATAACTTGGATCTAAACCTGGGAAACAAAATTGTCCCGTGGCATCCAGGGCATCACTTTTAGATATCCCCTCATATTAATCAGCAGTAATGGCATCTACCTCCAAAATCATGACTGTTCCATATTTCTTAATACCGCTGCATTTCTCAATATATAAGGAGGCTTTTGTGCAAAACTGAAATCCATGCATGATATATGTTTTCTTAGGGTGAAAATTATTGAAATTTACTTTAAATACTTTTAAAAGCATTAAAAGATGGTCTTGCCCATTGTCAAATTCATGCTTCTTTATACAATGTATTTTACTTCACTGGTTTGTAACAAATTAGCAGAATTTAAAGTTCACATGAACGCACCTGAGGCCATGAGCATTCCATTAAATATCATTCAATTGGTATAGTTTGTTTAACATTCTGCACTAACTGAATAGTGTTGGAATGTAATAAAAAGTAACTTCAATATTAACTTTTTTTACCTTATGTGGTGTGTAGACAGAAGTTGTCCTTGCTATGGCAAGTCTGAGCGCTGCTTTGTTCACAGTAAGCAAGCTGTTCCCAGAAACATTTTGTGTAAGACTGTGTGCTCACCCATAGGCATGTAGATGAAGGAGTAACTGCTGCGTGCAGTTCTTACTTCAGAAAGTAACCTGTGGAAATTTCCCCTTTGGTCAATTTGCAGCATATTATGTAGTCTCAGTATGGAGGTTTTCTCTCTGTATTAGCCAGAATCAAGAACTGGCACTGCTTGTGGGCAATGCTGTTATGGGAGTAAGAAACTGGTTCAAAGTCCAAAAGGGCTAGAGGCAATTCCCTGTAAAGTCAGTAGATGTTTCCTATAGACTGCACCGAGAATTAGAGCATGTCCCGTGAGGAGTGTTTGAGAAGCTGCTTGCAAAGAAGGTATTTTGCTTCCTAGCTTATCAATCAAAGTGTCTTTCTTATTTCTGCGGCTATTATAACTGTGTCATTTTGTAAGGTGCTCACAAGGAACTTGAAATTTTCACCTTCTAGCAATTAGCATTACAATTCACTGGTGCCTGTAGTATGCAGCATTTACAAGGAGCAGATGGGCACTGTCTGTGTAACACATCTTGTCTTAGGTACTGCAGTGCTCCTACTGTTTTTACATTTCTCTAGAGAACCGAGCTGTTAACAGATACCTAAAAGCCACACGCAAACCATAATTTGGGAAAGCATGGAGAGGTTTCAGGTGACTAATACAAAGCATTCTGTTGTCACTAGAGTGTAACTACCAAGGTGATTAGCTGCAAATATTGTAGCTAAATAAGCTACCTTTTCAGCTGCACTCCTTATATTAAGGATGCAAGTAGAGGAAAGAGTTTCAAAGACTTCTACAGCTTTCTGCCATTGCGGTGAATCTTTACTCAGATGAACTTTTAGCCTCTTTGTAACACCTTTCACCAGAACACATTAAACTAGAACTAGATGGTTGGAACTAGATGATCTTTAGGTCCTTTCCAACCCAAACATTCTATCATTCTAAGAAACAAGACCCAAGTCACGTGCCAGAAGAGGAGCAAAGCATTGGCCAATTGCTTGCGTGGCCCTTTCCCCTGGGGTTACTTGTAGCTGAGTAGCACAGGCACCTGTGGATACCGCCTGTTCCTTCTCACGTCTACATGAACACTCGGTGTTGTATGAAATGCACAGTTAACAAGTGTGAGGTAGACCATAGTCAGCCACTTGGGCCACCAAATCACAGTTCTGTTGTAAATGCACCTCGTAACATAGTAAGCAATACACTTTTGCTTTTATAACAAGATTTGTGGTAAAAAAAGACCTAAACCTCATGGAAGAGATCTTTGTAAGATGTCCTCGTCAAAGGAGATGTTAACAGAACTCAAGTTTCTTCAAAACATTATGAAGAAAGTGAACGTGTTCAGACATCTGACTGCATAGTGCTTTTGTCAGAAGTGGTACCGTAGGAAGGGTTTGGGGTTTGTGTGTCTCTGTTGATGTGAAGTGCTGCTGTTAAAATAACAGTAGCCCCAGTTCTGAAAATGGGAGACATTCAGGGTTAGAATTGTGCACCTGGCCAGGGACTGCAGTAGTCATGCCCCAAGGGCAGGTAATACTAGATCACCTGCAAAACATGAGTCTCTGATGTCTATTGCTCTTCACATTAGATAGTTATCTTAAGATGTAATTAATCTACAGGCCACTCTCCTTATTAAAAAAATAATTTTAGTGAAAGAAACAGCACATTGAACATTGTCGTCCAATAGAGAGTTGTCATTCATCTGGCTTTAAAATCTTTCTTTAAGTGAGTTTGCATCATTTAGTCAATGGAAAACTACTGCGTTAGTTATCATAAACAATCACTTGGCAGGTGAGCATAGCACTGAACTTCTGTTCTCAACAGAATGGAAAAACTTAGATTAAAAAAGACTTGATAAGATAAGGTAAAAATAGACTGACACACCACCACCATCTCTAAAGGACTGGATACACATCTGCAGTAACTTACAGAAATGTGGTCAAAAACATGCACACTCCTTTTCAAAAAAAGCACTAGACCTTCTAGAAAAATCTAAGTCCTAGCCCATGAAGTCTAGGAATGAAATAGCAGAGGTGCAAGAATGCAGTTACACGGTTACAGACAACCTCCTGAACTGTTAGTTCTCAGCCCAGGCAAACACTAGGATTCATCCCAGTTGCGCTCAGTAGCTAACGAGGTGTAGCCAGGTTTTGCTGCTCACGCTGCTCGCTTTGCTTTGCTTTAGGGGTGATCACATTTTGCCACCTGTGATTTGCTGTAAAGATGGTTTGCAATTCTGACTTTTATTTATAAAAGTTTTTTATCCTTTACCTTTATTCTCTGCTACGAGGAAAGGCTGAGGGAGCTGGGGCTGTTCAGCCTGAGGAAGAGAAGACTGAGAGGGACCTCATCAACGCTTATAAATATCTCAAGGGCGGGTGTCAAGAGGATGGGGCCAGACCTTTTCAGTGGTGCCCAGCGACAGAACAAGGGGCAATGGGCACAAGACTGGAACACAGGAAGTTCCATCTGAACATAGAGGAAAAACTTCTTCACTGTGAGGGTGACAGAGCACTGAACAGGCTGCCACGGGAGGGTGTGCACAGAGTCTCCTTCTCTGGAGATATTCAAACCCTCCTGGACGCGGCCCTGTGCAGCCTGCTCTGGGTGACCCTGCTCGGCAGGGGGGTTGGGACTAGATGATCTCAGAGGTCCCTTCCAACCCCACCCATTCTGTGATTCTGACTTTTTGCTTCTGCTAGCAGCATGTTACTGCTCTGACTTCCTTGGATAGCATGCTGCACTGTAAGACTAGTATCATTCAATGTGTGTTTTATGCTTTGATATACCTCTGGTAGTGTAAAGCTGGTCTAGAACCATAGCAAGTATCAGAAAGCACAAGTAGATCTTTAACAAGGGAATACAGTTTAAAGTGCAGCCCAGTTTTTTATCAAAGCTGTAAATCCTAATGAATTAGTGGGAATTTGGACATGCAGATATCATTGATAAATACTGAATAAGTCAACTCTATTTCTAGGGATTTTGTTGCTTTGTTTTTCTTTCCTGTATATTTAACTAGATCTAGTCACAAGTAACTTATGGCTTGAAGAATGCCTTGGTTTCCTGGAACTAAATGTGTCCGTGTGATGTAAAAAAACCAGCAACACTGAATCATAGAATAGTTGGTTAGAAGGGACCTTGAAGGTCATCTATCCAACCCCCCTGCAATGAGCAGGGACATCCTCAACTAGATCAGGTTGCCCACAGCCCCATCCAGCCTGACCTTGAATGTTTCCAGGGATGGGGCGTCTACCACCTCTCTGGGCAACCTGTGCCAGTGCTTCACCACCCTCATTGTAAAAAATTTCTTCCTTATATCTAGTCTAAATCTCCCCCTCTTTAGTTTAAACACAATTACCCCTTGTCTTATCACAGCAGGCCCTGCTAAAAAGTCTGTCCCCATCTTCTATAGGCCCTCTTTAAGTATTGAAAGGCTGCAATAAGGTCTCCCCAGAGCCTTCTCTTCTCCAGGCTGAACAACCCCAACTCTCTCAGCCTGTCCTCATCGGAGAGGTGCTTCAGCTCTTCAACCATGTTTGTGGCCCTCCTCTGGACCCAATCCAACAGATCCATGTCTGTCTTGTGCTGAAGTGTGCTTTATATAATTCCCTGGTTCGCATGGCTTGTGTGCATTGTTTTATTTGTGGTGTGTGTGTATATATATATTATTATTATAATTTTCTTTTTTTTTTTTTTTTTTTTAATTCAGGTATCCTTTCCTGCCCTGTGTGCAAACAGACCTGCTTTGCAAGGGATGTAGTGAAAATTTCTTTCTCAAGGACTTTCCCACTGGTAATTCAGCTATGGCAAAGGTAAGTGAAAACCACAAAGTTGGATGTCTTCTGAGTTGTTAAACACTACCAGATGAACACTGTTTGATAAACAGAGCATACTTCATATTGAATAACAGACTCTTACACTTTGCTTGTGCAGCTCTGTAATTACTTCACTCCTGGAGATGGACATACTGCCTTCCTATTACTTCTTTAACTTTATTTTGAAGGAATGAGTTTGACTCGATATACTTAAAATCGAGTCGATTAAAAAATATGATACTAGTGGTGTACGACTGGATCTGTGACAGTCAATATATTAGCAAGATACTGAATCTCTTGGGTTCCTCATTATCCCCTTTCTGCTCTCAACCCGAACTAAACAGCAGCAGACTATTGGGTGAATGGTTACACCAAGATTACCCGTTACATCCTGTGGGCAATTATAATTTTCTGGTTGTCTGTTGTAACGGTAAAAAAGGTCACATTGGATTTCAGTTTCCCATTGAGGAATGGATGCAAAGGATAATTGGAAGACATAGAATTACTACCTTGGCCTTGTATTGAGACTGTACATAGATGGATTTCACTTCTGTTAAATAACCCAGGCAGGACTATTCTCACAGTATTTTAGTTGTTACCACTTTGGATGTCCAGGACGGACAGAGAAAGGTGTATATTTCTGCACCCTCTTGTACAAAACAGTATTCTATTATTTACATGAGTAAGAATGATTTCAGAATGTGGTAGTATTACCTGTAGCTGGGAGTTAAAACAGGTAAAAACTTGTCAAAACTATTCTGTAATCTGCTGACTGCTTTATCCGAAGTGTGATCCAAAGCAAGGGAAGAGTATAAAGGAAGCGAGGATACTGAACCCTCTCCTGGACCTCAGTCTGTCTCTTTTGCACTTTTGCTTCCTAAAGGAAAACTGGATAGCCACATTGGATGTTCAGTTTCAGGGCCTCTGGGTGGAGGGGAATGCTTTTTTCCATAATGTAGGACAGAGATGTATCTTTCCACTCCTCTTAACTCCTGTAGGGGCAGCAACAATTTGTAGGTCAGTTCTGTCCCACGCAGAAGGCTTGAGACTGCTTTAAATTTCTGCAAGTGACTTGCCAGTGACATTGTTGCAAAAAAGTATGGAGGGGATGTACTTCTTCTTATCTGTCATTTCTCTGTTTCATTGTCTCCATCATTAAGAAGAAAAGAACGTGTAACCTAATCCGTGGAGTCTTCTGGGGAAATTAAAAAGTTAATGCAAGTGAAGTGTGTTGACATCTTCAGGTGTAAGGTGCTTGAAGAGTGCAACGTAACTTATCTACAACAGGAAGAGGTCTGTTCACATGTAGTCTTTGAAGAGAAGAAGAAAATTCATACGATATTGATGAAAGTTTAGAATGCAGTTATTATACTGGGATTTCTTAATTACCATGACTCACATCATTTACCTTTCAATGAGAATAGAAAGGAAATCAAATGAGAATATCTAATGTCCTCAAAAGCACTAGATTATTTTTTTCACGCCTTCTTTAAAAGAAGGTTTTTCTTTCTGTAATCCCTTAGGAGTCCTAAGAGCAGTTCAGTAAAGCAGATTTCTCACTGGAGCATAGGAGTACCCTAGAGGGACTTGGGAACCTTCCTCACAGTTTTTGGCTTACTTCCTTTTTATTAACAGTCAAGTCATGTACCAGTGAAGCTTGCTTACTGTCTTTTAGCCACCATCCTCCCCTAAAACTAAAGCCATAGATTCACCATCAGTGATATCAAAAGGAGAAGCACCAACTCATCCAAATGAGACACAGTTGAACAGCCATCATTTTCTTAATTTACCTAACATGTTCAAAATGGGAATCTGTCAAGGCTTGTAACAAAGTGTTTGGAGGCAAGATGTTTCTCAGTGTGTGAGATAGTGAAGCATAAATGATAGAATGTGCTGTATACCAGCAGCAGGAGTTTCAAAAATATGCAATTCAGAATCTTTTGCCCAAAAAGCCCATTTCCACATCATAAATAATGTAGCTCTGGGAGCACTCTGTGCTCTGCAACTTAAAAGTAATGTTAACACAATTATGTTAACATAGTGTCAATATATGTCTAGTCAGACTGACAGCTGGACCGTTACAGGTGTGATTAGGCAGTTCTGGTTATTGCAGAGAAGGTAGAGCATCCCTCAACTTTTGACCTGTTCCCTAAGATGACCCTTCACGGGTACATTTTAGATTAGACACTTCTTTTTATATAACAAGCTTTGCTTCCCAGAATAAATACCCTTGCATTTTGGTTATATAAGTTATATTAGGCTTTTTGGTTTAAATTATTACATGTACCTTTTGGAAAACATTGTTGATAAGCAAATGGCTAAAATAGCAGAATGGCATACACAAATCCTTCCCTCCCTGGACAATCAAACACATTTAAACTGCTTTGTTGTCTTATTGTCAAGAATTGCCCAATCTCTTTGAAAAAGATAGGCAATACTTAGAAACTCATGAACACGAGTTGATAAGAGGACTTGTTGTGAAATTCCAGCTCCACTGAAGGGAATGGTAACATTTAAATTAATTTCAGCAGAACAAAAATTATTATTCTTGTGCTGAAGTGAATCAGAACTTGACTCATTTGCGTCTCGGAATTCAGGTGGATATAGACGTTCCACTTAATGTTAAAGCCATGATTTAAAACTAAGACAACCAGGAAAGAACTGTGATTGTTCTTCCTTCAGTCTTTCTATTCTCTGATACACCGCAAAGAGAAACTCTTCTGTTAAATTCACCAGGGCTTGCATCAGGGCTTATGTGCTGAGTGCATGCTGTTACATCCTTCTCTTCACGTTTCTCATCAGAATAGTTGGGATGCAATCGTAACTGAACTGAATTGAAGATAAGCTGATGCCCAACAGAAAGAACACCATAGGAAGTCATTTTGCCATCTATTATTAGTTGCTTGAGTAGCCCTGAGTAGTAGCAAGATTCAGGAGCTATGCATAAGTACAATAGATATATTGTAACCTTGTAGGAAATGTTTAAGTTTGATAAACTGGTGGCAAAGCTTTTATGCTTTGATGATGGTAAAATTGCATCACTATATTCACTCTGCCCCATTAGTACCTATTTGTGGCTATGGTAAGTCAAAACATTAATATTAGGAGTTTTTCAGACAAGGTATGTTATGCCTAGTGCAAATCCTTTTTAAAAGAAGTATCATTATAGCTATCTTGAAACAACTCTTGAGTTCATTCTGGATACCAAAGGAATCAAATTAACCTCTTCATTTATGTGCTGCTTTATTTGTTTCTCCTTTAGTGACACTTCCAGACAGCATGACCTATATAACAAAGGGCATTTCCTAAATTGTTGAATCAATAGAGATGATAGTTAATTAAGATTCCAGTTCTTCTCATGTTCCCCTGTCTTATGTTTCCAGTTTACCACGTGCGATATCAATATATAAATTGAGCTCATTTCTGGTCAGCTCTTCAGAGAATAGGAATTAAGTTTTCATTAATAGTATGTGGGTGTCCCCATATTGTTTTCTAAATTGCCTCACCATTGGCATGTTTATGTATTTTTCTGACAGTTACACTGTACCACAGAGTGGTTCATACAATGCTAAAGCAATAGAGTAAGCTCTAATTTTGAATAAAGCAATGTAGATTTAGAGTAACTCTGCTGAAGTAGCTCCGATTTACAGTCATATACATGAAAGCAGAAGTGGATTCTAGCCTATAGTTTTTTTAAGTTGTTAATAAATAATTAGTAGTGGACAGAAATTAATGAATGTCACTGAAATGATACGGTAAAATGCTTCTGCATAATGTTGTGATTAGAAAGGAAATGGTAGTAAGATAAAAAACTTTTTGATGGGCTATGTTTGACTCTTTTTAACTTTTCACGTATTACTTGCAACCTAGACTATCTTTTCTGAGGTAGAAAATATCTATATCTATCTAATATGTATATATATATATATATAAAAAAAAGTAAGGTGTATGCTCATTTGATGTGTTAAAGCTATCAGTAAGTAGTACAACACTAACAGAAAGGAACTGCAAAGCGCACCACTCATTTTCAAAAGTAACTTTTAACTTAACCCTCCTTAACTGAAATCAGACAAGTCTTATTTCATAGTTTCATGGCTTTTTCAGTTCACAAGAATAAGTCATTATGATTATTTCTTCTGACCTCATATGTAACATGGACCCTAGAATTTTGTTGAATAATTCTTGCATCATGTCATAATTATGCTTGATTGTGCTAGAGCACAGAAAGACAACCAAATTGATTTAAGAGCTTCAAATCTTAATTTTATTCTGTTCCCTTTTACAACAATAACCAGTCTCTTAAAATCACTTGAATTGCATTAGTCTGAGGAAGAAAAATATTAATCTTACCAATCTGAATCATAGTCTATTAAAGATAACAGTTTGTACGGCTAATTTGTTACCCTTGTATGTAATTGCACTTTTTGTTCTTAGAGCTGCTCCACGTGTAAAGAGAAGAGACCTGCTCACCGTCTCTGTACAAGCTGCAATAAGTGGTTGTGCAGCTCATGTACAGAGGAACACAGACATGGCAAGGAAACTGGAGACCGCCTCCTGTCTATATCCCTGAAGGGCTGCACAGGTACTGAAGAAGCACTTTGAAATTTTGTTTCTTCTCACATCAGTTATTCAGTTGAAAAGGGAGCAGTTGCAGGCTCTGTGCCACAGACACCATGCTCTGTGTGAGTGTGACTCAGAAGGATATGTATGTGTCAATGAGAGATTATGTGATTTTTCTATAACTTTAGGGCCATTGCCACAGTCAGCATTCCACATTATTTGAAAAAATTTTGATATTTGTGTTTCACAGAGACTATCTTTTCTGCCTTTTCAGTCTGCGGAGTGATGGGCTAGGGTTTGGTAGGCTACAACAGCAACAGGCCTTGCCCTTTCAGTATTTCTGTCCTCTCTTGGGTAATTTCCTTCAGGAAACTACCATAAAGCAATTCCTGTGCTTATGGACAAGGTATGGGAGGGAGAGTCACAGACAGCAAAAGGCTGTGATCACTATAGGACATTCCTTTCTAAGCCTGGAGTGAAAAAACGTGGCTCCTGAGTGTGACCACTATATGCCATCAGCAAGCACAACTGAAGCCCACTGGTAATATATCTCATCCCTATACAATGATGATCCGCAGAAAGGATTATCATCTCCTATTACTGCTCATTATTTTCTTTACTTACATGCCAGAAATCTGGTGAAGAGTATGCTACCTAAACTAACGTAAGCAATTTGTAACCTAAAATAAGAGTTTTGCAATTTCATGCAATGATTAAGTTTACACTTTGCTCACGTATGAAGTTATTTGTGCTAGAGAATTTGTGCTGCACTATCCTTCTTCATAAGGAAGACGAAGGACAGAATAAGGAATAAACTTAGGTGTAGCCCACTGATTATACTTTTTTTTTTTGGCTTAGGATTTGGCTTCTAGAAGCCTATACTTTATGCTTGTCATAGATGGAGTTTTTTTAAGTCCTGAATGTTCATATCAAACAGAGTTTGAGGCACTTGAGACGTGATATGCCATTGGCAAATAGAGTGTAAACAAAAAAACCTCTGTAAGAATAGTAATAATGAAAAAGCACAGATGACATTTAAATGTTTTCTGCGTCTTTTCTAGAGAATAATATAAACTGAAGTCCCCCCAATCCCCCTCAAATGCCCTGATTGGATGGACAATATGTTTTTCTTCTTGAGTTGATGGCAAGATAAGGACTGTGGTTTTGAGGCTCCAACTGTTTATAATTTCATTTCACTATGAGTGAGATTACCAGCTCACATTGTTGACAAATAATGGTAAGAAAATATACCTGTGGCTTAGTTGTGGTTTTGTGTGTGCTGTATAATAAAAAGATGCAAACACATAAACTAAAATGCTTTCTCATCTTTTTAGTCCTAAATTCTGTGTGCTGAAAAAAATGAACAAGGAGGTTGGTAGTGTATATATCGGCTAGTTAATCTAAAAATGATTGGGATGTAATCTGTGCTTTTTAAATTATTATTATTTATGTGTATATTATTTATTTAGGATATAGAATATCCCCTCAGGATATTTCAAAGACAGCAATACTAGGATATACTAGAACTCAGGCTGATATTTTTTAATTTTTTTTTTCTCTTTTCTGGAAATAAAGCATCCTCTGCTTAGATTCAGTAGCCACCTTCAGTCTGTGTATGGTGCTTCTGAACAACAGCCACCTTCTTTGTAGGCCCTTGTAACCATTAAGAGACTCTCTATCCCATTATCTTGCACATTTAAACTGTTCTATTCTTTGCCATTTGCTTTACAAGGGCCAGAATTTCTTTTGTTGTCTGGAAACTGTAAGATTCCTTGGGTCTGAAATGAAGTAAAGTAGAAAAAACCCCACCAAACACCTTGAATCCTGCCTCTTATTAATTTTGATAAACGATTTCTTCCTTGAGTGGCAGAACTAAAGGAGCCTGGCTTCCCTGGGTAATCTTTCTTTCTGCTTATTCCTTCATGATACGTGTTCCATGTGACACATCTGATCAGCCCCTGCCACGCAGAACCTGCAGCTCTCTGTCACAGTTCCCCATCCATTTACCCTGCACATCCTCTCGCTTCCTTCCTGGGCCATCCACTGCCCGCTGGGTGAGACCAGCTCACAGCAGCTGAACGCCTGAGCTGGCTCCCAGGCAGCACCCTCAGCCTGGTGACTCTGAGGTCATGCTGCAGACCAGTGTACCAAATTCATGTGATTTTTGAGAAATTTTTCCCTTTGTTCAAATTGTATTTAGAAGCTAAGGGCATGGGGAGGAGCAGGACTAGGCTGGGGACAGAGAAATGCCATATTGTATAAGAAGAAACTAATTTTAAAGTAGCCTGATATCTTTTCCCACTGACTCATCCTTTGTGAGTCTGAAGTGAAGGCCCACAAAATGAATGCTGCTGGTAGGGGATGCCCTGTGAGGGCTTCTTGGCATTGGAAATGGTGCTATTCTTGTTTGGAAAACAGCTTTATTTTATTCACCCTCCATAGCATTCTGTAACATCTGGCAGCTTGGTGGTGGTGGTGGGGGTATCGTGTTAGTTAGATTTCATTGTTTTGAACATGCTTATTGAGAACTGGAATGGGAAGTTATAGGAGTGGTCTGTGTCACAGCTGTTCAACTAAAAACTGTTACTGAACTCCTACATCTAAAAAACAGACCTTATTTTTTAAGCATAAAACCAGATAATGGACAACACACACTGGACATCACTTTGAACCCTGCCCCCTCCCCCAAATTTCCCATTACCATTTACATGCTGTATGGTTGCTCCAGTGTATTCTTGTTAGCTGAACCACTCCTAGAGGTACTGTCCAAAATTCTAGTCTCTTGGTGTGCCCAGATGGTTACTGCTGGTTATGAATATGAAGAGATGCTGAGACGTGGTTCAGCGATGGGTTAAACTGCACTACTTGCAGTTTTCACCAACACTGATTTTTCCTGCCAGTTTTAAAAAAAAAAAAAAAAAAAAGCACCCCCAAAAAGTCCCAAAAACTTTCTGGATCTGTGACCCACAAGATGTAGAAATGTTGAAATCTGCTTCTGGAATGAATTTGCTGAGCACTGAGAACTAGGTGCTGGGAACATGGGGCCAAAGCTTTATGACGGATTAAGCAGCAGTCTTGGAGGATAATCTCTGAAGAACACAGCTTTCACTGGAGGGCTTCTGCATTAGCACTAGGAATAAGTGAACTTGTTACGTTCAAAGTTCTGCAGAGCTCTCGAACTGCTTGAAGACATAAAACCATAACTTCTTCCTCCCTTGGTCCCAACTTTTTTAGAAAGGACATTTCATATTATTACAGACTCTTTCCTTGTTAAGTGGAAACCCTGTGTTTGCAATTGAGTAGAAGCAATCTTTTTGCCAAAACTATGTTTAGAAGTTTGAGTCATTGCGAATGATCAAGTTGGGGAGGACTTCTATGCCAAGACTGAGATTGCTTTTCCATAGTTGACATCAACTGGTCAGAGGAACAGAGTTTTAAAACTTTCTGTTAATTATTCAGAGATCCACCTGACATAATGAAAATATAAGCTGTAGAAAATGTTGACTCCAATGTTGTTAATTCAGAATTTAGGGCAACTGAACTTTCCCTGTTCTTCAGTGAGGTTCTGTTCAAGAAGCTAACATGGATACTTGTGGTTCACGATATCTTCTCCTAGAAAAAATAAACAGGCTTATACCCTTGCTTAGCATCTGATCTGTAAGAATTCAACTTATTTAAAACTGAAGAGTGTATCTGTGAGCTGAGGATAAGGTAGGTCCAGAATACCATGGCTCAGTGGCAGTTCTCACTGATACGTCAATTGGAATCAGGGAATTACTGGTGGCAGAGGCTGTGGGTCTGTGTTGTAATTAGATAACATTGTTTTTATTCATAGTTTGCATTTGAAATCTGCTTGTCTCTTAAATCTGACACAGTACTAAAAACCCCACTGATTTCTCTGGATGATTACAATCACCCAAAGGCTAAAGAACACTTCAAGAGAGAAAAAAGGAGAAATCATTATATAAGCTGTGTGACTAGGCTTCATTATACTTGGACCTTAAAGACCACATCTCATTATAAGTTGGAGTTTAATATGGATAATTTGATCCTGAGTTTTCAGAAAAACAGCTTGCATGCTTGTGGGTGCTGAACACTTAGAAAGGGCTTTTCCAGCTCATGAAAATTGAGGTAGTTATGGGCTTTTTATTTTCTTTTAAGATACATCTGATCCATAGGGGAGGAAAAGATGATCTTTGACATCCACCCTGGTAATATATTGGTTATACAACCTGCTTGGTTACATATTATTTGCATTGTCAGCTGCAGGTTTTAATGCAAAAGTATGTATTTGCAGTACAATCAGAAAAAAAATTGTTGTCAAGGTGAGTTCAGTTTGTACCTTGACAGAAAAAATATTGGAGTGGGCTAAAAACCCCTCTGATCCAATTTCCTCTTCTAATAATGCTATCTATTAGCATCTGATTCATAATAATATAAAACAATAAACTTTCTTGAAGAATAGAAGTATGATACTGTAGTAAATAATTCATAACAATGTAAACTATGTAATGCTGTTACATAAAAATCTTGGCCTAATCTATCACAATTATCTTTCTTGCACATTATGTTAAGATGGGGGAGGGGAAAGCCAATTGAACTGGAGGAAGTAAATCATACCATCTCAGAAATATTTACAGTAGATAGCAACCTAAATAGTAGGAGGTTGGCATATTTTCTTAGACCATGGCATGGATTTTCTCCATCTTTTCATTCTCTTTGTCAGCCATCAGATTTTCTTAGCCTTTCTACTTCTATATGTGCATTTTCCAATTTGAAAATAAAGTGACTGAATTAGTATAGCTTGCTGTACACTGTGTATCTGAGTTATTGCAAGAGTGTTGCTTCAGAGGCTTGATTCTATAAAGGGCTCCATTTGCTACAGGATGAGAGCATGGTCCCTGCCACAAGTTGGTTTTTTAATGTTTAAATAAGTAAGATGGGTTGGTGTGGGAAAATTGAAACATTTTTCTTGTTTTATATGAGCAAATAATGATCTATAAATAGGAAACGTTTTTATTACTTTTAAAGTCTGTATCAATAAGTGTTACCTAACAATGATTGTTTTGTTTAATGTTCTTGTGAGTTGGTAAGAATAATGGGGTAGTGTCTTTGTAGGAACAATTTGAGGATGCAATATGTACTTTCTTATTGTCCCCATATATGTCCTTATGTGCTAATAATGGTCCTGTGGGCAGAGGGTTTGAACACTGACCCACATAAATCTGTTACTGTACTTTAGTATGCTTATGCTTTTTGATCACTTTGAGAAAATAATGTTTTTCACCAGTAATAATGTTGGGTGGTCCTTACACTGATTAATAACATAAGGCTCTGAAGTCTGCATTTTTGGGATCCAAGAAAAGAGCTTCCCCCTCCCTGCCTTAACGATTAATGTAGATGTACTGTGAATGTCCTAACTTCAGTGGAAGGGATTTTTGTTTTGCCGTGGTTTTGCGGTTTTTTTTTTTGCATTCTTTCATTGACAGCGTTCCTTCTTTCTAAAACAATTCTACCTATACAGAAAAGAAGGCAAGAATAGGTTGTATAGGAGTGAAGCTTCCATTTTAACATATCCACTGTCCATTCTTACTCTTCATCACATTACTCTTAGAAAATCCTTTTAAGAACAGGTATGAGTGCCTAATATCAGTATCCCCTAGCTGCTGAAGTTTATGTACTGCATTTACAAGAAACACAAGTTTGAAAAACAATTCCCCATGTGAGTTTTAAAGAACAAAGGATTTCCTGCTTCTGCTGTGACTTGAAGTTTATTTAATAGATTTGCTTTGCCTACATTTTACCATACAGTTTTGTTGACCTGGTTTGCAAGACCAGGGCATTCAAAGTCATGAGGCAGGTGCCCAAAATCATGAGAAATATTTTAAACTCATGAGAGTTTAGAGAACAGTATGAATTTGGTTTGATGACTTCTTTCTAAACACCTTTGATGTGCTTAGTTTGTAAGAAGTATAAGGCCAGGAAAAAAAATAAACAAACCCTGCTTCGTATAATCACATAGTTCCAGGGTCTGGGTCTTTTAAAAATAACATCAAGACTTTCAATAAAATTGTGAGAGTTTGGCTACTCTTTTCTGAACTATAATAGTAATCCTTGTCAATGTCACCATTGCTTTAATTCCTCAGCAACTGAAGATGAAGCAAGCGGAGTTTTCCTTATTTTGTCCAGTGCACAGTCAAGAGCCACTCAAGCTGTTTTGTGAGACCTGCGATACCCTGACGTGCCGCAGCTGCCTTCTGACAAGAGCATAAGGAACACAGGTACCACACATTGATTGCTCATCATAATACTGACTAAAACTGTAGCTAGTTTAGACGTAAGACTGTTCATCTGCATTTCCTGTCAGTTGAAGTTGCCAGCTGGTGAAAACTTAAAAGCCACAGCAAATTCAGTTCAGTTGTCTTATGCCCAAGCAGTGTAACACATGGGTTACCACCCTCACAAAACCACTCACCGCTTTCAGCAGTGTGTACCTTCCCAATTGTGTTGTCTGCCCAGATACTATGTATGCATGCATATGGTTCCTCCTGATTGTGCTCAAAGGCACAAATTGAACTCTGTGCTTAACATGGTTCAAATACTTCTGTGTTCTTTATCAAAGACATCATGACTGTACAAGCCAGAGTTACCAACGCGTAAGCATGCTGCTTGCCTGTGGAAGTGTTGTGAACCATGTAAGGAATTGTCCATACACAGTGACAGGGAGGCCTTTTGTGAGATGAGCCTGCCTATATGAGGGGCGATAAAGTTTTAGCTGTCACAGAGACCATCTGTAGTAGGAAAGAAGCAGGGGACCATGTCCAGACAGGTATAAGGCAGCTGGTCCCCTAAACGTATCAACTGATAAGTTGATTACTTATCAACAGAAAAAAACATGGTGTGAGAATTCCCCTTCTTTCACAGGTTCAGACATCTTGATGAAGCTTTGCAAAATCAGAGAGTTATCCTGGAAAATGTCATAACTAAAGTGGAAGAGAAAAAAAATGGGATTCAGGTTTCAGCTAAACAGATTGAAGACAGGTAATTGCTATGCATTTTTTTTTTCCTGAAAGTGAGTGATCAGTAAAATATATTTTCACTAAATGTAGGTTAACAGAAGTAAATGCAGATTCTATATTTTTTTTTATTGGAGGGTAGGAAATAATAGGAAGATTAAAATCTCAATTCATGTTTAAGTGGTACTGACAAGTCATAGCATTGTAATACCATAGTCCTCATAAGGCATGTGACAGCTGACTTCAGAGTTAAGATTTCTTTGTATAATCTGTTTCCCAACTAGAATTTGAAAAGATTAGAAATAAAGACTATTTTTAAAATACCTTACTGTCTTCAAGAAATCTCAAAACAAGCTGCGATTCCAGTCAAGATCAGTATAAATATGAAAGTATTTTATTATATGAACTGGATTTTGGCTACTGATTATGTATGTTAGCTGTTGGATCTCTCTTCTGCATTAATAAAACCATTTCAAACACCTTAAAGAGTACAAATCTATTTATACTATTTATACTCTAGTATAAAGTGAAAGTTTTTTAGATATAGCTTCTGTGTGTGTTTGTTGACAAAGAACTTAAGACTGTTCTTGGCATGATGGTTGAGAGAGTCAATCAGCATTACCATGTTGCACCCAGAAGGTAGTGGTCAACAGCTTAATGTCCAGATGGAGATCAGGGACAAGTGGTGTCTCTCAGGGGTCCGTATTGGGACCAGTACTGTTTAATATCTTCTTCAGTGACATAGACAGTGGGATCGAGTGCACCCTCAGCAAGTTTGCAGACAACACCAAGCTGAGTGGTGCAGTGGACACACCTGAGGGACGGGCTGCCATCCAGAGGGACCTGGATAAGCTCGAGGGGTGGTCCCCTGTGAACCTCATGAGGTTCAACAAGAGCAAGTGCAAGGTCCTGCACATGGGTCAGGGCAACCCGTGGTATCAAGACAGGCTGGGGGATGAAGGGATTGAGAGCAGCCCTGCCAAGAAGGACTTGGGGGTACTGGTGGATGAAAAGCTGGACATGAGCCAGGAATGTGCGCTCACAGCCAGAAAGCCAACCGTCTCCTGGGCTGCATCAAAAGAAGCGTGACCAGCAGGTCGAGGGAGATGATTCTGCCCCTCGGCTCTGCTCTGCTCTGCTCTGGTGAGACCCAACCTGGAGTACTGTGTCCAGCTCTGGAGGTCCTCTGTACAGGAAAGACATGGACCTGTTGGAGCGGGTCCAGAGGAGGGCCACAAAAACAATCGTTGTTAGCCTGGAGAAGAGAAGGCTCTGGGGAGATCTTATTGCGGCTTTTCAATCCTTAAAGGGGGCTTATAGGAAAGATGGGAACAAACTTTTTAGTAGGGCCTGCTGTGATAGGATGAGGGGTAATGGTTTAAACTAAAAGAGGGGAGATTTAGACTAGATATAAGGAAGAAATTTTTTACAATGAGGTGGTGTGAAACACTGGAACAGTTTGCCCAGAGAGGTGTAGATGCCCCATCCCTGGAAACGTTCACGGTCAGGCTGGACGGGGGCTCTGGGCAACCTGATCTAGTTGAAGATGTTCCTGCTCATTGCAGGGGGGTTGGACTAGATGACCTTTCAAGGTCCCTTCCAACCCAAACCATTCTATGATTCTATGTTTGAAGAGAAGTATGAGAGAACTTATGGGAAATGGTACAACTTTCATTGCAGTTCTCTGTCAATAGCTAGATCAGTTCTTGTAACAAATAACTACTAACGTCTGAATAAATGATATACCAGTTGGCTCATCCAGGGATGTGTATCTCTTATCCATAGGTTGCTCGAAGTAAAACACTTATACAAAATGCTAGAAAATCAGATAAAAATGGCCAAGATGGTTCTGATGAATGAAATCAATAAACGAACAAACATCCTTCTTGAACAACTTGAAGTAAGTAAGGCTAGTTTCTTTGATACCTTGGGAAATTAAACTAAATTAAATTTAATCCCAGTGCCAATGGAAAGAATATAGACTGTGAGGGTTATTGTCCCTTTGCTTATGTTTTCAAATATTTCTTTTTTTTTTTTTTTTCTGCAGAATTTTATGTGGGATCAATGGTTGACAAAGATTCAGGATGAAGTGGCAAAATGTTTGCTTATCATGAGTCAACCACGTTTTCTAATTTAGTTACAGAGAATACGCGTGCACCTTTTGAGTACTTACAAAACAAACCAGCTTCTAGGTTTTAATGTTTAATTGTAGAAGACTGCTAGCAGCACATTTAATATCCTGTTTTGAAAATGATCCTCTGGTCTAATTTCTGTAACAGAGCCTGCAGTTTTAACTCTTCAATTTTTGGATGTCCAGTTGAAGTATATATGATTTTATTTTGAAATGTACTGAGCACAAAAATTGCTATCAGATCTGATCAGAATTTCCAGTTGTCAGTTATTCTTGGGTAATTTTAGCAGGTATTGGAAAGACAAGGCACTCGGCACTTGCTGACTACCTTTGAACTTACACATTTGACTCAAATATGGCTACTCAGCTAAGTAGGTTTACAAAAAAGAGAAAAGTATGTTCTCATTTCAGTGTTATAAACATTAAGTAAATTCAGTGATCATGTGTTTTGACAACATTTCAGTGTTTGTCTGAGTTATCTATAACCACAACTGAACTGTGCATACACTTGAAGTATATGCACAGTGCTCTGTTGAGGTGCATGTAGGCAGCACCAAATGAATCAGGAGGTGCCAGGTTCAATCAAACAAGGGCAGATAGTTTCTTCACATAAATGGTAAATAAGTATGGAACTCCTTGCTGCAAGATATTGGGCGTGGGTTCAAAAGTAATTAGACAAATTCATAGGGAAAATACCTGCGGGTGATAATGTGTAGCCTCTTTGTTGTCCCTAAATCATGAATTGCTGAAGACTGGAAGACCATTCTGAGGAAATGGTCTGCTTCCCCTCTTTTTTATTCTTTCTTGGGTCTCTTCTGTTGTGTATTGTAAGAGACAAGAAAGTGGTCCAGGTGCAAATTTGATCCAAATTCTACAGCTTTCTTGGGTTACGTTATTCTGTTAGACCAAGGCCAGAATGGTGTAGGTGGTTTGCTCCTGGAGAAGTTGTTGTTCTTCCTGAATTCAGACATATCTGTTGAATAGGATTTGCTTTCTTTTATGATTAGTGGTTTAAAGAGATTATAAATAACAGTGTCTCTGCAATAATGCATAATGTAGTGCCAATGATTGTATGCATTATGTGTGTCTGAAGAATGACAACTATCTTCTACTGATTCACATTATTAACAGAAAATCACCAGTGAAAGGAAGCAGAAATTGGAGCAACAACTGCAGGGTGTTGTGGTTTTAAGCAGACAGGTAGAACATGTGCAGAACTTCATCAGTTGGGCAGTGTGCAGTAAAAACAGCATCCCATTTCTCTTCAGTAAAGAACTGGTAAGAGCAATACTTACTTTCTCAGTAAATTGAAATTGTGCAGTAAAGGTGAGAACTGTTTTAAGGATTTAATGTTTCTCAAATAAAACACTTTTCATGATCAATTGTGAATAAAATCATCATCCTTTGGTTTGTCACCAGATTGTATTTCAGATCCAGCGCTTGTTAGAGACAAACTGTAACACAGACATAGGCCCTCCTCTGAAGATCAGATTTTCTTGGGATCCCTCCTACTGGACTAAACAACTGTCCAATTTTGGTAAGAAAAATATATGTTTTCATTAGGCAAGTGCCCAAAGCTGGACAAGATAGATATAGACAATACAGTATTTTCCCTAAAGTGCTCTCCTTTTGTGTTTGGACTTCCAGTTTTGTACCTCTTATCCCATCCTGAAGAAAAGCTAGTGTGGCTGAACTTTCCTGTTTTTCCTCTAGTTATATCAATTCACCTATTAAAAGACATCGTTATATACAAATATTACCTTATAAACATTACCTAGAAATACACTCTATAAATATCATCTTTGATGGTCTTGCAAAATCGCAATGTAAGAACATAACTACTAGTTTAGTGGAAACACTACGCAGGACTAAACAAATAACTTTTAACTGAAATTACTTAAAATGTAGCATTACTGGCTATCAAGCAGCCTTGACTTTGCCCAATGTATTTGAAATTCAGTTCTGTCCCAGCAAGCAATAACTCTGTAACTACAACACTGTGACTCTGGCAGTGCTGTAAGGAGTACCCTGGGTGAAATGGAGTATCTGCAGTGGGCCTTGTGCTACTTCCTCTGCCTTACCCAGGGGCAGCTGGGCTCAGTCATGCCCGTGCTCCTCAGATCATTTAGTACCTTAGTGGCCAAGGGACCTGAGCAGTGCTTGAGACGCTTACAATTAACGGGCACAAAGATGGCTTTAAGACATTGACTGTATATAATTACAGTGTTATTTATATAATGAATGTGCATACTGTGACTTTGTTTCCCACTAGCTATAATTTCCCAACTGCAGTGGGTTTTTACAGTAAATTCAGTTGTGGTGGGCCAATCAATGGTCTAAAAGATTGGTTCTCTTCCCATTTTAAGATATTTAAAACTCAATGGGGTAAAACACTACCAAAAGTATTACAGGGAGTAAACTTCTCTTGACTAAAAGCATGGACAAGATCAGTTCACAGGTCACTTCTATTTCTGTCTTTTACAATTCTCACCTACATAACATCAATCTCTTTTATTTTTGTCACTTTCACCCTGGAAGCAGTCTTTTGTTCCTACGCTTACGGATGAGAAGATATGCTCATACTTTAGTAAAAAATGAAAGTATAAGCCATATCCATCAGTTAAAATAAAATAAGCTGAGGTCATTTTTTCAAAGCATTTGCTCGTAATTCAACCATGAGTTCCACTGACATCAGTGGGAGTTTGGTGTGATTTTAAATCACTGAAAAGTATTGAAAAATTTGTCTTGAAGGTATGTTGAAGGACTGTTTGGATAGGATATTTGAATATCTTTTATATTTGAAATGAAGACAAAGAAATGGCCATCGTTCACAGTCTTTATTGTGTAAATTTGTCAAGATCATAGGAGGGAGTAAATCTGCTGTTTTTCAGGAGGTTTCACCATGGAAGGTGAACACATTTCTCACTCAGATGTGCTGTTCTGTGGAAATGTGCAAGGATTACAGACCTCCTTGTATCATGGGCACCGCTCACCAGCATCACAGCTGGAGCCTGTGAATAGCCAGCCACATCAGTTTCCACCTGCAGTTCAGTGTCCTGCGCCTGTGTGTTGCTCGCACTGCCTCAGCGTACCTCACCGAAACAAAGCTCAACCTTCTTACCAAGACTTAAACCATCATCAGAATTTTCGACAACCTCCTGAACTGCATCAGCAGCACTTCCCTCTCCAGTACAGCATGCAGCAACATGACAAAGAGCAAAGGGGTGCCCCCCAGCCTATGAAGCTAACACAGTGTGGGCTGGAACAGCAGCCACGGTCAGAGTCAGAGAATGTGTCCGGGAGGATGGGAAAGCACTTACCATCCCAGCAGCTGCAGCAAACTGCACCCCTGGGTTATGCTGTTGTATCGCATGAGGCTCAGCAAGTTCACATGAGCCATCCACAGCCATTCCGCACACAGGCTTCTTTGCAGACATCAACTGTGCAAGTGCAACTTGGTCATCTCCAGAAGATAAAATCTAACCACTTGCAGCAGCTGCCACAGCAGCAGCAGCTGCCACCAGCATCGCCACCATCAGGTCAGAATGAGAACACCCACAAACAAGTCATCCAGCAGAGCCTGGACATAATGCACCACCAGTTTGAACTGGAGGAGATGAAAAAGGATCTGGAGCTTCTTCTGCAGGCCCAAGGACAGTCCAGCTTGCAGCTGAACCAAGCCAAGCCACCTCAGCATGTTCAACAGACCATAGTTGGTCAAATCAACTACATAGTGAGGCAGCCAGCCCCAGTTCAGCAACAAATCCAAGATGAAGCACAAGTAAGTTCTCTAAAAGTTCTTTCCTATTGCATTTAGTCAATGTAAGCTCAGAAATGGGAGACACCTTTGAGATTTTATGTATTAGTTTGAACTTTCTGTTGTTGTCTTGTCTATGTTTGTATTCAGCAGAGGCTTCATGCCTCATGCAGGTTGGGCCAAAATTTTCTGTAAAGTGCTGCATAAACAACCTGGATCCCAAAGATACGAATCTCTAAATAGACAAGGTGAACAGCAGGTGGGAGAATAAAAGTGTCATCATTCTCCCTTTGTGAACAGGTAACTGGAGGACTGCAGTAGTCTCTCTCTCCATTTCAACCCCTTTTTACTGGAAACTTTAAGCCCTGAGTCCTTGAAAAACATTTCCTTTTGATTCTGAATGATTAATGAAAAGAGAGTGAAGAACACCTTTTTTTGGCCTGAGAGTTATTTCCCATTCTACTAGTAACTGCTCTTGCTACTACATCGTGTCCTTCAAGATTTTCATTAGTATTCATACATGCTGTTCTGTTACAGTTTTGTCAGCAGGGTAAATTTCTCCCCTTTTCCTCTGTTGGTAAGAATCCTGCTTTTGAAAAAGGAACAGTGCTTGGTGGTGAGCATCCAAACTACAAGGCAGATAAGGTGCACAATAAGGTGGCTTTGAAACTCATTCAAAACAGTGGAACAGTGGGGATTACAGTGGAAAGATGGCTGGGACTTCCCATTGTGTAAATTCTGTGGAGTTCCCACCTTGAATAGCTCTCAAAATGGCTTACCTGTAGGGGCAGACTGAAGGCTTTTGGACTAGCTGTACATTTCAGCAGCTTTATTGATTTTTTTTTTTTTTTTTTAAATTCATTAATGTTTGAGAGAAATCTTTCTCTATTCATTTAGCTCTCTACTTAGGGTTTGAACATCTTTGTACTTTGAACATCTTTGTTGTTTTAGAGTCTTTCCAGCCTTGTCATATTGTGTATGGTATGAGTTGATGTGAATTTGTTACTATTTTTCTGTCTGAGATTTTGAAAACACAAATTATTGTGATTTGTAGGTCTGTGAGAGTTCCACTGAACTGGATGCCCAGAAGCATGTAATTCCTCTTGACAAAGTGGTAGTCCCTCCCTGCCACAGTCACTATACGAAGAAGCCAGTGTCAGGAGTCACTCCCCTGAAAGCACATTGCAACAATCAACTTTCCATCCAGTGAGAAAGGTATAAAGAACTTTTTTTTTTTAAAAATATTTTAAAGGGAAAACATGATTTGATAATGTTGAATATAATATAGTATTGGAATTTGCAATCAAGTTGAAAAAATTAAAATACAGTAAAAGTCGACAAAATGGCTTGTAAATCTTGGAAGACAGTCATAGCCTAACCTAGTGTGCATCTCCCAGTAAGATGCCTACACACTGTGCTGTACCCAGGATCGGCAACTCTTCTATAAGCTGGTAGTGTTTAGATCTAGCTGGCATGATTGTTAAGCATGAACTGGTAAATAAATAGAAGACCTATTTCTTCACTGAGTAAATTCTGTCCAGTCCCTATCTCTAGGGATTTAACTGTCAGGACTTGCTAACTACCATACTAGCAGCAGTTAATTTGAAAAAAAAAGTGTCAGACATTCTGAGGAAATCAGGTCTGAGAAATAGCCTTCAAAACAGTTGCACCGGAAATAACACAACTAGTTATTACTGAAGATGTGGTGGCTGAAAGGGCTGTAATTCTGTTATGCTCCTTCATGTTCATGTATAAGCAGAAAAATCATAGATTTCTGTATCTCTAGAATATTTCAGCACATAATAGAGCCATGCTTTGATCCTTCCACCTACTGGGAGGCCCTAATTATTGAAGAAGCAGCATAAACAAAACCAGGAGGGCTCATCTTTATCAGTAGATCCTTTCTGGCTCTGGATATCACTTGTGCATTTGAGGCAGAGAAGCTGCCTTTTACCTCTCCGTAAGGTTTGTTTAAAACACTCCAAACAGTACTTCATATTCTGGTTGCTCAAATCTGTTTGGTACTTCTGTGCGTGACTCATGTTTTGTACCATGTAGAAGTCTTTCATGGATATTTTTTCTTGGAATTTGTGTGTAGAATATTGTGCAAGAACTTGTCTTTCCTCACTAGCCCCAAAAAGGAAGTTATTTTATCCTTCCTTAGCACGTAGCTTTGTTGACCCAACATATTTATGATACAATACCCATTCAGAGAGTTGTTGGAGATCCTTTTGGGAATTGTAGAGACGTGGAAAGGTAATGATTACTGAAGGTCTGGAACCAGCATGCAAATCAGATTTGGAAGCCACAAAGAAATCTGCAATTGCTAACAATCCTGTAGATATGATGGAATTTCTGGATCAGGCTAATGGTGTCACAGCATTCTGAGATGATGCTCTTTGGCTCTAAACTTTCACATGTAGAAGCAGATCTCCTTAAGCTCTGATGATAGAGCATGGGACTGAGGAAAGCTATGCAAATTTTCTAGTATAGGGCTACCTTTACTTTAGGATATGACTGTAAAAATTGAAGATGTGTATTTAAAGCCTGAGCAAGACCATGAACCTGAGCACACACTTTTCTTGTAATGCAGACGCACCCTCAAAGTTATTTGTGAAAATGAATGGTGATGCTAACCAACTAGCTTTCAGAGGCTTTTTCTACATGTATGTTGAAGAAGCTGTCCTTTGTCTTCTGGACCTGTAAAGGAAGGTTACTCCCAACAGCTTAAACAAGAAAAATCAGAAAGAGGGAAGAAAATGGAAGCAGATGTGCAAGAGAGAACCTAGTGTAGTCTGATGGGAAAAGGAGGAGGAAAAAAGGAAGAAGGGCTGATTCGTTGCTGTACAAATTGAGAAGGGGGCAAGAGGAGGATACTTCTAGAAAAAAAAAAAAAAAGGAAATTTTTCTAATGGTGCTGAGAAGCGTATGCTCTTGTGCAAAAAGCACAGGTATGTCTGGTTTTTTACTAGTTTCCTGGTACCTCTGCATGAAATGAGGACATTCAACAGCTACAGTACCCCATCTTTGCTTGTATTTATCTCTTGTAATGAGCTGTTTGGGCTGAAGCCATAATGTGCTGACAGCTCTGGCAATGGCTAATTAGAAATGATGAAGGGAAACAGCACAGTAAGGAAACCCTTGAAATATATTCTTCATGAATGCTGTTTAAAGATGTCTGACTGCTTTTGCTGACAATTAGATTAAATCTAGGTTTAAATGGGAGATCAGTTCCTATTTAAGAACAAGGGGATGTGTCTATTAGTTCTCATCTCTGTTTCATCTGATTAAATATTTTCACACTCATCTCTGGACAAAAAATTCTGTATGGGTGTCTGTCCATTTACTTTCATACGACCTGTATTCAGAACATTTAATCTCTCTCAAGTTCTTGGAGAACATGGAAAAAGTGAATGTGGAGAAGTCTAAAACACTGCACTTGGAAAATACGGTAGAGAAAATAGCTAGAGAAACCTTCTGCTACCTGGAGAACAACTGTATTCTACCTTTTGGAGAATAATTGGTATTGGACTTCTTGGCCTCATGTTGCAGTTCTGCTGAACTCTGGCAGCCTTCGTTGTGCGCAGCATTCCTAATGGAGTAGGTAATTCTCTGGCTGCTGAGATTCTTTCATTAAAGAGAAAGCAGTGTGAACCAGGATGTAGCAAAACTCAGAATTAACTATTTAGTGATATGTTTGCCAAGATCTGCCAAAAAATAAAAGCTTCCATTAGCCCAGTGTTCTCCTTTATTTTGGACGGGCGCAACGCTTGATTGCTCACATAATTAAAAATCTGTGCATTAATTTTGAAACATATTTATGATGTGCATTTGATACTATTGACTGATAACCATATGAATTGTCTGCATATGGGGTCATATTTATGTGTGAAGCAACATAGAGCAGATGCTATCAATAGTTTGGGATCACAACATTAGTCATAAACAGGGAAAACACAAGTACATTATTCAGATCATCCCAGACAAGTGCTAGTGCAGCCATTACACCACGGTGTGAGGCACTTGTATGCCCTGTGAGTGCCTTTGAGTTCAGAGAACGCCTGTTCAAGTTATTCTGATGAGTACTGTTTCCTGTCCCGCACATTTAAAGCTGGTTATTGATAAGCAGAAGTAGAGAAGCAAGCATGAAACACTTCACGCGCTTGTAAAATGTCCTTGTGTGTTACATTTCACCACCTATCAGGACAAAAATTAAATCTAGCTTCATGGAGCAGACAGAATTTTGGCTTTCCAGTCATATAAAGTAGGGTTTTCTAGCTGATGTCAATCAGAAACATTGGCATCAAGGCTACTGCTGTCTGAAAGTTCAGAGTAGTTCCTGTCTGTGCCCACCTGCTCTGTACGCATGTATATAGTATAGTCTCTAAACATGTAACTTCAGTTATGTGTGGACTTGTTTTCATTTGTTTCACTGGTTTTGGAACATTGATGGTGATATTTTGTCAGCCTTTCTGTCTTCCTGTGTATTCCTCTAACTGTTCTTTCTCTGTGAATTGATTTTTTTTGTGCAGAATAAATGTTTCTATACTTAGACCATTGATTGTTTGATATAAGTCAAGTACTGCACTTAGCATAACTTTGGGCTTGATTAACACCTTTTAAGAATGCAACACTAGAAATTGAAGTTTTCTGTCTATGTGCAAAATGGATATAATTTTCTCTTCACACTCCCCTGTCAGTATACTTCACTCATGCAGCCGGGACCTCTGTTTTGGATTGTGGAGTTGTTCTGTCTCCATGCCTGTTAAATACCCAGCCTCTCCAGTAAGAATGCCAGCAAGACAGAGGACATATCTCAGAATAACTTTTGTGATACCTGCACTTTTGTTCTGCAGAATTGTGCCAAGCTCCAGCAAACAGATTTTATACAAGCTATTGAATTGCTAAGTTGCAGTGTGAAGAAATGAGTACTCAATTAGATTAACAATTTTGTGGAAAGGGTTACCAACCTTCTGCAATGATATGGTCCTCCTGTTGCTTTTACATAGTATGATATTGAGTTATTAATTTGCACACAGGACTGGAGAGGTCATTAATTCTGGAGCAGAGGCGAGAATAATAAGATATTTTTGGCCTAATTGTGTTTTCAGGAGTAATAAAGGGCATACAATCCCTGTTTTGCTTGCATGTACCTAATTGTCATTTGTGGCTGTGATGAGCAAGAGGTCTAAAGGCTGTACCTAGCGTTTGAAGAAATGTCATAATTACTGTACATCCATAGCACAAATTTGTAGTTTGAGCCTCAGGTACTGCTGCAACGTACATTGGTGTTGTTGCAGGGCCAGCGGGACATCTCTCCTGCTCAGACTCTATAAGTGCACCTCTTTCTCTAGTTAGGAGCAGGGCCTTTACTTCTAGGAGGGAGAATTCCTTGTCTTGTCCAGCTGTTGGGTTGGGTCCTGAGCAGCGAAACACTCTGTACCATCCCCACTCATCCTAAAAACCTGACTGGCTTGGGCACTCGTGGTTCTGCCTTCTGGGACTCTGCAATCAGTTGTGAGTAGTTTGGACAGCATTTGTCAAACTAATGTTTGGTTATGTTCCTTAGCAGCCTTTGAGGGTTTCTCCCCTTGAGCTATTATTTCACCTTCTGCTTAAAATAAGTCTCTGAATATGTCATGCACTATATTAGTAAAATATTATGAACAGCTCTATCTTCATTTACAGCTGTAGCCAATAGTGGATGCTTAGGAAAGGGTGTAAGAAACAGACAAATATAAACTGATCCTTTGATGATATACTGTCCCAGCTTCTGAAAACCAGCACTTTAGGGACTTTCTGAACTGAAGGTTGTACCCAGACAATTGTGTTTTGCAGCTCTTCATGTGTTCCTCTGTGAATTTGTCTAATCCATTTTTTAAGTCCATTTTAATACTATTGATCTCCTCGTGTTCTGCAGCAACTGAGTTTTGCATTGTGTGAGAAGTTCCTCTGTTTGCTTACTTGAAGTCTGTTGCCTGATAATTCAGTAGGATGCATTCTCGTTCTTGTGTTAGGAAAACCAGTGAATAATCACTCTGTATTCATCACCTTCATAATATCCGTATTTTATAGGTCTATATTGAATTTCCTCTCAAACATTTCTTTTTGAAGCTAAAAAGTAATTGCGGGTCTCTCTAGTGTCTTTTTATTTCATGGAAGCCATTCTATACTTTGGTCCTTTATATATCTTTGGCCATTTTCCCTATATTTTGTGGTTTTGATAAATCCTTTTTGAGACAGGGTGACCAGAAATAGTAATCAAGCACATGGAAGTTTTGTATAGTGCTATAATGCTAACTTTTGTATTTTTCTTTTTGATTCACAATAAGTCCCAGCTTCCTACTTCAGGAGTTCTGTTTGTCTCAAGCACCGTAAAGTACCTGAAATGGGGAAATCCTAGAAAATATTCCATGCCATCCAAGGAGCACTCTTGAGAGCACTCTGAGAGAGGCTTCTGTTTTATTCCAATTATATGCAATGGTGACATTTCATGCAAGACTGACATAGTGACAGTTCATGGTGGAACCTCTCAGCCTCTCCTGGGACTTGATGCATGTGAACTTCTAGGCTCTGACATGCCAATGCTGCCGTGATGACAGGATTATCAGAGAGAACAGTTGAACTCAGTCTGCTCTAGGTGGCATTCTTGGCTATTTGCCCCAACATATTTGTCCTAAGCTTTATTAATGACAACTTTTCCATCTCAGTGGCAATGTTGTGATTACTTAGTGACTGAAAGTAATAATAACTTAATACCTGACCCTAGGACTTCGAATCTGAGCTTGGGACCAGGGTGGGTTTGTTGTTGCTGTTTTTTTCTAATTACTATTAATTTTAGGGGGATTAGAGGTGAAGGAAATAATGATAATAGCCTGGAATTTAGGGTCCTGCAAATTCCTAAAGTATCAGAGTATTTTTTGACTTTAAAGAATTGACCTGCTTACAGCACAAATGTGTTCATGCTTAATGCAATGAGGTACATCTCCCAGAATGTTAATTTAACAAAACCTTTTCCTTTGACCTGGAAAAAAGGATAAATAAAACATGATGCTGCTTGCTCCATACAATCTCTTCCTCCTTCCGCTTTAAGCCAGCTCCAGTTTATTAAGATAACATGTTAAGGAAGATTTGGATTCTTTTTCTCATAAAACCAGAAAGGAAATCCTTTGGATTCTATTCTGAAATTGGGAAATATGAATAGGAAGCATGTGTAGACTGTGTTATCAGTGCTGCTGTGTGTGGTGAGTTAAACAACTGGATTGGAGTAGTACATTTGTTTAACCTCCTAGCATAATGAGCTGCCAGGGGGATTGCTCCACTTAATAGCAGCCGTTCATTACTCTGCAACCATTTGCAGCGTGTTATTTCTCTTATAGCAAAGAGAATTGGCGGTTCCTAGTTTTAGCTTTCTTTATCTGTGACACTTAATGTCAACAGCCTTGAGACTTTGCCAAAACAATCCTAACAAATCCTAATCCCAGTGTTTCAAGGTAAGTATTTGCTTCTCAGAATTCTTCTGTATTAGTACTGCATGTTTACACTGGACCTTTTTAAATGCAACAGTGATCAAAGAAATATTTGAACTGAACAATATGTTTATTTTTTGTTCTCTGAAGGCACTTTGCATGTTCTTTCTTCTTACCTTTCACTACCATAGCTATGAAATTTGTGATAGAAGGCATTTTGGGGTGGTGATGCTGCTGCCATTATATTATAAGGATCATCAGACCAAAATTAATTATGAGACAATGAGGATTCCATTTATAATGACACAGATGTAGTTTGATGTGCCAGGCTGTACATTAAAATGTCAAAAGTTTCAAAATTAACCTACAGCTGAAGCCACCCTCTACCCCAGAGCATAATTAATGCTTGTTGTTTTTCAAAGGGTGCAATGTAAAAGCAATAGAGCTTTTATAAAACAGAGATCAATTCTTTAAAGGCATCCCATTTGCAAAAACTAGCTGAACTGTCAAGGGAAAAGAGAAATTTTTGCTAATGGCAAAAGAAATGATTATTTTAGGGAGTGAATTAATAGGCTATTAATGAGCCTTGTTCCCAGTGCATTGTTCACTTCACACTTGACAGCAGCTCCATGGATCAGAATGGAATGTGTCTGTTCTTAACTGTGAGTTTTAATATTTTGCACTGAAAGATCATAATGTTGCTTCATCATTAAAATAACCACAAAATTAACTTTTGCCCCAAGGGAAAGACAGATGGCAGTTTGATGGCCTCATTATTCTTTTTTTTTTTTTTTTTAACAAGAGTAAGGTTTTATATTGGCTTATATAATCTAAAAAGATCTCTGAAGAAACTGATGCTAGCTAGAAGAGTAAAAAAGATACAGCCATATAATGGAATTGAATTTCACCTTTCTAAAAATTTTAGTTATAACAAAGTCTTATGTGCGTGTGTCTATTTCTTTTTTTCTGCAGTAGTTCTCGTCCCAGCGACTACTCCCAGTAAGTAAACTAGTCTCACTGAAGCCAGGAGTAATCCTACCATTGTCTTACTAGGGCTAACATTTTGCCTGCAATGTATACAGTTACACACAGATGGGTCTTCACAGGGTGAGGTCTCAATACGTAATAGATGATGGCACGCTTTCGTAATACAAGGGCAGGAAGTTGCGTGTAGTGGTTAGAAGCAGCAAATAGCCACAAGGTCTCCAGTTAACTTGCTGTGCAGCTTTGGGTGGTGTGCCTACCACACGTGTGCCTCACCATGCCCATTTCCAATGGAGCACAGCGTTAGGTAGTTCCTATTGACTCAGACAAGAATTTGTGGATGCTTCATGCTTTTGAGAATCTGGCTAAATAAATATTTAACTGCCTCACAGGGACTTAATTAATGCTCACAATGGACTTTGAAATAGCGGGAAAAGGCAAGGCTGATCATAGTCCATCTGTTCAGTTCAAGCACGATTCTTCTTATTTGTTTTCTTTTCTGTAAATGATATGAGAAAAATTCATGTATTTATTTTGTCATCTAAAAAATGTCTGTGATAACAAGAGTGATGGAATGAAAAGGAAAATGTGTACTTGATAAGCCACAGTTGTCACTGCATGTGCAGGAACCTGCCACAAGCAAATTATGACAGCAAATGAACATTTTTGATCTGTGTGGACTTCTTTAGGATGTGTGACCATGAAAGCCGGATTCTTTTCTGACCTACATATATTCCTTTGGTTTGAAACCTGAGCATTCTTAGGAATGCTCTGTCAGACAGAGTATATGGAAAATGGTATCTCCACCAAAGCATCTCCTCCTTTGCTGTGTTCTAGTTTTCAACTCAAATGTAAGGTAGGAAGAACGTGTGTGACCAGTTCCAGGAGGTTCCAAGAAGTTACTATAGCTCAGACAGCTTAGATTCGGGGACATTCATTTGCCTCAAGAGGAGGAAAATGGCCAATACCCTGGCTGCAGAGACCCGGTACTCTCTGGGGCGCCTTCTACATGGAAGGACTGTTTAAAACAGACTTCCTATAGCACTGTGTGGTAGAATGGCACAGACCTTCCCTAGCACTGCAGAAAAGCTGACCTCTTTCTGTCTCAAATGCAGGCTATTTTGTCTCATTGAATATGAGTGGTCACTGTTCAGGCGTCTATTGCAAATTGAGGAAAAGGAAATTAAATTACATCCTTAGGTGAAAATTGATGTCTGTGGGCAGAGTGTTCTCTTAGCACATAGGTGACATGCATTGCAAACAGAGGAATTCAAGACTGCCTTCTTTGGCATTATGTAGGATTTACACAGGCACAACTGACAGCTCAATCTAGGCTGCTGTCTTTACCACTATTGGATTAAGATGGACAAAGGTATCAAAATCCGAAATGGAGTAACAGTTGAGAAAAATACTAATTAAATCTAGGAAATGGGTCCTGTCTCAGATTCGCTTCTAAGTCACAGGCCCCTAGCAGAAAAATAAGTACAACAATGAAATTAAACTCTAATTCAGATGCAATCAACACATTTCTTTTGTCTTGATTTATATTACAATGAGTACGACTTACTGTACTGTACTCAAATGAAAAGGATTTATTCAGTCAATTATCAAGGGTGAAACACCAATGAACTATGATGAAATAAATGGAAAATTACATATTCCAATGACACAGATCTGCATACTACTTAAGGCTGCTTATATTTGCTTCATATGGATGCTAGAAGAGTCCTGATTTCAGTACAGTCACACATTCCTGGATGTAAGGCAGCTTAAGGAAGTCACCTAGATGAGTGGATTTGCTTTGTTTTGCATAACAGTATTTCTGTGTTTTTGACAGTGATAAATCATGAGAGAGTAGAAAATGCATGTTGCTAAAACTATTGTTTCAGAGACTTTGGCAAATATTTCTTTTCATTGGAAACTAGACATGTATATCCTTTCCTTGTTATTACATGTAGGGTGTTTTTGGATTTACACTATGATATTTAAAGGGCAAGTGCCTTAGGTTTTAATGGGATAGACTCACTAACTAGCATACGGTTTTCAGCATCATGAACAGTATCAACAGTTTCATCCACTTGCGTCAGATCTGACTCTTATTTCTTCTGGAATAACTTAACAGAAGCTAGTAGGGTTTATATCAATGATTGATTTAGTACAATATTCTACATGTTTAGATTTCCCATTCATTGTAAGGAGTTAAAAACCAGGATCCCTTGGACTGATCAAAGGAAGACATTTTTTGTAAATCACAGAAGAGTAACCTAGGTGTCTCCTTTTCCATTTTCAATGATGGAAACTCTACAGCTTTTGGAAATGGTATAAGATTACAATAGATACTTTCAAGCCCTCGTGACACAACTGGTTGATTACGTATAGCTGAAACAGAGCATCTCATCCATTATAGAACGAACAGTAGCATTTTGCTGCTGAAAAGCGTATTAACGTATTGGTTTTTTTTTCTTTTCCCAGCGTTCAGCATCCTTAAGCATTGTGGGCTTTTCAAACGGCCTAGAAATGGAATTACCTGCAACAAGGTTATCTAGGTCGGCCGATCCACAGATGCAAGGTGCAGCCACTGTAACACTTGGCCCATCCCTGAACACCCTTTGTGACTGTGATACTCCACCAGAGTCAGTGCCCAGCTACAGCTTGGCGTTGGGCAGAGCACCAAGTGACCTGAGCCTTGGGGCTGCTGCTGGCCTCGCACCAGGTGATGCACTCCAGGGCACCACTAAGTGCAAGGTAGGAATCTCTCAAACTCCTCTGGTGAAAGGGAATCCGCTTTCATTGATAGCACGTGTTATTGTTAGTCAGTCAAAGGCAGCTATTCCAGTAAGTAAAGTTTTCCTTATCTGGTATTTGAAGACTGATTACAAATTATTTTCTTAAGATGGAAAGAAAGAAAACTAATAATGAAATTTGATTTTTCTTTTTCTCCCTCTGAAGCTGGAAAATGAAGACTTCAATACTGTAGCTCACCCTCTAGAAAACAGCTTGGCTACTGCTGGGCAAGATGTAGTTAATGAATTAACTCTTTCTATGCAAAAAGTGCTGGAAGAACCTATTAATCTTTCGATCAAAAAATCTCAACATTGCACTTCTGAACTGCTCAGCAACACTTCTTCCCTGACCATGAATGCCAGAATGAGACAACTTAGAAACAAAGAAGGTACCAGGCTTTTCACTATTTCATTTAGGTTTTGGGTGGGTCTTTCTTTCTTAGCACCGTGCATTGCAAGCATTGCAAAGCAGTATGCTTATTAATGTACTTACGTATAAATGTACTTTTCCAGCAAGCTTCAAATAATATCAGAATACTTAATCCAATGGAAAAGCATGTTTGATCTCATTTGTGAAGGAAAAACATGGAAATGATATGCCTTGAATTTGTAACATCCTTCATCTATGAACCAGAAACGAGTGTGTCTGTGTGAAGTACCTGGAGTATTAGTTCTCTTAGAAGCACTCCTGTTAATGAGACCTGCAGTTACGACTATCGAAGAGCTGGTTTGAAGAGTCCAAATTCAATTAAAAAAAAAATTGCTTCCAAAATGTAATGTGCCTTCTGCTAAGTCCTTCACATCAGTAGCATAGCAAATTTTTGTTAGGTTAATATATTGCACAGTATGTGCTTTTGCTTGGCTCTGTCTACTGTGGAACATTCCCTTCAGCCAAGGCCTATTTCTTCAGTCTTAATGGAGAATTAGACCTTACTTAACTCTTTTCATGGGCAAATTGCCAGCATCCTTGTGCTACACTGCAAAGCCTCATTCCTGTGAATTCTAAAAGTCAATGGGACTATTCATGCAAGCAAGGGATTGCAGGATCAAGCTGTTATCCTGTGACTTATGCCAATATTTGGCTGCTTTTCTCTGTAAAAGATGAATTAATATTTCTATATCTGTGCTGTATTTTTATTCAGAAAATTCTAATTAGTACAAAGGAGGCCTAGCTCAGTGAGCCAAGGAAATGTATTTGTCTTCGCTTATATGTACTATGCCAAATTGTGACAGTTATGCCACAATCATTTGTGTGAGTTGTAAGAATCAGGTGCGCCCCTAAAAAGTTGTGCCGCAATCAGGATTAAGTGTCTCTGAGAGGAGCAGCTTCGTAGTATCTGGTTTGGGTCGTGTGACATTACACACAGAAAGCAGCCCCAGAATACAGAATCTCACTATCTATAACAGATGCTACAAATTTGTTCTGTGCAAAGCACAGATGCTGTTGAGCAACAGGATGGAAAGACCATGTTGAATTCAACATGGTTCCCTTTTCGCAAGGAAGGATCAGGAGTGAGCAATTCCCATCCTCTCGCTGTTTACAGGCGAGCAGTGAGGGGAGACCTGAGGAGATACAGTCACCATATGCAGTGAGCACCAGTGAGAGAGATTAACTCTGTTGCAAAGGCAACCTTATCTTTGCTAGTGGCTCTCAGTGGGACTTGCTGGCTTCAGCAGTGCTGTGCTGCCAAACCCCATTGCTTCTGGTGTATATCTCCAATGACTCATCCTTTTCCAATATCAAATCTAAACATTTCGGCTTAATTTACAACAAAATACTTCTTATCCTAGCCCCAAGGGATGTGGTAAAAATTGTATATAATTTCATCATTTTCCCACTTACAGCCGCTTTTCTTTTTATCATGGCTTGCATAAACACTCTCCCCTCCTCTTCTCCTTCCTAGACTAAACAAATCTGATGGTTTCAGTCTATCCTCATGGGTCAGAGTTGCGATTTTTTTTTAAACCACCTCATTCCTGCTGCGCTATTCTGGGTTCTCTGCAATTGAGGAGTGCTGCACACAGCCAAATGCAGTGCTGCAGCTGAGGCCTCTGGGGTGCCATGCAGAGCCAGGGCATCAGCTTCCTGTGTTTTACATGCCTCACTACTGGTAACACCCTGCAGGATGGCATTTGCCTTTTTTGCAGCAGCAGCATTACGTGGTTGGCTCGCATGTAGTGAATGGGCCACATTAACCCTTAGTTCCTTCTACAGAACTGTTCCCTAGTCAGTTATTTTCCTTTGTGACTACATTCATCTGATCCTTCATAAGCACAATACTTAACGTTATCTTAATTCAGTCTTACTGGTTTAGGAGATTTTTTTTCTCTGATGTATTAAGATTATTCTTTAATTGTAAACATTCTCCACAGTGTTTGCAACCCCTCTAGTTCGGTGTTTTCCACAAATTTTGTAGGTACTCTTATTTCATAAGTCAAGTTGCTGATGGAAATGTTGATTAAAATTAGGAACCCAGAACCACTGGAACATCCTCTGGTTTGACAGCATACAATCACAGCTGCTCGTTCAGCTCAGTGTGCAGTCACCCTTTAGTAATTCTGCCCAGAGCCATGACTGCCACCCTTCACCTGAGCAGCAATCACAGGTGAATAACACTTGGGGAGTGATGTGAAATGCACCTTTCCTTGTCAGTCTTAATTGTATTGTGTTTCCTGTGACTGGGAACAGCAGAGTATCTTAGAGGCGCATTGCTTTCAAGCCATGGGTTAGGTACCATTGCCCTGAGCTAGATTTTCTTTAAAAAAGCATGTTCTCTGGCACTCACTTGTCTCCAGATAGCCATGATATTTGGTTTGTTTTCTTGTTAGTATTATCTGTGTCAACCTAATTCCTAACAAAAGAAGAAATTACTATGAAATCTGTCAGTGGACTGGTATTTACGAGGACATCCACTGGGGCATTCATCTCTACCCCATCCCATCTCTCCAAAGCTGTTTTGTTACTCTTGTGTCTAGTACCAGTCAAGAGGTACAGTTACTTGCGTGCTTATATAATGGATAGTTTTGAATGCATACGTTTATATGTTACATATGTTGGAGGATAGAAAGGACTCATACAGTGTAGCTTTCGTCTCTCAGTAGCAAATGGGAGACACAATTTCCTTCCAGTTTTCAAGTAACTAGAATTATCCAGAAGCTTCTTATCATGGAGCAGGAGACTGCAGAGACTTCCTGAGCCTCAGGGGTTCAGACCTCAGCAGGTCTGTTTTTCTCATGTGAAGGCTGTATAGCAAAGAGGATTACTTATGTTGTTCCACATATACGGATGAATGTGGCATGGCTGTGTACATATATAATTCCCTGGGAATGTAACCATTTTGACAAAATATTTTGGAAAGTCTCCTCATATTCAGTACAGAGCTGTGGTTAAAAGCAAAGAGAAAGACAAAGACTGTATCCCAGAATAGAAAATAGCATACACATTTTCTATACATATAGATGAAATGATTCCATAATTCACTTATGATATCATATTAAACACCAGTCAGAAGTACATGAATATTGAAGTACTTTCTACCTTAATCTGACTCCAATATTATAAATATTTTATTCATTTTCTTATCTTCTGTTCCAGATTCCAATAACTATGAAAAGGAACATTTTGAAATGGATATAGAAAGCAATCAGAATGTCAGGTAACAGAGTCTTTTTTTATATGAAAGCACTGGTCATGAAATTTTATACATGTATTTAGAAAGTTTGACATACTTAAAGATAATAGAGAACTTTAAAACAATGCAAGATTCCTTATAGATAATAATTCTGAAAGTTGTAAAGTATTCTCTTAAACTTGAAAACAATTTAAAAGAAGTAGTGAGTTCATATATTTCTGTTATTCTGTGTAATTTTCCAGAGTGAATAAATATTTGCAAACTTATCTCACTTGAATAATTAGAAACTGTTTAGCCCCAATTAAACCTAAAAAATATAATGGGAACAGGATTAGCATTATCTCAACAATTTTATAATTTTTTTCAGCTGCTGTTGTGATAATATTTTCAAGTAAAGTTGATGGTGTGCTGTGTTCCTGCTTGAAGCCAGCCACACTGAAAAGTATCAAGCACGATTTAAATAGGAATAATTAAAACAAAAATATACGGAGCAGGGCAAAGTTTTAGCACAGAAGTTAGTAATGCATTTACACATACGATTAATTTAAAGGGATTACATTCACTTTTCTTGAAGAATCAGCATGTGAAAAAATGTCCAGTTTTTCAGCGTTTAGCTAGCAGAGTCACAATTACAAAGGAAAAGGAGCACAAACAATAGCGCGTGAAAAACGTTGAAGCTGAGTAGGGAGGAGAATTTTGTGGAATATGACTGAATTTAACCATGTGTCATTTTGATTGTAGAGCTGCTCCTAAGGAGCAGAAGATCCCCTATGTGCGACTGGAACGTCTCAAAATATGTACATCAGAAGCAGGGGAGCTCCCGGTGTTTAAGCTCCAGCCACAGGACAATGAGCAGGAGGGCAATTTCCTCCTGATAATTGAATGTGGGACCCAGTCTTCCAGTATGTCTATAAAGGTGAGTGGAATTTCCTTGAGGCTTTACCTGCTTTCTCCCCTTTATCCCACTGGCTTGTACCCACAGTTTCTGAAAGTTATTATACACCAAACAAGTCTGCTGATTTATTTCACCCTCGGACACTTCTATGATGGGTTTAAGTAATAGAGAATGCAGCTTTTAGTTTCCTGTGTAGCTCCTTGGTATTTCATTTCTGCGAAGTCTGTCTCTGGGATTGGATAGCTGTAGTGTTTTTCTATTCTAGCAAACAACCTGACTTGTCCGTCTAATTACAAATATAGGATAAATAGCTTAAAACTGACCCAAATGCATGTTTGAGTGATAGGAACCACTCTCAGAAATCACAGTGTAATAGATTTTTAAAAGCTTTGTATTCTATTGCTTCATTGGAGTCTTGAGTGTGAACTTCTTTTCACAGAAGGAAATGGGAATTTCTGGTGGGAACAAAAAACTATACTCTCTTTTTTTTGAGCTGTTTACTGTAAAACTTGCAAATAAGATTGTAAAGTATCCTGTTGCTATCATCTGTGATATGAACTCTGTACAGCTCTCTCACAGTGCTATTACGCTGTGGTATGTGGAGGAAATGACTTGACCAAGGTGACCTGGCCAGCCAGTGGCAGACGTCGAGTTGAGCGTGGGCCCGCTGAACCCCAGTGCCCTCTCCAGTAGAGTTCACTGCACAGAAACCATTTAATCTGCGTAACCACTGATGTTATATGCTTATATATGAAAATGATGATTGTGTGATCCCAGATTTTTCTTCCTTCAAGATAAATAAAGATAGTCCACTTGAAGGACCGAAATCCAAAGAGGAGAACTCAGAGGACAGACGATTTCTCATATCCCAGGCTGCAGGACAGACACAATCTCCTCCTGTAGATACTCCATCTGTTGATCAGAATCTCAGCAATGGCATCTCCATCATGAAAAAATCTCCAGTTACTCAAGAAGTCAATCCAATTGAAAATGAGGATTTCTGTGCTGTATGTCTTAATGGAGGAGAGCTGTTGTGCTGTGATCACTGCCCCAAGGTCTTTCATCTCTCCTGCCATGTTCCAGCCTTGCTCAGCTTTCCAGTGTGAGTATGTACGACATTTTGCTAATGTGTTCAGTTTCTGCTCACTGCCTTGGGGCAGAATATATCCTCAGGGATGTAGATGTCAACCTTACACAAGGGCAAGGACTGCATCTCTCAAGAATTGTCTTACACACTGGGAACTACATGAATTATTAACAAGAACTGTTTCCAGCCACATATGCCCTTTCTGCACTTAGCTGGCCAGTACAACAAAGGAGGTGGCAGACCTGAGCTTTAAAAACATTTTTACGACTTACTGGAGAAAAATAAAATCCTAACTCTCATGTAACATCTGTGGTGTAGATGTCAGCTCTTCGCTGCAAGAATAGTGACTAGCACAAGGAAAGGGCAATCAGTGAGTTCCTATTTGGTTTTCTAGCCAGTTTTATGGGAAATTTAGGATTATTGGGGCTTTTGTGGAAATGTTTAGGACACTGGTTTCCCTAGCAACATTCCGTAGCAACTTGTCACAGATGAATTGTATGCAAAAAAGAGCCAGAATTATGTACACGTCCACATACCAAACTTTAAAAGTGAGGCTGAATAATGTGCGTTACTGGTGGTGTATAATTATGAATTCTGTTACAAATCATTACCAGGTGGGACCAGAGGCTACTTCATTTGTGCCAAGCCCATGTAATTATCTCAGCTGAGAAAAATATGTTGTAAGATACTAGTTTGGAGATTCTGGTTTGTTCTTTCTGTTCAAAAAGCAGGAATTTCCATCTCTTGGCTTTTCCCTCTTTTCTCTAATAGCTAAATCATTATTAAACCTCTAGTTTCAAAACAATGTGAAAACCAAGTTTTCCTTTTAAAATAAACTTCCTAGGCAAAGTTAAATTCTAATGAAGTAAATGGATTGCCTTAACTAATATTCTATATTCATAGTTCTTTAATATACCTTCATCTGTAGTTGTTCAAGGCCTGATGTTACAGAAGTTGCATCATTGCCTTCATGAAATTCTTCAAGAGGTTTCTGAAAATGTATCTACCTGGAAGGACGCTTATACCCATGCAGAATTATGTCCATTTGGTTTGGGAACCTGTGTACTAGCATACATTATGGCCTTTTCTGATAATGTTTATTTCTTAGATAAATATGTCAATTACCATATCAATTGATAATAAATGTATCAATTATCAAATGGATCTGGTTCTGTCTTATGACCCAACTGTTGGCTATTTTTCCTTAATATTTTTTTTTAAACCAGCACTTGAATCAATGCATCTGCATACATTGGTGGTACATGATTTCAAACCCTTACTGTTTTGTCTTTTTCTCTGTGACAGTAAAAGCACAATGAGTAGAATCTGAAATTATTACACTTGTAATTAGATTAAAATCTCTGGAAGAACATCTAGTACAATGGGCTTCAGATTGCCTACTATTGTAATACTAGTTAAGGATGAGACTTGTTTCCAAATACAGTGATTCCTGAGGTTTGTTATTTGACAAGGTTGCTGACAAAATTTGACACAAGTTTTTGGTTTTTTGTTTTGCAGGGGAGAATGGGTGTGCACACTTTGCCGTAATCCAGTGAAGCCAGAGGTAGAATATGACTGTGAAAACACACGCTACAGCCACAGCTATAATGCACAATATGGCCTTGATGACTATGACCAGAAGGTGGGAATAACTGTATATTGTACTATTTAGAAAAGGACTTATGATTTCGGCACGAGGCTTTGCCTCTTCATTGGAGATGACTGTTTTGACTTGGTTGCTACTTGGATGTTTCAGAGAGTAGTAAATACAACAAAAGCATTGTTAGTATTCAGTTATATCATCCTCTTCTATCTAGACATTGCTGTTCAATTTTAAAATGAATGACATGTTATGGAAAGATGAACCAGGCAGATCTGGAATTCCTTTCTCCTTTGAACAGGAAAGTTGCACTCAGCAGCAGAACAAGCTTCCCTGAGTCAACTTTGCCTGGCTTTCTGCCACTGAATATCTTTCCTTTAAGACTTGGCACCTTCTCAGACATCTACTTAGGCCAGTTGCAATGACATTTTTGTGATGTAGACACTTTTTGAATTTCAGTTGCATTGAAGTCATCATACGGTTTTCATATGTACCATTAATCCCCTTGAAGATGACATTTAGGCACTGTTAACTCAGCCTAGATGAAAGCTTATCTCTTTACATCCCCATTACCAATTTCATCTACCAAACCTCCCATGAAAAAATGCCTTTTCTTAAAGTCCACTTGGTACTAGGAAGCCACAAGTTCCAAATAAATGTCCTGTGTATATTTGTGACAGCTGGACAGGGAGGCTAAGCCCACAGAGCTGGCCCTGCACAAATGAAGCCTAGAATTAGGCACTGGTATAGTCTGGCCGCCATACATAAAGACAAGAGCAATGGTTCTTAGAGCACCGGCGCTCCGTGGCAAGGCCTATGAGCATAGCCACAGCACTGCTCAAATTCATCCATGCTGTTTCCAGACCTGAGCTACTCTGTCCTTTAAGAGCTGGACATAACTTCTTGACATTGATGTGATCCCTGTTTCTATTGGATCAGGTACAACTGGCCAGAAATTGTTGGGATCTGGTTCTTGATTAGTGAGGTTCTATTTGGAAAATGGAGTTGATTAGAAATTCCATTGCTTGTGAGCAAACATGGCTTAGAATGTTTTTGTAGTGCATTTTTTTTGCATCAGTGAAAAAAACAAAGACTAGTATAAGTATTTTACAAGTTAACGATGAAGGAACGGAACTGTTTTCATACAGTACTACCAACTACATAACTTGCATCCATTTGTATGAATGGATATGAACAGTGTGAAACATTTTCCATTTAACTGTTTCCACACGGTTGCTGCTGTTCTTTTAGTCAAGAGCCAAGGACTAGATCTGGAGTGTAGAAGGGAAATACTGACAGCATGAATTCCCAAGAGTTTCCAGGAAAGGTACATGCATGCGAAATTTTTTACATAATATTTCTTTACTTGCATTTCTTGACTATCCTCACTTTCAAAACTATAAAAATGCTATGAGGCAAAATGTCCCCCAGGTTAGAGTGAAGTGTGCCATCTTGCATCAGAAATGCACAGACTACATAAAAACCTCCCCTTGTTGTTAGTATGATTGATTAAGTAAGGGCAAGAATGAAACTCACTTGTTTTGAATTAAAATGTATTTCAAATTTGGCTTCTACAGAAGTGTGAAAAGCTGGTGCTTTCCCTGTTCTGCAGTAGTATGAGCCTCCCATTCCATGAACCCGTCAGCCCCCTGGTAAGTAGTGCACAGGCATGGGTCAGAGGGAACCCAAAGAATACTCTGGCACACCTTGCGAGTTTCTCCTTTGTCTTCTTGAAAGATATTCATTAGCTTTTTTTCTGAACAGTATTGCTTCCTAGGGAAGGGTAGGTGTTTGTCTTTTGCAAGTGCTTTGAAGGTGCCAGGTCGGAGGCAGAAAAATGCTGGCCAATGTTCTCAGGTCAGATTTGGGTGCCAATTTAAGATGCTGGTAGGATACTAAAGGTATATGAGGGGTTCCAGTGATTAAGAAAGTTGACTTGCTGCATACATGGGGAATGTTGCACTGCCATAAGAGAGGTCTGCTTTAGAAATAACCCTGGACTCCCTCTTTTCTGGTGTTTTGCACAAAGGTGGTAATGTGACTGTGTTCAGGGGAAGATGTAGAGACTGCCACCTTATTGCTCTCTACAACTACCTGAAAGGAGGTTGTAGAGAGATGGGGGTCAGTCTCTTCTCCCTAGTAACAGACAACAGAACAAGAAGAAATGGCCTCAAGTTGCGCCAGGGGAGGTTCAGATTGGATATTCATAAAAATGTCTTCACTGAAAGGGTTGTCGGGCATTGGAACAGGCTGCCCAGGGAGGTGGTGGAGTCACCATCCCTGGAGGTATTCAAAAGACGTTTGGATGAAGCCCTAAGGGATATGATTTAGTGGTGGACTTGGTAATGCTAGGTTAATGGTTGGACCCGATGGTCTTGGAGGTCTCTTCCAACCAGAACAATTCTATGATTCTATGATTTCCTCCATGTACTCAACATTCACGATATTAACTGGCTATTTTAAGGAAGATGTAGATTCACGCTATTGTAACAATGGAACACAATGTGAAACAAGTTGGAGGAGGAAAATGAGAGGAAAAATAAAGGTTTTATGTGAAGGAATAGTTCAAATAACAATATAAAAACCATTCCACCTAATAAAACTTGCAGTGAACTTATGGAACACATTACCTAACAAGTAGGTTTTGACCCAGAAAGATTTAAGGAGTGGGATATCCTGGTAGGTGGTGCCCATTGAAAAAGACTTTTGTTGAACTTTAAAAAGAGTGCATAGTAGCATATTTTTAGTCACTCTTGGCAGGCTACTTCCCACAGTATCATCTGCCAGTATCTCAGCACATTATTTTTATAACTGCTTGGGGGAAATGTTAGCTAGTTGTCAATGTTACATATATTATTGATTATGGTTAAATGACGACATTTATATCTGGGTAAACTGCAAATAACAGAGTAGTCACTGAAGTGTGCTATTTTCAAGATCAATCTTGCAAGCAAATATGTTTTTAATCAAACCAAAAAGCACCCAGGAAGATGATGAGCAAGTGTAGGCACCAAAAGACTAGAGCTCTCTTCCTTGATGCAAGGGATCCTCTGCAGTGACTTCTGTCCAAACTTGGATAGAAGTCACTGGAGAGGAAATTTTTTAATTAAAAAGGTTACATACCTGCGTTTCATTCTTATTGCAGGCTCGGCATTATTATCAGATCATCAAAAGGCCAATGGATTTGTCAGTCATACGAAAAAAGCTGCAAAAAAAGGATAAGTCCCACTATTCTGCACCTGAGGAACTTGTGACTGACGTGCGTCTCATGTTCTGGAACTGTGCAAAGTTCAATTATGTAGGTTTCTAATATGCATAGGTGGGGGGATGCAAACCAGAGGGTTACTCTTTCAAGCTGTCGCACTGGTCTAACTATTGGTTCCATTGGCATCAGATACGGGATTGGGATAAACAGAAGTATTGATCAGTTTTACTCTTTGGAAATGATATAAAGTTTTTTTAATGACAGAAATGGAGATATATATGGATCTGAGAACTTGAGATACATATGGATCTGAAATTAAAGAGGGACATCTTAGCAGACAACTTTTTTGAATGATGTTGAGTTTGCTATGAGAAGCTAGTCATAGCCAGCAAAATAGCTAGGGAAAATTCAGGTGCATAGAAATTCCTAAGCAATGATGACTGCTATTCTTTCTAGTTCACTGCACATCTCTTTTTCTTAGAGGTGCAGAAATGTGTTCCTTAATAGCAGCATCTGGTTTTTACTTACATTGTAAATGCAGAGACACTAATGGGCTGTGGGAAGTGCGCAGGAGACTAACGGAGATGTAGCAGAGAGAGCCAAGGTGAGACATTAGGGTAGGGTAGTCATTTGGTTTTGATCCTTGATGATTTCTGTGTACAGTTACACTGAATGGTTACTTATTCTCTTACAGCCAGATTCAGAGGTTGCTGAGGCTGGAAGATGCCTGGACGTATTCTTTGAGGGCAAACTGAAGGAGATTTATCCAGACAGGGACTTTCCTTCAATGCAACAAGAAGACTCTGATTCTGAAGAGGTGGAGAGTCAGAATAGCAAAATGCCGCCCCAAGATTTTCAGTGGCCATCATACGAACAGGAGTGCATTCAGCCTAAAAGGAGACGGCGCCATGCTGTAAGATTGCAAAAGCAAAAGCACTTGGTTGCCAAGTGGCCACCCTGCTAATTCTGTTTACAGCTACTGATGGGAAGTTTTGACAGATCTGTTGTGGGAAAACTGTCAAGCTTCTATCCTAGAGATGTGATCAGTTCTACAATTTTATGTCAAGATCCTCTGAGTGGAGTAAAGTGTCAGTTGTGTATAAATGTGTGAGCAAGAACAAATGAAGTCTCTCAGGCCACACAGTTATCTTCCTAGCAGAAAACTCTGTCAAGATTTTTAAAAAGACTAAGGCCTCTAGCTATTCACTGTTTGTTTCCTTTGTACACAGGAAAGTCAAAAAACTAAAAGAATGATGTTTCAGCCAGCTAACAGCCTTCCTCAGGTGTGACCTCCTCAAGATATGAGATTTGCTATGAGGAATCCAGCAGCGTAACTGACAGAGTTAAGGTGTGTGGGAGGAAAGCAAAGCACTTGGGCTGTTTATTTAAACTCTCCTAATCTGCTGACCATATGCCTTATTTCTAGATCTTGTGGATAGATAACAGATCCAAAGTGTTTGAATCTGTCAATATTCAATCTGTTAAAACATGTATATGTTTTGCAGTGTTTACACTGAAGTACTAATGTTTTGGTCATAGGTAATGATGATTAATATTAAAAGCAACATGGTAATAATACCTAATACTGCAGTACCATTTTATAATCTGTTCAACATGACACCTCTATTTTATAGAGCATAGGTAACCATGTAACAATCTTGCAAACTCAGCGTGAATGTTGGCCATGCTTTGTGATAAATACAATGTGTGATCATAAAAGAAGTAATCCTGTTGTCTTATTCAATTATTTTTCTGGGAGCTTGACTGCTCAAGGCCTATGAGATACAGTCTAATGTGATTATCTGATTAGCTGTTTCTTTTGAAGCAGAGCATTTTCATTAAATCACAAAAGAATAAGTGCTAATATTAGGGCTCTGTGTGAGCTGTTTCTGAGTGCATACTGCATGCTCTGTTTGCATCCGGTATGATTCTGTCAGTATCTAATTCATGCTCTGTAAAGTAGTGTGGGATTTCTTGGGTCTCAAAGGTGGCATTTTTATACAACCCAAGCCAGTTGTTTTTCTTTAAAGTAGATATTGGAATTCAGTCAATTAACTATGAAGCAAATTACATGGTTATAGAAGTGCCTATAAAATAACGTCATATATTCCTGATTTTCTCTTTGCTTATTTCTTGTAGTTGTGATTAATAACAGTGCTAGAAGATGATGATAATGTGTATATGTAGAAGCTCAACCAGAATGAAAGGATGTCTAAGCTTTTTTTTTTTTTGCTAAATTCCACACTGTATTGGCAGAACACCACCAAGCGCTGGAAGAGCAATGTTAGAGTTCACTTGAGCAAAGGGTAGCATATAATTGTAAAGCCTGAAGGGTGTGATAGGTAACAAGACATGACCCCTAATCAGAGAGTGATGGTTTGCAAGCTGCTTCCCACCACTTCCAGAAGCAGGTGAGACGGATCTTTGTGTGGCCAATGCTTTCTTCGTGTGTGTGTGTGAGGGGCATCTTCCTCCTTAGAGCTCTGCCCAGCAGCATAAAGCTGGGCTGTGGTCTGGCTCTGAGAGAGAAGGGTTGTCGCAGATCAAAAACACAGTTAAAGTTCATTTTAATTAGTTTCCTGCAAATAAAGATGATATTTTCAGCATAGTTTATATGGGCTATTTGGTCTGGTAAAACCATGTATGTTATTTTAGATAACACTTTAAAGTAAAGGTTTATATATGAAATAATAAGACAGGAATGTTATATTCTACTATCTATGTGACTTACTGTTTGACATTAACTTGGTAGTGAGCCATTGTTTTCTTTTCTTTGAAGAAATCAAAATCTGGATATTATAAGCTGACTGGAAAACTGTGAGATGAAGGGACAGCCTTTACATTTTCTCTATGTGAATTCCTATGTGTTTGCTTTCCGTCTAACTCATGTTCTCAAAACAGTAAGTGTCTTGGCACAGGGAAATGAGTGCAGGTTTGTAACTGAATTAATCACCCTTATCTGTGCTACAGGTATCACCTTTTCTCAGTTGGTAATTAATTCCTCCACCAAAGACCTATCTTTTACCATTAATAGCGCAAAAATTATATGCTGTATAGCCTTCATCTAGGGGCAAAGGTAGAAATGGGAGACTATTGACGACTTCCTCTTTTCCTGGAAGAGCAGAGTCAACAAGAGCCTACTTCTATTTCTGAAAGGCTGGAAGTTTGCTAACTGTGCCATTAGTTTTGGAGAACACCCGTTTTAATTAAATTTATCCAGGGTATATTATACCTTTATTAAAAATAGAAGTGTACCAGTTTGTCATCATATAGAAGATACCCTTTGGATGTGTGCTGGTAGGACTCTGGCCTGAGCACTCTTAAGGCTAACTTTGTTTTTGTTTACTTCTCTAAGACATAGTAACAGTTAAAAAAATATACTCGTAAACTTCATGTCATGTTGGCAAGCAGAACAAAACCTGAATTCAGCCATATGACTTGACATACTTTCAAACCCAAATCTGTGGGTCAGCAACTTCACAATACATTGCATGTCGTAAGAACAACATTATCCATCTCGGACATTGCCTTAAAATTGCTGGCTTGTGATGTACCTGCTGCTGGACACCATACCACCAGGGCCCATAAATTCTTGGGGCGTTTACTCTGTTGAAGTCCAATTGGACACTGGTAATGGCGCTGACAGGTATGAAAGGAAGGGTCTCTCTTTTAAAATCTAACAGCCCAAGTGGCCCAAAAGAGAAGTGATAGGTTATGTAGTTACTTTTTCTTCTATTGCACAGGCTGTTTCACAATCCAGAATGTGTAGGAAAGGAATCGAGGAGGAACCCCTGAAGTTTTCCACTGGAAGTAAGTATAGCAGAAACAAATGCCAGGAACACTGTGGAAACCCCAGTGAATGCACTAGGCTCCTGCAAATGCAACCAAGGGCACAATTTTTCTTTTTGTCTTTAGTAATGGGTTACATGTAGAATGGGAAAATCCTCTTTGTGCTTAAGCAGTTGGAAAAAAGATTAATTACACTTCAGTAATAGATCTGTTGAAGAAGAAACGACAGCTACAAATTTGACTTTCACTCCCCTACAGACAATTTCAAAGACATACTTCTTCCAGTATCATTACAGCAGAATGGCGTTAGAGTTAATACAAACAGGTGTTTAGCAATTCAGATTATTGAATGACTGCATGTTTATGTGTGTAATGTGCTTTGCTGAACAATAAAATATGTGAAATGTATTTTTGCACATCAATCTGAAATTTTTGGTCTGACTACATCTGCTTTCAGTTAACATGGATTATATGATATCATTTAACACTTATTAGGTAAGTTGTTGATAACTAGTGATGGCAAAGCAGAACGGTTACAAAAGCAGCTATGCTAACACAGGAGAGCACCTTTCTATTTGTGCTGGAATTTTCAATACCAGCTAGATATTTTGCCTTTTCATTTTTCAGTTAGTGTAAGTTAGTAAGAACCAAACATGCCATGAACAAATAACAGAAAACTTCTGTAGTTTAAATGTATGCATACATTAAAGTGCCAAGGAGCATACAACTTACTAGTGAGATGAAAAAACTATTTTAGTGTATTTAATCGGAAGGAATCATAAAAGAGATTCTAAAATTGAAAATGCCAGAAATTGAAGAACTATGGAATAATTTACAAAAAATAGAACAAAAATACTCTGCAAAAGATCAAGCAGACACTGCAAGTGTTTTTCTATCGTTATTGGTTCCTCCTAGTTTGGTTTATGGGAGTATAAAAGTATCAGCTGCAACTTTCTGACCTGGAGGCCTACTGGCTTGAGGGGTAAGGAATCCCTCTTTCAAGGTGACAGCTGTGCTGCTCTTCAAACATTATTAAGACAGAATTTGTAGATAGAGGTAACTTTTATTATTGTATAAACAGGAAAATGTAGAAAATGTTCTGGGCAATGCAGTTCCTTCAAGTGTGAAATACAAGCAATAGACCTCAAAGCTAAATACCAGCTGAGTTTCTCTGACTTTAATTAGATATCAATGAGAAAATCTGAGGGAAAATAAAGATAGGCAGTAGTCGTGGCCTAAGGAGGATGTACATCTCTTGAAGCTGTCTTTGTAGATCAGGAGCAAGAAGCAAGAGGTGGAGCGATTGTTTTTTAAGAAATGTTACCCCACTGTCTGTTCCTGTCCTTTAGTAAATGTTTATGAAAGTCCATTTTAGTGTGTAGTTAAGTGCGTTTTCATGAGAGAATTGAGCAGATTGGTAGCATTTAGTCTAGTAAGTAGACTTCTGTAGAAGTTTATATTAGGATATGTAACAGTGGGAACATGGTATTTGAATGGCTTTGTTGTGAAGTGTTTACTGTGGTGGCAATGCTTACTGTGGAGATGAGAAATTACAACGTTCAAATCTGTTGTCAAATTTCTAGCTCCACTTGCTCCATTTTCATTCCAAGTGCCTGAAAAGAGGTTCTTGAAAGATACTTTTTAGATAACTTCTTCCTGCATAGGATGTAATTTGTAATGGGATTCCCTGTAAATTCTATCTCACAGTATATTTTCGCTGTAGAAAAATCCTTTTGAGGTTAAGGAGATAAGACATGCAAGTGTTTTTCCCAGAGCAAATAGGGTAGTATCTGAAGGTCAGGGAGTATTTTACTGCTTTTGGAGAGTGTTTGAGATGGTTACCAGTCTTATGGAAGTAGCAACACTGATTTACGGTTGTGCTGTGGATATTACTATGTAAGTTACTATTCTTGATCTTGATTGTAGCTCGTAGGACAATTATGTCAGTACGGAAGTGTTCCAGAGGCAGTCTGATGCTGAGGCAATGCTTATTAAATTTGTTATGAAAGTCAGCGGGGGAATCCAGTTTTCTGGTACAGATGATAAAGATGTCACTTAGTTATTTTAGGCATAACATAAATGCTGTGTTCCTAGATGGGCTGTGTTGAGATGATATATCCATCCTTTATTCCAACATTCCTCCCTTTCCTGATGTTCTGAGGTGAGCGTTGCTTGCCACACTAGAATGACTTTTTGACAATGTTTCTCATTAACAGTCCTGAGTTCACTTTAGATGGAGAAAAAAAAAAAAAATCTATTTTTATACACTGACATTTAGGCAGGAAATGAAACATACTTGAATATTATTCCTTGTTTGCTTATTAGACTGCTCTTGCTTCTGATGAAGTTAGTAAGAACAGGAATAGTCCTTACATCAGTTCAGTACTTGCTCATTATTCCACGATATCCTGCTCTAAGAAAATGTGTTGGTGCTATTTCATTTTTTACAGTAGACTTCCTAGAGTTTCTTGATGTAGTGCAGGTACGGGATAAACAGGGAAGTCATGAGATGCCTTACGGGAAATTTACAGTGAAAACATTGTAAAATATTCAAATCAGAGCTAATATTTGGACTGTATCTCTGAAACAGGGTGAGATTTGCTCCTGTGGATAGACGTTCTAGACTTAACTGTTTGCCAGGTCTTGTGCTGACGGCCTGCACTGGGCTGAACTTCTTTCCTGGCTGAATGAACAAACAAGCACCCAAATATTGTTCAATCCAACGTTGAATTATGCTTGTAGAAACCCATAGAACTTAATCTGGGATTTTTTTGGGCCCAGTAAATGTCAACGTAGAGCGATCATGAAAAAGCAGCAGACCAGTGCTCTCTTCAGACATTGGAAGTAAAACAGACAAACTGTGTTGTATTAGGAAAGTTAGGGTATTGGAGGATGGCATATATTATGTAGTCATTTCTGGATTATACAGTAATTTATAAGCCAGTGTGTTCATTCCATAAATAATTGCACTTTTGCTATTTACTACAGTTTTAATGTTTCTTGCAACAGCATTAACATAGACCTAAATTTAAGTCAAGGCAACAGTTTATGCACATGTATATACCATATTGTGTAGTCTGTGGTGTATAGCAGAACGCTTCTGAATTTACAGATCACTGAGCCAAGCTAAGCAGTTCTCTCCTGCAGCCAAACAGCAAAAGGAAAAGACCCTTAATCTCTAATAATGAAAATATTAATAGGATGGCATGATAGCTATATAACCAGCAGACTATGTAGAAGTGTTCTGTAAGTCACAGAAATGAAACAAAAACCTTATAGGATATTTTATTCTACAGTATAAATAAAGAAACAATATAGAGCTTAGATAAAGTGAAAATCAATTCAAAATTCATCCTTACATCCTACCCAAACTCCGTGCTGCATCTTACACATAATTGTAAGTACCTCAGGCATCTGCAGTGCAATATATTAACACATACAGGTGGGCTTCTGTTTATGAGAAATAACATTTAAAAATTCAGTGCTTTAAGCAAATACTGGACACTCCTCTGTTACTTTTTCCCCATGGTGTCTGAGGGCTTTAGAAACATTGGTAAACTGGCTCTCATCCACGTTTGTGATGTACTTGTAAATATTTCCCATTTATAACTGTGAAAAACAGCATGATAAGCTAATGGAACAAGTGAGCAGCAGAGATGGAAATTGAATATAGCCCTTGGACCTGGTTGCAGGATTATCATCTAGCCGTGTTAAAAGAAAGTATTGTGAGACATTTCAGGTTTCGGATGCACAGCTAAAACCATTCATTACGGAGGAGGGGATTTGGCTCTGGCAGCGTGCTGCAAACAGCGCTTGAGGTTAGCATCTCCAGTCCTGGAGCAGTGCTGAAAATCACACAAAACTTTTCTTACCTACGGGGAAGTTTTATCCAGTGAAAGGGAATGGGGCAGTGCTCAATCCACTGCTGTAAACCTCCCACTGCCTTACAGCACAGGAGCAGTCACGGTGGCCTGGCCAATGCGGACACTATAACGATAATCTCTGGCTGAGTGAGGTTATTCAGGGATATTACAAACAGGATGGATTTTCTCCAGTGAATGAACCTCATAGAGGCTCCCCAGAAGTAATATTCCATACCGTTCAAGAAAAACGAGTCTTCATCTTTCTTTTTTGATCTTTTAAATACCAGAAAAATCTCTGATTGGCATGAGTCTGCTGGACAAGGAAATCACAGCAACGAGCTTTTGAGGTGACAGTCTCACTGCTTGGTCGTAGCTCTTGCATCATGTTCAAAGCTCTTCCTAGACGCTAGCGCTGTGCTGTGTTGCATCATGCCAGCCTGAGCCCCGTCCCATGGGGCCTGTAATCCCTGGGGGCAGGGGAGAGGCAGTCTGCTCTGGACACGTGCTGGAGGGGTGGGAGCGCCCTGGAGACGTTCAGCCCCTGAGCTGGGAAAACTGTTGCTCCAGCGCGCCCTTCATCTGCTATCTAGATGACTCATACAGCAGAAGGATATTTAATGGAAGGAGAATATATAAGTTCCCTCCTTTTCCTGGTCCTAATTAGGAACTACTAGAAATATCTGAGTATATTTACAGCCACAGAACTCAGCCTTCTACTCCTCTGGCTAGAGAAGGGAAGATACCTGCCGAATTAGTCTGATTCTGCATTTATTGGATTTTACTGCTTCCAAACAACATACGTTCACTTTACAAATAAATTTACACTGGTTGCCTCACCTCTTCCCAGCTGTCAGACCTTTAATGCCCTTCTAATTTTGAGTTAAGTTCTCCTGCATTATTAATTCAGCAGTTTGTAATTAAATGATTAGCTAATCAAATTTTTTCCTCAAGAGTACCTGTGTAAATGCATTGAAGACTGATTGATTTAACTGAGGTCATTCAGAGATAGTTTAGCCTTCAAACTCACAATTATGAAGAATGAGAAACAAAGAGAAATAGATCTCATGAGGAAAAGGCTCTCTGAGCTGGGGGCAGGAGGACTGTGCGTTTTAACCTTGTACAGGTTTTCTTAAAATTCCTGTGGAAAAAAAAAAAATGGTTCTCCAACTAGAGATCCAAAATCACATGGATTTTTGTGTTCATATTACTTTACCTGTCAAAACTGCAGTTCAGATTTTAAAATGCATCATGATAATTATCTGCTTTCTCCTTTGTTTTACACTGTCTCATCATATGGGAACAAAAGGAGAATTCCTTTAAAGGAATTAAAGGTGAGTAAACACAGAAGGGTGATACTATGGGGGTGGCATTACAGTATTGTTATTTCTGGGTTTGTCAGCGAAGTTAAGTTCTCTGTATAACTGTCCCCACTGATTTGAGCAAAACTGCTTCTGCAGCTCATATGGAAAGATAAAATGCTTACGCAGTTGTAAAGGGTGGGAGGAGAGGAAGATAACTTTTATTTCTCCCTCAGTTAGCTTTTGCAACCAAATGGGTGTTTTCTCAGGTTCCTCAAAAGCATTTAGGTACTGGTCACTTCCAGAGGTGGTGGCACAGCCTGGACGGGTCAGCAAACTTTAACGATGCAGCAAAGCTCAGGTCTTCCCGATATTCCCTTTAGACCAAATGACACAGCGAGGCAACCCGCTCCTCCCCAGTAACGGGAGATTCACCACCCTGTGGTAAAGCAATGCACAGAATCGGCACGCGGGCTGCTCGGCTGACTGTAGGGTAGCAAGCGGAGCTGCTACTCCTAAAACACGGCAGTTGGCTCCCTCTGCTGATTTGCAGCATGATTTTAGTTGTTCTAAGCAACGAGCACTCTCCTCCTTTAGGTCCTGGAGGTTCCAGTATCACTGTGCCTTCTGGTTTTAACGTGATTTCTTTCCCTGTGAAGTAGCTACAAAGCTGTATGTTCCCCTTTAGCTTAAAATCTGTACAGACCTTTACAAAGATTAATACATGTATTTATAACCGAGAATCAAACTGTAATGTGGCAGCTGAATATAAGCATTTTAGGTAAGACGTCCATAAACCCATAATTACACCCATCTGTTTCCCTTAAGTATCCAGTAGAAAACAGTTAGCACTTATATGTCTCTTGATAGCGCTCTCTCAATCTGGTATTATGGGGAAAGAGGGAAAGTAATTTTCCCCTTTATTTTCTTTCTAGAAAAAGATAGTGCTTAAATTCAAATATATGAGAAAACCAAGCTGAACGTGTTTCTCAAAGGAGCTTTATTTGTGTATGGATAGTGTCAAAACAGCAGAATTTTCCAAAAGCCTGTCTAACCCTTATGGACCAATTATGGAAAAGACAGAACAGCCGCATTTCTAATAAAGCTGTGGCCACATAAATAGATATTAACAATAAACAAACATACTATTTCTTAAAAATACATAGAGTTGCATCAAAGCTGTTGAATATAAAAAGAGCTTTGTAAATAGCTGCAAACTGAATTCTCACTGAGAAGATACACAAATAAGCCTTACTGTTACGGCCTGGCTGTTGTGTGATTATTGACCAGATTCTCACCTGGGGTGACTCGGTGAACAGTGAAGGGCTTTGAAAGGCTGTTTTCCACTGTGGCAGGACTGACGCATTGACTCCGAAATTGATACGTTTCTATAGACAAAAAAGGAACTGATTTGAGACACTATCAAGGGGAAAAAAAAAAAGAAAAAAAAAATTGGACTAAGAGAACTTGTCTGCTTGTGAGTTTTTTACCACTTATTGGTAACCATTTTAGGGACATTAGTGTTAGCATATTTGATATTGCACGCTTTTTAAAAGGGTTGCTGGCAAGAATTTGACAATCTGGGTGCAACCAAGTTACCTAAACCTAAGTTCCTCATGCCTTTTGAGATGGCCTCATGGACTGTATCACTTGGAAGTTACTGTGGAGTCTCAGTGATTTTTGAGCTCATTTGAAGGTACTCGAGACTTTCAATAGCCAAATGAAGATAACACACTCTGTGTCTCCTGTAGATACCTACGTGAATCTTTCACGTGCCAGTCTTCCATGTTTAATATGTACCTCTGTGTGCCTTTCTCATTGCACAGACCGATGAGATTGGCGGCCTGGACATGCCAGCTGTCAGAGGCTTGAACATCGCGACCAGGCGATTGCCACTTCGTAGAGCACCATCTTCTGAATTTGCAGCAGCAGCTTCCCAGAGAGGATCACGTTAAACTTGCAATTCCACCTGCAGCTGCCGCTGCCTGTTGTCCCGTGTGAGCGGCGAGTGTCGCCTCCCGGCTGGCGCTCCGCAGGCTGCTGCAGGCGACGCGGTACCGGTAGATGGAGCTAAAGGATCCCAGTCACGCAAGAGATGGTAAAATTAATGTCAGTGCTGGCCAAGATTTTGCCATTTTTTGTGTGCTGCTAATCTTTGCCCTTTGCTATGACTTCCCCCCCCCCCCCCCGAATGAACCTGCATTGAGAAATTAATACAAGTGGAGCACTTTAAAAGATTTGAGAAGTCAGGTTGTCTAAAAAAATCTAGGTAAGCATTTACTACTGTGTGTCTCTGTCGAAATAATGCTTCCCGAATTTCACCCATTGTCAGTGACACTGCAGCTCTTAATGTCACATAGTCACTGTCACGGCAATTAGTTAAAGGTACCAGCACTTGATAAGCTTATTATGCTCTGTACTGTGAAGGAGGTAAAAATTTCTGTGCATCTGTATATGGGCTCTTACTAGAATCATGCTACTGCATGACAAACGACATCATTTTACATCTCTAGTAATTGTTTCCTCTGGTGTTGCTATTGGGGGGGGGGGGGGGGGGGGGGAGGAAGCTGGTTCTACTTTATCTACTGCATATCTAATGCCGTACCTATCTGAGACAAAAATAACTTTCTGCAGGCCCTAAGGAGAGAAGAACGTATACTCACACATCACAAGATAAAAATTTAGATAAATAGCAAGGATATCTAAAGCCATATCTAAAGCTTTCCCATGGACTTTCCGTTAGTACACACTTATGCTGGATTCTGTTCAAAGCACAGCTGAGTAGCACAGAGGAGTGAGATCTTTCTAAAATTCCCCTTTCAAATAACGAAGTTTAGATGTCACATGTCAAATGTAATGTGACCTCAGGGGTTTCAACCTAGTCCTTAACAGGCATTTCTCACTCTTGAAAAAACGGCTGGCTTTTGAAACAATGCCTCTTTTCAAGAACTTTGGCTTAATATTATGGCATGAAGGTCAAGATTGTCTTGTACTGACTGAGAGGAGCACAGCAGCTTTCACAGTGGTTCCTTTCTTCATATGTGGCTCGTACTTGTACTTAACATTTTGAACTAAAAAATGAAATGTAGTATGAGAAAGTATCATTTTCTGTGTGAGGCTTTGATGTGTTTTGTCTTTTAGCCTCACTATTGTTGTCGTATTGTCATAATACTGAATGCTTATTCTCTTACTAACTGATGCCCTTTATTTGACAGGACTAATTACTTTCGTTGGTCTTAAGTTTCCTGGCAAGGTACACAGACAATTTCAACTCGAACCTTTCAGTGGAAGGAACACAGAGACAATTCAATGTGTCTCCTCTGTACAGGCTACCAATGGAATAAACAAACGATGGACCTGTATGAGACTGTGAACAAGCCAGGTCAGCTCAACCCAGACACAATGAAGGTAAATTACAGCACAGGCAGGCTGGGAGCAACCACCAGATGGCCTGGAAAAGGTTATATTAAAACCTCTCAGATATGAATAGAGGGATTACTTCTGATTATAAAAAGAGTCTGCACATTGTATGTGTGCACTTACTTCAGAAGAGCAATCCTGCTCTAATTGACCCAAAAAGGCAGTTAGCCAGTCAGACAGCTGGCCGGGGACAATGAGGCAAAACCCCCTGAAAACAGCCCTGCATTAGATTAGGTTACATATTTGTGTTGTCACCCACCCTGTATGAAGACCTCTCGCTCTTAGCCCAGGTGACTGTTGGGTGGTTGTGTGAGCTGGCTCTTGGCCTGCTTTCCGGGGGGTGGGCGAACATGCCAGAAATAATGCACTTGTCTGGCAACTGTGGATCGGAACACGAATCTGCAATGTAGGTAACTTAGAGGAGTCTGTGTTGCTCTTGATTCACAAGCCACAGTGGTCAAACAAGCAATTTTTCTTCTGTAGCTGGCATGTTATGTATGACCTCTTCTACTGGAAGTGGCCTTTCTCAGACGTACCTAAGTCACTCACTGTCGCCTCGGGCTCTGCTTGCTGTGATGTATTTTTTTCTCAGGCTGAAACTGAAGTAATCTGGAAAGGATATCTGAAAGGACAAGAGAGAGAGACGGCTTAAGTAATAGGGCTCTTCCCAAACTCTTAGGGATAGTAAATGTTGAAGAATTTAAATATATTTGTAATCCTTTTTTTTTTTTTTTTTTTTTTTTTTTAAGATGCCTTTTTGTCTGGAAGGCCTTGTTTTTGATTAAATAAGCCTTTGAGAAAGCTCTCTTAGCATTGGTACTCCTGGTCACAGCTAGCCGCGTCAGTAGGAACAGAACTGGAGGTGCTGTTCCCAAGTTAAAGCAAGATTGTAAGTGAGGACTCCACCCTGAGGCTCACTCCATGCAAGGAAAAATTCAAAACCCCTAAAGAAAGGACAGCACGAGTGCTCAAATTTTAGTGGGAATGCCATGAAATTGTACCCAAAGCAGGGAGAACCCCAGTTTGTCCATAAATTGTGACAGGAACCAATTTTACTTGCTTTCAGATTATTCCAGGGCTGAGAAATACATACCCATGCGTTTATGTCTAGGAAATTAATAATCTTTCTTCAGGACGAAATAATGACAACTACACTGGCATACAAGGAATGCATAACAATTTAACTGTGGTAACTGATTCATCTATTACCTTAGTCCTTAAAACCTCAGTTACTAAATGGGCGGATATCTGGGCAATGTGGCCTATCTATTTGAATAATACTGATTTCAAAGGCCTGTTTAATATGGTGACACCAAGAGTTGTGGAGAATGTTTTTAAGCCTGGCTTTTTAAATTTCTCATTTTTAGGACCAATTCTTACTGAAGTAAATCAGAGGAGTCAATACTGGTTTTGGTAGGAGATGCCAGACTCTTAAAGAACGCACCAGAAGTCCAGGCAAGGGAAAAAACCTAGGCATCTTCAAGATCGTCATTGACTCTCTTAGGTTTGACTTACATTCAGACACCTTTTGAGATTATACACCTGCTTAAGTCCAATAAATTAACATAGTAGTTTTCCTTTTTTTGCTGTAGCTATTCAGCATTCTCTTTGCCTTGCCCCTTTATTTTTTCCTATGTTCAGCTAAGACATTCAAGCTTTAAAACAGTGTACTGCCTGTGGTGAGAGAACCTCACCAAAACCATTGTCACGCACTGCTTAGCAATGCAGGAGTCGCTTTTTTTTTCCTCCAGCAGCCTTGTAATGTCTTGTTTGCCTGCCCTCTGAAATGTGAGCAGGGGTGCATGCCACCTCCCTGGGTCAACTTGGATCCTCCTCACGTACCACAACAGGAGAGGGCACTGAGGTGAGGCCCTTCCACTCAGCATGAGCTGGGACTGAGTACCCTCTGGTACTTGAGGGAGACTGCAGCAGCTTCAGATTTGTATTTTATAACATATAATGAGCAGAATAAAAGCAGTTTTTAAAATAGAACCTTTTTGCTTTGTTTTTTACTGGAAAATAAAACACGTTTTACTCAGGTACTTCAGACATTTGTATCTATGAAAGTGAAATGACAATATTTTTGGCATAGAAAGAATATTGGAAAATTCAGAACAGAAAATGTACAGTTACCACTTGACCATAGCTTTTAATGCTCTAATCCCCAAAGGTGCTGTCTCCTGAGCTGGGAGCTGACTGCAGGCATAAGCGTTGCTATGACATTGTGCACCCACTGCCTTTACCATCTCTCCAATGGTAAGTAACTCTGGGGAAACAAGTGTAATTAGTTGAAGTACGATTACATGTGATGTTCTTAGCATATATTAGAAATACCAATATTCAAGAATATTGTGGGGTTTTTTTCCTAAGACAAACCTATCTGGATCTGAGTTAATCTGATGCCAAGGATTAAGGTCTCTGTTGCAGACAGGCCAGGCAGTAACTCCTACTGTTCAACTTCTCCCACAGAATTTAATGAACAGGCCAGGATTTATGAATACACAGTGCTGGGCCTAGATTCTCCTACAGGATATAGCCCATGGCTACCGAAGAACAACCCAAAATTACAGTGATAAATGGAACACACTGATGGGTCAGAGCAGGTGTGTGTGCCTGTTTGTTGCACATCTGAGAGGCAGGTGGGACCAGTCCAGCACTGGGCTGGAAACTGGGACAGCCGTGGTTCAGCTACTGCCTGGGCTGAGGTGAGGAGGTGTAGCCAGGCAGTAGCAAACCTCCACGTGGGAGCCTTCAGGGGAGTGCTCTGAATTTCAGTGTTAGGGAGGGACAAGCAGCAACTCCATACGTTTAAAGAAACGTGCAATAACAGACTTAAGAACAAGTTAAATTAAAAAAAAAACCCACAATTGAGTTAAGGGCACCACAAGCCATGGCACATGTGGAGGGCCAAGGTGGATGGGGGTCACTGGACATGGGTCCAACCGTCACCCTTGCCGTAGCAGTTTCAGTGAACAGAACACCCTGCTTTTGCTAATTGTTGAGCAACTACCAAGCCCGCCCAGGACAGCGCATGCACCTGGTGCTCATGGGTGCTACTGCAGCTTTGACAAAAGCCTGGGGTGTGGAGGGTCCCCCAGGCAGCACGGGGTGGGGGTGACCACTCTTGGGCCCTGTGTGGTGGGAGAGGGTTTGGTAAGGCAGCTTCTCGGCTGCTGGGCGCGGAGCGGCTGAGCCAGAGCTTAGGGTCTGACTTTGAGGACGGTGTGTGCCCAGGGAAATGACTGGGGTTAAAAACCACTGCAAGAGTTAGGATTTCTATTTTTTTTCTCCTGAATTAACTGTATCATCCTTTAAATAATTCAAGGAAGACAGTGTTTTCGTCCTTCTTGTCCAGGTGAGACCTCCTTCGCATTGCCCTCACACATGCTCACCTGCTGCAGGCATGTGCAGAGCCACATGGGCAGCAGAGCATGAGTGTGAGTGAAAACTCAATGCCCTGGCTGGTAGCGACCTCTGCACCTTCACCTGCTGGTGGAGGTGCCCAGACCTCCCTCATGCATCTGAACGTTGGTCCGTGACTGCTGAGGTGCCATCCGAGGGCAGGAGTAGGCGGCAGAAGGATGCCCTCTGTGAGGGAGAAACACCCGCGCCTCCAGCTCCGCTGCCTGTGCGCAGGGAAAGGCTGAGCGGGGCCCTCACCTTCGCTTCTTGCCTCCCTGCGTGACCCGGCCCCTCGCTCCTGCAGCCCCTTCTGCAGGCTCCTGCGCTCCCAGAGTGAGCACGCACAGCTTGCAGCTCCCGACCTCAGGCAGGAGGTGGTGGATTTTTGTATGGCTCTGACTTTATTTACATGTCAAATGTCATGCAATTTATTTTAAATGAGTTGAAAAAGACAAAGTTAATTTATCTTAAAATGACTAAATTTTAACTATCTGGATTTTTCTGGCTTAGTAGCTGAAGACTTTTGTATTCTCTCATGTTTAACAGTATGTCTGTTTTAATTATGAACTGAACTTGCAATAAAGTACAGGGTTTAGTTTTGATATTAAAAGTATTCTTGGGTAACGTGTATTGCTAACTTTCTCTGTTTGCCCATAATAATCCAGTTTATCCAGTAATTACAGAAAAGGTCATCTAAGAGTTACTTTACTGAAATATAGCATATTAGTGATATGAAATGACAATTTACTAAATCAAGCCGTAAATACGTCCTTCAACTTTACTGCTACATTTTTCCTCTTTCCCAGTAATGTAGCTATGTGCTGATTACATTGCAGTACAAACATACAAATTCTTTGTTTGAATCTACTTCATAATTCTGTAGACCCTGATCCTATAAAGCCCTTGCATTCTTTACATAGAAGCTTTGTTTTGTGTTGTATTATTCATTTAAACACGGAAGAAATGCTTCGCAGTCAGTTTGTTTTGATATTCTAAAACCAGAAAACAGTGTCCCTGTCAGGGCTAAGGCACAAAGGTCAGCTGCAGAGTCTTGCTTCTGTTGCCATAGTTATTTTTTGTTTAACATATGTATTTCATTTTCCAGAACTCTGATACTATTCATAATTCTGGAGAGAAAGAAAAAGTCAGCTAATTAAAAGCAAAGATTTTGATTTATGTAATAATGTCATGCAAAAGGCATACAGTAAGAAGGCAGGATTGTATTTGCGTATTTTCCAACATTGAAAATGTGGCAGAAACATTGTTCCTCAAAAGTAACATACTCTTCCTAAAATAAGTTACTACCAGAGACATGGAGGATGTGGGGATTCCTGTTGGTATGGCAGTGATTTTAAATCTCCGTCTGCCTCCCCTAGCCCCTAGTAGCCATTAATGTATTTCATGTTCACTACAGCTTAGAAAATGCTTAGGGTGTTTAAAATATTCAGTGGTTTAAAAAGAACTAGGAAAAGAAAGAACAATTATTAGGTATAGATAGAATTACACTAAAAAGTTTTTGAGTGCTTTCCAGGAGCACGCATAAGCTCACACTTGCCTGATCTATTTCCACCCATGTTTCTTCACAGTCTTTTTTTCTGATTCATTTGGGAAGCTTCCTTATCTGTGCATTGTTCAGTAAGGGGTATGCCATCTGCATATTATTGTAAATTAGAGGATTCATCCATCTACTATCTTAGATATGAGTATGACTTTCCTGTAGGAATTTGTTAAATTGTCTAAATTTAATTCTCATATCCCTTCTGGAATATTGAACAAAACTCATTTTATGACTGCAGGGTTTTAAAGCAGAAGGGGCAGTAAACTAATATAATTAATCATTGTGTCATTGCTACAGAATAATAGACTAATTCTCTTCCTAATTTCCAGTTAGTTATCATTTTAAATCTCACAGGAAAAGCAGCACTGTATAGAAAGCAACAAGGACAATCAATTAAAAAAAATGTTTTGTTTCATCATCTTAAGCAAGTGTAACAGAACTGAGGAAGCTCTGGCTGCGATTTATTAGTTGCATTTTTTCTTTGAGTTTTCACATACAGTTAGATATTTCACCGAACGTGAAAAAAAAAAAAGAATTTCCCCATATTGACATATTTTGTGCATCAAGTTTACTTTTTTAAAAAACACTCAAGTATACAGAATAATTGGCTTGGGTTAAAATGAATAAGACAAGACATTCTAAACCCCTTTAGTTATTTTTTACTATTATTAAAAAATAATTGTTTTAATAGAAAACAATTTTTTTTTTTAATGTCAACTGTGAAAAAATTAAAAATTCCTGCAATTACAAAAAATCAGGTGTGATCTGACACTCTGTCTTAATTTGGGCCACTTAAACTAAATACTTACAAGATTGTTTCAAATATTTATTTCACAGCTGAATTCAACTCTGCCATTACAGATTGGTGAGTATATTCTTCACCACCTGATCATTTTAAAGGTATCTACTACCTATCACTAGTTTTGGTGTGAGAATGTGGGCTCTACAAAATCTTTGCAGGTTCAAGTTTAGACTGGCACAATAAAGATGACCAATATCTCTGGTATCTCCTACTGGGACTGGAATTTGGATGCTTTTGGAGAGATTGAGGCCTTTTCTGCTAGAAGCAAGGGGAGAATATCAAGAGGGTGAAAGAGAATGGAAAGAAATGAAGCACTAGGAAAAAACTGGTTCAGACATAGCTAAGGAAGGAGCTGGAAAAAAAGCATCACTGAAAAGACTGGAGCCTGTGAAGATGCAGCTGAGTACTGGATGGATGAAGGGAAGGCAGAGCGGGAACGCAGGAGGGAATAGGAGGTGCTTGACGGGAATAGAAAAGCAAGTTTTGGCACATGTGAGATAAGGCTCCATGGGACAGGTAGGACAGAATAGAGGAGGAAGATAAATTGGTAGTTCCTGTTGCTATACAGAGTTCGGCATCACTACAGTAAACAAGGCAGCATTTTTTCTGCTGGTTTTCATGTAAGTACAGCTAATTGAACTGAACCTAGAAGTGCTGACTTGAACCATTATCATTTTTTTTTCTTGTACAGAAATTGAGCATGAACTGTTTGTTGCTTTGAAGTTTTGTTAAACTGGAACAACTTTAGTCGCTGCTGAACTGAGGTTAGAACCTAACCAAATAATTAACGTTTGACCCCCTACTTAAATGTAATAAATTCAATACCAGTTTTGGGCAATACTATTTTCTGTGTTCCCTGTTTCAATCCCATTTCTCATTTATCCTGCCCAGATTACTTCCAGCCTCCTGCTTTGAATCAGGTGGTGCTATAAGTTGTAGAGGACCTTCTATTGGGATGAGTTGGGGAAAATTGATAAGAGTTTGGACTGTGTGAGTAGCATTGCTCAGAGTTCTCTTTTTAGGTATTTCTGTATTACTGCTTCCATTCTCGTGACAAAGTTCCTGAAGGGTCCGGAGGAATGACCTACCTGCCTGTGAGTCACTAGGGAGAATATTTCTCCATGTTCTGTTGGGCTGCTAAGCCAGCCATCCTCTGTGCCTAATCACCAGAGGAGCACTGCTGCGACAAGCCATTTGGAAAAAAAGTAACAGGGACTGTGTGGGTTTTCATCTAGAACTGACATCAGGTGTTTAAAACATGCAACAATTCATGGCAGTTATGTTGTTAATAAACTTAAATGCTGTGCAAGCAAGCTTTTTGAGTTTGACTTTTATTTTACTCTGTCTGGAGAACATACTGTCAAGTGCCCATTTTTAATTTTAAGAGTAATCTTAAAGACTTGATCGCTCTTTGATGCTAACGTGTTGAAGGTAGTTCAAAGTTATAAGGAGTTATGTATGCTGTATCTTAATGAAATGCTTGTCTGAAATTGTACTGATAGCCTGCTGTGAAAAAATCAATTTGCCATCAGCAAACTGAATGTACTTGACGCTCAATTTAGTTCACCCAACTATTTCACGTTCTTTCCCTATAGTAAAACAAAAGGGTCCTGAGAATTAATTACAGTGTTAGCATCTGCTCATGGCAGCTTTGCTGATATACTTAGTAGAATAAGATAGCTAAGGCGCGAGTGAGATGTAGTGTAAAGTTTTCCCCACTACCATTTCTTATGCAAATATCTTTTAAAGGACAGGCCTCTTTTCTTTTTTCAGTAGAGTACCCAGTTGTGTATAAAATCAGGAAATACTGATTGCTTCAAAATAATTTATCTTCCGACACTTTTTCATGGGTCATATTTCTATAAATATTGCTGGCTACCCAGTGGAGTATTGTTTATCTGAATGCTGGTAATAACATTTCTTCCTTTAAAGTAAATTCCAAACTTTTGGGGGATCAGTAGATGAATGACAAGTTTGCTGAGATTACAAGTTCCTGAGATTCCTGATGTTGAATCTTGTATTAGCGTAATTCCAACGTGCTGTGCCAAGTACGCTGTGGAGCAACCTTGAATGCATACTACAAGCATACTTTTGGGTTGTGCAAAATCTCCTTCGATGGTTTCGTCTTTATTAATATTAAAAAAATGTTAGGGTGCTAACATGTCAATCTAAGCTGAGGTTTTATTGTGCTACATATAGACTGCACAAGCCCACGAAATGTTGGTAATCTTGGGATTTTAGTATTCTATGATTTTGTATTTTAATGCATATTCAGGTAAATAAATCTCACTCACTTGAGCTAGAAGGACAGGTCCTGTACTTTTTGTCTAGGCTTTTTCTTTTTGCAGAAACATCACAAGGTATAAATTAATTTTCTTGGAATACCTGAGAAAACATGATCTCTCAAACCCAAGAGATTTTCATTATTTGTAAAGTCTCTATAATTTGTCAAGTTGGATTTGAAATGTGTTTATCCATATCACTGTGTTTTGGAGAGGATCATCTTAGATTTCTGTGGAAGAGGGCCTGAAATTCAGTCTTGTCATGAACAATAGTGATGCCAGTAATTGTAGTAGGGTTAGTCCTGTTTACATTGGAGAACAATTTCAGTTCACATAATTATAATAAAACCCCTAAGTTTGGTGAAGTAAGAACAGGTTCACTGCCCTCAGTAATTTGAAAGAAGAAAATTATGACCAGAGCTACTGAGAATTCTAAATGTTTTTATTATGTCTTATTTTCTGACAAGCTGCAAGCACAAATGGGAAAATTGTGTTTGCATGTCTGAAGGTGTAATATATTCTTTAAGCCTTCAGAAAATTTGCATGTGGCCCATTAGTTGCTTGTGAGTTTTGAACGATAAGTCATTACCCAAAGAAATACAACCCAAGCTTTCATTAGTTTAAGCTCTTTCTTCTTGAAGACATCCGAATGTTCTTTATGATATCATATGTTAATTTCATTCTTTTCTCTATATATACAACATTATCATTAATGCTTCAGCTTTTATATTGGATACAATCCTTAATTTTATGTCCATTAGGTTGCTATATACCAAATGCTTTTAACTTCTTAACTCATAAAAAAAAATGTTGAAGCAGTGCCTGGCACTGGTCAGATGCAGTGATAATTAATACTGAAGTGAAAAGAAAAACATCTAAATTACGTATTTCATAAATTAATACTCTTATAAAACTGTAGTAACATAGTGTGACTTTCAATATGCATGCCTGCATATCTTGTTTCTTCTATCAACTAAAATTTTAACTAAGGGTTGAAAGAGTGGGTCTTTGCTCCCTATTGGCCTAGCAATTGAAAAGCATTTCTGTACTTTGTAGATATGCTTTATTAGAACATCACATGGCATGAAATTTAAACTCTACACGTGTATAACAGTTTTTGAAAGAACGTGGTTTGCTACTCTTCCAGAGCAAACACACCCTCTAAATAAGCATTTTGATAAATACTTTGAATGATTCCTGAGTATGTCTAGAGAAACTCTTGAAAACAAAAGGTGGTCTAAGTGAAATGAAAACACAACTAAACTATCAATAACCCTGGTAATAAAAGAATAGCCTGTCTGGCCCTCAGAACTGGGCTGTGTGTCCCCATCCTTTTCGGTAGGTCAAAAACGCACTGCAGCTATGCAAACAGGGACATAACAAACAGTCAAAACTAAGAAATCACTTTTTCTAAAAACTGGATTAATTGTGCTTCATCCCCAAGTCTGAGAGACAGTAGAATCTGCTAGCTGCGTAGGCAATTATTACTGAAATTAGCAGTTTGCTGAAATCATTGTACTTTTCTCCCCTCAATTTGAACATATTTAATTGGCAAATGTAATATATACACAGTTTATAATGGAACAGTCATTTTTGTTATTTAAGCTTCTTAAATATTTAACACATATATGGACTATTACATGTTGTTAGCCAAAATATTTGATCTATTACATAGAAAATGCTGTTGTCCTTCAGAAAACAGACTTTCTTATATTATTGTTTTATGCAAATGGCTTACTATCATAAAATGTTTTAGCTATAACCTTTCTTTTCGTCATATAAGTAGTTCCCATTGTGTACATGTAGAAAGAGTATGCTTAACTTGAAAAAAAACTTTACATTTTGTTATTCCTTTTATTTAATTATTTATCATTTTGTATCTACTTAGAAAGGCCATCTTAATTAGGAAAAAAGTCGTATATTTCTTCATAAAAATAAGATGATTATTTATTAAAATTGCTGGTGAGAATGTTTGTGATTCCTTTAGGTATGAACAGACACTCAGGTGAATTGAAAACTAGTGTTTTTTATGATTCTTTAATATAGCTCCAAGCAAGCTATATGTTTTATATGTTGTTTAGCAATATTGAGAGGAGGGAAAAATAGAAACGTGTTTTATCATTCTGGAACTATTATGGCACATGGTAATTGTTACCTTGAAAATAGTCAGGATACACTTTCACATAAGGTGTAAGACTTCCAAGACTGTTTTTTTCTATGTTAGATTTGGTCCAGGAGGTGTGCAAAACCTTGTGATCATCATTCTTTGTATTTATGTGAGAAATAATTGTCAGAAAGAAGCACTTTTTTTGAATGCTTCAACAAAAAAAAAAGGAAACTTGCATGGAATGTCTTCTGTGCTTTCAATTTCATAAGAAGGAAATCGATTTAGTAAATTTTTCTTTGGTGTGGGAAAAGCATTCCTGATATAGACTAATATTTCATACAGTTGGGAGGAAAAAATGTAAGTAAGTTTTGTACACCGCTTACTTAATTTCTCTAGACGTTGAAATGTTTTCATCTGGAGAAGAAGCATATTTTGTGTCTAGCATTTTTCATTACAGACGCTAATTAGCAATAGCTAACAAATGATGGTGTTATGCATTAATACTCAGAAGAGCATCCAGGAGCTCCAAGAGCAATTGGATCCATTGCTCAGATTGGGAACGCCTTCTCCCAGAAGCTCTTCGCAAAATACCAAATGCGTAAATGGTATTGAAACAGTGTATAGCTAGGATTAGTTTATTTATATATAGTTTTAAATACGAAAAATGAAAAGGAGTAGAAGTCTTAAGGGAGAATGGTAGGAAGGGAGATTTTATTTAATAAATAATTTGTTGTTGCAGGAGCACAGGATATTGATTGCTTCCTTCTTCCTGTGGTCCATTATAGTTGATAGTTTTGGTTAATTTAATTAATTTCTGCAACAGATGCTCTATTTGTCGTGGGATTTGAGGAATGTTGTCTGACCTGTAGGGTATATTTTAGCATGTGGATTAGATTGCCTTGCGGATTTTTTCGAAGTAATCATCCTTTGTGTGGTTGCCTGCAACTGCATGGAATTGAACTTGATTCACATAGTCCCAGGTATCAGCTCCAATGAAGGGGTGAGGGGACTAGTATCTTCACCCACATTTGATGTCAGTAAAATATGGAATCTTTTGCTAGAAATAGCTCATATTTAACATATGTCAGAAATGTTTCTGCAGTTTATTGTTCAAACCACATTATTGTCCTAATTGACTCTTTCCTATAATTCTTTATTTGTCTCTGTGGCAAAAAGATTTTTCTTTCGGCTTTGAAGGGCCTTCATTGCCTGTCTTTCCTTAACCTATGATAGCTAGATACATTAGCATTGTAAGCCTCACCTTCTTTTATGGTATTAGAAGGTTTTCAAGTCCACCTTAAAATACTTCGGGAATTTAACTCATGCATGTAGTTAAAAAAAAAGTTCAATAGAGGTCCTTCTTTCAAATAACACTCTCTCTGTTGACCATGGCTGGACACATAGGGCAACTGTACACATAACAAAAATTTCCTTTCTTCTGTTCTCATGCTAGTCCCGCTCATAAATTTGACAGAAGTTAATTTTTTTTTGATAAATTTTCCTCAAGTAATAGATTATAAACTCAGACTAAAGTTGTTATTTATGAGGTTACAGGGCAGATGCTGATTCTTTCATGCTCCTGTACCCACTACCAAAAGACCAACCAAATGGACTTTTCATTTGGTTTTTTGTTTGTTTACTTGTTCGTTTGCTGCTTTTCGCTGAAACAATATGTGTTTTCATCTGCTTCCCTCTCCAAGGCTGAAAAGTCTTGATTTGAACTTGTCTAATTTCTCACGTGTTTTTAGCATGTAGGTGTAGAAAGGTTGTAGGTTTTCTTTATGAGATGATTTATCTTTTCATCTACTGTCGGCCAAGCCCGAAGTTGAGGGAAGGTAGGAAATTATATTAGAACAAGTCTTTAATAAACCATCACAGCAGGTGCATATTGTGTATTGGAGGCTATTTCATTACCGCAGGCCAATGCCTAAGATAATTACTTATGTAAGAGGGTGCTTTTTGCTTGCATATCGTATTTCACTTATACTAGTTTTTTAACTATGGAAACAATTTCATATTCATTATACAGCAGTCTGTGCAAAATTTTTGAAATTGTGTTGTTACTGAAAAACTTCAAGGTGTCTTCAGATTTAAGAAGTTTGGAACAAGTGCATTAAATTTAATGGTAGGCAATCTTTAAGAAGGAATATAGGAAGTTGTATTCGATAGGCAAAGTAAAGTAACTGTAAGAATTAACTTTTACTCTTGACATTTCTATTCAGTAAATACGATCTTACAACAGTGTATATAATTCACATGTCCCTGTTTGTATTCTTAAATTTTGATAGATTTCTGGGTTTTATGACTGTTCAAATTGCATGTCGATGGCAGTATAAAAATGATTGACATTTAATTTAGTACCACTGAGTTTTCATTTTCAAGAGATCTAAGTAAAATGCATGAACGTGATATGCTCGGGAAGATCCTAAAAGCGTTTTTCTGTACCTTTTTTCCCCCTTCCAATCTTTGAGAGCCAATCTTTGAAATTATATTTGATATTTTGAATTTTTCTGCATAAAGTAGTTAGCTTATCTAGTTTGTGTGCACGCAACCATGTGTGTTCCTGTGAACTTTTTTATTTAATGTAAGAAAAAAATTGGTACCTTCCCAGATCATGATAACAAAGTATGGAATTAAGGAATACATACATTTGATTATGGCAGAAAACCAACCACGAAAGAACAGTGATGGAAACAAGACAGCAGGGTTAGCATAACTTCTAGAGAGAATGGCATGTTTGGCTGCTTAGCTTTTTCCTCTTCTTAATGTAAGTACTTTATTTGTGACCTTGCATTAAAATCCACCTTACTGCCATCTAAGAAATCTTTCTGTAATTTACAATTAATTTTTAATTAGTGCTACCTTCAGTGCATTTTTTACAGATATAGTAAAATCTGCAATTACTTGTAATTTTATAATTTATTTTAAATACGTAATGATATAGCTGTTTACCTATGTAATATGTGTACTAGTATGTAACTTTATGCAGTGCAGAATACTTTTTTGGCAGGCACATATTTAGCTGATGTTTGATTCTATTTTTTTAATGATAAACTTTCATGTAACTTTTAAAATTCAGACCTTTGGGTCTAAGTATTGAATGACTGAACTGTTTTGATGAGTATCAGACAGGTGTAAGGCTAGTTTTACAGGTTAAGCTAGCTTTATACATGTTTATAGAGTTTTCATTTTTAAGCTTTAATACTGAGAATACCAAGTATTAGCACACAGAATACCAAGAGGTTTTCTGCAATCATGTCTAAAGCAATTTGTCTTTTATATTTAGTAGATAAATTGAATTGGAAAAATGTTGAACTGGATGCCATGACTTGCAAATTGATTCCTATCTCAATGGTAAAATCAGTAAACGTTTCATCTAAAAGGAAGAAATATTGATGATATCTGCATATAAATTCTAACATGTCTTTGTACAGTGGCCTCCACTTTTCATCTAAGGTTACAGTATTTTTTTATAAAGGTCCTATCTAGGCTATTAAAGAAAGAAAATGTAGAATAAAGATGCCACCTTGTGGGTGAAATAAATGATGCAGTAGACATGATTCAAAACAACTTGTTTACCAAATAGGTTCTATGCATTTGTGACTGGTTGCTAGAATTTGAGCTTGTATTTTCTTAAACATTTAAAATTATTTTGGGGATTTACATTTGGTATTTTTGTATGAAGTATCCAAGTAATTGCAGTTGGACCATTCTGGTCTTAAGCGTTAAATGACTGCTAAAAATCACACAATGTAATTTCATTCATGCTCCTAATCACCCCATAATTTTGGTATCAAATTCAATGTATTGTTGTTAATGTATTGAAGTGCAATTTTAATGCAGTCATCCTAACCTGAGTGGATAACCAGAATTAATGGGTTTGTAGATATTCCCTGTGTGAAAACAGAATGGTGATGCATTAAGATTCCTGTACTGGAATTCTTCTCACTACATAACCAAATTAACATGTTACATGTATTAATTTGTCTGTCTTAGCTGCACATCATGGATTTCTTACAGCAATCGGTGAAATACCAGGTGTTTACAGACCTTTCTGCCATGGTTTTGAATCACCTTTGTCTTGGGCAGGTTTATATATGGTGTTCTGGATTTTGAGGACATTGTTTCAGGGTTTTTTTCCTCATTCAGTGGTGATGACCTCTCATAGCTGCTGTATATGGGGAACACAACTGAGAGAAATGATATCAATACTTATAAAATATGGGCCAGCAGACTGTGGATGAGTTAGCTCACGAGAGCTCTTACCTGAAGGCAGTAGTGATGCTTGGTATCCATGCCACAGTCCAGCCGGGTACCAGAAATTCCCCACGCAGTTTCAGACAGAAATCTGAATTTTGTTCCTGTCATGAAGTATTGTGTAGTGTTCATGTATTGTGTTTGTACAGCTTCCACAGAGTGAGGGGGGTCTGTGAAGTGCTTCAGGTGAAAGACTCCAGATAAAACCTACATTATTCTTATTCTGGCCATTTTACCTGAATTTACTTGTCCTCTTTATTCTTGCACGGATTCTTGGAGACTCATTGACTTTGGTCTTTTGCTTTGAAAAAGCTGTTTGCTGTTCAGCCCAGGTTTACTGCATAAGAATCTCATAACAAACTCTTCAGGATCAGTTAAGCTTGTTGTGGCATTGTGAATCTTTGATACGACACTGGTGTGGGGAGCACTTCCAGTATGGTGTTAGAAATTTTTTAAAAGTACTCTTGTGACTACATGCTGCACAAGATCTTTTTTTCATAGGTCATGTTGGGGAGCTCAGAGGTGTGTGACCCACACAACTCACAGTTTAAATGTTGTTGCCAGGCAGCATCTGCATTTTGTTGCTGGTTGAGGGAGTACACATGTGGAAGAGCATCTGAGTTACCCACATCTCAGATGTGGCAAGAAATAAGCTAATGGGTGTTACCAAGACTGCTGTCAAGTTGTCCTGGAAGTCAAAATCCAGCCTCTAGTGGAGTGGTCTACACTCTGTGAGCCCTGGTACTCATCCGCTTACTTAGGAAATAGCCCCTTACCTTCATTCTTTGCATTATATGTCTTGTACTTGCCCACAGGGTTGTTAACTCCTAGGTGTTCAGATTTTCTTTAACGAGAACACTTTTATTATGGTTTTTGAAGAAGATGACGATCTACAAGGAGGAGGAGTTTTATTTTTGCAAATAGCAAAGATAAGTGGCACGTGCAACTGAGAATTTGCGTTCATCTGCCTCCAGACAAGTACTTACCTCCCCACGGCACTGTCTCAGCTGGAAAAGGCTGCTTCAGAGTTCTCGCCTTCTGCTTTGCCCCTTCACATGTTCCAACATGTGCAGAGCAAGACCCAGCCACTCCCAAAGCATCCATTTCCATAAAAACCTGATGTGTGTACTGGAAAGCAGCCATGACACAGTCCAGTTCCTGGTGTGAATCTCCAAGGAATCAGGGCTTCATGGTGCACAGTAGGGAATACTTGCCCCTCAGTTTGGCCACAGTCTCAGTGGCCTCAGTAATCTAACTGGTAAATGCATTTTTATTGTAGTAGCTGGTTTTGTGGTTTTCTGTTGTCCAAATTTCAGAGAGAGATATCCAGAAATATATGATACAATTCTTTTCAACTTAGTCAAATAAATAAAGTACATTTCCAGTGCACCATAGAGTAATAGACTTGTGCCAAACAGGTAATAGGTACCTAGCTTGATGTGTTTATAATCTCAGTGCACAAAGGAAAAAAATCAAATTCTACATGAACACAGCACGTGATGAAGTGGGGTCTTGTGACAGCGCTTCTAATATTTCATGGAGATGGCTAGCCAGACATTTCCTGAAAGTCTGCAATGTTTTGACATCATTTTTCATCTTACAGTCTTCAAATTAGGTCTTATTGGTAGCATTCTTTCAAAGGTTAGTAGGGTTGGTTTTTTTCTTACCTTAGAGATTTTATGCCTAAGACTGTACTTCGTTTAAAATATATCATGTGTACATCAGTATCTATTGGAAACCAGGTTGCTAAGCTCAATGAGCCTCTAAAGGAAGGGTTAAAAAATTTCAAGCTCAGTCAGGGGGGAAAAAAAGAGAAAAGTTGTTTAAAGCTGCATTCTTTAGCACTGCAAACAAAATGTAGTACTTGGTCCTCCTGCTTATCTGAAGTATCTGTGAGTAACACAGTGCTCCTTTGGTTTTGGATTCAGTTCTTGCTGATTTGTCTGTGGTTTTCAGGAGAATTGTTAATGTAACGTATGTAAATACCTAGGTAGGTTTCTTCTTTTCCATGACTAACTTTAGTTCAATTTAGGCAAAGGCGATTTCTGTCCACTTCCTTTTGTATGGACAACTGTAGTAATGCGGATGGGAGTTCCGCTGTGCAGTTGAGAAAGTCATGGCTGGCAATTGCTTTCTCCATGTCTGGCATCTCAGATTATTTTATAAAAGACTGCTTTTACTTCTAGGCAAGTGATGGAGATAGAAAGACGTTCTTTATTTGGTAGCTGGAAAGGTAGTAGAATTCCTGACGCCAGGTCACAGCTCTGAAATCTGCTGCTCGCTCGCATGTTGCCATCATAAACTGCTGAGCAGGCTGCAGGGGTTTGGAGCAGCACAGGCTCTTTCCTGTGCTGAGCAGGGCTCAGACTGTCAGACGTGCTGCCTCCGGTCTCTCCTGGGGGCTGAATGGTAGTGTGGTGGCTTTTCTTGGTGACGTTGACCATAAAAGGTCAGGTATTTAAAAAAAATCTATTGCAGCATATTAAGGAAAAATCCTAGTCTGAACATGTTTTAGGCTCTTTTCTGTTATGCTTTAAGTTAACTGGTTTGTGTACCATTAGGAAATAATCGATGACATTAGAATAATCCAAGAAGCCAAGTAAATACTCTAGTAATAACTGTCAGATGCAGCTTTTATGTATATGGTTGTGCATATCTTTTAAGCATGCCAAGCTCTGCTTTATAACCTCTTGACCTATTATTACTATGGTGTTTATGTATATTTAAACACTAATGTAGTGCAAGCAATTAACACCGTATTTACTGATTCAAAATACATTACTGCAGCTGTCTATTCCTCATGTCCTGTAAGAGCGCCTTTGTTTTGAAAGATTTCTTTCCTATGGCAGCTGAGTATTCTGAACTTAATACTTCTTTGCACACTGCTCAGAAATTACAGGGTATACAACATACTCTGAAATTCATTCAAACTTTTGAAACTTATTATATCTAGGAGAGACAGATTTAAGATTACTGAGGTTTCTGGTTGAAGTACTTCAAGCAGAAATCCATACTCCATTAGGTTTTGTAACATTATGTGACCTTAATTTTCCAGGTATTTTGCCCTTCACATTGAAGATAGTATTTTAATACTATTTAAGTCTCCTGAAGAGCTTTGTAATATGATAGGCTTAAGTTGTGAAACATTTGAACAAAATGAAAGATAAAAAAGTAATTTAGGATTTTGTATTTTTTAGCATATAGCAACATGAAGATACGCATCACATAATAAATTGAAATAGGTGATAAAAGGTTTTTTTGGGGTGCATTTATCAGTGAAGTGATGTGTACATGCAGTCAGCCATATTTCTTGTATGAAGGGCTTTCTTTGCATTTGATTATTTTAGGTAAAGCCATTCCCAGTGCTTTGAACTTAGGGATTTCTCTCTTACATTGTAGTGTACTTCAAATGAAATTCTACCTGGAAAACAGCTATAGGATCCCATCTCAGGAGGTGAAATAGAATGACAGAGCTATACTGACTTGTTGGGGGAAAAGCTGAAGAATTATTTTTAAAAAATCTCATAGAAAAAGGTAGGGGAGAAACTTATGTTTTCTTATTAATAAAGGTGATACAGTCTTTCAGTAATGTTAAATACAAGGAAAGGAAAATTATCAGCAGCTAGGGTTGTGCACAGCTCCATAATATGTCAGAACTGGACCTAATAAATTACAGCAATAGCTTCTGACATTTTAGCCCTGTCATGGTTTAACCCCAGCTGGCAACTAAGCACCACGCAGCCGCTCGCTCACTCCCCCTCCTCCCCAGTGGGGTAGGGAGGAGAATTGGAAAGAAAGGAAGACTCGTGAGTTGAGACAAAGACCTTTTAAGAGGACAGCAAAGAAAAATGTAACAATATTTATATTATCTATTAATAATGATAACAGTAATACAATATAATGATCATAGAACATACAAAACAAACACTGCACAACCTCTCACCACCCAATGACCGACACAGCCCGTCCTGAGCAGCGACCATGGAGTGAAACCAAGAGCGATCTCGGAATGATCCCGAGCAGTGATCTCAGAACAGTGATTTCCCCAACAGCGATCTCAGAACCACAAGTTCCAGAGAGAGCGAGTGAGGGAACAAACAGCCAAATGAACAAACAAAAGCCTGGAAGAACAGCACCTGGCCCACCAGCGGACCCCCACTATATACTGTGCATGACGTCTATCGTATGGAATACTTCCTTTGGCCAGTATATACTGGCTATACCTCTCCCAGCTTTTTGCACCTGCACATTAGCAAAGCCTGGGAAGCTGAAAAACGTCCTTGATCTCGTAGCAACAACTAATAACATCAGTGTATTATCAACATTCTTTGCATACCAAATCCCATACTAAATCCAAAACACAGTAGCTACCAGGAGGAAAATTAGCTCCATCCCAGCGGAAACCAGGACAGCCCCCTCTAATGTAATCCTCAAGCAGTCAAATAGCTATGCAGTATGACAGACACAAACCGCATCACTTCCAAAAAATCTCGAAAAAAATAAGAACAGTATGTAATTGAAGTGTAACACCATTTATGCTGGATGTGCAATTATATATATTCGCATGTATATTTGTACATTTTGTAAGTCTGTATCTTGATGGTTACCCTAGGCATTGGGGTTTTTTGGTCTAAAAATCATGTTTTATACATATACACCAGAAGTGTCAACTGCTAGGTTTTCTGTAACTGTCTACAACACTGGTTGTTACTATATACTGTAACAACTTAGCACAGATTGCCTTATTTAAAGATTTTCATTATTTTGCTGATAAAAACAAAATATTATTTAATGGAATGTCCTTTTTGCAGGTTTGTGCGCTGATAACTGCCTAGCAGATTATATGAATGTTACGATGTCAAACAGAATCGCCTGAGATGTGGGTATTAATACTGAGACATTTTTCAGTCACAGCTTCAGGTTGGGCATTCTAGTTACTGACTACCGGAAGGAATTTAAAACACAACTCAGCAGCAACAATTAATTACATTTTGCTTGTCCGAACTGTTGTTTTCTTGTTCTTGGCTGCCAAACGTTGAGATTTTCCCATGTATTTCATTGTTTCCCAGTCCCTTGGGCTTAGCTGTATATTTGGTATACTTCTCTGATAGTTTCAAATGTAGTGGCCGGTAGTGGCTACTAATTTTGGTCTTACTGGCTGGTCCAGTTTTGGTGGAGTCAGAATAAATTCCTTTTGCTGACAAGACTTCCAGTTCTGATTTTAAAGCATCGTAGGCTGCCTTGGCACTTGGTGAGTGTGAACATTCACCCTGTATTCCTGCCAAACTTGGAGTAGGGCAACTGTGAGTGCAGAAAGGCAGCCAGAAATCTTGAATCAGAGCTGTGAAAAATTAAGTGCCCTTTTGTCTGTGCTTCTGGACTCTGTTTTGCCAAAAACTACCAACTTGACCTCTGCTTTGTTAATTTTTACTATCTAGTAACTGCAAGTAACCTAAAAAAGATAGTTCCAAGTTAAGAAAGATTGCATATTCACTGTTTTTTGTTTGTTTTTTTGTTTGTTTGTTTCAGATAGAAAGCTGTGAAGTTTTATGTCTACTTTACTAACTCAGAGTAATTAACTGAGCATCCTAGCACTCTGAAATGCACAGAGGAAGGGCTTAGGAAGATTGCAGAAAGGAAATTGCCATTGAAATATGAAAAGGTTAAAAGCATAAACAAATTTTCAATGTTGGTGGAGTTAAGGAAAGGTCTTTGTCAGATATCTAGAAGTAATGAGTTCATACTATAACACATCAACTTACTTTATCTCTTAGAAGTTTCCTGAGCCAGAATTTTTATAATCCCATTAGTCTTTATTGAGACAAGCTTCTGTCTGACTTTGGAAGGATGAATCTGTTTTTACATCTTACCATCACCAAGAACTAAATACATTTGTGGCCACTGTTTCTGCCGTTTGCAGCACCACATCATGGTGTTATGTCAACTGTAATGGTGGTATCAACAGTCTTGTGATCTCTGGTGGCATTGCATGGTAAGCACTGTATGGCATTCATAAGTGAAGTTAAACTTTCATGTTCTTCACGTTCCAGTCACAGATAAAAATAATTCTTCTGGTAAAATACAGGGCAAGAATGTTTCTGTCTAACATTTTACAAGCGAAGAACAAAACTTAGTTTTAACTTCAAAGAAATGACATGGTCTTGTCCTTTTAATTGTAAGAAAGGATCCTTTGCCTGTGAAAATTAAATCCTCCACAGTTTGTAGTTGCTTTTCAAACTCGTCAACCTGACAGTGAAATCATGTAATCTGGTAATAGCATGCCTGAGGCTTATTGCAATTTTTTGGGCAGTGGTATCAGCAGATGATGTGCTCTGTTGATTTTAATCACTTAGGGTTTGATTCTGATCCCACTGACGTGGGTGTAAATGCAGAGTAACTTCATTGACTTCACTGGAATTACCATAAACATCTCAGTGTACATGAAGTCCAAATTTATTTCGTTGTATTTATGGTTCCACTATAGGCTCTTCAGAAGTCACCAAAGAAAGTTAGGTATGGATGACTTTTCCTATCTCTTCGTGACAGCTTTCTCATTCAAATAGCATTCGTCTCTGACCAGTTGTTAAAATTGTCATGTATCTGTCTGTGTGTTTGTACTGACGACTCAAGGTCGTTGTGCTAAATGCACACACTAGTTGACTTTTCATTGTCTTACAGCCAGTTTGAGTTGCTTTAAGATTCCCGCGGCTTGTCACTAGAATTTCTCTTTATTCATGAGCTTTCATGCTGACTTTATAGTCACTTTGAAACTGATATGAATGTATTTGAGTGTCTGTGGATGGATGGAGTAATTGGAAATGTTCTAGAATACTTTTTGGTAAGTGGCCATATATAAAAACTATTGAAATGTAGGATCTAATCCTGCAGTCGTTTTTTGCACCTCTGATGCTGTCAATGGGAGATCTGTCTTCATAGCAGGGACTAAGGCGTTAGGCTTGTACAGGACAGGAATGTAGCTTGTTCACAGAAGATTTTGTAGCACGGATGTCTTCAGTGGCACAGATGTGAATGTTTGCTGTTTAGTGAAGACTTTTTCTTGACACCGGAAGCTTGCTTTTCAGACTTGTAAGCCAAACTCTCCACAGCAGACCCTTCAGTAGTTTTGGGTTTTTTTTTAACGTGGTAAGACAAGTTAATTTGATGCTGAGCCTAATGTGCTTTTTTCCTGCTTTATTTTACTGACCAATGAAAACTAATGGGAATCCTGTGCCTGTTAGTTACTTGTGATTCTCAAAATCTAACATTTCGGTATTTTAAAATTTTGAATAAAAGGTGCTAATCAATGAAGGTCAAAGGTATCTGTGTTAATAACTACTGACTGCTACTCGTAACTAGTAATTAAGTAGTAACCAGTTTCTCTTACCTCTGTCAATAAATTGGTCCACTGTATCTTTTATGCATCCTCAGTGTAATTTAGGGTTTGTTTAACAGAAATGTTAAACAAAACCAATAGGAAAAGAAATGAGGAGCATGACAAAAGTGAGTATGGGCTGTATTTTTATACCAAAAAATATCTGTTTATTGTAACACGGAAATACAGTTTAATTGAACATCTGTCCTAGATTTGACTAAGGTATGGATATGGGGAAATAATTAATTATAAGTATTTCTAAAGCCCTGAAACACTGACATATTTAGTTAGATCAACAAAATATTTGAAGTATATTCATGATCAGTGCTTCATCACAGTACTTCTAGGTGTTTACGTTATGGAGGAGAGTTTAAGATCTCAGTCTGTTGTGTATGGGGAGACATAGAGTAGCGTTTGTTCTGCAGGAAGGGAGGTGTCTTTGGTCCTTTTTGTTCCAGGGCTTCAGCTGCAGGACAGCCCTGAACCATTCCCATCAAAGAGCTGAGGAGATCTTCACCTTCCTGTAACACGTGGCCAAATGAGGAGGCACGGTGCACACTCTATACCATCACAACAGAAGAGCTGGTGGAGTCTGTCCCGATCCCCGATGAGCCTAAAATGTCGTACTCTTCGGGGAGAGCGCAAGATGCGCACTTGGGTCTGTCAGCGGCAGGGCGGCTTGTGTCCCCCGCGGCCTGCCTGTGCGGCTGCGCAGGGCACAGCAGCCTGCTGCTCGGGCTCCTGAGGGTGAAAGCACCCCTGCAGAAACGCTCTGGGTGCTCTCTGAGCAGCCGCCAGGGCAGACTGCACTGGAAACCCGACTTGGATTGAGATGCAAGATAGATAACTTTTGAGCTGTTTTTCTCCTGGCACAAGTGGGGCAGCTGGGAGCATGCGTGAAAGCAGAATTTTAGGCATGTTCAGACTTGGAGCGCCTGCAACACGCAGTAGGGAAGGTCACCCCTGCCTTCTGCCTCATTTCCTTTGTGTCTCTGACCCTTAGTGGCTGCAGGAGAAAACAAACAGGTCAGTCTAGAAGAGAAAGTCTCTAGAAGTGTTTGACCTAAACGATGGCTTCATCTTTGTTTGCACTGCCAGGTTATTATTCTTATTTTGTCACTGAGGGAAGGGGTGACAATGTATCCCAGCACTTCTGGTCTCTGTGCAGATACAAACTGATGCAACTGTCAAAGCTAGACCGTAGAGCTGTGTAGGAAAGCCCTGACTCTGTGAGTGAGTCGCTAGGAAAGTCCCCACGTGCTTTCTAGGAATTCCTGGCTTGCTTTCTAAGAATTCACCCCTCAGCTTTTTAGGCATTTACGCTGTGATTTCTAGGATACCCCACCTTCTGCTTTCTAGGTATATTTCCTCCTCGCCTTCCAGGATTATTTCCCCACCTGCTTTCCAGGAATTTTCCCTATGTGGCCCAGTAATTTCCCCCAATTTCCAGGAATTGCTAATGTGCCTTCTAGAAATTCCCTCTTTTATTTTCAGGCATTTCGCTCTGCTTTCCAGGAATTCTCCCTGCCTGCTTCCTAGGAATTTTACCTCCTGTGTTTTGGGAATTTTCTTCGTGCTGTCTGAGAAATCTCCCCTCCAGGCAGGAATTCTCCAGGGGATTTGTAGATTTTTCTCTCTGTCCTTTGTAGGAATTTACCTTATGCATTTTAGAAAATTTTACTTGTGCTTTCTAGGAATTCCCCTCTGCCTTCTAGGAATTTTCTCTGTGCTGTCCAGGTATTTCCTCCTGTAAATTCAAGGAATTTCCCCTCTGCTTTCTGAGACATTTTCTATATGTTTTGTAGAAATTTTCCACATGTTTTTGAGGAATTACCCCTCTTCTTTCTAGGAATTTATCATGGGCTTTCCTGGAATTCACCTTTCACTTTATGGGAATTACATTCTTTTCATTTAAACTGAAGGTAAAAACATACTTCTTACAAATTGTTATGTATTAATTTATTAACTAATAGGATCAACTATTTTTATAGTTTATGTTTGATGCCTTTTGTGTTGAGCCTTTACTTTTTGCAAGAGGGTAGGATTAGTTCTAGCCTTTCCTTCTGAAGAATAGTGCACTGTCAAATTTTGGGAAAACTTACATAACAGGACAAGATATTCACTGCTTTATTAGAGCAGTTTGTAGTAAGCTATGTGTAGGCAGAGACCGTCATCTTGCTTTTGTATGCACACATTGCCAACCGCAATGAGGCCCAGGCCCTGCTTTTGTGTGTTCTAGGTGTTGCTCTTTTACAAGTAAAACGGCAGGAGGAGACCACAGTATTAATTCATAGCTCTTGCAGTACTTGTCTTCCTCTACAAATTATTTTTCATGTATTAATATTTTGCAACATTAATTGTGATAAGTGATATTATCTTAATTTAACAGATAAGGAAAGTTGTAGCAGGAGGGTGATGTAACGTCTCGGCTCCCAAAGGAGGTGCTACGTCTGAGAGAAGATTTAATTTCTAACTCAGTTTAGAAGCAGATGTACTAAAAGCAGAAATGAGCGATCAGTAAGGCTTAAAACCCAGCATTCTGGTTTGTTTTGGTTTTTAATCAAGTTTGGGTATTGCAGATGCTAAAAATTATAGAGAACTTGAAATAAAGGAAGATCTGGGATATTAGATTCTGATATATGGGCCACGTAGCTCCTACCTTTCAACGCTAGGAAGTTGAAAGTGGGAATTCCTAGTGTGTGACCATTCTTTATTCACGACGGACACCGTGTCTATTAGTGTATCCGCCTTGACCAGTAACAACTAAATATATCGATGTGAGCTCGCATTCCCTTTGGATCCCTCACCATTGTAACTTTGATCAAAAGCACCTAAAAATACTTTTGGGTTGGGAAGGAAAAATAACTTCAAATTGCTTTTTGATCACATATTGTCAATTCACAATGGAAAAGACAGCAAGCCGCAAATATGATAGGGAAGTGTTTCTAGGTGCCTAAAGCTGCCATGTAACATTTCTGCCTCTGCTCTTTCCCTGTTTGTATCACATGCATATTATATTGTCCCTGTTTATTAAAAACAAAGCAAATATTCGCCTGCTCCTCCTGTACAGATTTTAAATGTAAAAAATGTGCATTTGTCAGAGTTACTTAGAGTGGTTAAGGCAGATAATTCACTGCTGGAGCATGTGAGATTTTGGATATTTATTACCGAAGGATATCTAACAACTGTACTGTGTATTCCAGAGTACTCTCTCTTCTTGCTGTACGCTGGATCCCTCTGATCCACTCTCATTTTTATCTATCCATAGGGCTATCTGCCATGCTATCTGTTCATTCTTCAATTGGTTAATTAAACCTGTTGTTACAGTTTCTAGTTTAAGTGATTAACAAAACATTGCAAACTAATCTGTTAGATGCACAGAGACGCTGTGGTGGGCTTTGCCTCATGTCTTGCCCTATGGTACTGACACCCATAAGGGTCTGAGAAAGGCCACGTGACTCTCATAAGGTGATTAAAGTGTCAAGAATAAGAAGTCTCAAGCAAAAGCTAATGTAGGGTCAGGGCTTTTCTTTTTTTTTTTTTTTTTCCTATTGGCAACAGTCTGATTTAAAGCAGCTGTAGGTCCCTTATTTATTTGTTTATTTATTTATTTATTCTGAACCAGTAGTACTTTCTTGTGGCTAGATGAAGGGTTCACAAAGGTTTTCTGGAAAAGTAATCCCTCCTTTTTCTTGCGTAGTCTTATTGGTAATGTTAAAAAAATACATCCTTCAGTTTAGTGATTTGTCAACAGAAGACTTAACTCAGTTCAGAATTTTTTAATGCAGAAATTTTTTCCAGAAGCAAAATGTAAAATAAATTCAGGATTTTAACCTTTTTTTTATATTTTCAGAATATCTTCAAGAGAACAAAAATGTTTCTACATATCATTAAGCTTCTCTCTTCTTTGTGCTAGTTATCACATTTTTTTTTCCTTGTAAGTTTCAGAGACTCAAAGGTTGTAATAGTTTTATCACATTACAGTTAAAAATTTCTTAGATGGTAGGAATAAGAGTACTAATATTGTCAGAGACTTAAATATGGAAATAGGGTATTAATCACATTTCATGTAAATTGCAGAATGTAGGCTATCGAGTGAGATTAGAAGCTATCTCATTATAAAAGCACTATATCAGAAAAGAACATTCTCTTAAGTAGTTTTTGCCTGCATGTAAGGATTTTGTACTATTGTTTTCTAATAAGCTATCTGTCATTCAAAAAGAAAAGTCCTAGATCTGGGAAGTGAGGGGATAGGGAGGAACCAAAGGGCTTAAGGATGTTCAAATGACATCTGAGTTTCTCTCTGAGGTGCATCAGAGGTATTGGAGCAGAGGAGATATTGCAGAATGCCTACTGAAAATTTGGTCCTTCTTTTCTGCAGAAATGCAGGTTGTACGCTTTCAGGTTAAGGCAACGTTTTCCATTTTCTTGGAATTTTGATCCTTCTTTTAGCTCATTTGTGTCTCTCGGTCTCTAAAATGCCATCACCCTTGTAGTCTTCATGAACTGAAGCCCCAGATTGCCCGAGGTGAGGGATGTTGCCTTTCGCAGCTGGGCAGGGCAGCAGCTGCTTCAGCGTGGGGAGTAGGCGCTCGGTGAGGGATGACCACAAGCGTAGGCACTCCGGTCCCTGACCTGCAGGAGGTGAACCGGTACCGGCGGTTAAAGGTAGTTTTCAGTGCCTCGCTCATGCTAGCCATCTGGAATGCAAGAACATCCTTTTAATCTATCATAAAGCTGGGCATCTTCAACTCAATTGTTTTCCAAGAGTTAAAGGTAGTTAATAGTTCCCTAGTTAATCCCCTAACACCTTCAGGTATCGCCTCTTCTCAGTTCTCCACTGTGGAGGAACTGAGCTCTAGCCTTCTTGCCTGAAAATGTTTAGATAAGCATGCCTTCCTTAGTGCTTTTTAACTCCTTCTGAGCCTTTTTGTGCAATTTCTTTTTTGAGAAAAGTAGACTTTGAGGAATCAATCATGTGCAAATCAGTAGCTCTCCAGGGGAATTACAGGAGCACCCAGACATGCGTGCTTTCCCTGTCACTGTCTTGGCAGTACTGCTGAAGTATGTCCTCATATGGTGCCAGTTAGAAGCAAAAGTTCATTTTTGTTTGACACTCCAGATCAACAACTTCCCAGGTTAATGGGGTATTTTGAAATCCTCTAAAAATATGTTGTACACCATTTGCTTTGAAGAGAAAGTCTATTATAGTTTTGTACTGTCTGATGGAAAAAAAGCTTTTTTTTCCATCTCTGAACGCAGCCAGCATTCTGTAGATAAACAAGCTGAAGTATCATTTTTGAGTAAGTTGTTTTTTTGGTTTTGCATCTGAACCAGTATGCTGTGTTATGCCAAGCAGCCAGCGACAGAAAGGATAAATTGCCTCACCTTTTGGAGGATCCAGCATGCGTAGAGGAGGTAACTGGAATTGGACCTCTCTTTCTTTGCTATGTATTTTTGAAGTTTGTATTCAAGAGTAGGCATTTCTTTATATTCTACAGTTACTAGCGCTCATTTCTCTGAAGTAAAGCAAGGATTGCATTTCCCAATGGATTCTTTAAAGTATTATGTAATAGAGATCTCCACAGAGAATGTTTTTGAACTCTTGCACCTAATGACAACTTGACATTATTTTCAATGGTTATAGAAAGTGCCAGGTTCCAAGAAATTCATGAAAACACAGAGGGGTAGTTACACCAGGTAGGCGCAACAAGAATTCCACAGCAGAAGGTTTCACTGTTTAAAAGAATCCATACATTGGAAGTCGTGTTGAACAAATTAACTTAAAATATTGAACTTTTAAAAACTGTTTATTTTTTTAGACATTTAGCATTATTGTTTTACCTCAAGGTAATATAATAAATGGGACAAATTGCATAATGTTTTGAAATGGTGTAGTGGTTTGTAGTGATATTTATCTGGTGATATCATGCCTTAATACTTAAGATTGAGTCAATTCATGCAAAAAGTTTGTCTGCACATCCAATAGATATATTTTCTTACCATTGTATAAATTGATGAAGAAATGCATGCTCTAAAGGGCTTATTAGTCCTACAAGTAGCTTAACATATGTTAGATTATGTTTATAGGCTGTAAAGTTATAAATTAATCTAAGGATTTAGGTCTGGGTAACTGTGTAGGGAAAACAATACAGTTAAAGTAAGTAAAACTCTATTAAATCCATGTCAGCAATAATCAGGTGATACCCAATTAGTTAATCCATCCCGTGGTCACTGAATATGTGCTCAGCCTTTTCTGAATTTGGATTATTTGTTAGTTCAGCCCCTGAGGAATTGACCTCTGAGGTCCCATGCTTTACTGCTCTGTTGAACAGTGCTCTAAGTACAACTAGCTTGACTGTTAGAAATACTGGGAATGCACACATTCAGTTGAAGTTAATGAAATTTGCATGTTCATCATATTTTGAAAATCAAGCTTTTGTTTTAGGAGTCAGAATTTGCATGAGGGTGGTGGGCAACTTTCTGTTTTTCCTGTCACCCCCTGATGTCTTTCAAATATGGCATGCTTCAGCTATATAATAGTATGGAAATGGTAATACTATACTAATGATAGTAGGTGAAAAAATTTAGGCAGAAGTTGGATTTGAAGTTGATTGTCTTTAATTTCTCCATAGTTCATTCTTATCAATGTACACAGTCTCTTTTCTTATCATTCCTGCAGTAGTTAACACATTGATGGAGACATATTTATCTTGTATCATAATCCCTTCTTTAATATTGTAGGCTTTAAAATTGTTAGGTTGAAAACTTTAAAAGCTTTTGTTGGAGGAGTTTGTATTATATGTACATCTGAAAAGACAATTGAAAAAAGTACTGAAACTGAAATTTCAGAATAAAATCCATCATTTTGGATATTAACATAAGTGGGTCCCCCTTCAAGTAGCATGTCTACACATACATTTCTTTATATTCATATACACGAGTATAAAATAACTACCATTCCAAATTAGTCATGTCTGTATATACAACCAATTATTTGCTTTTGTGAATTATGTGGAAAATGTGGTTAGAAGGAGGACACACAAAGTCTCAACAAGGCAGTTAAAGATGTGTAGCCATAGGTATCTGTGATACTGCAAGAGCAGTACCAGATTGTATTGGATAATATAACATATCGGATAATATAATATATTGGACAATATAATATATTGGATAATATAATATATTGGTTAATAATGTAATACAATATAATATATTGGATAATATAATATAATACACCCTTATTAGCCCTACCAATTGAACTTGTAGTATGTCTCTAGTTGGCTATTTGTTTGCTGGCATCTAAACAGTATCCACTTTTAGATTTTGCAGGAGTTTCATGAACATGCATGATAAAGTTTGATTAAATGATACTCTTTTTATAGGAAACATGCTTGTATTTTTCAGTATTACATTCAGCGAGTGCCACTTTATTAAAACCACTTTTTAATATGTAAATTCTCAATTACAGACACAGTTTTTGTCATTCCCAAGACATAGGCATCATGGAAGTTAGGGGTATTTTTTTGTTTTATTTACCACTAGCATTCATACAGTGACTACCCACTCACTGTCTCGGTAGCTGAATTGCCAGCAGAGTCATCATTACCCCAGGTTGACCAGAGAAGTCAGTGGGTATTTGTTCAACAGTGGATGAGGCAAGCTAGGCATTCCTCTGTGTTGGATTTCCATCCTCTGCAGATTATTCCATCAGCTGCTGCAGCTTAAGAATTTGCTTCCCCCTCCTGTTCCTTTCACAAACTTTGTCGTACCTCTGGCAAAGACAAAGTGTCCTACTCAGCAAAACATTTTGGAACCAACATAATTTCAGATACCCGAGATAAATATGTGAAAAATAAAGGGGGAAATTCCTATGAAACAATGGGGAGACTGCCTAGAAAGCACATGGAAAGTTTCCTAGAAAGCTCAAGGTGAATTCCTGGAAAGCAGAAGAGAGATTTCCTAGAAAAAGGAGGGGATTTCCTGGAAAGCACAAGGGTAGTTCCTGGAGAGCAGTGGAGAGGGTTCCTCGAAAGCAGTGCTGGGATTTCTTAGTTAAGCATATGGAAAAAATCCTGGAAAGAAGTGAATGGAAAATTTCCTAGAAAGCAGAGGGAGGTCTACACAGCCAAGAGTTTCCTAGAAATCAGTAGGGGGAACGCATAAGAAGCAGAGGGGGGAGATATTAGAAAACATTTGGATGGTGGGAATTCATGGAAAGCAGGTGGGAAACTGCGAAGCTGCAGGGGAATTTCCTAGGAAGCACAAGGTAAATTCCTGGAAAGCAGGGACAGAATTCCTAGAAAGTAAAGGAGGATTTCCTAGAAAGCACCTGAGGGAGGAATACCTGCAGAGCAGTGGGGAGATTTCCTGAAAAGGAAAGTGGGAATGCCTGGGAAGTGGAGTGAGTATTCCTGGTAAGCACAAGGGGAACCCTCGAAAGTGGAAGGTAGAAAAAGGAGGAGAGCAGGGTGGGGTGTATGGGGAGAACACCCACAAAGGCAGAAAACACCCAGAGAATTCCTAGAAAGCCAAAGGGGAATATTCTAGAAAGCACACTTGAAATTCCAAGAAAGCTGGGGTGTGAATTCCCAGAAAGCACATGAGCAATCCCTATAAAGCCAAGGTGGAATTCACAGAAATCGTGTGCAAAATTATGGGCATGTGGAAAATTTCCTAGAGAGCTGGAGGTTAATGCCTAGAAAGCAGAGGGATATTCCTGGGAAGCGGTGGAATGCATTCCTAGAAAGAATGAGGTAAATTCCTACAAAGCACATTTTGGGGTGGGGATGGGCACTCTTAGAAAGCAGAAAGCAAATTTCCCAGAAAGCATGTGGGAATTTCATGGAAAGTAGAGAGAGGAATTCTTGGATAGCAATAGGAATTCCAGGCAATCACGGGTGGTGGGGTGAGATCACTGAGATACGTGAGGTGACAGACCAGCTGGGTGGTGGAGTCAGGGGTCCCACCTAACCCTGGCAGGGGTCTGGGTACCAGCGGCAGAGTCACGGAGTGTTTGCTGTGGGTGCTGAATTGCGGACAACATGCTCTATGTACAGGCATTTGCACAGATAAGCAAATTTCTGAATTTTAATCTTACCACAAATTAGAATTTGTAAGTATTTTGTTTCTGAAGTCATATTTGCACTCATGTTGCTGTTCTAAGTCAAAACTATGCTAACAATTTGTTTGCACGCTGACCACATTGTTCTTAATATTGAAAAACTGCACCTTACCTCTTACTCCTCTGAGACCGTGGTTAGTATGACAATAGCTCACGGTACTTCGCAAAGTGAAGTAGAAAACTCTTACTGAACTCTACAAGTCTCTGGGCTTAAAGCTTATGGTAAGCATGAGTGAAGACTGAAACATAGTCAGTAGAAAAATCTGTAAATATTTTTGTTGAAAAATCAGATTGTTTCTCTGCTATTAAAATCATCTTTAAACATTTGATTGCAAAGTTTCGTTTGCTTTAAATTAATGGATAATAAATATATTATGTTAGAACATTTTTAAAGCTGCGGTTCTTTTCTTATGATTATCTGCTTCTTTATAAAATCTGTCCTTTTGGAAGATAACTAGGACAAGGCAGCTTTGGGGTGGTAACTGAAGTAAAACACAGGACTACCCGCAAAAAATAGCTTATCAAAAAAGTTAACAGGAAAAAGATAAGTATCATGAAGATAGGTGATTTTCTTTAAAGTGTTCTTAGCTTTCTTATGATCCAGTGATGCTTTTTTTCCAATCTCTGATTCCAAACTAACCAAATCTGATCAAAGAATATATGCAATTGAAAGGTGTTTCTTTTTTAAGTATTTATTTTAATTTTTAAAATTAAGTAAGGTATACATTAGGAAGACAAAGTGTTACATTCACAGGTCAGTATGAATATAGTGGTACAACTTTATGCCTAAAGTTCTGTGGCTGAGTCATGGATCCTGAAACTCACAATTTACCAGGTGAAAATTCAGATACAATATTCTGTTCCTCTTGATATTCTAAACTTTTCAAACTGTTAAATTGGCAATAATAAATTCTTCTAAATTTTAGATTATTTAGCAGGTTAGAAAAATACTGCACTTTGGTCATCATTAGCACATGGCAGCCGTGGCAACACTGCCAATAAATTATTATGTTTAAATGGGCTACCCCCATGTAGGGTGGATTGAATTATTTCATCTCATTGATACCACACCAAAATCCATCATGTTATTGGTGGGTACTGGGCTGCTTGGTGCCCTGTAAATTAATTTTTTGCTCATTTGGTCTTGTTCATATATTTGTGAGATCACGGGTATTAGCTCCGCTGAGCTTGCCAGCTTCCAATGTGAATAATTACATTTTGTTTAACTCCATTGCCCCAACATCTTTATTCTGTGTTCATTTTAGATGCTTATTAAACATCACCTATTCTTTTTAAGTAATTCTTTTTTACTTTTGTTTCATAGGTACACGGTGTGTTTGGATAGTGTGAAAATGGTTGCACACAGTCACAACCATTTTCACACTACTCAAACTTGAAGACTTACGGGACATTTCACAGAATTGTATATTTAAAACTGTAAGATGTTACAGGCCAAATTTGTTAGATCAATGGAAGCAATCCTGCAATATGTTTGGATTTACTTGCTAGTCATATTTGTGAATGTAAGACCTATTAATTTCTTTAATACTTCCTATAGCTTTTTTAAAAATTAATTGCTGTTGTTGAAAAAAATAATACTGTGATGCTTGTAAAATGTGTTTCCCATCAATAAGTAAGGATGGAAGTTCTGCCATGAAGCTACCTGAACAGGAGGTGAGCATCTTAAAGAGAGCAAACCATGACCACCTAATACGCTTAGAAGAGATGTTTGTGACACCAAAGGTAAGATTTCATTAATTGCCGCAGTAGTGTCAGTAGACTGAAAAACAAACAAACAAAGGAATAATCTCTGTTTCATGGTAACTCATTGTGTATCTTATTTAACAATCTTGTCATTTAACACAAATCTTACCATTCTTGACCAAAACATTGTGGAAATATTTATATTTTATTTTCCTCTAAATTCCTGCTAAGCGACTGTGGCCAGAAGTATAAACTAGCAGTGCAACAGAGGACAAAACCAGCTTATGTCAAGGGAAATACCTGGCTAAGCCTGCTTTGTTTGCCGGTCTCTGACAGGCAGAGACAATTACTACAGCCTAGGTTTTAATTTCTTCCTTCTTCTAATTCTCATCTCTTTTTATACTTTTTTCTTTTTTTTTTTTTCCCCTTATTCCATTCAGAACTCTTGCACCAATAACTAAATACAGTCACCATGAAAATTACAGGGTTGTTTCTTTCCTCTGCTTGTTTGCTGTAGTGGTCTATAAGGAAAGTGGTCCTCTTGTGTGTCCATAGCATTTCTAACAAGGGGAAACATCAGCCCATAAGCGGTCTTTCCATTTTTATAGATGTGTGTTGTTTCAGAAATTGTTATAAAGACAAAGAATGGTGGAAACCTTATTTTTGAGGTTATATTACTACTATTCTGTCTTTAACTTACTCTATTACTTGTTGGAAAGGTGTTATTGCTAGGCTGAACAGAAAAGATCTCAGGACTTTATAATGACAGCGCTATATTATAAATATTGCAGTAACATGTAAAATCATATTTGCTGTTAGCTGTAAGCACAGGGTTTTTTCTTGAGGTATTGAACTGGTCAGAAGTCTCATTTGAGTAATGTATTATAGTTTTCATTCCTAGTTGCTGAAAAGTTGCATTTTGTGTTTTTTCAAACATTGGTACTTTCTTAGGCTTTCCATGAAAGCCATTGATAATGCACTGAATGGAACAGGCTTTAAGCTAAATCCATACTTAGTCCTGGTTTTGAAATCATAGTATTTTTATACATTTTTTGAATGTATATGTTTTGAAAGCTTGAGAATTTGTTGTAGTAAACACTGGCAATGCTTGTGGCAAGTCAATTGTCTTTTGCCTTCTGTTCATAACATACTAAGTGCATTGGGGTTCTAGCTCATCGCTGCAGCTGGAGCACTGCTATTAATTATATATACTGTTATTACATTAAAAGAAACTAAACTCAGAAATAACAAAATGATTACATTCTCTCTTTATTAATATTAGCAGATGTATCTTGTAATGGAGCTGTCAGAGGGTGGAGAACTTAAAAAAACCTTCTTTGCAATAAAGGACATTTTACGGAAAATAAGACAAGGCACATCATTCAGAGTCTTGCTTCAGCAACAGCGAATCTTCACAGAAGCGGTAATTAAGGTCCCCTGTCTCTCCCATGTGTTCACTGATTTCGAGTGTTCATGCAGTTAACAACAGTTACTGATTGCTATTCTTACCTATTATTTATTTCATAGGATAAAAATAGTCTGGTAAAGAAAAAGTAAAATATACTACATGAATGCTTTTTTAGAACTTTATTTTTCTTACAGATGCAATAACTGTTACCGTTTTTCTTTTATTTCTCTTTCTGTACCAGCTATGGGTAATAACATGTATTATTATTTCCTAACTTGCAACTGCTTTGCATTATAACATTAACTTACTTTGGTAGTTAAGTGTATAGTCTATTACAGGAGTTAAAAAAGCGGAAGTGGATTGTTTCTGATACTTCTTAACAGTATGTATTGCATTTAGGATTCAGTAAACATCAGCATTTTCATCCACTACATAGAAGCGTTACAATTCTGTACGGTTCACAACAGAGTTAACCTATCCAGCCAGAACTTTAGAATTGGCAGAGAGTGTGGGATTGTGAATAATTCTGGAGTTTTTTACACAGACATTACTAATCTCTCTGTTACAGCCTACTACTTCTAGGAATCCTTCATTTACCTTTTATTCCATAGAGATATACGGGGTTATGGAATGGCGTCTTGTTTAGAGCCTTGTTTCTTCTGTGTACTCATCGAAAGGGCAAAAACTCCTACTGGTTTTAGATATGAAAATGAACTGCAGGTATGAAAATATGTGCAAATTTGATAAGTATACAATATAAACCCTACTTTTTTGTTAGATGATGTCAGGTGATCTACTGATATTAAAGACTGACCCGTATGAACTTTTTCCTTCATTACAGGATTGTGGGGAGGGGAATGAGATTTGAAAATTTGAAATACTTGTATGACTCCCTGGATGAAATGGGAAAGATGCTTTTGGTTAGGCTTCCAGTAGTTCAGAGTAAAATGCACTGGAATTGCTCAAAGAAATTACTCAATCGAAAGAGTTTAAAACATTTCTGTCAGAATATCTTCACTGCAACTGATAACATTTTATTTCTTACTCTCTCTTGGCAGATATTGTTCAGAGATCTAAATCTGGAAAACATTTTAGTTAAAAGCAGTGACATCGATGAAGCAAATGAAATTAAACATAAAAGTAAGACGACAATTGTAGCAGTTCTGCTTCAAGAGCTGGCTTTAATATCCAGGTATTATTGGGAGACCTGACTTTGATACCTATTAGCAGCTTGTGAAATGAGCTACTAAACGGTGTTATTAGGGGAAAAAAAAAATCATTTTGGAGGCTAAGTGCCACTGCTGAAAAAAGTCTTGGTTTTTTTTTTTTTTTAAAAGTATATTTCTAGGTCAATTAAAAAAAAATTCTTAAAGTAACCATATCTTGTTCATCTAGATCTACATTAGTATAATCCCAAGCCGTTAGTTATAGCAAGTCAGCAGGCGCTGTAAGATGTAATTAATTTTTAATTAATAAGGAATATTGTTGATTTAATATAAATCTATTAGTAATTTAGAAAAAACGAACTACTTAGACTGTGCTTTGATTGAAATACAAATATATTATAGGATTTTTTTGATATTAATGAATATTTACTACCTAAACACAACGTGCCATATGATTACATCTTCTCTTTATTGAAAAAAATAGTCTTTGATGCTTAATAGATCATATGCTAATTATCCATTGCTGATCTGCTGTTTTAGTAGTAGTTACTGTGAAAATGTAGGCATCTTCTAAAATATCCTTGTAGAACTGAATTATTGGATCATGAATGTACTATCTTGGGTAGAAACGTCCATGTTGAGAAGTGTTTCGGACAACTCAGTAATTCATGGTGGGAGAAATCGAGGGTACAGAACTCTGCTGTTTCTTAGAGCCTATGTATTTTTATATAATATTATACTTGTTTTAAGAAGCATAATTTTGGATTTTCCTATATCCTTCGGTTTGGGGCAGTTTGTACCTTTCTTCCTGCAAATCCTAGAGGTAGGTAAGACATTGATATGAATCTTCTAGTTTGTCAACAGGCTTTCCATCCCTGTAGTCAGTTCACCACTTCCATCAGTAGAAACCATCATGGACAGCTATTCTTGCTTCGTGGCCTTGCTTTATATATCCATTTGGAGCGGCAACTATCACACTCCATCAGCTCTCCTTCAAGGTGCAAGCCTTGCCTGGTGCAAGAGGCCAAGGTGCAGAGGCCTTTTCCTGGCCTCTGTCCTGTAAATGAGCACAGATCTTTCCCCATTTCCCTTGTTCTCCTCATTTTAAAGTTATTCTCCTGAATAACTTTAATGGAAGAAGCTGGAAACAAGGAAGCAAACCCCAAAGCTGGTATGGCTAGTAACAATGAAAGCGGCTACAGGAGAGGGGAGGTCCATCCTACAGCATGAAATAGATAAACAGCTAAGAACAACGTTTACCTGCTTTGGAGGTCTGGAGTTTTCAGGCTTGAGGCAGCTGATGTTAAATGTGAGGCTAAGGTTCGCAGTCTCCTGGTTTTGGCTGTGAGAAACAGTCTTCCTGAATCTTTATGATTTTCTGGTTTTGGGCAGGACTTGCAGGGAGAATGATGGGAGAAATGCAGACACAGATTCCTCCTGGTGAAAGAACAGAGATTCTTCCATATGATACGCTAGAACAGGTGCATACTGGCACGGGTTTTAGATGAAATTTTGTTTCTAAGTATAGATAGACCTTCAGTTTCAAGCCACCTGTAGGTATCAGGACATTTCTTCCCAAACTCAGAGATACCGACAACTTCAGATATATGTATTCTCTCACAGACTTTGAGATAAAAAGTATAAAAATATACTGAAGAAATTGGCTTCTCTACATAAATATTACACCTCAATAAGGTTTTGCTATCAGAATAAAACCCTATCTATTAAAAAAAGGTAAAATCAGCGTTTCTTTACACCCTTTGAAATGCTTTCCCGCATGAGGGATGAAGTCAAAGCCCAAGGGATGGGTCGTAACCACTTCCAGTTTTTGCAGCAAAAAAAGACAGAGGTTAAGTAATTTTTTATAAGGAAAGGTGACTCTCCGAAAGGAAACAATCAGGTTTCCAGTTTGCTGCTTGTGGGTATGTGGAGTATTATTATACCTGTATGGAAGATGTTGTGAGTGTTTGTTTTTTTTTTCTCTCTCTCGTTATGAATATCAGTGCTCCTCATGGTTTTGTCACACGGGAAAGGGAAAGGAAGAAGGAAGTGAGTTTAGGTAATGACAGCCTATTTTAGGACACCCAGAATGCCTGCAAGGGGGTGCTAGAGAATGGCAGCAGCTACCCCCCCACCCCCCACCCCCCCCATATTTTCCCCATTAACAAAAAAGGTACAGTGGCTGAATTGTAACATCCTGGAATGCTGAAATACTAAATTTGTGACCAAACCTCACTTACTTCATCATGGTATACAGCATGAGTCTAGTATTTTAAGTCAACTTTTCTTACTTCCAGGGCTTTGATATTGTGCTGCTTATGGCATGACAATTATTTGAAAGACATAGACTTTTAGCTTTGTCTCCTTATAGGTAATTTTTAGAGGCAACCATAATTTGGCCCCATTTAATTTCACTTTCATTTCGCTAATACCTCAAATACACAGTGCTTAAAGTGGTGAGGAGGCAGAATGCAACAACCTTATTCCTTCATAATGTGTTAACGAACGTAAACTTGGGGAAGTAGTTTGCACTCACAGACACCAGTAAAATGAAAAGGAACAGCTAAGGTGGGTGTTTTGTTTTTTTAACATTCCCCCCCTCCCCCCCAACCCCCAACTTCTTGCTTTGTATTTAAAACTTTGCACGTTGTAAAGATTTTTTTTTTTTTTTTTTGAGGGTTGGAAGAGGGTAGACACACAAATGTCTGTTTCAGTGAATTCCAGGATTATAACTGGACAAGGTAGAAGATTCTAAATGTGGGTATATTCTCTCTCTTAATTAATTTGCTCACTCTGCTTCCATACAGAATAAAATTCATTTGGTTCGTCTTAAACCAAATCAAAAGTAACACTCTCTGGTTTTAGTTAAGATTTTCTAGCCATCTCCTTTTGGTTGAATGTTGGAGCTGACAGCATTCTCTGATGTCTGTCTGGTTCAGACCAGCAGAACAACAAATAGAAAACTGCCTCCAGGAAGGGAAATTTTCATTTTACATCCTCTTTTTCTTAAAGACCAGCTTGAGAGACAGTGGAATCCACATCAGTCTAATGGACTTTGTATCATATTGCATTTGTGCAGTATAATACGAGATGCAAATTTCAGTGGGCCAAAGCTGCTGACCCTCTGAGTGGTTGGCCCTGGAACACTGCCCTGAAGGCGGAGGGGGAAGGTTTGCTGCTCGGTTGGGTTTCAACCCATGCCAAGGATCATCTCTTTCTGCTGGAGACCATGGAGGCACGTTTTCAGCCATTTGTCTTTCCTGCTGCTACGTGTCCCTGTGAGGAGGAACTGTTTCATGTGACAGTTTAGGTTTTCATTTAGGTTCTTAACAAGCAGCACTCTGATTTATCAGCAACTTGGTTTTATTTATCTTGACCTTCTAACTTTGATCTCTGTCCCTCCTTGCCCACAGCAGTGTAGAGTCTCCACCATCAGTCTGCTGTAGTTTGGCTTTCCAACCTGCCTTATTCACAGAGAAGGTCAACTGGTCAGCAGGGATTTTGCCTGTGACCTTGGAGGATACTTAGTTTAATGTGAGCTTGAATGTCAAGGAAAAAACTGTTACATTAAAAAACCGCTTAGATAGTGGAACAAATGGCCCAGCAAAGTAATTACAGGACAAACGTTAGCGGTGTTTGGCACGAACTTGCTTATCTTTATGGAAGAATAGGGGAGGAAGAGGCTGAAGATCATTATATGAAAGTCTCACGTTTAGTGTTTTTTCTCTGACTTCAGCATTTTGACTGCAAACAGTAAGTTCTGCACTCGACAAAAGCACTAAAGTCCATCTTTATTACTAGCTCTAATACTGTATTTTTTTCTACTAGGTGGCTGACTTCGGTTTAGCTGTACAACGGACCGGTGGTAGTGAAAGCACATTTCAGTCTACCTGTGGGACTCCTATATACACGGGTAAGTTCAGCGCTTCGTTCTTTTTAAGAGCTACAACTCGCTAGGTTCCTTCCAGATCACAAGGAGTCATATGATCTCTAAGCCCCTTCTTTTTCTTCTTTTATTTTCTCACAGGAATTGTCGTACTAGCTTAAACTGCTTGTATTTCTAATCTCATACAATTATCTCTGTGACCCAAAGCATCAGCTTCAGAGAAAGGTGGAGCTGCAACTGACAACAACCTTTTAGTGGGGCTCATCAGACCTTATGCAGCTGCTGTGGAATAAATTGTCCATCATTATAAGAATTTACATTCCATATGTGTTTTGCATTATATACATGTGAATGTTCATAGTATCCGTTTCTGATGTGTCCATTTTACTAAGTTAAGGCTTCTATGAAGCAGCGAATTCACTACTCAACGCTGTGTTTGCTTGCAGTATGGTGCAACCGTTGGATCCTTGGCAGACCGCTCACACTCTCTCTCTCTTTCTCTCTCCTTCTCTCTCCATGGCCTGTCAGAGGTCAGGCCTTCTCCTGAGGATCCGGAGGGGACAAGTTGCAACAGGTATCGATAGGTGTCACGGCAAGGCAGCTGGCAAAATCCCGACACTTGCTAGTGTTTTAAACATGCTTACTACTTGTTATATATACAAAAAAAATAGTGAATTTATGTGGCTTTTTCAAATGCTTGTCTATATGCACTCCACTCCACGTGCCATTCAGTTTCTTTTGCTTAGTGGTGTCTAGTAGGAATGACCCCTTATAGTCTTTATTCATCTGAGATGCCAACACTTACTGTTAAAAATATGTAGACTGGCTGCGAGATCTGCAAGGGTCAGCTCTCTCAACTCTTTCTCTGCCGACGGTAGCCAGGTTCCACAAAGGCATTGTACCTCCAGCCAGGAAGCACATGTCTTCTGAGCTTCTAGGGTTTTTCTGAAGGGAGTGATAGAACCGTCCTTGACCCAAGAGCTGCATGGGTTTTTTTCTCCCCTTCCCCCCAACTTCTTGAAATGGGTCTAGGCTTGTTTGGCAGCCTCATCTTTCACTGTTGGCTACAGACAGAGCAATATGCAGGTTTCATTTCAAGTTTGTGTATTCTGAAATTCGGTTAGGATTCATTCTCCTTCTTTGAGTTGTACTCTAAGGAAAGGAAGCTAAGGTATATGCCTTGCAAGCTCAGGTTTTGTCCTACAGAAAAATGTCATCTCTTCAGCTATTTGTAGCTTTTGTTGAAAAGGTATGGAATCTCCATTTTAATTTGGATGCTGCCTCTATCAAACAACATCAGGGATGACCTAAGATCTCTTGGAAATAATTGTATTTCATTGTGCTGTTATTCAGTCAGCCTTCATAGTTCTGTTGAGGCATATATTTCTGGTAGGCAAGCAGAACAGCTGCATAGGTTCTTTACATCCCCTTTTCAGGACATGTGATGAGTACTGCTTTTGTGGTAAGGTTTCTTTTAATAGTCATGGGCTTTAATAGTCTGCCTCTACTGGTTCAGCGAACTGGAGTGGAAGTAAATGGGGCTCTGAAGAAAACAAGCAATGATTTATTTTAAATCAACTCTGCAGTATGTTTGCCTACACATGTTCCTTCTTCCTCTGGCTATTCTGGAAGTTCAAAACCTCTGAAATTCTTCATTGGTTCAGAACTTGAATAGTATTTAAGGTTGTGCCATCCTGTAAGCCTGCTTTGGAAGGTTCATGGATACTTAAAGCCTAGACAAAGGTGACAGGAGATATTACTGACCAAAGAATCTGAAATCAAGCATGTGTGTTTTTTGCAAATGTGCTTTCGGTGGCCAGAGGTAATCAGAGAGCCATTTTTAATGCAAGGTAACTCATTCTTTTCAAACTCCCTTCTGCATAAGAGAAACGGAAGAACTCCATACTTCTCAACTACTCATGGCAGAAGAGGTACAACAGTTGCACAGCAGGTGAGGACTCCTGCCAGTCACCGCTTGGGTCAACTGACTGAGGGGTTGCTCTCACGCCACGCACTATCCAGTTCCTAAAGCAGGGGAGCAAACGGGTCGCTACAGTGAGGACAAAAGCTATTCCGTCTGATTGTACCTCTTCAGAGTGCAAGCAGTGACATGCTGTGTCATGCAGGGAGTCACTTTATAACCAATACCTACTGGCTGCATGAAATTAACTCTACGTCTACTCCAACAAAGGAAGACAGCAGTGAGGCACGGTTTTGTTCAGATCTTAGATGTTGCTGTAGGGGAGTCCAGGTTCTTGATTGCCAATATTCCTTGATGATGCTGTACTGTTCCTTGTCAGGCACTTCTTTTCTGCCGTTTTTTTTCTCTGCTCCCCTAGCCCATCAGGTACTCATCATAATCTCTTAGGTGATACGCAGAACTAATTTCTGCTTATTTTCTCATGAGCTTTATCATGACCTCCATGCAGGCAACACTCACTTTGCATTTCCATTCTACACGTTGTTGTCTTCAAACTGCCTCAATCTACCTTATATTATTGCTAAGTTAAGCTCAGTGCAAGTAACATATTCCATTGTTACAAGGTCAGCTTTTTCTCTGTTGCTGGGTGTTTTTGAAGCCAATAGTGCTACCTGAATCACAGTACCTCCCTCTGGTTACGTAAAGCTAATTTGTAACTTCTGATGTGCTGCAGAAATTTTTAGGAATCTCCAGCTAAATAATGGGATTAAATTCCAACCCAGTTTTTTCTTAGAAAATTTCCATCCAAACAATGTGTCTATTCCAGTGTATGACACTGATTATTATTTGATATTGAAATGCAAGTTGAAAAAACCCACGAAAGCAGGTAATTAGGATGTAGCCTGTCCAAAAGGCGTGTTTTTCAGGGTTTTTTCTTTGCCTGTTTAGGCAATGAATGCTTTGCATTCCATAGGATAAAGATTTGTACCCCTTTCTGATTTATACTGCACGATATAATACACTTCACTTCATTATCCAATACAGCGTTCATTTTTTAATTCTATGAAGTTCTTTTCCTCAATGGTATATACCAGCAATGCATTTCACAGCTTGCCTATAGCAGACTGAAGCAAAAAAGAAATTATTTTTGAAGGAAGATAATTAGTCCTTCTGGCACGTTGATTGATGAAATACTAGTAGTATTAAATACTTCTTTAAGTGAGGGGGTTGCATAGGATGAAATTACTTTCCGATTTACTAATCATGACAGAAACATAGAGTCTCAACACTGGAAGGGGCCTCGAGTCACTTGATTTATTTCTCTGTCTAAAGAAAGAAGCAGCTACATTTAAGTCATTTCTAATGAATATTTGTGCAAAGTGTACTTAACGACCTCCAGTAATGGAGACTCTGTAATCTTCCCAGGCACTCTATTCTGATGCTTCATTATCCTCCTAGAAATTTTTCCTCCTGTCTGCCCTGAACCTTCAGTTTGACAATCAGCTTAAACTTATACCTACAGGCCATGATCTAATCACTTTTTTCATTATAAATTTTCAGTTAACTCACCTGCAGCCACATAATTGCTAGAGCTGACCTAAGGGAGGTGGTGGGAGCCTATGCGTGGGCTAAGCAAAAGGGTGGAACTGTGCTTCATATTTCCAGACTATTATTTCTCACCCTATCCATCATGGATATGAAGAGCAGGTAGCCACCTTCTTATTTTCAGCAGTCTGATATCACACTTCTCCCTCGGTCTCTTGTTCTTTAGACTAAACAAAATTAATTTTCTCAGTCCTATCCTGCATTTCTGATCTTTGCAATTGACTCGCCGTGCTCCATTTGGTACCTATTATGTCTAAATGGGAGCATCCAAAATGTCTAAATGGGAGCATCCAAAACTGAGCACAATATCTAGTTGAAGCCTCAGCAATACGGGGCTGGGTGGAAGGATTGTTCTATATGTACTGCAGACCTGAGGCTTGTGTATAAAACACAAGTGATGACTGTCCTTTTGTAATTTATTTAAGGACTCTGATGTCTACATAAAAGAACATGAGGTAAGCACTGGGAATCCGGCCATTGGCCTGTTTTTCACCTGGCGTAATTAAATAGGCTTCTAACCCAGACAAGGGGAGGAGCATTGGCCTTGGCCTCCTCAGAAAGAGCAGGTGTGCACGAAGAGGTTTTCTACCAGAGTGGCTGTTTTACACTAATCCTGCCTCACAGAGGCATTGTCTGGTGCCATGGTTTAACCCCAGCCAGCAACTAAGCACCATGCAGCCGCTCGCTCACTCCCCCTCAGTGGGATGGGGGAGAGAATCGGAAAAGTAAAAGTAAGAAAACTCATGGGTTGAGATAAAGACAGTTTAATAGATAAAACAAAGGCCACGCACGCAAGCAAAGCAAAACAAGGAATTCATTCGCTACCTCCTATCGGCAGGCAGGTGTGCAGCCATCTCCAGGAAAGCAGGGCTCCATCATGCGTAACGGTTACTTGGGAAGACAAACGCCATCACTCTGAACATCCCCCCCTTCCTTATTCTTCCCCCAGCTTTATATGCTGAGCATGACATCATATGGGACGGAACATCCCTTTGGTCAGTTGGGGTCAGCTGTCCCAGCTGTGTCCCCTCCCAGCTTCTTGTGCTCCCCCAGCCTCCTCGCTGGTGGGGTGGGGTGAGAAGCAGAAAAGGCCTTGACTCCGTGTAAGCCCTGCTCAGCAATAACGGAAACATCTCTGCATTACCAACACTGTTTTCAGCACAAATCCAAAACACAGCCCCATACTGGCTACTGAGAAGAAAATTAACTCTATCCCAGCCCAAACCAGCACAGGTGGTAACACTGGAACTATTAATTCATGTTCAGCTTGTGATTCACAACAGTCCTCGAGCTGCTGCCTGACCAGCTCTTCTCGTTGTGTTTGCAGTCTGAGCTTGTCTTTCAATATAGTTACAGTCATTCCTGGCTTGACGTTGTCTTCAGATTTAATAAGCGCGTTCTCTCTTGGATCATCCAGATCATCAATTATAATGGTATCACGCCTAGGACAGACACCTACAAAACGTCCCTTCATGCAGCCTTCCACTTTGACAATGAACAAGTTACAACTGCTTTCTGAGAAGCGTTTTTTATAAGCGTGTGTGCATTGTTCCTGTGATATTTTAATGTAGACAGTATTATGCAAAAAGTTAGGTGGAACAGTATCACGAGCCTTACTAAAATAGAGATATGTGATATTTAGCATTCCTCCTCTAACCCCGAAGCCTGTCAACCTGTGCTACATGGAGATTTGTTCCTGACAGGTGCATAATGGCTGTTACTTACCTCTTTGTTTTCTTCTAGGTGCTTATTATTTCCAGTATTTTCCTGGGAATTAAAATTAATGGCACGCATCTGTAATTCTCTGCTGCCAGCTTTTCCACCCTCTTACGGATAGATACCATGATTGCCTTTTTCAGTTTTCAAGTATTTTACCTGCCTTCCACTAATAGTTCTTGAACCACCAATAGCTCTGAAAAGTCTTGTCAGTTTTTAAAGTACTCTAGAATGAATTTTATCAGTGACTGCTGATTTTAAAATTTCCAACCTAAGTACTTGCTAACCTTTTGCTTCTCTGTAAAAGACTGAGGTCTTGCCCCTTTGTCATTGATATTGATTGTGCTATCCACTGCTTGCAGTTGACATTTTGGTTAAGATTGATGTAAGAAGACATTAAATACATTTGCCTTCTGAGCATCATCTATCAATTGCATTCTTGGTTGAATACAATACCAGCCTCTTTATTCACTGTCTTCCTACTACTCATATACTTACAGATTATTTCATTTTTAGTTACATCCCTTGTTAGTTGCTCCTCATTTTTCCTTTCTGATTTTGCCCCTCTGTGCTTATGTTTTCCTTTTGTTCTTATTTCCATCTTTTGTATGCTCCCTTCCTGCGTGTGAGACTTGTGGAAATTCACGATTTAACCAGACGGGTTTATTAACTAAAAAAAAAATTATAAAAGTAATAGTCATTTCATTTTGTGTAGGATACGTACATAAGGATATAAACTTATATAAGAAGTTTGCAAGTTTTCCCAGGATGTTAATAGCATTCATTACTGCTGGTTTAAAATGTTCTCGAAACGATCGATTAAAAATGAGACGATACTGTAGGTTTTGGTCAGTTTGGTAATATTAATGGTAAGAATCTCCTTTAAAGTCTTGTTTTACCAGTTGTGGTGGTGTCAAACCATTAAGTTAGCCATTTTAAGTTCCTTGACATAATAATATGTGAAGCTTGGTACCTCCTAAAACATAAAAAACTGAGATGACAGTTAACCAAGCTTTTTGATTTGGTGGGACACCACCAAATAAAACAGTCTCTGTCAATCTTCTATTCTGTTACGTGAAGGTTTTTATCTTCTGTTCCTCACTGGGGCAAAGTATGTCACCTCTGTTGATTCTGGAAGTGAAGACCATAGTTTTTGCTGTGAACTCACAACCACATCTCCCATGATATAGTAGATAAAATATCACAAAGGTGGCCCCAAAGCAGCATCTTTTTGACATGTGACTGAAATAATATAACATGATTAGATTATAATTAGTGAATTTTTAATCTAGGATATCAATAAATAGGTTTGAAAATTTTTATTTTAGAGTGTTTTGGCATTGATTTTGTTCATCATATGATGTATTGAAGCTAATATGTGCAAACAGAGGCTCTTCTGTTTTGCAAAAACCCTGTGTTTGTATGTACTACACTTACATCTGGGAGAAAAATAAAAGTTTGCATGGTGTCTTGCCGCACTTTAAGTCAGTGTGTTATGAATACTGCTTTAATAACTTATCGTGGGGAAAAAGAATACTAAGTTTAATCATACAGCTAATGTCACCATGTCACCACCCCCTTAACAGCTAAATGATAAAAGTGAGGACACATCAGCATGAATTGTTAAGGTTCTGTACATTATTCATCTAAACATCTGCTGTTGGTTCCTCTTTACATATGGGAATAAATTATACCACATCAGCACATTCTTCATGCTTTGTGTTTAAGCATTTAAAAGTGTTTTTTTGTATTATTAATACTATTTTTTCTGCTTGGTTGGCAGCCCCTGAAGTTATCAATGCCTATGACTACAGCCAACAGTGTGACATTTGGAGCATAGGTGTCATTATGTACATGCTGTAAGTAGCTTGTAAAAGTAATATAAAATGTACAGACCCATTTATAATACAAGTACTTACAATTTTGCACGGAAATAAAAAATAAACCTGTGTGCTAAACCTTCACAAAAGACTGAACTCTTATAATTGTATGTAAACCTGACAAATTTCTATGCAAAATAAAGTAAAAGATACAGTTCAGTGTTAAAAATTGAGTGTTTGATTTATGAACCACTTTTTAATCCTGAAATAACAGAAAATTACAGAGTATTGCAGTGTAACACTGTAAAACTAAACTGAGAGTTTAGGCCTCTCTTTTTCCTAAGTTGACTGGGTCTATATACGAAAACTAAGTTATTGATTTAGAGATTATTGGTCAAATCCTCAAACGGATTGCACAAACCATGCAGTCAGGGTAAGGGCTTTTCTTCTCCACCTCCGCCTGTGGTGACTCTGTAATTGAGATGTCTGAGGGCTGCCAGGTCTCCCTGTGCAGGTTCTCTGTGTCCTTTGAAAGTTCATTAGTCTGCTGTTATCAGAGGAAGAAATGAAGTTTTACATTCGTAGGAGTACGTGCATATTTTTGTTGAAGTCTTTCATCGTTTGTAATATTTGTCTTAGTTACAAAACAGTAACTCCTCACTGAAAAGTCTTATCCTGCCTATACTAGCTAAATAATATAAAAAGGTACCCCAGTGATCAAAGATAAATTGTTGCAAATTACATAAGTTACCATTCATATGATTGAGAATTATGCAACTAAAATGTCACATTCTGTGCAGGGAATTTTTTTCTTTCATAATGTATTTGCGTGGTTTTTTTCCCCAGTCTTTTTCTTCTCTCAGTTGCCCCCAGAGGATGTTTTAACGCCAATGTTTTAGAACATTACCACTTGCCATTTCATTTGTTGTTTTTATTTCTGTCCTGTGATCGTTTTACCTTTGTTGCATACAGCTGAGTTCTTTTATAACGTAAGACTTTGCACATGAGCATGCAGACACAGGCACACAGTTTCATAACCTCCTCTTTTCTGGATTTTCTTTGTTTGGTTTTTCTTTCCACTTTGTTTTGGTTCCTCAGTTTCTTTTCTATACAATTAGCTCACTTTTCTTCTTGTGTCAGCATGATGAAGTGTCCATAGCTTTATTGCCTTTATTTATTTATTTATTTTAATTTCTAAAATCCGTGTGTACTTTTTATGCTGATACAGAATGAGTTTTATTGTTGTACTTCATGATATTAATGTTTGCACCACGGTGGTAGGATTTGCACAACATAATACAATAGAATACATTATAAAATGGTTGGCAGAAATGGGATGGTTTGACTGGCTAATAAGAATCCAGGGCAGTGCCTGCAATCAGCACAATTCACAGCTCAGAACTTGTAAAATTCAGAGCAGTGAACTGTGTTGATTGCAGCCGGAGCTTAGAACTTCTGACCTTCTTCCTTAATTAGCAATATAAATATTTTTTAAAATTAGCATTTTGTAATCACAACAGTGTCAGAACAAAGTAACATTAATTCACCCCTTCTTGTGTTGACTACACAAGAATGAAAATACTGTGTATGAATTAATAGAACACAATTCACACTCCTTTTTATTGCTTAATTTGAAAATAGTAATACAAAAGCCATAAGATCATCTTCTGATTTTAATTCTGGTTTTGCAAATTACTTTTCTTCCCACCCTGAATAATAGCCTGTGCTCCTGGTGCTCCTCTAATGGGCTTAAAGATACTGTTACAGCCATTATTGCTACCATCCCAACTTTGACCCTTCCAGGCTACAGCGAATGCCTCCCTGGTAATTTGCTGGCTGCCAGAGCTCTTTCTGCAGCGCAGATGGCACGCTCCATCTCGGTACCAAGGGTATTACTGCCACGACAGGCTCAGTCTCTACCTGTATGGGGAGCGTAAGCCCTGAGGTGACTCATGAACTCTGTTTCATGAATGTTAATGCACAGGGTTGCCTCTGCATAATGGGGCAATGCCAGAGTGATGGATTTTTATAGGTAATTTAAACTGAGGTGTACTTTGTACTTCCCATTTAATTTCTATTTTAACATATACTAATAGAAGCATATGCAATAGTAACCAACAAAAAGAAAATCCATTAAAATACAAAAGTATGGAAGCACACTGAAAGAGTAGGCTAGCAAGAGTCCTGCTGCCTGTCACGCTCCAGGAGTACGGCCCGGGCGCTGCTCTCTAATAGGAAAGGGTCAGGGGCTGCTTTTTCCTGTGCAATCTACGCTATTGGATTTCTTGCTCATTCTTCCAAGTGTGCTCAGAGACTCCGGCCCCTGCAATGGTTCTCGAAAACCTTTGTGCAACTAAAGAAGTCCAGGATGCCTAATAAATTACCTCCTGCATTGCAGCAATAAGAAACCTATTAAGAAAATGTGGTACTCTTTGCTCCTCTCTAAAGGCACAGAAAATTTCTTCACAGATTTTCAAGGTTCCATGTGATACGTTTCACCTACTTAACTTGATTTCTTTAGCTGAAGTTATCTGTTGTCTGTCACTGCCTTAGTCTGGAGAGAATTTAGTCCTATCTGTGCATAACAGAATAATGGGCATTGTCACCAGCCGATACTTACAGTATCGTGTCCTGAAGTGAATGCGTTCTTCCCATTTTCTGTTCTTTAAATTGAGTTCCTTGTGGAGTTCAGTGCTGAGGGAGATTTGGAAGGAGAATTGGAGGATAAAAGAAAACAGCAATTTCTGTTGAAGACATTTTGAGATTAAAAGTTTTGGGGGAAACGCGCTAAAATATTAATTTTATGTTTTACCTTAAAATTAAAAATTAAAGCCATGTGAATGAAAGTCCAGAATATTTTACTTTGATATAAAGTGACAGGCATCCTTCACTAGGATGTGACAATTACATTTTCAGTAGCTACTTCTGTGTTTTGGGAGTAGGACTAAAAACGTAATTTGATGCGAATAATTTATTTGATGAAGTTAGCTTCTTTTTTTGTTTCAAATGGCCACAAATAGGTGTATTAATTTCTTGAAAGAATTTGCTATGTAATTTTTGCATGTCAGTTGTGCATGAATAGTATGATGTAAAATCTATTAGAAATTTAATCTGTCTATTAGTTTTGATTGAAAACACAGATCACGTGATATGGTTTTTCATTCGTTATGTGATTAGTAGAACACAGATCAATATTTGCTTTCAAAGTATATTCTCTAATAAACATTTACGGTTGATGTTTCTGGATAATACTTCTGTTGGTAAACAGTAATAGTCACTGAAACCAAATACAAAGCAAGCTTAAACACTGGCTTTGATATCAACATGATTTTTTTTAAGAATGCACTTGTTTTAGTTTCACATATATTACCTTTTTTTATCGTTGCCACGACATTAAGAATACAACTGGCATAAAGGAAGCAGATGATACAGAAGGAGTAAATTGAATTTACAGACATTCAAATACCACATTTACTCAAATATTTTACCCCAAGTAACAAGAAATAGATACAAGGCAAGAATTGCAGTCAAGGTATATTTTTATGAACCTACGTACTCTTAATATGTACACTTATGGGTACGTCTTAAAATTTTTCTGACATTTCTGATATCTTTGCTTTTTTATAATCCTGTTTCTCCTGACACCTTAGTTTAGATTAGGCCAAATAAGGCAATGTTCACACCATGTAGCTAAAGGAGATACAGCTTGATACCAGAACAAAAAGTGAAAAATTAAAAATGATGTTTTGTTTTGTCATAGTATTTTCTGCTTTATGTTTTTATTCTGAAAAATACATCTTTTGTAGCAGTAAAAGGATATTATACACTTGTATATGTTTCTGTGAATCACACTTACTTTCATTTACTGCTGTTCAATGAAGAATAGCAATTTAGACTGAAAATTGAACATATTTCATAGACTGTAAGAATTTGGAACCGAGTTTATCACATTTTGAATAGCAATACACTTGACTTCAGGGACACAAGCAACCACTATGTATGACTAAACTGACTTCTTATATAAAATAAGGCTACAGAATAAAACGTATCTAGTAATCCTTATACCAAGTCAGTGACCCGTGTTTGATCCAAAACCTGTTTTTTTCAGAAAGACAGCTGATTGGGACTTAAATGCCTAAATTGAGAGCGGTCTGTTTTGTCTTGTTGCTGCTGTTTCAGTTCTCGTGATTGTTATTAACTCAGTGGAGTTTTAGCTCACTAGTCTAAAAACAGTGGGACATGAATTAATGATGGTTCTTATTACTGAAATGTAGCGGTTGCTAGGACAGAATTGTTGAATTGTTTAATGGAAAACATTACTTTGTCATCAAATCAAAAGAAATGGTAAGCATAAAGTGTTTGCAGTAAACAAAATTTCTGTGGTGGAAATACTGCACATGGTGGCAACAGGTTAGCTTTCAGCTAGCCAAGTGATCTGGGTGAGTGAGTTACAGAATAGCAAAATACTGTATTTTCAGTTTAATTTTTTCTAACGTCTACCTTCAGTTGTCGTATCTTGTTAAACCTTTGGCTGCTACTTTAAAAATCCATATAATATCAATTATCTTTTCCTTATGTGGATACCTAGTGACCAAGATTAAATCACCTTTTAACCTCATAACCTTTTTCCTTCAAACCTCTCTGAGAGACACATTTTTCAGAACTTGAGTCACTTTTGTAGAGTTCTTCTGAAGCTTTTCCAGTCCTGAGAACTTTTTGATTTCACAGTGATCCCATAATACATAGTTTTTGCCTCACCAGTGAAAAATAGTAGGTATCTGTTCACTGACCCTAATTTTCTTACAGCTTTTATAGCAAGCTTAGAAGAAAAGCTTTTTGAACTAATAAGAAAGGGAGACCTGTGCTTTGAAAATCTGGTCTGGGAAACAGTTAGTGAGGCTCGTAAGTACACAATACTCGCACAAAATAAATGCTGACAGTATCGCAATGAATTCCACAAATGTAGTAGTTTTGATCTTTTTTTTTTTTTTTTTTACTTTTAAGTAGTATTCATTTTCTGAAAAGCAAAATTGATGTTAAAAAATACATTGACATAAATGATATCATGAACTAATTTCATAGCATTGTAAGTAAAATATTCTCTGCTGAATTAAAGCACTCAGTTGAAAATGTGTCGAGTTGTTAGCAGAAATGAGATGTATCAAGTTGTGGGTTTTTTCCTAGCAAAACAAGTACTGAGTCTACTTCTGAAAGTAGATCCTGCTCACCAAATCGCAGCTAAAGAATTACTTGATATCCAGTGGATAACAGCGAGTTTTGAGGAGGCACCTATCATTTCTTCACCTTGTGTTCTACCTCTTACTTATTTGGTACGTAAAGATGTGGTATTGCCTCAGTGGAACCCAGTAGAGGGTAAAATTTAAAAAAACACAACCTAAGCAACAGAACACTTGTAGGGGCCTTACCCAAAGCTCCCAAACACATTAACGTGTTTTCCTTTATCCCACGGGCTTCTGATAAGCCTGTTAACTAGGAGAAGCTTTACACTGTGTTCCTTACCCAAACCAACTTTATCTGATTTCCCATATGTTTTGACATAGTACGGAAGTATGTGTTCAGGTCAGTTTTAATTAATTCTCACAACATTCCTGTTTTATTACAATAAAAGTGTGGTGTGTTGTTGTTTGTTTGTTTGTTTGTTTGTTTTTTCAATTTAAAACCAGAAGATTGAGCTGCAAGGAAATCTGGCCATTCTGAAGGCAAGCGAATCGTAGTGCTGGCAGGGGACCTGCGAGCTCCCAGCTTCCTGGCTGGGCTGCAGACCGCCCCACTGTGAGAGTACTGAACTTTCAGCTGTCTGGCGAAACAGTTGCATTATTTAGTAGTTGAAATTAAAGCAGAAGGAATGGATATATCTGCTACTTAAAGATAACACTTCTGATCGCAAACCTTAATTTCTTCCGTAGCTGGCTTCAATGTCATGTAGAAAGAGAAATACCTGTGAATCATTGAAAAATATTCTGGCATGCGGAGGATAAATAGCGCGCTCTGTTCAAAATGGACCACTGGTTTTGCCTCACACCTTCATCTACAAAAGAACCGTTCTGGACCAGCGTACATCTTTCTTCTTTCCTGCTAATTAAGGAGAGCTGAACAAGAAGCTTTTTTTCAACGTTTCAGTGCATTCTTGTGTGTGGGAGAACAGCCACAAGCAAACGTGTAACTCTACAATGGCCTGAAAAATGAGACAATTTTCATCCAGTTCTGCCCTGCCATACTAGGAGTATCATACTGTCCTTGCTTCACGAAAATGAAGATACGGAAAACTACCATCCGTGTGATTTTATGACTTTTCACCATGTATATTCATCAAGTTTGAGACTAAATTCCATATGATAACACAATTACATGTAACAACACCTTCCTATAGTTTATTGTAAACCATTGCTTCTCTCATACTATTAAACATTTCAGGCACAGCAGATTTTAATTTACAAAGCTTTTTGTCATTTAAGAAGTAGATAGCAGGCCAGTTCTCTTAACTATAAAATATCTACAAATGCAAACTCATATGAGTTGTCTTCCGTTTGCACTTTCACAGTAAATGTGTAACACCTTTAGTCATTAGTTTCAATGCAGACCTATATTTTGGAGCTTTTCATCAAGTTTGAATGTTTCTAAATGTCGAGAGATGGCCATTGTAGACTGCTGACAGAATTCTCTCATGCCCGGGAGCCCGCTCTGAAGGCTGCTGTTATGGACAGCTTCTGCAGACATTATTCGGTCAGAAATAAATAAAATCAGAAGTGAGCTTGGGAAATACACTGAATCCACTTGTTCCTCCAGCTGATCTACTCCTAGCACAGTTTTAAGCTGCTTCCTTAAGGGAAAACTTTCTGGATGATACAGTGCTTCAGACAGTGATCTTGCCTTCAAGCTTCAGCCTTTCCTGTATGCGACCAGCCAGTGTTTTCTATTACAGTAGAACTGCAAGGAGGCCTTTTGGTCTCTTAAATATCTCTACGTTAGCATGAGCCGACTTTCAGTGCCATTTTAAGGCTTGGGTTGCTGTGTGTCCAGTTGTAAAGGAGACTTTGGCAGCCATCTGCCTGTGAGCAGCAGCTCCAGCAGTAGATGCCGTGGATCTGCTGTGTGTGAGCAGAGCGTGCAGCTGCGCTGCTCGCAGACGGTACCGGGTTGAACTTGCTCCATGGGCCCAGAACTGCGCGTGTGTGGTGCCCAGTGTCCTCGTGCGGTTCTGCTGAATTTCTTGAAAAATGATTTCAACTAATATGCCTGTTTTCTTCAATACTGATGGACCTGCTTAGCATTTTTACTACTAAATACATCCCCATCTCTGTTCAGTACTGACACTTCCAGTTTATTTATTTATTTAATAACATTTTTGTTTCGTTGACATAAATGATTTATTTTGTATTAGGACCTACGAACACCAGAATGGTCATAGAAGGTAATATCAAAGGTCTTTCTCACCTCCTCATCAGTGGCCAAGGACAGATGCTTAGAGGATAAGAACAGGAAAAGCATTCAGTACTGGAATATTATACCAGCCTTCAGTCACTTGTTGCACAAGATTTCCTGAACCAAAAGAGAGTGGTGGTAATAAGCTCAGTTGACTTCTTTCTGCTGCTTTGTCCAAATATTTTTAAACTCGTATAAAAATTTACTTGTGGCAAAGAATTCCCCAGCTTCAGTAGGCAGACCGCGAAGGAGAGTCTCCCTTGTTGTTCTGTACCTTCTACCTTCCATCTGCATGTTTTGCTTGAAGCCCCCAGTTGTCTCATTTGCATTCTCCTATGCTGCTTATGGTTTTCATCAGTATTACATATTGCAGTGTTCGAAGTGGTAGTTAAATGTTATTCCATTTCTAGTAAAAACCTTAGGTTTTTAGAGGAGTATAAAGAGAAGAAACAGGGACTTGAATGCTCATTAAGATGTCCTAATATGGCCTGGTTTCCAGAACTGCTGAGCACCTGTGGATCCCATCTTACTTCAGTGGGAGTTGCAGATGCTCAGTACCATTGAAAATCAGGACATCAGTTTCTGCTTCATGTTTGTGCCTTCACAGCCTTTGTGATTTTACAATAGCCAGATGGGGAACATGAAAGTGCATTATCATGTTGAGAATTCTGCGTGTAAAAAAATTAACCCCTTGGTGCCATGTGACACATGAGCTTCTGCATAGGAGTAAATGCATTTGGCACCACAGTCTCCCACCAGGAAATCCCTACCATTTGTACCAAAAATTTATGAAGTCACAAGTCATTCTGTATGATTAAAACTGGCATTTCAAACATAGGTGCAGCAATTTTATATTCCAGAACAATACTTTAACGATAAAAATTTTAATTTAAAAGTTACCTTGTACTTACAGCTAAACAAATGACCTCAAGCTCAATTCAAGTCAGTGGCTACCTCTGGAGGTTTATGTGTTGTCAGTTTGAGACCATATACAGTTTTGGCCAGGGGATATGCAAAGGGCTGATGATTAATTATTTACCAGAAATACTAATTAATGCAGTTCTTTTACTTGTTTCGATTATTCTGATCTTTATACCAGTTAAAACTTTTCCAGACACATTTAACTTTTTACATCTGCTAAAAAGTAAGAGCAAAAAAGATGACAAGATAGCAGAATATTTTTAAGTTTTTAAGAAACACAAAGATTGTATGACCACTATGTGTTGTTTCCGCATAATCCGCAGGAGTATATTACTTATATACTGAGTATAATATTCATGAAATATAGGGTAAATCTTATTTTGGAATAAATATTTTTATGGATACACATATTTTGGTTTGATACTGTAATTTCCAGTTACTTTAAGCTACATTTTAAAAATATGCCTTATTGCATTTTTTTCTACCTAATATTATATATTGTACATTTTGTGATATATTTTAACTATAAGAATATTCTACCTCATTCTCTTCACCTCCCATTAGGAGAATTTGATATTTTCTTAGGTCTGATGTAATGAAAGGTGGTGTTTCCTTTCAGGTAGTGAAGTTGGTTTTTTCTTCTTTCCTCTCTTCTGATATTGGTTTTTCTTGGAAGAGCTTTTGAGCACATTGAAGGTAAGCGCTGGTTTAGAATTCTGTGTTACTGCTGTGATTTTTGGTGAAATTTACAGGTACATGAGTACGCTTGACTGAAGAGTAAAAGCAAGACTCTAAATATAAAATTTATGTGTACACCATGTGAGATTTCTTCTTTCTTTTGGGGGCAGATCGACTTTTACAAGCAAATGAAATGCCTAAAGCCCAAATCCTCTCATTCCTGACTTACAACCCCAGTTCAGCAAAAAGCATATATGTGCATTCCTGTTCCGCAAATTATTTAAGCATGTTTCCAAAGCTATGTGAGGACTTGAAAAATTTGATCGGATGAAGGACTGAGATGCCTCAGGATGCCTAATGATTCTGAGAAGAAATCTGCTTAGAGCTCTCACTTTAACAAAGCGGCCTCTCACTTCCCCATCTTAAATTTTCTCGGCTATCTGGAGTTGGATCTTTTCATGCACCGAGACCTCCCTCCCTGGGCAGTGCTGGGCAGTTTGGAGCCAAGTTACAGCCAAGCCAGACAGTTGCCTGCCAGAACGTAGTAAAAATCACGGCTTGCTTTCAGTAACTGGCAGAGACATGACCTTTTTGTGTGGTAGCCTAGTGGTCAGACTACAAGCTGAAGATGCAGGAGACCCAGGCAAGTATAAACTTGCCTAGAGGCAAAGACTTGTGCTGGATGAGAGCACGGCATTGCTTTTTCTTCCCTTGACTGAAGAGATGACACTCGGGTTGGATGGCTTGCGAGAGGATCACTTTCTGTGACTCTGTAGAGCAAGCATTTGACAAGAATGGTAAGGGCTAACAAGTGCATTTAATACATATACACCTTCACTCCGCACAAAATATGGAACTTGAAACCACTTCAACATTTTTGCTACCAGCAAAATAATGCATTCTGATGTCATGTCTCAATAAAATAAATAGCAGTTGTGCTGCATGATATTTTTCTAATACACGCCTTCCCTTTTGTTTATATTATCTGCAATTACTTGCAGGTTTACCACTGTCCTTGTAAGTGTATTCCACCTTAGTTATCTTATGTTTAGATTTTCCATTTCTGTGGATCAGTCCCCTTTTTTAATTGATGGTTGTGTTCAAGATTTCTCTGAACTAAATCAAAAGCATTGTCTCTATCTTTCTTCTGTATAGAAAAATTAAGAAAACAGGCAAGACAGTTGGTCCTTTTTGCCTTGTCTGTAGTTATATTGATTTTGTTTTTAAGCTCTAAGACCTTTCTGTATGCATCAAGGCTTTTCTCTGGCTCTGTCAACTTTCCCCATGGTATCAGAAGCGTTTCTAGTATTTCCAGACATCTTATGTTTCCATTTACTGTGTGTCATACCTAATTTGAAGGTTCTTCTGTTTACCTCTACAACATTTTAATTGTTTCAGTGGAATGCTTATTGTATTCTGAATGTCTGATAATGAATCAAGGATTTAACAGTTCTGTTTCCTGCTCTCAGTTTAATGGTGTTACCTAAAATATTTTCTTTTCCCCCAACACGGTAACTGAATTTTTGTCCCCTAAAACCTAAATCCAAAATACTCCAGACTAATGCTTTGAACAGCTCTTGAAAATGATCACTTCAACCTGTCCTTCTCCTTGGTGGTTTTACATTGGTGTATGTGCCACTGAGACTAACAGAATAAAGGTGCTCATCAGGCTTGAAACTTTGTATGTTGAACGTGTTCATGGAGAAAATACTTCATTGTATTTTCCATAAGTAGTTGGCTATCTCTGCATTTTTGTCTTGAATCCTGCTAAAGTTTGCTTCCCAAAAATTAAGCAGAAAAAAGTTGAAATGGAAACAAAAGAAACAGAAACCACATAGTCTGTCAGTTAGTAAACTTCCACTCCTTTTAGCCGCAGTTGGCACCAGGTGCTAGTGAATTAAACCCAACAGGTGTTCAAATGAGCCAACACAGATAATTAACTTAAATGATCCTGTTTTCTTAAAAACTGTCAGGAAATAAACTCCCTCTTCTCTTTCATGTGGTATACAATTATCTGGCACTCTGTAAGGCCTAGATCTTTTAAAAAGGCCTAAACTCAGCCTCTGATTTCGTGGGTGCAATTCACTGCACGCTACACATTTAACTACATAATTGTTCACGCAAAACAGGTAGTTAAAATGTGTGTCATCAGTTATGCCCACAGTTGTCATAATTGCAGATGTAAATCTGCATCTGCAACAGATGAGGTTGTTTTGCCAAGCCAAAACTTACCTTTCTAACAGATATGAGTGTTTATGCCTTGATCATTTGGTACATATGTGTACGTTGCTATTTCAAACAAAGGAAACACTTCCTAAATACCAGTTCCCATGTAAAAGAAAACCAATAGGAGTTTGAAATAAGAATTGCTAGTCTAATAAGATGGGGGAAAGAGCTGTAAAAAATGCCTCATCTGTGACCTCTTTCCTCTGCTGGATCCACTGTGTGACCTCAGAAAAAGCCATTATAATTATATTTTCTGTGTTGCAGTTTACCAGTCTGTACAGTGCAGATGAAAAACTACCTAGTAACTATATATCATTAATTAATATTAGAAAAAAAGTATCCCTGCTGTTAGTGAAGTGCTCTGAGAGCATCAGAAGATTGGTAGAATTAATGCAAAATATTATCCCTTAAAAATAAGTAACAGGACAACTCTAGTTTTCAGAGTTGTGTATAAACTTTGCATATAGTAGGCACTTGCCTTTCTCTACAAACTTTCAGATATATAATTGCCAGCTTCACTGAATGGCCAGAGGAGTCAAGCCGAAATTATCTCAGATCACTCAGTGTGAGCTGAGAGGACAGAAGCCTGAGCAGTTTAAGGAAAATTGTTCCTTCTGGACCCAGAGATCGTTGCGTTACCCATTCCGGATCAGGCTGAGTAAAATAGGAGTGTTGTCTGGGCACATTCATTTGCTCAGTAACATAAAGAAATACTGATGGATACAGAACCAGGGAGAAGCAGGGGCAGTGGCAAGTCTCAGAGCCATTCTCTAACTCTTTGGGTTTTCTTGTTGTAACTTTTGTAGAAAGAGCTAAAATTCCTTTGAAAATTTTTGAGATCCATAGTTGAAGGAGTGCTGGGGAAAAGATCATCTTCTTTCCTCCTGACTGCAGTAAAGAGAATAGTAGTAGTCATGCTTGCAGGGTTGTGCTTGCAAAAGAGGTGACCGGCACTTGGAAAACATTTATTTTGTATCTGACTGTGGATTAAAGTGCAGGGCTTAAAACAAACAGGGCTATTACTCTGGTGTTATGTTTTTAATAATAGTTCTTAGGTTTGTTGAAGTCAAGCTTTAATAAAATTTGCTGTTACGTCTAGGGTGAAACACATGTTGTCCAGAGACCACGTCTTGGAGTTGATGAAGGAATGGAATAATAATGTAGACATTGCTGAGGAATGCAGTATAGAAGAAGAATCAAGTAAACCTGCTACAACATGTCAACAGGATGAACCCAGTGAAGCACAAGAAAGCTCTACCAGCAGCAATGGTAACATAGAACTTGGTGCAGAAATTGAAACAGAGAATGGGGGCAACAAATCCTCCACGCCAGCAAAACATGGTAAGTAGAATTGAGAGTGAATTAGGAAATGTTGAGTGACCTAGTGCAGAGAAAAACCGCTGATGTCTGTTGAAACATTTTAATGTAGTTTAAGAAGAGAAATAAATACTAGGATACAAGATGAACTCTCCACCACACAGTTGTCATGCAAGTACTGTGCACTATAAGAAACCATTTTGACTTAGATACCAAGTCCATAACAGGTAATGTCTCCTGTTCATTCTCTTCAGGTGTAGGGGGTATGTGTATATATGGGGTGGGAGGTGGGAGGAGGAATGTGGCAGAAAAATGTAGGATCTTAAGACAGCAATATTTAGGGGCATTGAAGAGGAATCTTACACAAGACAGCCAATTTTTTGTACGTATACTCTCTAAATAATATAAGTAGCCATCTTGTGATGCTATCTCCGGGGGCGGAAGGGGCGGCGGGAAGGGAAATGATTGTTCATAAACAACAAACGTGTAAGCCCCCAATTAATATCAAAGTCCCAAGTTTAACATTTAGGACAGTCATTTGATTTCTTCAGATGATTGGCCGAGATACTGAATTTTCTTTCACAGTGCCTCTCTTGATCCTTCAGCTGAAGCAAGGAAAACCCATAATGCAAATACTAAGGATTCTGCATTAGCTGTGACCTCTAAGGCCCTCAGATTTATCAGTCACAAGGTAGCTTGCTGTGCTGCAGCCTGAAAGCATCATTGTTACATTGGATGGTTTCTGCTTTCAAAGAGGCTACTTAGCAAAGAATGAGCTCTTCATATGGAGTAATAATGGACATTTATTACATCTGAATATTCTTGTATGAATTAAAAGTGCAAAGTCTATGTGCAAAAAAGGACTTAAATACACTTTTTATGCCAAAATCAAAGTTCTAGAAATTCCACTTCATGCCACCCTAACCAGAGATATGGAAACTGCCATCCTTCCCTCCAGGCTCCATGGGCACAAAAGACTTTGTCTGCTGAGCACGTCCAGAAATGTCTGGTCTTGGTCTCCGGCCAAGGCCCTTTTGAAGAGCCAGGTCAGGGAGTGTTTCCAGAGTGCCACAGGATAGGATTTATAAAAAACATTGAAAACTACTCTTTCTCAGAAATGGGCCCTGAGGAGGTGGAGGTGGTGATGTCAGTGCTACTTTCTTTTTCATGCTGGCCTAGGCATGGAGTATGAGCTGCAGGAGACTTCAGTTTCCTCTCCTTTCTGAGCACTCTGCCTGCAGGCGGCTCCTTTCTCAGGGAGGGCTTTTCTTACATTTCTTATCATTTCATATCTCCTTTCGCATCATTCATCACTATCACTCAAAGAATCCTAGTGCTTCTTCCACAGATAGAGGGCAAATGCTGCATTTTGGATTCCACTGTATGGACCATGTATGCACAAATTACTTGTGGCAATGCCTGTGCTGGAATTTGCTTATGTTTCCTTTCTCTTCCTCCTTCTTTCCCACACAAGATAAAAGACAGAACTTGGCACAAATATTTTAAATAGTCATAGGGAAAAAAACCCTCCCAACCTTCCCAGACCCAAAGCGCAGCACTGCTGTATGGAGATGATTGCTCCTGCTGCTAAGTTCTCAGTTGATCCCCATGCCCAGCAGACTTACACAGGATGCTTCCCCAAGAGACCTGTTTCCTTCCAAATCAACTAAATAGGAAGTCATAGCAAAACAGACAAAATCCTAGAACGTAAGAAATGACTTACTGGGTGAGACCATCTAGCTCAGCACTCTCTCTGACAGTGACAACGGGAAATGTTATTTAGGGAGAATATACAAGCCTGGCTATTTTCTCCCATGTAATACCAAGCCTGGATATTTCCTCCCATGTAGTACCCTGGTGTACTGGGTTTGCATGGCAAGGTTTTGGTAGCAGGGGGGCTACAGGGGTGGCTTCTGTGAGAAGCTGCTAGAAGCTTCCCCCATGTGCTATGGAGTTGGCTGGCATTGGCTCCAAGACAGACCTGCCACTGGCCAAAGCCAAGCCCATCAGTGACAGTAGTAGCACCTCTGGGATAACACATTTAAGAAGGGGGGAAAAAAAATCTGCTGTGGAACAGCAGCTGGGAGAGAGGAGTGAGAATATGTGAGCGCAACAACTCTGCAGACACCGAGGTCAGTGGAGAAGGAGGGGGAGGAGGTGCCCCAGGCACCAGAGCAGAGATTCCCCTGCAGCCTGTGGTGCAGACCATGGTGAGGCAGGCTGTGCCCCTGCAGCCCATGGAGGTCCATGGTGGAGCAGATATCCACCTGCAGCCCGGGGAGGACCCCATGCTGGGGCAGGTGAATGTACCTGAAGGAGGCTGTGACCCCGTGGGAAGCCCACACTGGAGAGCAGCCTCCTGGCAGGACCTGGGACCCCGTGGAAAGAGGGGAGCCCAGGCTGGAGCAGGTTTGCTGGCAGGACTTGTGACCCCACAGGGGACCCACACTGGAGCAGTTTGTGAAGAACTGCAGCCCGTGGGAAGGACTCACGTTGGAGCAGTTCGTGGAGAACTGTCTCCTGTGGGGGGGACTCCACTCTGGAGCAGGGGAAGAGTGTGAGGAGGAAGGAGCGGCAGAGACAATGTGTGATGAACTGACCGCAACCCCCGTTTCCCATTCCCCTGCACTGCTCAGGGGGAGGAGGGAGAGAAATTGGGAGTGAACTTGAGCCCAGGAAGAAGGGAGGGGTGGGGGGAAGGTGTTTTAAGATTTGGTTTTACTTCTCATTGTCCTACTCCGATTTAATTGGCAATAAATTAAATTAATTTTTCCCCAAGTCGAGTCTGTTTTGCCCGTGACGTTAATTGGTGAGTGATCTCCCTGTCCTTATCTCGACCCACGAGCCTTTTGTTATATTTTCTCTCCCCTGTCCAGCTGAGGAGGGGAGTGACAGAGTGGCTTGGTGGGCACCTGGTGTCCAGTCAGGGTCAACCCACCACACCTGGCATCCAGAATTGTCCTTAGGCTTGTTAGAAGATACATCCCCACATAATCCTTTTAGTATTCATTATGGACCTGTTGTCAATGAATATGTCTAATTTCTTTTTGAATATGCTGATACCATCTGCCTCTGCAGCTGCCCATGGCTGCAAGATCCAGAAATGCATTATTTGCTCAGTAAAGAAATAAATTTTTTTCTGTTTTAATCTGATTTCCTACTGGGTTCATCAGATGGCCCTTATTTCTAGAAGTACAGGATGTGTTGAACAGATCACATTCATTATTAAGTAAAATCTCAGTCATATCCCTCCTCAGTCACCTTCCTACCAAACTGAAGAGTCCCAGACTTTTTAATCTCTTCTCATACACAGAGTGCTCTATCACTTCGATTGTTTTAATTGCCGTTCTTTGTACCTTTTCTAACTCCACTATGTCCTCTTTGAGATGTGGAGACCAGAACTGTGTAGAGTGCTAAAGATGCAGAGGCACCAAGGTTTTATATATTAGGAAAATGGTATGTATTGTCGCCTTCTCAATACCATCTCAGCAATGTCAAATGTATGTGGCTTTCTGGATACCACTGCTTGTCCAGCCACTGATGCCAGACAGCCCCCAGTGGTGGCTCCAAGACTGCTTTCCTGAGTTGTGACTGTTACTGTCAATTTGAGTTGAGCATCATGTAGACCTGCTTCGGATTATTTTTCCCTAAGTGTATCACTTCCCCCCCCCCCCCCCTTTTTAGCTCTTTTCACTTTTTTAATTCTTTTCTGAAGCCTGTCTCTCTGTGTTCTGCAAGGCAAAAGAAATATGGCATCGCCCAAGCGTAAATGTGTGCATAGAACATTTCCAGGAGTTTAGCTGTGTAAGAATTTTACTGATGACAAACATATAGATGTTGTCACTTATCTGGACTGCTCTTTTCCCCTAAATAGAGGCATGTTGGGAATTACTTCACTGATGCTAGTTCTCTAGGGCCTTTTTAAGCCTCCAAAGTGTATCGGCTGATTGCTTCAGCCTCTTCAGTCTTGTTTCACGGCTTGGCAAGAAAATAAGTAGCACACCTGTTTTACCAAATGCAACACTTGGAAAGAAGAATGCAACCCTCAAGACTTACAGTGTTGTGAGTACCTTATCAAGTGCCCTTGCTAACATTTTATTGAAAGTTTGTTTAAATTAAGAGATAAAGTAATGTGTAATTAAAGACCGCCTGTTTCGTATTTCCCTGGTAAAATACTATTTTGCATTCAGGTAGGAAAAGAAATGCAGAGGAACCAGTATTCCCCTTTGAGATGACCAGGGTTTAGACACTTGGGTTTCTACCTGTATATTTAGGGGCATGATTTTGAGCTTTAAAAAATATCAGACTACTTCATCTGTTAGTACTGAATATTATTTGTGTTAGTAGGAGCGTTTAGAGAATGATATTTTTGAAAGTTAAGAAATTGTTGTCATTGTACTGAAGCAAAAGACTTAGCTTTTCAGTAGGTATAAATCGTCATCATTATTACTAAAATCACTGATTCTTATCAATGAAAGATCTGTACCATTTGCTAGCTTTGTCTTGTTTTCTGAAGAGATAAATCTTATAGCAAAAGTTGGACTCTGTCCAGTGAAGATCATTGATGCTATCTTGGCGGAATTTTAACCATGAAACAGACCAGAGAAAGAGATACCAAAGAGCATCATTTTTATGAGAGATAAAGATAAAACTCTTCATCTCTCATTTTTATGAGATGAATATACCATTTTAAATTGTATTTTAATATTGTGATGAGTTAATATCTGTGATTTTGATTCAGAAGCCTAGTTAGTGAAGATTAAAATCAAGAAAAGACTGGATTTTAAATTTAAAGGTAAGAAGCTTGTCTTCCTGTACTGTAGGAGCGATTAAAATTATCTGTTATAATGCAGCTCTTTTATTTCTGTATGATCTTATTTTTACATATTTTATGATATATAGTACAGTAGAGTTACACTAGAATAGTAATTTGTAATTGTTCTCTGTTGTACTACTTTGTTCATAGCTGTGTTCTTCCCACCTTTTTAGTGTGTTTATAAAGCTGTAGTCTTTATCTTTTTTTTTTTAAATTGTAGTCCTCTGCAGGTAGGTCAGTATCTCCAGTATCAAATTTAAAGCAGAATCAGGATCACCAAGAAAAGAAGCGAGAATAGGACAAGTCCTCAGTGCCTTCCACCCAGGAACTGGGAAATAAAAGCCTACTGAAGTCTGCTGTCTCACTCAGAACCAAAAAGAAAGCACAGGACATCCGTCAGCTCTGAACAACTTAAGAGTAAACAACTATTACTTGTACCAAAACGAGCAGACTATATAAAGATGGACAAATATATCCAGAAGTGTTTGTCTCTTTACTCTCCTGAACCCTTTAATCAGAAAGCTTTAGCTTCCCTTTAGCACTGAAGAAAATCTAACAGCAGTGATCCACGCTAACATGTTAGTATCCAATCTAACATCCACTGATAGTATTTTTGCCAGACTACAAATTATAGAATTGTCTAAAAATGTATGTAATTTTTTTGTTCTATACTAATAGGCACCATGCCAGGTTGGCAGTTTGCTTTCACAAATCCATTTTCCTGTGTTTTACTTGCATTTACTTTCTTTACTTTTGTCACAAACATTTAGGGGGAAAAAATGAGGTCAGAATCTGTAATAGGGATTCCTGATAACTGCATACTTTACACTGAGAATATTCTAGGCAATTGCGTATAAATTTGCTTGAGGCATTATAGCACAAGTGCTTCAGTCTATGGAATTTGTTACTGATATTTTAGGTAGCTGTCAATTGCTTACTTTAAGCAGAACTTATTTTAAGCTTGATGAATAGGAAATGTGTTGTTAAGTACAATGGAATTGCTATGGTTCTCGCTACTGAATTTCTGGTGTGTTGATTAAATTCTTTAAATAAAAAAGGTGTTAGAGTAATGGCCTTTACAAGTTAATCTTCATTTTCAAAAGGATGAGCTACCATTAAGCTTAGGTTTATTATACATATGTGTAAATTGCAATGTGATTTACTGTTCCAAAGACAAAGCCATTCTCTAAGGACAGGTCTTACCAGTGGACTGGCATTGCGGTACAAGATGCGAGCAAAATATACACACTCCTGGCTGGTTGAAAACATTTCCTTAAATATATGTACATTCTGTGTTACGGCTTATTCAAGCAATTCTGCTGAGAATATCAGTCTGAGGAGACACTACTTACTTACTTAAATATCTTTTGATCTCCACAATAATCTTGAAATTCCTCTTACAGTCATTACAGCTTTGATTTTATTTAGGTGTGAAGGATTTCTATTATAGAGCCCAAATCTTTCTCTGTACATATGTGAAAACTCAGAGAGATCTTATTTACAGTAGACTAAGTAAGAGCTTTTTGACATCATATAATATTAGAAGGGTAATATATCTCATTCTCACGGAAGAACACAGCTGTCTGTATAATCAGGCACCTTTTTGGGAATATTAATCTAGTTTCTGTTTTTCAGATGAGATCAAAGTTAAGTCTGTTGAGGAGCTGGGCACAAAAGGCGTGTTCTACAAAACACAGTGAGCGTAAGAAAGTCACAGATTTCTATACTTTTCTGACAGAATTCAGTAAGAATTTCACTTGAAGCAGGAAGTTGTCCTTTCTTTCTCTTTTTGTTGTGCACTCACACGGTAGCCAAGTCTACTTCACATATGAGTTCTAATAGTCACACGGTTTTTATTTGATGTGGTTCAAATCTTTTACAAAGTCCAGACTGCTTTCTGGTTCTCATGACACCAAAATGTTAGGTCAGATTGTGGCCTGAATAACCGTCTCCTCGGCTATTAACTGACACTGCTCATTCTTTTCATTTAGTGAGACAGTCAGTTGAAGGGCATGTCTGGACTCACTATTAAAACAGCGGCTGCATCATTAGCCACCCTCACGGCAGTCCTACCTCATCACCGTAGTTGCATGGCAGTAAACTTCTTTCCCCGATGGGGCACAGTATTGAGGGTGCAGGTATTCTGTTATCAGATGCACTTTTTTATAATACAGATAAAATTTTCAGAAGCCCAGCAGACATGCTGACATTTTCTACCAGCGCTGCTCTTTTGAACCAAGGAAGCTTGAAAATGCGCTACTTCACATCAAAGGGTTATGTCATTTTTACAGCACTAGCAGAACACAGTAAGTATAATTTACCTTTAGAGAGTGAGCTATTTACTTGTCGTGGGTGCATTCTCCTATCCTGAGGTATTAAATCATTTCCCAGCTCTGTCGATCTTAAGATATTCTGGTTAGAGCACACCTTTTGTGGCTGGCTCCTCAACAGACTTGACTTTGATCTCACCTGTTCTGATTTCATTCTCCTTTCCTCTTTCCTCTGCATGCCTGGATTTATTTTGTGTGTTGTTCTCTTTTGCCTAGGTACATTTCTGTTTCCACAACTCCTCATGCTTTTTGCCGCAGACCAGATGTATGCCCTATGCTGTCCTGTGTAAGTTTCATGTATGTCCAGCGTTGTCCTGACATATCAGTGCATTTTGATGATGTACAGTGGAGGGCTGAGGGGCTCACATGAAAGCAGGCAGCAGCCTGTCAGATCCACAACTTGTAACCTGCCTCCTGCCCAAAGCTGAGCTGTATCAAAGAAAGAAGGGGGTGAGGAATTAGGATACAGGCTGGATGTATCTCGAAGGTGGTGTTGCCAGACTGTCTGTGGACAGGAGCAGTTGGGAGGTGCCAAGTTGTTGAGCTTATGTTGGAATTGCAGAAGAGTAGAACATCACCTTCCCAAAGGCTGGAGAAGAAACTTTCACTATGTCAATGAGTCCTAGCGTTAAACCTCTTGTTAAACAAAACAGAGCTCTTACAATAAGCTCCATGCATTTTTCCTTTTTCTTCCTTATTCTCTTTTTTTTAAAATGCCTTTTTTCTCTCCTTTTCAATACCTACATTTTCTCTGTTGATTTTTTTCATTTGTCAAAAGATTTCTTTTCTTCTTCCTCAAATCTCTTTCTTGTTTCTCCTTTTGATGTGGCTTTTCTCTGTGTTTCCCTTTCAACCCTCAGAGCTTACTTTAGTCTCTTCACTGTATTTGCTACATGGAGTAGCGCTATTGAAAAATTAAAAGTAGATTGCATGGGAATTTCTTATTGCTCCTTTTCCTCCAGAGGCCCATTTCTCTTCCCTCCTATTTCTATGAAGTTTACCATCCTCAGATGCTTCCTTCCTTTACGTCCAAATCATTTTACTCATCTTTCCCTCTCTTGCTCTGTCCTTCCACTTCATCTTCCCCTTCACTTACTGTTGCTTGATATTTAACTTCTCAGGTAGGGTGAGAATTCGTGGTAGCATTCAGATTACCATGTTGTGGATAAATATTCCGATCTGTATCTCGGCTTTACTGACAAAAAATAACCTTCCAACTGCACCTATATTGGCTTTTTGTTCCTTTTTTTTCTATTACATGCTCAGTAACAGTAGCTAGGTTGGCAGTATTAGCAGTTGCAGCCACATTGTAACCACAGTCTTGTATAACCCATTACAGATCAGGTCTGTATGACATGGTAATTTAAATAGGGTTGCTGGCAGCCTATCTCTGCTTGTCCTCCTATTATTACAACCACCAGTAGAGCTGTTCTACTGGGAAATTTCAAGTGTAGACAAAGCTTTAATCAACAGTAATTTGATCCTTTAAAAATGCAACACCAATTCATTTATTCCTCATTTCACATATGAAATTTTAATAGGTACAATCACCCTTAAGGATGTTTCAAATATTAACATTATGCACAATTACAAAACAGAATCTTTTTTCTGTATGAAACTATCAGCATCTTTGAACCAAGTAAGTAGTTTTCTGTGCAGACATCAGGTTTACTATCAATCAGAAACTTATTAACAGCTGTGTTAGCCCTAATTAAGTGCAGAGCAATGGCAGACTTTTTAATTAAGCCTTATTTTCCTAAGAGGAGACTGGTGTGGTTTTTTTTTTTTTTCCCTTCTCTTCCCCACCTCCATCCTTATTTACTGTGTAAAGCCTGCTTTAAAAATAACTGGGACACAAGATGGGGCCATTGACACAGGGCCAAGACACCAGAAAATATTTCGTTTACAGAATTACTGTGTGATTATACTGACCATATTGTATTCCTTTTGCTTTGTGAAAGAATTCCAAATTTTTTAACTTTTCTGCAGTGTTTTTCATTTGGATTTCTTTTTTAGTTCTCTTCTTGTCTGAAGTGTATTTCCTGTATTGTCAGTGTCAGCAGAAGTACTATTGAAATTAATTTTAGTGTATAAGTTCAGATGAGAGAAAGCGGAGCTGCATGACATCGTACGCACCAAAAAAAGGTTCTTGCTGCCCGAGTAGACCTCTGGGCACGTACTAGAATGAATAAAGAACTTAGTTGTTATGAGGAAGAATGGGCCTCGCAGGTAAATTGAACTTTAAAAGTCTCTACAAGTGTTTTCCTGAGCAGTGCCGAGTGGTATATGTGTACTCCTGAAGGAGGGAGAGAAGTACTCTGAAAAATCTCTTAATCTGTGCTTTCTACCTGGCACTACTTAAACTGGAGATCTTCTGTAACCACAGACAATTGCTGGATCGTTACTTTGCTCAGGGATGAGCAGTGTGTGCCATGCGTGTCTGCAGTGTGCAGACTAATCTCTTACTGCTCTTGACAAAGTATTGTCAAGCATGAATATTTTTATTTACCATTACAGGTACAAAAATGCCTTTACCTGAGCTGTATTCAGTTTATATTTTAATCTGAGAGATGAGATGACTCGAGGCAAATCCTGACCTTGATGCGCTGACAGTTTACACCAAGGACTCCAGTGAAATGCTGACAGTTTACATGGGGTGAGGATCCATCCCTTGCAGTTTAAAGAGAGGGTGGTGTCACACAGTCTCTTGTTTGGATCACCACGAGATGAATTTAAGGGTTCACTTCTCAAGCCAAACCCAGAGCTCCTGGGTTTGCTTTTGCACTTCTTAGGCAACAGACTGGTTTCCTTTGAGCGACATGTTCAGCAGGAAGATCTTAATGTGTTCCTGGAAAAAAGTGCTCCAAAGGTGCTTTAAGTCTCCCTTAAGTCTCCTCCCTCTCCTATGTCCAGTGGTGAGTTTTAGCTGTAGGAGTTACTTTGCTTTTCCGTCCCAATTAAACATATCAAGGAGCGCTATAAATGATGCAGTGTTTATCCAAATCACTACTGTTTTCTGGCAAAATCTGAATTTAGTGTAGAATTAAGGTTTAATTAAAATATGTGCTAAAAGTGAATTTATCTTTCATGTTGATACTGCGAAGAAGTGCAGCACAGCTTATCATGCCTATGCTTATAATTTGTATGAAAAACAGAAAAGTATTGTGCAAACATTACTATATCCCAATTCAGAGTCTGCAAATAAAAGATGGTGATTAAAAAAACAATTACACCCTTCCCATAAGTAAGTGGTTTGCTAATTGCCTATAAAGATACAAAGATTGGGCAGTCATAATCTAAGCATGACTGTCTCTTGAAGAATGCATTATGGAGTTGTCGGAGGCTTCTTAGCATTAACTAGGAAATGTTTTGGAAAAGATGGTGCATCACTACATGCTATCAAAGAAAAGGAGACCATGGGGTGAAAGAGCAGGAAGAGAAAGCAGCAGCACAAGGGTGACTGCTGTTACAGGTATCCGATAAGGAAAGAAGATTGCACCTATCCGGAATGAGGAAAGTCAGCAAGAGCATCTTTGAAAGAGATGAAAGGACTCTCATCTCCCTTTTCTCCCTTTATTTATTCAGTGAATTTCAGTGCTTGCAGAAAGCACCTGGTTGACAGCTCTGTACCTTGTAGTCCTTGGTTTATTCCCAGCAGGGTATACGCTACAGACATCTACAGCACCAGTTTCCCTGTTTGCTCTCCTAACAGGTAATGTGGGGTATGCTTTTATTTCTGAGGTGTGTTCAGTCACGGGCCTGTCTGCCCACTTCTGCAGGGGTGTGGGTGCAGGCTGGGGTGTCTGGCAGACTTGGAGGCTGGACTAAAATGAGGCAGCTAATCCTGTTACTGCCCCAGCCGTCGTCCCCACCCTTCAGTGGATGTTGCCACCCCTGAGGCAGTGATGTCTAATCCACTCATGAATCAATTATTGAACTGTCGCATTTTTCAGCCTGGCCTATCAAATTAAACTGACATCAGTCTCATCTCACAAAGACATTAGATAGTGATGAATTTCAGGTACTTTTAACCTGGTTTTGAATTGGCCAGCTAGAGACAGACAGATTCATTTTTCATTCCAGCTGCCAGAACCACTGTCACGTCCTATCTTGCTGTTGCTGTTGTGGCTTGTTGATCAATGGGTGGCCTCCCTTGCCAACTCCTGAAGGGGACAATTTCATAAGGAGAAAGGGAGCATAACAAAGCCAGAAAGGTCAGAACCTGGTTTTTTTTCTGTCTTTGGTAGAATTGTGAGGAACAGAGTGCATATGTAAACAGTGAGATTAGCTGGCTGGTTAAAAAAGCTTCACTGGAAGAAAAAGCACAATACTGCCTATATGGACTTAAAAAGGCACTGCGTGGAATTAATGCAATTCATGTTAGGGGAGCTTACATTCGTGGAAAAATGGAAAAGAACTATTCCATATTGCCAATAGCATTGCTTTACAGCTACAGGTACCTGCAGTACACCTACCGCGTATAGGCCCTGCTTGCTCTTTGCTGTACTTCCATTCACTGGGTGCACCTGCTAAGGAAGATGTGGAAACCTTTTTACTGCAGCTTGTTAAAAGGTGGAAGGTCCTCAGACTGCTCTGAGCTGAACCTGCACACGTTTGGCTTTGTCTGTACTTGTTTCCTTCCTGGATTCTGGTTTTATTGGTAACTGCAATAAAACAAAAAGCTGTTCAAATGGAGGTTGACTGCTCCTACAGTTTATCCGGTTTTCTGTATCCAGGACTTCGGGGGAATTGGCAAGTATCTGTGTTCTTTGTTTTGACTCCTCATGGCAGGATGGAGGCCATGGGAGACCTGTAACTTATGGCTGTGAATGGCCAGAAGGGCAGCGCCCTGGTTCGCAAAGCGGGATGCTGACCTGTGCCAGCGCCCTCTAAAGCCTGTGTTTGTGAGGGCACTTCTCTTCGAATGCACTTCTCTTTTTCACAGTGAAAAAAAAATTCTACAAGGAAATCCTGGCAGATATTTCCTGCCTGCTGGAGCTGTGGATTCATTACTATTAATAGAACTCTTAATTGACTACTCTAGAGCAGCTACAAAAATTGATTAGATGCATATGAGGAAATAAACATGGGTCAGGCTGTAGTGGCGCAATGATATGAATCTGATGACCTATTAGGACATTTTTGTGTCTAACAAAGGATTTTTTTAATAAACATTAAACACTTAGCCCAAATTCTGCCCTCCAGCAATTCTCCCAGTCTAATGAATGTATAATGAAAGCAAATATTTGGTATAGCAAAAGAATCCCATTTTTTAAACCTCATTCGTGTATATTTTCAAGAGGTTAGGTTACTTGACATGTAAAACATCTATGAATTTTAAGTGAGGCCAGAATAGTAAAGCTCTATAGTTGGTCTTTCATCTTAATGTGACCAAGAATGTCCTCTAGCTCACTCTATTTACTAAGAAATTAAAAAATAGCAAATTGCACATCATCGCATGCCATATGTCCATTCCTCTCCTGGGCTCTGCTCTACAGCAATGTTAATTGACTTGCCTAAACCCTCTTCTCCCGAGTTGTGACCACTCCTGATGAAACAATCAACAACGCTGCTGAGCAGAATAGGGAATGAAAAAACAAAGCATAACATTGAGCCACGTTAAGAATAAATTCATTTCTGCAAAATGAAGATAAAAATGAAGTACTGACATATAACCTATGCTTTCAAAGGTAGAATCTTCAGTTTTGGGTGCTCACTTAAAAAGCTGGGTTTTCAGGCTCTGTATTGCCTGAAAGTCAGAGACTTTTTAAAGGCTCTTTACACTGAGGAAACAAAATCATTAATGAGTAGAAAATTTAGACTGTTATATGCATTTGTTTCTGTTTTAGCAGACTTTGAATAAGGTGCACAAAATTTAAAAAAACCTCAAGGGCTGTTAAATAATGACCATATATTCTTCTAGTGGGCAAATGAGTTATTTAATAAACCTATATGTAATAGGTAAATTGGATTAGATTACACTGAACAAAAATAATAAAGACCGTAAGATTACAGTACGTTAATGAACTTAGTTTTTAAACTTTTCACTCTGGTCTTCAGAGAACCTACATTAAATCACAAGCTTTGTCTTTCATGCTAATACATAGTGTTTAGCTGAGGAGGCATTACCCCAGCTTCACCTGCGGTAGCACAGCACTGTGAAATGCTGTACTGGGTTTGCATGGCAAGGTTTTGGTAGGGGGGGGCTACAGGTGTGGCTTCTGTGAGAAGCTGCTAGAAGCTTCCCCTATGTCCAAAAGAGCCAATGCCAGACGGCTCCAAGACGGACCCACCACTGGTCCAGGCCAAGCCCATCAGTGACGGTGGTAGCGCCACTGGGATAATGTGTTAAGAAGGGGCAAAAAAACCTGCTGTGGGATTATATAGTGGCAGAGAGAGGAGTGAGAAGATGTGAGAGCAACAACTCTGCAGACACCGAGGTCAGTGGAGAAGGAGGGGGAGGAGGTGCTCCAGGCACCAGAGCAGAGATTCCCCTGCAGCCTGTGGTGAAGACCATGGTGAGGCAGGCTGTGCCCCTGCAGCCTGTGGAGGTCCACGGTGGAGCAGATACCCACCTGCAGGCCATGGAGGACCCCATGCCAGGGCAGGTGGATGCCCCAAGGAGGCTGTGACCCTGTGGGAAGCCCATGCTGGAGTAGGCTTCTGGCAGGACCTGTGGACCCATGGAAAGAGAGAAGCCCAGGCTGGAGCAGGTTTGCTGGCAGGACTTGTGGCCCCACGAGGGACCCACGCTGGAGCAGTCTGTTCCTGAAGGACTGCACCCCATGGGAGGGACCCCACGCTGGAACAGGGAAAGAACGTGAGGAGTCATCCCCACTGAGGAGGAAGAAGCAGCAGAGACAACTGACCACAACCCCCATTCCCCATCCCCCTGCACTGCTCGGGGGGAGGAAGAGAAATTAGGAGTGAAGTTGAGCCCAGGAAGAAGGGAGGGGTGGGGGGAAGGTGTTTTAAGATTTGGCTTTATTTCTCATTGTCCTACTCTGATTTAATTGGCAATAAATTAAACTAATTTTTCCCCGAGTCTGTTTTGCCCGTGACGGTAATTGGTGAGTGATTTCCCTGTCCTTATCTCGACCCACGAGCCTTTCGTTATATTTTCTCTCCCCTGTCCAGCTGAGGAGGGGAGTGATAGAGCAGCTTTGGTGGGCACCTGGCGTCCAGCCAGGGTCAACCCACGACAAATTCTAATGAACACACTTGAGTGCAGGAGGCAGCTGAAGCTGGTTTTCCCCGCCGGCTGTTGGCAGGTGGGGGTGCTGGGAGCTGCGCTGGTTGGCCCCAGGCTCCTTGCCCAGCCCATAAAGAGGTGTTAGCAGGCCCTAGTCCTCCTCAGGGGAGCCAAGCCATTGTCCTCAGGTCTTCTCTTTGGCTGGGCCAGGTCAGGCCAGTGGGACTAAGCATGGCTGTGGGCAGGAGAGAGGAAGAGCCTGAAGAGTGGCCTGAGCGTGGCAGGAGCCCAGGCTGCAGCCCTGGAGGTGTCTGTGCTCATCTGGGCAGCTTTAGCTCTGCCCTGCCCACCTGCAGCCCTGGCATCCCCAGAGTGCTTGGTACCCCGTCGGCTGGGGTGGCTTGCCCACAGGTGATTCCTGACCCATCCCTCTAGTGCTCCCTTTTGAGGGTGTCCACATTGCTGTTTCTCAGTGTGCTTCATCTAAACCTCATGGTGACCGTGGGGTTTTCTGCTTTCTCTGCAGCTTTCCTGTGTTGCCACCACTGTTAAGCTTTATGTGGGTTACTTGGTGTAGCAATGTTAGCAGCCTCTGATAGCGGTGTGCTCTCCCTTTTCTGTTTTGAAGACTGCGGAGACACACTAAAGAGGGAAAGAAAATCTTGCTCTGCACACCCACTAGTCTTTAAAACCTTTCATGTGCATGTAACTCCTGCTGCACACTTGTAATGGCTGATGAACAAACACTAACAGCGAAGGGGGAAAAAATAGAAATGCAACCAACTCTCAACTCTTACCAGACTTTTTTCTTTTTTATTATCTTAGATAATGTGATTAGGTCAGAATTGCCTGCACTTTCCTTTTACACATTTTTTTGTTTGTTTGTTTTTTAAAAAAAAAAACCTCAACCAAACAAAAAACCAAACCAAAATAGTAGGTCTAGTGGATGCAGAGAAAATACCGCAAATATGAAATCTGAAAGGACTTGGAAATGAAAAAGCAAATATAATGAGTATGATTTTATTATCATTAATAGTCTTATTTTCTCTAGCAGTTTCATAATTTCCGACCCCTCAAAGCTGGCAGTGCACAAAAATGAAGCACAATTATGGCAGGCTTCTTCCAGAGTTCCTTCATAACGTTATTTATTCAGTGATACTACAAAATAGCTGTGAAGTTAGAGTTTTAATTTTAATAGCACTTTTTTTTCTAGATATAGTCAATCTATCTTTTTATTATGACAAGTTATTTTAAACTACTTAGTATTCAGGATATTTGCAGTTGCAATGAACAAGTTCATTTAAACACCAAATCAATCAGTATTTTCACTAGAGAGAATTTTCTAAGTACCAATTAAGAATGAAAAAGCAATCTACATCTTCTAATACAATATTAATGTTCTGAGAGGGGTGATCCCAACTGCACGAGAAAAAATGGTTATGCATATGCTTGTCTTAAGAAAAGGTTTTTTTTCTGTCACTTAGAATAATTTAATGAATAAAAAGTGGTTCTTTTATTACTACTAATGAACGGAAATCCCATCAAATTGCAAGGCATCAACACATGACGTTACTCTTAAACTAAAAGCGCAGTAGATTATCCCAGTGATAATGGAGGCTATGAGCACTTTGTACGATGGATGGACTGTACTTGTCTTGCTATGGTATACTGTTACCTTTCAGCAGTGCATAGATCACAGTTAAGAGTTATGCTAGGTGCTTAGTTCTGTTATTCTCTGTTGAAATATCAACCTATCTGCTCATAACGAGACAGTTTAAAAAAAAAAATTACAGAGGCACAGGGGAAATCCTTAGGTCGATCAGGACGTGCAATGATCTGCTGAGGGGAGCAGCGGCAGTCTTGCTGATGAAGTAACTTAGACCTACGCTCATTGAGCAATCGGACGCATAATGGTGGGAAGGATCTCGCCCTGGCGCTGGGGTTTAGTGGCCATATTCTCCTCTGGTATCTCCAGTTTGGGTTTTGTTTGCTTTGCAGTAAGGGGAACGGCACATGAAAGGGCCTTGGAGGAGCGGAGCCAAGCTCTCTACAGGAATAAGCCTTGGATGGGGGTACCCTGCATAGGTGGGGATTAGGTTGCACGGAAATAGGATTTTACAAGCCTCCAACAACTGGAGGGCCAGGTCAGGAGACATTTTCTGAAAAAGAAGGAACCAGTGCTTTAACCAAAAGAGGTTTTATCACCTTGACTTAGATAGCTTTGTTTCAGTTTAACACCTGCTTGGTTCTTTAGCAGTTGATCTGCCGGGGATGTTGCTGAACAATAAGGTGACAACCTCACCCTATCAAAATAACATAAAATACATTTTCTTTTAAGTTGTGCTTGCACTTGTCTTACCATAAAGGTATTTTCAGAGCACAGGCACCTTGGGGAACATCTGAAAAGGGGCGGGGGGGAAGAACCTGAAGTTGAATTGTTGAACTAAAGATTGCCTACTCTCTCCAAGGATTTCATTAGTGACTTTCCTGTGAAACAGTTTCAGAAGCCTATTTACAACAATTTTGGTTTTCTTATTCTAGTGACTTTCTTGCATTAATTTGTATAAATGGTTTTTTTTTCCTGTGATATTTCTGTAAGTGTTATCTAAACATGTAATTTAAAGGACTGTTGGTTTAACTATTTTAAGACAGTGTCTTTATGAAATAGATTTTTTTTTTTTTAGGACAGCAAAAGATATGTAATCTCATTCTGATTATCTGGGAAAAAATGTATTTATTATTCATAAACACAGAAGAATTTGTGCATATAAAACTAGAGCCAGTGAGGTTAGCTTGATTTACACAAGTTGGAAATCAATCCAGCTTGTTCTTAAAATACTTGTTTTGCAGTTTTTGCATAGAGAGTCTGTAAGTAAAACAGTACAGTTTCTGCTCCCTTGCTGGGTTATAAATAGTTTATAAATTAGGTATTTAGTATGCATTGTTTAATAAATCATCACTTGTCCTGAAATTCAGGACGCTTTGATCTGGGCATGTTTTCGCAAACACATAGCACCTTTACGATGACTCCACTGCTAATAGCAAACTGCATGGAGGGCTTTTCATAAGAATATTCAAAGTTTTTGCCGTTTGGTCGGCAGCAGCCTTGGCTGTATGCCACATCACTCTCTCCCCGTGCACCACTGACTGAGTGGTATTGGAGATACCACAAAACCAGGCTCAAAGTTACCATGCACAGGATAAAAACACCTTTGCGGGATATTGCCATGATAATTCCAGCCTCACAAGGTAAAGCTACATATGAAAGATCTCTTCAAAAGAGAATAGGGAATGTAGTAATTGGGGAAGTGAGTGGAGTCATGTGGGAAAACATTTGTACCAGATGACTCTTTTCCAGCACTGCGGATGTTACATTAAGGAGCTAATATGTAAGTTAATGCTGCCTGAGGCAGGATTAACTTCTAATGTGTAGGGACTGAAGATTGCTAATGGCCTAGCTAGCATGAAAACCAGCTTGTGTGGGAAGGTGACTTACTGTACTTGCACCTGTTATCTGGCCATTGCTAGGTTTGTTACGCTGAGCACCTGCCACCAAATTCTCACTGCCTGTCCAACTGCTGAGCGGGCACGAGGTCTGTCACAGGATGAGCCAGAGCCAAGGCAGGGCAGTCTCGTGCCGCTGGTGGTGCGGTTTGTGTATGAGGCCCAATCAACGTATATGACTGCCTTCCTGATCTCTCTCTCTTCTCCAGCTGCTGGTGCTGGCACAAAAGAGCTTGTGCTACTTTTCTGGACCAGACCTGTAGCTGTTGTCAGTCAGTGAATCCCAATGAAAATGGCAAAGACTTGCACCGACTGGGGATGTGGTGCTCCTGCTTAGGAGATCCACTTTGCTGCGCTGAGGCTTTTCAGTATGAGAGAAGGTGTGTTCTTGTGTTGATAGAGGGCATCTGTCAGGGTGGTAAAGGTCACAATGGATGGAGATAAGAGGATGTCCTCGTCCAGGCCTGGTGCCAGCTTTCAGTCCTCTCCTCTGTTGTGGTGGCGTGGCTGGAGTCTCTCTAGTGCATCCCAAGTATTGAGTGGAGGTAGATTCCCATGGGAGCCTGTTCCCCTGTGCCCCTCTCCAGTTTGGGTGTGAGAAAATGGGCTTGCAGCATTGCTTCACACAAGCAGAGAGGTAGGTTCAGCGTGGGTGGCAATTCTCTGGGAACACATGCCACGGTGTTTTGTATTGCTCGTTGGATGCTGTCTTTATAGGGATTTAGTCCTGATAGTATTTCTTCCCCAAATGTGCTTCTGGGCTCTTACTCTGCTCCCAGTTGCTTCTCTGGAAAACCACTCTAGCGTGCTCAGCTGTGCATAGGGCACTACCTCTTCAGCTCCTGGCTGCTTTCTCACCTAACGTGTTTTGCTCCTCCTGGTGTGGAGGCAGATCACCTGTATGTATCCCAGCTACGTGAATGACAGCTTCCACCCTCCTTTTTAGCAGTAGTTTCTGTTGATTTGTGTCTCTGTGTTGGCAGTTGTGCAGTAAATCCACTTTCTTATTAAAGTGCATGCTGTTTTAATATTGCTATATAACTACCATCTTAGGATAAAATGGAATCTCAAAAAAAAAAAAAAAGAGAGATTAAAAGCAAGAGATGGGGTAAAACAAAGGTCTTTTCCTCCTTTTATAAAACATGTTAATTGTGGGTCAAAGGATGCAGTTGTTTGACTCCTGATGGAGGAAGTGCTTGTATAGACCCAGCAGTGTTGTGTTGGGTTTTTCTTTTTTCCTCAAAGAGTATTTCCAAATAAGACCTTAACATTTGTACCTAAAAATAGTATTTCAAATGTAGTATCTTTTTCTACATGTCTTCTTTATGCAAGTATACCGTGACTCAGCTGTTGCAGGGGCAACAAGACCCATCAGTATCTGTCAGATGGTCTAAAGGTACCTTTTTGGTTGCCATATTAGAAATTTCTGCCTGTTGTGCAGCTTTCGGGATGAGTGCAGAACGTGGAATATTCCTCTAGTACATGTGTGCACAATGGCTGTGTGAGGAAGCAGAGGGGATAAGTGGTGTTGGTGAGAAACCGAGGAATTTCTTTAGCAGCACCAGGCCGTGTTCTCCTCCCAGTGAACATGGATAACTCAAATTAACGCTAATGGGTGTTATGCACAAGGGAGACGATGATCTACCCCATTGCATGCACTGGGAAGTGCAATTTAAAGCTTTCCTGAGGCATCTTTAAAATAGATTTCTTGGAGCATCTGTCTTAGAGTTGTCTCACATGGAGAACTCCCACTGACTCAACAGGGCTAGCTGCACACAGATCGATGGTAGAGGATGTCTCCTTTGTTGTACCTTTTCAAGAGGTGCAATATAGACAGAAGTAAATTGCTCTTATTGGTATGATATACAGATGCTTGCCTGTGTATGTGGTAGTGATTCACTTCAAGGCAAGCACTTTCAGATCACATGAATGCCAAAACACTGGAAAGATAAGCACATTAAAAATTGGTGAGGAATTTCCCTTCCTTCAATCCAGAAGAGCCTATTCTGTAACCTTGGTTGCTGACAGGAGTTGAAGGAGGATAGATTGGTCAGATCAACTGTAAAGACTGGATGTTTAAATGGCTAGCAAGGACATACAGATTTTCTGTGAGAAGAATTATACAAACCAAACCAAAATGTTTGGGTCACAAAGGCACATACCCATAAAAAGGTGGATTCTGTAACGGCTACATCAGGGCTTTTAGCATCTTCCTTGAAAGCATCTGGCATTAGCTGTGGTCAATGATTACAGTGTGGGATTCAGCTGACCTCTGAAGCTGACCAGTTCCTGTGTTCTCGTTTTATCCAATAGGAATCAAATAGTTGGGTGCTTTTAACTCTGTTGACTTGTGTTATCATGGTTACGCAGTGTTTCACCAGACCCCCTGCATTTTGCTTGTTAAATGAAGGAGGCAGTATGTAAAATGTTCTGTTGAAACCAGGGCCTAAACCAAGCTAAGTGGAGGAGAAATAATGGCAGAATAACATCCTCATATGATGCTGGTGTCTGCAATGCCAAACTGCCATTTTATGGTCTTACCTTATTTCTTTTTCCTTTTTTAAACACAAGGGAAATTTTGAAAGGATATCTTTTTCTTAAACAGCTTTTTGAAACCAGTGGGGGTTAATTAAAAACTAAATATGGAATCTACAAACACCCAGAAATTATTTACACTGTTGTTAATTTCTTCTTTAGTATTCATAACTGTTTTCTGTTAATTAAGAGGAGAGGGAGAACATGAAGAAAGGCTTAGAACAAAAGCAGTCTGCATACAGATAAGGGTCTGAGTTCTCAAAGAACTGGGCTAAATGCAGACTGCCTGCTCTGAGTGAAGAATTTATATGCAATGAATGTGTGTTGCAGCTGAAAAACTGAGTAGACTTATGTATGAGTCTTACTACATCGGCATTCGGCATGATCCTCTTACCACCACAGTTGCCACTTCCCTGTTTTCTGGCATTAGACATTCTGCAATCCTGGAGCAGTCTAATTAGCTCTTAGAAAGTGGGTCTTGTAGTTTGAAAATATTTCTAGCTTTTGAAGTAGTATTATATAAAGCATTTGTAAGAAATAAGGCTGCATAGCTTAGAACAGGATGCTGCGGTTTCTTTATACTGCAGAAGTCATGAGCCTGCTGCTAATCCTTTCAGAGGTATTAGCCGTTACCTTAGCAGCATCTAGAGGCTGTGGTCAAGATCAGGGTTTCACCATGCAAGGTATTTCACATAACCATATAGACAGCCAATTTCTTGATGTTATGCAGTATTGGCCAGCAGACATAGGTGCTGTTACCTCTCTGTGTGAATGGCAAGTTGCTTCCTTTTCTCATATGCGGAGGTATTTGCAGACTCTTCCACATCCAGGACCTTCACCAGCTTTGTTCTTTTCAGTTTTCAGTAACACTTGTTTAGCTTCATCCCTACAGTGTATTTACCTTCAGTCTTGAAACAACCCACTAGTGTAAATCTCTTATTTGATCTGTTTTGAATACTGGCCTATTTATGAATTGGGCTGCTATCTCTAATCAATTTTACACCACTACGTTCAATTTGTCATCTCTGTAGGATCTGGGTGAGCTTTAAATAATGTATTTTAGAATATACTCATGAATAAAAGTACTGTATTGCCCAATAAGATTTGGGAGCCCTATGTTAGCTGTGAATAGCAGGGCAAAGCTGCTCAATAAATGCTTGGAAACAGGAGGGTCCCATGAATGTTAGTCCATCAGTTTAGCAGAGCGCAGCTGACTTCCTTTTCCAAAGGGACAAGAACAATGATACTGCTTCTTGTTGGAGGTCAGTTGATACCTGGCTCTTTATTCCTTTCAAACCCATTTGAAAACCCCATCTTAAATGATTGTGTAACAGTCTGCTTAAAATGTTCAACTCTGTCAAAAAAGATGCAAGAACAATTCTGTACAGCATAGGCGACCAAATCAAATGCTTGTGAACACACATGACAGAGAAATGCTTCATTTTCAGAGGCTGGAAAATTAAATAATCACAAAGAATAAATTGCTTCAAGAAAAGTAAGGGTAAACTAGCTTGAAGAGAAACCACTGCATTCCCCTCTTCCTTTCTTTAGCTATAATCCCAACCCTTTGTAGTAGAAAATAATATATTTCATAACACATTTAATGTTTTATAATACCTATTGACCTAAATGCAAGGTTAATTGAGACTCTGCATTTCATGTCCATCAGTAGAAGTAACAGTAAAATAAACAGTGCCTTTTGGCCAGTCAACAGACTTCCTGCTGGATCGTGCTTGGAAGAGACCCTTTCTCACATATATATATATATACACACACACACATATATATGTGTGTGTGTATATATATATGTATAAAATGTGTAGCACAATATGCTACAATACGCATACAATATGAAGAGATGACAAGGTGAGATGAAGTGCCTGGTGCAACATGCTTAGTGAAAGACAACTTTATTTCATTCCCTTCCCCTTTTCTTCACCTCTGTATCTCAGCAGGCACAGTTTGAAAGACTGTTTGCAATTGTGAAAATAGATGGCTAGTATCCAGATGAGGCATGTGAGAGGAGAAGACTAGAGATAATTAGCACAAGCCAGGATCATTAAAGTTTAGACACCAGGATAATCTAAAGAAAAATGATCTCTTAAAATAATGAATGCAATGTTCTAGCTTTGTTCATGATAAAAAACTTGCCTTTGTGCCAAGGGCCTGCACGCTACTGAAGTTCATTGATGCAGAAGGTTTAAGTTGGACTTGGTGCCTGTGTTGATTCTCAGCATAGAGATGAGATTGTTGAAAGACTGTTCGACCTTAGCTAAGGGTAGATTTCATTTAGGTTATTGAATATACCTGTGTCTGATCTGTTCCACAAGTAGAAAACAGAAAAAACCCTAGACTTTCATGAAGTTCTCTATGTAAAATAGCCTGCATGATTGGGATTCCTATGCCGAAGATGCTTGCTGTCTTGCAGTGCTACCAAGACAGAGGCCCATTTTCAGGTTTCAGATCTCCACCATCCCTAGCACTGTAGCAATCTTCAAAGAATGAGCTGTGGGGATAACAGAAAACTGGAAGTAGGGAAACAGCACTTTTAAATGAAAAAGAAATGGATTGTATTTCTTACCTCAGATCAAAGGTAGCAAGCATTTTTTTTCAAGGGTGGAGAATCAGGAATGGAGCAGAGGGAAGAAACAGAATTGAAAGAGGATCTGAATTCCCCTGTGCTCCAGGGAGGATGTTGCACGCTCTAAGCATTATAAGGCTCATTGCATTCAAGATTTTAAGCTGTGACAGTAAGGTTAAAGTTGCAAAAAAAATATTTTAGCAAAGATTTATGGAAGAAATGCAGCATATAGAGGAGTCTGGAGATTAGAAGCAGACTTCAGACTCTGGCAGCCTGAACACAAGTTAGAGACCTGGGTTGGAGATGAGTGAGCTGTATGTACAAATACATGTCTGTGATCTTTTTGATATGAAAAAGATCACAAATTATATCAGAAAATACAGGGTCAACAGTACCAAGAATACCTTGAGGGAGACAGGAGATACAGTAATATCAGAAGACAGCTGCTAATGGGGCAACAGCAGATATATATTCCCCCGCTTAGGGACAATGATGGAACAGTAATTACTGAAAGTCAGCAACCTGCAGAGTGTAGGAGTGTCTTGCTTGTAGTCAGAGATGCTGAAATCTGGCATATATAGGAATCAAAATTTGATCTCTGAACAATTGAATCTGCTGCTGGGGGACAGGTAAGAAGGCAGATGGGGCGGGGAAGGGGGAGAAGAAGGAAATGAACACTGTGATACAGTGCCTTCCTCAAAGATCTAATATGCACTAGTTATGTCCCTTCAAAGGTCCATCTGTTAATGAAACTGCATCATTCTAACCCAAATTTTATCTAAAATTGAACCCATGAAAAGGAATAGTCCAGGTGTAAATGGATCAGTCCACTATGTCACCCAAATAAAGCAGCATGGCTGCACTCTTTGATCTCCTCTGTTCTTCCCCCATCTCCTTTACAACAATATTGTGCTGGTTTAATCAGTGATGTTGGAATTGCAAAGAGCATTTGCATGGATTGTTGGTGTGAAGATGAAATGGGTTAACTCTGCTATAAGTAATAAGCTGCAATGTAAAAGGAATAGGCTTATATAGTTTGAAGTGACAGTGATTTAAGATGCTTGAAGCTCAGTGTGAGATACCTGAAAAGGGACTGAGATTTGGGGACTGCTCAGACACTGCAAAAAACCAGCCCTCTCTACACTGTCCCAAGGAGGTCACTTAAAAAATAAATTAGGCATCAGTAATCTCATCTGCAAATGTAGGCTGTTTTGTTCTGAAAACTCTGCCTCCCAGCAAGACAGTTAAAAGTGACTGCCTGGGAAATAAAGTTTTCCAGTGTGCTGTACGTGTTTTCTTTTATACTGATTTCTGTGTCTGAAACTTACCAATGTTTGTCTCTGTTCTTGCCAATATTTTGGTCTCCCTTACAGAAGTAAATGTAGTTTCTTTGGGGATCTTGTTTTGTTATTATCTGTGCCAATGAACTCCAGAGCAATCTGCAGTGTCAGAGGAAAAGCAGACCTGAAGTCTGAGATTTCAGTGGGAAATTGCCCATTTCCTCTTGTCTCGCAGGTGCCCCTGGAGTTGCTCGAGCCAGTATCAGTTGCTCTATTTCTCTTAAGACCTTCAAATAGCTTCCTTTCTGCTTTATGCTAATGGAGTCCTACCTGACTTTTTAAGTTGTTATACTGTATTTATATGTAAGCATGAAACATTCATTTTGAATAAGAAATGAAACAAGTGGAAATGAAAATGCAATTGAAAACAAAATCCTACACAGCTGAATAAACACTGTCCTTTGCATATTAATGAAGATCTGATGGGATCAACAGAAGATACAGTTGTGGAAGAGAAGTGTTTGAGTGTGTCTGTCCAACCACTGTGAGAATCTCAAAGGAGATGGGAGTTAAATGCATTTACTGTAGAACAGAGTTTAAATACCACAGATTTAAAAAATCACAGCTGTTGGGTTTTGGGTTTTTTTGTTTGTTTTTGTTTTAAGAGAAATGGAGCAACTGATACTGCTTTTCATTTTTTAGCTACGGACAGAAATAATTTAACATCTACAGTTGTCTGTCAAGAAAGAGACCACTGCCTGCTTGTGTGTGTAGTTGAAACCTACCAATATAATAAAGCTTTTCTGTTTCCAAGTATTAAAACATTAAGTATTGAGTAGCTTTGAAACACATGCTTTTTAACTGAGATTTTTCAAGAAGTAAAATTAACTGCACATCAGTATTTAATGCATGAAACCAAGATTTACTGTCCTGCGAACTAATTTTGGCTTGCTGCAGATGTAAACTCGCCCTCAATTAATGCGCTACTGGGCCTGATTCAGAGATGGGTGAAGTCAGCAGGTCTTTCCAATTACTTTTATGGGTATCAGATGAAGTCTTTAATTAATGCATCACTGAGTGCTCAGACTCATTTAAAAAATTCTCATTTCTAGATATAATGCAGATCTTTCAAAATGTCGTTGTACTTTAAAGCTGTTCTGCTCTCTTGGATGAGAAGTTATTTACACTTGTGTGACTACATCTGATATATTCCTCCTTTCCTCACACCATAATATGCCTACAGTATGTGTTTTGATATATTATGTGTATCTTTGAATACATAATATATTACCAGATGGTATGTGATTAGCAGGGTACACTAAAGTAGAAAGATGTCTTCTGCCCTGGGTACATGTACGCAGTCTGGTAGTGTATGTATTTAAAGTGAATATTTCAGGATGTATTTTTAGGAGAGAAAATAATCTGTTGATACATGCAAAAGTTCTGTGTATGCAGTAAATGAGCTACCCAGGAAAGTTTCATATCTAACATGCTACTGGAAGTATTGGAAGACTACCTCTGGCTCATGAGCTTAGCCTGGTGAAATTTTGACTGAGAAGACTTATTGTTCTGATGCCGTTGGCATATTTTCAATTCCAGTAGCTTAACAGTTGATTTGGAATATGGAATACCCAATGTCCATATGACTTTTTTCAGATCTCAGCTGTTCTTAATTTGTAGAGGAGACAAAAAAAAAATCTGATGCTGCCTGCTTGGGTGGCAGCATGTAAAAGCCATTGTTTTTGCAAAACAAGTAAGCAAAATGCCAACTTTGGGCTTGTAAACAAAGCTCCACTGTCAAGGAAAACTTATGGACATATTTCAGATTCCTGAAAATTCAACATTTAAATCAGAAGCATTGATACAGCCTTGCCTGAAATCACGTAATTTGCTGTTATAATTAAGGTTGGTGGTGTTGTGAAGAGATCTGAAGTTAGGGCCACCTGTTCCTAGTGTAGATTTTAGTCATCAGAAATTGAATGCCATGGGCCAAACTTTCAGCTCTTAGTAATAAAAGTTACACACTGAAGAGAAATTATAGACATTCCAGAAGTGTACTGTTCATGGGTCGATTCAAATCTGGAGGTAGCTTTAGGTTGGTGACTGATAGAAAATTCGTATAAGAGCCTTAGCTCACGTAAATCAATAAGGCTTCCTTGCTTGTGATGGGCTAATATCAATTTATACCACCTGAAGAGCTATTGCCTAGATTTACAGTGCAAATATAATTACTATGACATAGATTTGCTTTGGTTCACTGAGCTGGCAACCAGCAAGGTTTACGGTATTGTGTGGTTTTGTTCTTGCTTCCAGAGGGTGGCTGGAGTTAGAACCCAGACTGGAGTTTCTCTCCCAATGTGCTGTTTTGACAGTATTAGCATATAAAGTAGATCTTGCTGCAGAGTGTGGGGCTCCTTCCTACAGGCCCCGTGTACTTCGAGCACGGCAGGGAAGGTCCATTTCAGTGTGTTGTTTGGCACAGCGGGAACCTGCTGACTCGGCAGTACCTGCAGGAGACTCGGTGCTTTTCAGTGGTGGCTGCTGTAAGTGGTTGCAATTAGGCTTTGACATTAACATCCTACCCTGCGTCAGGCCGACTGGGAGAGCGGAGCAACTTGCTAGATATGATTGTTTTCCTGGGCTCTGCCAGCAGACTCAGTGAGACAGTCGAGTATCGATTTAAAGATGTGAGGCTAGCTTTGCAATCAGATGGGCTAGAAACATTTTTGAAACTAAGTATTGAAATTCTCAAGAATACAGCAAGCTCTCTGAATAGAAGTGAGGAAATATCTGAGCTTAGGCTGTTCATTCAGACCTGTAAACTATGAAATGTGGAGGATGGTTACGGCAATAGAAGCAGAGAAGGCAAAAGTATCACCTTGGTTTTTTTCATTGTTATGTATTATGTAAGTTGAAAGACATTTCATGTCTTTGGCCACAAGCCTTCATGGACTCCAACGTATAATGTCAGCACCAGCACAGGTCTCTCTTTGCCTGGTTGCAGGCTATCATTTAATTTCCGTTACTTTTCCCTTTCTCCATTCATGCTGTGATGTCCCTGCTGACAGCTAATATCAGTAAAAGAATCAATAAAGAATTATTAATAATACTTAAAGCATGGGTGGCCCATTATACTGAGCGGGCTTAGTCCCTCCAAGTATAGGTTCTGCACTCAGTTTTGCAAGCGCAGCTGAAGAGGCTTGGTGCAACTTCAGTGATCTCAGGATGTAACCGAGAGCAGGATGTGGCCCCTGGCTCTGGGAGCTTTCTTCTAAATTATTGTTAAAGGCAGGAAATCATGACTTCTGGTTCTAAGAGGCTGAAATGCCATGTAACTTGGGGAAAATTGTGAGGGGAGGAAAAGGGCTGAAGTGAGTCAGTGAGCAGGCTTTTTGTGCTTGGAAAAGAGAGAAACCTGTTTTCAAGTGCTCTTTATGTCACAAATAAGAGTGCAATAGTTTCAACACTAGCATCTAGCAGTCACTTTCCACAGTATAAATGCACCATAACTTAGCATGATTTTTATGCTCCTGGGAGGCTGTGGACTTAAATAATAAGGGTGCTCTAGGTCACAGCTGAGATGCAATTAACCCTGAGATTGAAGAAATACCTTCCCACCTGCAGGAAAGATTCTCATTTTGAATAGCTTTCCATTAGTTTTCCTGTGGGAATGACACAATATTGGCAGTATTTCTGGAACTAATATGACAGTGCTAGCCAGGGAGCAGTTTAGCTATAGGTCCTTAACACTTCTGTGGTCACTAGGGGTTCTGTGGGCTTTCAGTCAGCCTCTGACTACCTTCTGGCTATTGGGAAAACTTTTTGTCCTTATGTGACTGAGGTGTAATTCCATGTGGCAAAAGAAATGCCATGCCCGTATTTAGCACGGGGCGCATTTGTGTGCATCTGAGTTGTGATTTTTGTTGTTTGTTAATTCCTTGTTCTCTCTCGGGTGGCACATAAAGCTAATAATGGTGGTGTTTTCAGCTGACCCAAAATATTCAGATGTGTTTGAAATTCCTTAAAACAAATTTATTTATATCTGAGGAATAACCTGATAGATAAACCACTGACACCAGTGACAGGAACACTTACTAGCATCAGAATTTCTGATCCAAGTCGTGTAGCTAGTGTTATTAGGAAAACTTTAAGAACTTGAAAACGATCATTTATGGTGGAAAACAATTTAACTGTGTGGTTTGTTTTTTTTTTTTTTTAATTTACTGTATAATTTTCACCCATCTCTAACTTGATGTGTGTCAGAAAGCCATTTGTCAGCTCCCTGCATTCTCTGAATTCCTTTGCCTCTTTCTCAGGGATTGGTTGCGTGCTGTCTCTGCTACTGAATTTTTAGATAAACTGGTATATCAAAACTGTAATCCTGGTTACTACTTAATTACTTAAATGTTCTTCTGTCTTTTTTTTAGTTTTGCATAAGTCTTACTCTACTGCAAACCAACTTCTGCAGAGGGAGACACAGAATAAAAATGAAAGAAAAAACTATGAAAGAGACTTGGTTTAGGACAGAATGTTTCAGTGAAATTTGGAAGATGTCCTCTAAGGCTTAGGAAGTGTGGATGCTTCCAGCAGGAGATGATCCCAGAGAGGACTATGTTCAGCTGGAGAATGGGTTTGTGATGACCAATGGTTCGTTTTATAGCTACTCCTGCAAATTTTCCTATCTGGGACATGCAACACTAAAAGGACTGGCTAAAGGAAGAGGCTGACTTCAGTGGGTGCTTGTGAAAGCTTTAGAAGATATGGTCAGTGGACTGAGTCACTGATACATGAGAATAGGACTGCAGTGAATTCAAAGCGCCTGTGATATAGCGGTGAAACAGCCTTTGTGAAATCAAGTGTTACGTATCTGCTGGCTACCTACCTCCCCCTGCCTGTGGAGCCTGATCTGTTTGGCTATCCGGGATTGTGACTTGATAAGTGCTACTGTCACGTAGGAGGAGATATAGGCAGTGTTGCCCCTGGCTCATGTTATCTTTGTAAAGCATAACCTGCAGTATCCTGTAGAACAAAATGGGACAATATTGAAAGCAGTGAGATGTGGCTGTAGTGATGAGGAGAAAAATGATAGCTATAAAGGCATCACGGAGGCACTCGGGCTCATCAGGCGCTGTATGCCGTCATGTGTATGTTTAGGAAGGGATTATTCCTAGTGATTAGTTCCCACTCTAAGTATCAGGTAAGTCAGAAAGTGAAAGTACTCAGAGGCATGAAGAAAGCATAGAAGATAAATATTTTAATCACATGAAACTGAAAACAGATTACTTGGTTTCCTTAAGGGGTCATGAGAGAGGTACAGAAAGTTAGGAACACGTATTTACATTTATAGTGAGCATTGAATGAACATCAAATTTGGCTTTGTTTTGGGAAGTGAGGGGATTTGGACCAGATAATCTCCTAAGGTCCCTCCTGACCTAAATTATTCTTTGATTATTGTTTTTGATGAAGCCAAGAGGCAATAAACTTTTAAAGGATGTTTTGGCCTGTGGAACCCATTGGCATAGCTTACTACCGAGCCCATGATATCAAATAAGAAAAAGTGGATTAGACATCAGTATAGATGAAACAGAGCTCCACAGCTGGGTTGGATGGGATACCACTTCCCAAGGGCTGGATGCTGTCAGGTCAGCACAGCTTCCAAGGCATTGTAAGAAAACTTCCTGATGGGTAAAAAGGAGTTTCCTGTCCTGTCCTGTCCCTAGAGTAGCTGGTGTGGGCCATGGGCAGGGCCAGCTCATCTGGTTTGTCAGGACATGCTCAATGCAGGATGAGATTCAGCTTTCAGTTACAAGAGGATAGTTCTAGTAACTTCAGCATCAGGAACATCTTTGTAAGGCAGTTTGACTTTCATACAAAATTATTGAAAAAAAAAATCAATGTGTAAATTGGCCCTGGATTTAAAACTTGCATTTTGCACTGACACCAGATTTACTGTCTGTTGTACAGATGGAGAGAGGGTCCAATTCATTAGTATTTATCAATGTAATTGTGCTAGGCTGAGAAATGTATGAAAGAATTAACTAGGGAAATCCTGAAGTTCCTGCCTTGCAGAGGGTACAGCCAACTGTGTTACACTGACCTGTGATCCCTAGACTAACGTTACCCTAAATGAAGCCAACTGTTTCCTATTTTATACAAACTAGGCCAACAGATTCTTGAAGTGTTAAAGAAAAATTCATCTCTGTTTGAGTAAAAGCAGATTAAAAGAAGCTGGTTGGCTATTTTCTACAATAAAACCTATCAACCTGTCCTTGTCCAGAATTTATTTCAGTAACATATTCACTTCAAGAGTGGGTAAGAAGATTATTTTTGAGAAGTAAGAGGAAAAGAATATAAGCCTGAAAACCACTTTTGTTAGTGCTGCAGTATGCATCTGTTGCAAGGTTAATAATAGAGTTATCTCTGTCGACAAACGAAGGAGCCTGACAACAGAGAAGAAATCCAAATGGGTTTGAGTTCCTTGCATAATTGTTATTTTAACTGCCATGTTCAGAAAAGGCTTCAGAGGTTCCCCAAACACTGCTCATCTCCAGATGAGATTTACCAGTGCACCACTTGCAAGCTTTCTTTTGAAAAGTCACTTTCTTGTTGTATCATGTTTACAAAAACTGAAGTGAGAGTTAGTTATGAATCTTCTGTTATTTGAGTCGATGGCAGATGCTAGGAAGGCTTTGCTGTGTGATAAAGTTAAACTCTCTGGGACTGATTACAAAGAAATTCCATTAGCAATATTTAAATGCCATCTTTGAAAGGCACTCAATAATATGTGTGTTGGCGCTGATCAAGAATAGTACCTTTTAGAAATGAAAAAGTAATGTGACTGTTAGTTTAACATAAAAATGTCAAACTGTGGGCAGTCTCTTGTCAATTAAAGAATCTGGGCTATTCCTAATGGGAATAAGGCAAAGGGGGAGGGGGAGAAGTGGGTACTAAAAATTGCAGATGTGCAGAACTACTCAGAGATAATTTGTGCTGGCAAATAACACTGTCAGCCAGTTTGGGAGTAATACAGGCAGCTTGATACCTGTTCTTCCTGAGCCACCTTAGTGATTTCTTTTTCTTAGTAACTTCTTTAATAGCTAGCAAGGCTTTACAGCAAGCAGGGCTACGTTAATGGTGTGCTGAGTGGAGGTGGATTTGTGCAGATTTAAAGAATGTGCTTTAGCAAGTTCATAAAATGTATTAAAACAGCAAACCTGCTGAATTGAGGGATATACCTGTGAGAAAGGAAGGAGGGTCCCTAAACTTTGGAGGCTAGTGGAGCTGGTGCTTAGATAGGAATAAAGGGATGAAGATGTGCACCTCTGTTACCTGTCAGTTCCTGTTAAGGTTATGTCTCAGTATAAATAAAACACTGCAGTCAAGCGTCAAACCTTGCCTCATCTGAAAGTAGCTTCCAAGGAAACAAAAGTCTGGTAGAAGTTCACTTGGAGGGAATGTCATATAACAACTCTCTTTACTAGCTGGTACATGGGTCTGTTGCTTGCTTATGGGAGGTCAGTGCCTGTTTTTTTCTGTTAAATTAACATTATTTCCATTGTGTCATTCACATGCTCCCCCTCCCCCCTTTTTTTTCTTTCTTTTTTTTTCCCCAGCTGTCTTTAAACTGGGCTATGTATCTAGTCTTCTCTCTATCTGGGCATGTTTCGAATCTCTTTTCACTGTCTAGATAATCACTAAGTGCTTGCTCCAAAAATGTCCCACCTAAAATGAAGCATGTGCAACAGCTGCTGCTCTGATACTATGTGGATGTACATCAATGGTTCTCTTATGATTTAAATGTAAATTAGAAAGGATGCATTAGCATCTCCATTTTGCAAGACAGGAGCTGGATGTTAGAGTGTGATTTGACCAGGGTCATACAGGTCTGTGGCAGATCTAGAAACTGAACTTCCCTGTCCATTGTGTGAGCCCTGAGACATTCTTTCATTTTAATCCTTATTGTTAATGACAAATTCTGACTTGTTTAATCAATTGCCCAGACTGAAAAGGATTCTTTCTTATTTTTCCCAGGTTGTCCTTTCTTTTATTCTTCTTTCATTTTTTTTTTTTCAAATCCCTCTAAATGCTACTTATAAATTGCCTATCGTACTCTTTCTTTTGAACCCAATAGTTTGGATCTTCCTCTTTTGTTAATCTGTTGCTCTTTGCACCTTATTGTCTTAATGCCTCTTTTATCCCAACTTCCTAAAAGCATTTCATCCATAGATTTGATGTCTTTTCATGTCAGCTTAATATTTTGTCCTCGCTTGGGGCCACCAGTTGTTGGCTCACAGTTTTTGTCATTGCTAATTGTTATACTTTGTTTTATTGCTGTGTCCTTCTGTTATCCTTTCCCAATACTTTGCTCAAAAGTGCTATGTAAATAACTAAAATACAGTGTAATGGGCCAACTGTAAAGTAAATCAATGCACAACCTTGCTGTGAGGCCAAAACCTGGGGTCCCCTAGAACTATGCTGCAGAAAGCTAGCTGAAAGTTGAGCACCATTTTCTCTTAGCACCACTACTATCAGAATTTCTCAGTGTTGTTAATCCCCAATATTAACTTTTTTTTTTCATTTGTTCTCTAACACAGAGGATAATTAGAAGATCTGACAGAAAGCAGGTGCAGTAGTTACTTAGATTACAACACAAAAGGCTTGTCTTGACATACTCCTAAAAAGGAAACCAAGTCCTAGGAATGCTGAGGACCAAATCCAAGAGGGTTTTGAGTGACCAACTATCGCTTCAGGTATTTAAGGGAATAGCTGTTTGAGGAAGAGAAGCTACAGTTGAACTGGCTATGGAATGAAGCCACTTTAATCCCATTTCAAGCTCTTGCATCAACTGTCATAAGCATGTGCCTTACTTTTGACAGGCAATTGCTGTGGAGTTCTTGGCTTAACTCTTGCCAAGGGCTGACCAGATTTGTCTCTAAGCCCACCAAGATCTGTCACTATAGGGTTCTCCCATGCATGCTGCCAGTGGGGCCTGACCTGGCAGGTGTTTGTAAGGGCGCAGCCTGTGCTGAAGCTATGGCTGGAGGAGGTGGCAGCAGCGGCTGTGCATCAGGTCACTGGGTAGTTACCTAGTCTAAGATAATGGAGACCTGTGTTTCTTCTCCTGACTTAGGATGGGGTTTCAGGCCACATATCCTGGGAGAATATCCTAGTCCCCATGTTATGCTAGGGGCTACCTGAGTCAGTGGGGCACACTAAGTCCCTGCCGGTGGAGCTTTTTCACACAGTGTGGCGTAACTAGATGTTGGGTTGGCTGTGTGGGTTGCTATGCAGTGGTGTTTGCAGATGATGCACTTCTCAGCTGTTAGAGAGAGTAAAGGCTCCTTCAGACAAAGGGGAAGGAGTTGGGGCCAAGGGCCTATGAGGACTCTAGGGAATGGTCAGCGTGACGGCAATAAACTTGAGAGAAATATGTAATTGCTCTTGCTGAATGGAGAAGCTTTGGTATTTGTGGACTGGGGAGTGTCAGACATGCGTGAGAGATGGGTGAGGAAAGGCTAAGTGGACCAGTGCTTCAGACAGATGAGATGGCAACTCTTTGTTGTCTTCGAGGGCTTAAGGGATGTTTTGGAAGAAAGAAAGCAATGTGACTGAGTGGAGGCAAAGCCAGAAGTCTGTGCTTACCTGCAGAGGGTCCCAGGGCCCGTATTTGGCCACAGTGGATGAAAGTACCCTGATTTGGCAGAGAAGGAAAGTTTGAAGCTCTGGAGAAAACCACCTGGGTTACTGTATTAGTCACCCTAGGTGGCCTGGGGCAGGCAGCTTTGGCTGGGAGTCCAACAGGTACTGGTGTGTTCCTGTAGGCCAGCAGGTGAATTAAAGATTTCAATAATTAATGAGAGTTTTTAGCACTTCTGCTGTGCTTGAAAGGTCAGTGCAGTGTGGTTTCACTGAACAGATTTGTTAAGACTTTGTTAGCATAAATGGATGATCTAGTGACTTATTCAGCATCTTGGGTGGAAAACGTCTGAAAAAAAGATGTATCTTAATCTTAAAATCAAGATCTAAATAGTGTTAAAACAGTCTTTCACACAACAAGACAGGTTAGAGATGGACAAGACCACTTAGGCTGTCCAGTTAAAGGTAGAACTGTCAGTCTTTTGGGTATGTGGTCTCAAATAGAGAGTAATCTTTAGATCTAAAATGGGAACCATGTAATACTAGGAAGGCCTATACTCTTTGACTTTAAGTCAATACTGAAGAGTGTCTGCTCTTGCCTTTGCAAGTCTGTAAGCATAGTAGCTCAGAAGGCAAAAATGTATGTTTTCTTACAATACAAATAAGATTGAAGTGCTGAGAGTCCAAATTGCAATAAACCAAAGTTTGGTTATGCAGCATCGTCTTTACTGTTGTAGAGCCAGAAATGCTGTCCTCTAATGGTTGGAGCTACCTTTTTCAGAGCAAAAGTAACCAGAATGAAGCAACTGGGTGACATGATATATGCAATGGGTTCTAAAAGATCTTTGGCACATCAAGAAATATAATATGCAATTGTAGCACACATTTGAGCTCAAATGATTAAGGATTGGGGGGGGGGGGGGGGAGGGTGAGGGGGAGAGAGTTTAGCCCTTTGAATTCGATATAATCTCTTACAAACTAATTTGCCCAAAACAGCAGATTTCCTTTGGGTTTGGCTTTTATGTTTTAAAAAACCTAACACCATCTATTGGATGAAAGCATTTGCTTTTTTTTTTTTTCATCTGGCTAAAAACTGAAAATGCAGAGAATAGAACAAATTACAGGAAAAAATAATTATTCTGCTATATTGCTGGCATACCATGGGAGTATGCCAGGGGAGATCAAAAAGCTTGTTCCGCTGTGCGAGGCAAGTGCTAGTCCAAGAAACGTCCATGCAGGAACAGTCTGAGGTGGAACTGTTTGTGCTTCTGATTTCAAGGTCAAGGAGAGGTGTTTTCAAGTGCAGTTGGAAAGAGAATTGCTGTGCACAAGTAGTGCTTCTGTGGAACTCAAGATTTATTATACATCATGATATTGATACATTTGATGATAATAGCTGTGAGGCTGTTTCTCCTGAGGGGTGTCCATAATGCTAGAGCTGTTGATAAGACATGAGAGGGGGCTGTGAAAGGATAGCACAGAGTGTTTTGGAAGGGCGCAGGAGAATTGTTAGAGCTGACTTCCCACTGACAGACAGTCAGAAGGAGAGGTGTCCTGAAAGGTCAGCAGTGCAAAGAAATGTCCAGAAACTCTGAGAGGGACCCAAATCCATTTCTCAAACTTACCAGTAACAAGTGGTGCTGGTACCTCCAGATGTTGTGAGGGGAACTTTAAAACAAGGTACAAGTAATCAGGTTCATAAAAGGCATATGAGCATGTACATTTCCCTAAAAAAGCAGGAGGTGGCATCAATTTTGCTTCTTTATAGGAGCTCTGAATGAGGATGTTCAAATGGAAATGAAGTTTTCCCAGTGTCTGGAGTTTGTTAGGGCAGATGTTGCAAAGCAGTGAGAGGATGCAGTGTGAGTAGACACAGGGCAGGCAGTGGGTGGTATGAATCTTGCTGGCAGATTGGACTTCTATCGAAGTCTAAGATAATTTTGTAACTTTTGCAAACCCTGTGTAAACAGTAAAGCAAAAAATTTTCACATAGCTGAAACTTTGGGCAGCTTTTAGGAGAAGCAAAATGTACCTCATTAATTTGACGCAGGAATGTGTGAGCCTTTAATTAGGGACTCTAGCAAGAGCAGCAGCGGACTTCCCTTTGTGTAATTGCTGTGGTGGTAGAAACTTGTTCTCCTGAGTTTTAGATGTGTGTATTTTTTTATTATTGCATTTTATCTTTAAAGAGGGAGTAAGTGTGTTTATTAAGGTGGTTGTATTTATCCTTAATGCAATGCATTAAGAGCCTATTTATTACTAAGAAGTCTGCTTTAGCAGAGTGTGTTCTTGTAGAAAAGCAGAGCTATTGATTAGACTGCTTCTGAGGCACTTTACTCTCATTACAGTTGACGTAGATTTGGTGTGGTGTACTCTGGTTTCTATAAGCAGTGTACTATGCGTGTGTGTTTTGTCCACTGGATGTTTAATGGTTGCTGTTGGAAGTGATTTCCTGTCTTATATGGAATTGGTATTGTTTGAATGGTGGAGTTTCCTTCTTTCTGTTTGCTCTGTTAATGGTAATAATTAACTAGCTCTCTGCTTTCACTTTTATTAATATATTGATCACTCGAGTATCGTAAGCGGAGTCTCAGTATATGTACTTTTGCATGAAATGACACTCCCAGTAGCTCTAATATTTATCCCAAATAGCTTTTAAAAACAAAAAAAGAACCCTGCAGTACAAATGTTCTAAAATTATTTAGGAAAAAAGAGTTCAGAAATCTGGACACCAATATATGACTACAGGGACTTTTGTAATTCTTTTATCTGTGATGTTGAAAATTATATATAGAGGCCTGGCTGTGATTTGTGTACATTATAGCTTTCACAGATTGCAGTCAGAGTAGGGTTGAGGAAGCTTGTTTAGTTTTGTTATTTTTGTTGATATTTTTGAGATAAGGGAAAATATACTGGAAAACTAGCTTACTGTCTTTTCAATATTTTTTGTTTCAGTTTGAGATTTTGGTTGTAAATGAACTTTGATTTTGATTTTAGTAAGACTTTGGAAAACCTCTGTCCAGATACTTTCTCTCTTTTGAGCTCAAAAAACCTCTTTTTTTCTTGAGGAAGTTGAAACAGTCTTTGTTTTAGTTTGTGTTTTTCCCCTTCTGACCCTGTTTTTTTCAGATCCTAACTCTTCTCTTACCCACTAAGGTACCCCAGGTCAGTGCAAAATCATTTGCAGGTTTCTAATTGGGAGTTTCACTACTTAGACCCATTGCTTCCAGTCTTTTAAACCAAGGTTCTCCATGTAATACATGTGAAAGAAACTTGTTTCATGCAACCTGAAGTATTCCCTGTATGGGAAACATTGATTTGCTGCTTTATAACAAATTTAACATTTCTGCTGTGTGGTATGTGGGTTTTCTTTGTTTATTTGGGTTTTTTTCTTTAGCTGTTTCTTTTTTTAATTTTTTTGTTTGCTTGTTTTTGTTTTGTGCCCCCCCCCCCAACAAAAAAGCTCATATTCTTATCATCTTTGGAAACGAGGGGGATTTGAATCCATTTTTGGGAGACTTCCGCTTCCTCTCCCTTCTTCCCCAGAATGCAGCATGAGCAGCAGTGGCAAAGCCTGTGCTGTGCACAAGCATAGGAAGATATGAGTTGGAGGGGTGGGGAAAATCAGAAATATAACAGTAATTTCCATACTTAGGAAGCTCATTTCACCTTCCTTGTACTGATCTGCAGCAGCAACATCAGAGACTGAGGGATGTAATGGCTTTGTCTCTTGTCTTCAAGAACCTTCACCTCATTTTTGAGACAAGTCTGGGAGATTTTGAGCAGTATGGCATCCTGCTCAGTGCTTTTAAATTCTTGTCAGCAGTCTTAGGAATGCTAGAGCTGTGGGCAAGTTTGTAAACAAACAAAAAAATTGGCCTCTAACAAGCCTGAAAATAAAAGAGCTTTGGACAGCCTCCTCTGAGTTAGAAAGGAAAGAATTGAAATTTAAGTCAAGTTTCCTTTCCAATCCTTTATTTGTACGATGTGTGTGGATTTCTGTCCTGGGAAGTTAGCTGTGTAATTTCATCCTCCCTCGGCATGCCTGAAAAATTGAGTGCAAAGGTTCTGTGCTGTCTTCTCAGTAAGGCAAGTGCCAGTACTTGAACAGCTGCAACTTTGCAACTACTACAGCAGGACTGGGGCTTGTCGCAAAATCAAGGCCCATCATAAAATCAAGGTTGTTTTTCTGGAAAAGCCTTCAAGTTTCTGTTGTAGAAAACTAAACACACTTTTTTGATTCTCCGGTGAGTGGGAAAGAAATTTTTTTTTTTTTTTTGGAAGGACAAGAATGTTTTAATTAGCAGAAAAAAGTAGATATCCACTACAGGTATCGATACGGGTGGAAGTTCTTTCTCTGTTCTAAGCAAACTTTTAGCTGAGGAGCCTAAAACTTCTTTAGTAGGAATTTCAGAGTATAATGAATGGTCACATGGGTTACTGCTTAGGTTTCAAACAGTGTAATGAAAGAAGTAGTGTGCAAGAGGAGTTAGAAAATAAAGCAATGCAAGAACAGAATCTAGGGAAATGTAGACCCTGCCTTGCCATTTGCGCAACCAGTGCCACATATTGAAGCAGTGGACATGGATGCTACTGCTCAGTAAGCCCAGGTACAGACTCAGTACTTGTTTTTCCCCTTCTGAGATGCATTCTTTAACCACATAAACTTGCCTGCCTTCGACTGAATGTTACGTTAAACCAAACCCTGAGTGTTTCAGTATGCCTGGGGAATGCAGTAATTGAAGCAGACTGGAACAACTGCAAATAGCTATTCCCAGTATTTGTATCCCTGTTGTATTTGGGATCATCGTACTACTAAAAAAGCTAGTTAACCAAGAAACTATGTGTGCATGAGACTGGACGACAAAAAGTGGTCTTAGCCCTGGGCTATCTTTTTGATGATTACTATAGCTTATTCTTTTCTTCTGTCTCCTGCTCCAGAAATGCTATTTATTAAAAATGTTCGTTAATGATTCTTTCTGCCCCATCAGCCTCGAGCAACAGGGTAATGCCAAGCAATTGTGCCAGTGTCATGGCGAAGATAGCAGGCAGGGCTGTCTCCTCCATGAAAGTGTGGCCATTTGCCTGGAAAATGTCTGGAATCAGGGTATCACACACAAGTACCTTGCAAGGCTTGCCAGCTTTCTCGCCAGGATCCCTCATCATTTCTGAAATGATTGTATAGCCACATTCCTTGATTTAGCTAACCTGCCATCAGTACAGGGACCAGAACAAGCAGAAAAGTGTTTTCTGTGTAAATCTTCTTTCCTAAATTGAAAGACCCTTAAGGACTTTGTTTTTCTTTGCTACACAGGCAAGTCCATAACCACGAGTGCTTCTTTTGTAGCAAAACTACATGTCCCAGACATGTCCGAACAGCAGGGTGGTGTGTGGAAACCCAGTCCTGGGAAGGTACTTAAGCTCAGAATGTGACAGTGCTTATATGTGTAGTTAACCTAATAGCATTGAGAGTGCTCACACACATATTTACTCTAATAACATCAGTTCAAATCCCATTTGTTTGCTTGCTCTGTACTTACGTGCCTGGCTGGACTGGAAGCCTTCCTACAGCTGCTGCTTCTCTTCCTGCTCTCTCCCCCAGAGGCTGGCAGCCATTTGGCCAGCTTGGAGTTGCTGCTGAAACCTTGCAGTGGTCTCCTTGCTACCAGTTTCTCTCAGTTCAAAGCTGCTTCCCTCACCATGTGTACCGCCAAGGCCACTGTTTGTCACTCTTTGCTTTTTTGGGGGAAGCCCAGTTTTTGGGGCTGGGCAGTTGTTTCCTCAGCTGCCTGAGGGGAGCCTGCCCCGCCCTGGCCACTGCTGGCTCTGGAAGGTTCTGTGGAGAAGCACTGCCTGTCAGTGCCTCAGGGGAGAGCACCTGCTTACAGCCTGTGACTGACCGTGCTTCTGCAGCCCTTCAAAAAATGATCAAAAGTGTTGGAAACAGCTCAGTTTTGGAGGGAAAAGTGTGCTCTTTCCTTATGTGGAGGCTCGGTCCTAGGGCCGCCACACTGCTGTGAGAGAGGGGATCTCATAGTGGAATGCAGTAGCGGGGGCTGCCTGCTAACATGGCGGGAATGGAGCGAGGTGACAGGCCAGGCAGCGAGCAGCGCCAGGTAATGGGAAGAGATCGGTTGGGAACCAATAATGCTGCTCCCTGGCTATGGTCTGGCAGTGATGGAGGTGTCATGGGGTGCTCGGTTATCCTGGGACTGTGGGGCTACTGATGGCCAGAAAGGGGAGAAACCTCCGGAGGACAGTCCCACAACAATGCTATATGCACAGCAAGATGGAAACACACTCCATTTCACTGAACCAGGCTAATAGCACCTCACTAGCGATCCTGTCTCCTTGCCAATTCTTAACTTAAGTTTTCCCTTACAGATTTTTTTAAGATTTAAAAGATTCTTGCCTTCCCCCCCCCCCCCCCCCCCCCCCCCCCCTTGTAATTATGTTTTTGAGCTGCAGCCATGGAGCTGCGCTCCTCTCCCCCTGGGCCGAGGGGCTCAGGTAATGGCAGCAAGCGCCACACTGCAGGTCAGGGAGCAGGCAAGGGAAAGGCTTCCTCCTGGCAGAATTGTATTTTATTCTACGGGGAGACAACATTTCTTTGCAAAACACTCCTCTGACTTTAAAATAATACGTAATAACTATAAAATTACCAAATGTCAGGTAAACAAAAAGTTATTAAGGATGACCTTATTAGTTCTATCTGCAATTCGCAGAGCAAGGTAATTGTCAAGTCTCACTGTTATTAGGTTGAAATAATAGTTTGGGAACCATCAACATTAAAATTTCATTATGATGGGACAAAAAGGCTCATGTATAATCAATAGTAAGAATCCATTATTATTGACTTGGAATGAATGAAGCATGAACGCATTTGTGCAGATATGAACAGTTAGCAATCTTTTGAATAATAAAGAATTAACACTACACAGATAATGTCATTCTGGGAATTGGACTCAAACTCAAATTGGTACATGTCTCTTTGTTATAAAGTCAGATTCACATCCCTTGGTAACTTCTATTAAGCTGTTTCTCAAAATACTCTGTCTACAATTTTGTATTCCTCGACTCTGGCTTGCAAGGGAGGTGGGTGGCGGGCGAGCGGGTCGGGGTTGTGGTGGAGTGTGCTCTGTTGCTTGCCGGGTTCGATGGTGGTGCTGGGAATAGTACTGCATTGGGACACGTAATGCAGCGGGCACAGGTGGGTGGGAGCAGGTTGGGAAGGTGCTGTTGCTTTCTGCCATCCTGCCCTTGGCAGCAGCGTTTCAATGAGATAGTGTGTTGTAGCTCGCATCGTAGGTGCCAGGTTGAAATAGGTAAGGGATGGTGAATGCTGAGCAGAGAAGAGAAGCACTGAGCCTGTGGAGCATGCTTGTTCCTGGGGACGGGGCCAAAGCCGTGGACGTGGTGTACGACATTACCTTGTCTACTGTACATGATGTGCTGAGACAAGCTGTTCCCAGCATGTTCTTTTCTGTTGCTGTGGGATATGTCACATTGGCAGCATTGTTAGTCTCTCATTTTCTGCTGAGGAGGTGGACCCAAAATGCACTTCAAAAAAAAAGCACAAGTCATTATGTGCTAAATCTGATGCATTTAAATTTTTTTCAACCTCACTTTGAGTTTCTATATACTAAGTGCCTTTGAAAGGTGTTATTTAAGGGTATTTTAGACTATATTTCCAGACTAACAGCTGCTTCTCAACATTATCTTCTGGCTGTGGTTTACCTGCTCCCTCATGCTGGCTCCCAGCTGCTATGATACCCACAGTACTTTGAATCTGAGTTAGCTGTTGACTTTAGACTGCAGGTTTGGGTTGCTCCAAATCTGTCCCTGCTATTACAGTGAAGGACCTCGGACATGTAGTGTTACTTTGTGTGTTGTGGAGTGTTCCTCTGTGCTCCTACACCCACGTCTTTCAAATTCCCAATCATGGAGCGCTACAAGAGAGATTCTGGCCGCCTGCTCTGATGCATCCCTGTTCCAGGTATCAGATATGCAAACTTGCAAGCCCTCCCTATGCTTGCTAGCCCAGCCAGAGAGCACCTAGGAAAAGTCTCTTCCAGAAACTCGCCCTCTTTTCTCCAGTGTCTTCCTTCTGTGACGTGCTCTATTTCTGAAGGATTTGGGAAAGTCACCCAATGACTTAAAAAGAAGTAAAGAGATCTTGTGGCTGTGGCACTTGACAGGCTCAAGGAGACTTTCTGGGGAATCTGGGAAGTCATTTTTTTTTTTTCAACTGTGAAATGGGAACAATCATTTTCTTAGTCAGTGGAGAGGGAATAATTATTTATTACTTGCATTACAATAGCACTAAGGACTGGTTGGGCTAAATGCCCAGAAATTGAAAAAGTTATTTAAGGAATTAAGTGTATCTTTTTTTTTCTTTTCTTTTCTTTTTTTTTTTTTTTTTTTTTTTTTTTTTAAAGGCACTGTTAATACTTTAGATGGAAGCCCTACAGGGGAACGAGTGGTGTATTGCAGTGGCACCTGCTTTAATCCATTAGAATGGGTATAATTATGAAAGAAAGAGAGAGTGTTATTTCCTTTCAACTTTTACCAACAGTGCATTTCTTCTTCCCTATACTTAACTTTCAGCTGCTTTTCAGGGGTAAGAGAGGAAAATAATTGAGAGACAAAGGGCAGTAACCCAGCTGAGCAGCCCATCTGTTGCTGAGAGGGGCATGGAAAGGAAGGAAGGTACCACTGGTAGGGCCTTGAGATTCTGTTCCCTCTGCCTCACTGTTGGGGAAGAGGGAAAAATCAGACCTACTCTCTGGAGAGAGGGAGGACTATACTGGCTTATTTCCAGTGTCCCCTTTTCTGAGAAGGGGGCTAGAAGAGGGGGAAGCCCTTAACCTTTCCAGCAACGAAGGGCAGGGATCCAAACAGTCTTAGAGCATGTGAACATATATTTAATTTGGCTTAGTACCCAAAGCCTGTTTGATGAAGTGATGTGCATGCCTCCTTTTTCATGATTTGTCCCTGTGAGAGCAGATGTAATGGACAACCTGAGATGTCTTCAGTGCGACTGAGGGGAAATATGCAGAATTATGAGAGGTACTGAAAATTTTTGGCCTGGTGAAGGCATGAGTCACTTTCTCACTTGCTTTTTTTAAAACTTCTTTTGGTTGTTTTTGGTTTTTGACCCATGATGTAAGGCATTGGCATTTCCTTTACCTGCCTGAGAGTGAGGAATAAGGAATATATAAGTGTTTTAAATTTATTAAAAAAGAGGCAATTTACGTGACTTTTTTGGGGGCTGAACCTAATTTCTGAAACTGTTCTTCAATTTTTACTCTTTTTTTAAAAGCAAGAGATACATGCAGGGCACATAAAAACATTAAAAATGTTTTACAGAGCACATACCATAAATCAATGAGTAAGTTGTTCAGAACAGCACTAACAATGAATATAACTGAGCATATATAAATCTAGGGAGGAGGAAACCTTTTTTATCATCTTGTCAAGCCTCCTGCTGATTTATAAAATAGGTGAGTAGCCAGAAAAATCATCAAAGTATGCCCAGGAATTATACAGTAGTTTAAAAATACAATACTATTGTATTCACAACACAGAGTATTCATCACTGATACAAGTTCCATAATTATAATTGTTAAACACAAGTTCCCCAAACCAAATCTGCTACTTTATTAGCTTGAATGATCATGGCAGAGTTTGTCTACCTAGAAAAATCCTATTTTTCTCCCACTGAGTTACATCAACCTGTTTTCCTTTTAGTGCTAAAACTAATATAAAGTAATCCATTTCAAAGCTGACTTTTTAGCATAACTAAGTTTTCAGTTAAGTTGTAATTTTAAACCCCAGGTCTATCAGATTATTTTTCATATCTAAAACTAGGAAACATGCACGCTATAAAACTTTCAGATCTTGTCTTCTGCTTCTGGGTGTCCACTTCCCTGCTGTGCTGTTTGATCCCTGTTGACTTCCATGTGTTTGTTTCCATCTGTATGCAAAAGTTCTTGTACCATTATCAAGGACAGGTAATATCTGGGAAAAGACTTAGATGCTGGAATTCTTTTCATGGGCAAAATATTTCAGTTCTGCCTTTCCTGTAATCTATTTCTGAAACTTTGAGGCAAATGATAAAGGTATAGTGCCTGCCATAAAAAGTAACATTTCAAGTAAAAGCATTTACTTATAGGTCATAATTGGTTTTAAGTAGTATTTATAAGGGGTAAATGCAGTGCAATTTACAATAGTTTAAACCAACCATGAGACTACTTCGTGCTCATAAACTGCATTTCACTTCTAAACTGTTATGAATACCCAAGAGACGATGAATTTGCACACATACATTTTAAAACCTGGGTTTTCTTTCCTTTTTTGGAAACTTCTTCCTTGCTGAATTGCTACCTCGTGTCTCCAGCCTTGTTTCTATTGCTGTAGCATACCTGCCCCCAAATAATTGCAAGTATAGGCATGGTCTAATTTTATTCCTCCTTTTTCTTACCAGTTGGAGAGCACATAATACTGCTGAAGAGACATAAAGAGAAATTTCAGTTCTATTAAGGTAAGAGCATGTCTGAACTCAATAGAAGCCCTTTTTGTATGACCCATCCACTAATGCAGCCCTTTGGATTAGAGAGAAGGATTTTTTTTGTTCCTTAGCGATAAAGTAACCTACTCATAGAACGGTTGGTACTGCTATTTCTACTTCTGGATAGAAGCCAGTATAATGACAGAAACTGTAAGTTGTTACTTTTAGTGGTTTATTTTTATCAGATGAGAGAAATAAGTATACCAGTTCTATGTGGTCTAGCATCCTTCATATTTAAAACAAATAATGACCTTCCTTACCTTTCTCTCAGCCAAAGTGTCCAAGCTCAGACAAAACCAACTGGCTTGTCCAGCTGACTCTTTTTAAGACAATTCACAGAAATTGACTCTTTTTATTAAAAGGAGAGGGGGCAATTGTATCGATTCAGTCTGAGTCTGTGCAAACAGTTCTAAAGGTTTTGTAGTCACTTCAAGCAAGTTGGCAAGAGCTGCCATGTTTAATGTCCATCAAATGAAGAAGAGGTGTGAGCCATTGAGAAATGAAAGTTGAGTCTTCAAAAACAAATCTGTTCAATTTTTTTGAGTGCAAAAAGCATCTTAAAAAATTTAACTTGTATTTCTTTGTCACTTTTATAACTCAAAAATGCTAGACAAGTGTTCTTGAACTTCAGAAAAAACTTTGTGAAATTTACTGAATTTTGAGTGGTGGCAGGAAGAGTTGAAGAGGAATACTTCTGCTCACGTCAGCTTCCAAAAGTTTAGGTCCTCATTTAAACTTGTTCCAGTCTCTGATCTGGCAGATGGACTGGAAGTCCCTTGGCATCTGATGTTTTAATTTTTTTAATTTCTGCCACTGCAAAAATTTTTGTGACAAAACCGTCTCACTTGCCTGCTTTCCCTTCTGCTGTCAGAGAAAACAGGTGATTGAGAGACCTTGACTTTAGTGAGACCTAAATCTAGACTTCAAAAACACATGGGGTGGAGGGACGGGAAATTCCAAAGTTGAGTTTTCCAGAGCATTTTGATCACAGAGAATCTTGTTAGCCAAACCAGAGTTTTTTGATACAGGCTTGTCTTACCTAGCTGTGTAGAATTCTGTAGTAACTTCTTAGAATAGTGGGGTTTCACAAATACTTCAGTTGTTTACATCTCTTAGTTATAATTCCATGAAAAATGATTCTGCCTGTCATAGGTAACTATTTTCCCTGTGATGTTTGAACTTCCATTATGGCATTCATTATGTCATGTAATATAAAGAGTTCTTTGTAATTACATTTTGACAAATACACATTTCATGTTCATAACATTATAGAAAATAACTTACCTTTGTTTAACCCTTTAGCTTCTGCCCTGTTTTTATTTCACTATGCAGTATGATTTTACTACTCTTGGGCAGCCTTCTTTTTAGGGAATGTATGTGTGCCACATGTAAAAAGTGTGCAATTTTGTACCTTATGTGTGTTCATATTTGTCACATTCACAGATCAGAGCCTTAATTGCTCATGTACTTGACCAAAAGTTAGTCAGAAAAAAAAAAAAAAATCTCAATGGCTGTGTCATCCCAAGTCGGTTTATTTAACAAAGTCTTTGGGTCTTTAATTCCCAGTTTATATTTAACATATCAGAAAACTTTTAGAATGAGATTAATCTCATTTAATATACCCATCAAGAAGTTAAGTGCCTAGGCTAAGCTACTGTCCTGGGCTCTCACTGTCAATATCCAAAACTTCTTGTGGATTTGTCCCACTTATCTTAGAAATCTTACCCTACTGATTCCTCTCCAGTGCTCATTGAACGATGACACTTATATTAATAGAATAGAACTGTGTGCAGTTCTGGGCCCCACGATTTAAGAAGAATGTGAAGGGCCTTGAATGCATCCAGAGGAGGGCAACAAAGCCGGTGAAAGGGCTGGAAGGAATGTCCTATGAGGAGCAGCTAAGGACTTTGGGCTTGTCTAGTTTGGAGAAAAGGAGGCTGAGGGGCGACCTCATTGCTCTCTACAGCTTCCTGAGGAGGGGACGTGGAGAGGGAGGTGCTGAGCTCTTCTCCCTGGTATCCAGTGATAGGACGCAAGGGAATGGTTCAATGCTGCACCAGGGGAGGTTTAGACTCGACGTTAGGAAGGATTTCTTTACCGAGAAGGTGGTCAAATACTGGAACAGGCTTCCTAGAGAGGTGGTCGATGCCCCAAGCCTGTCAGTGTTTAAGAGGCATTTGGACAGTGCCCTTAACAACATGCTTTACCTTTTGGTCAGTCATGAAGTGGTCAGGCAGTTGGGCTAGATGATCATTCTAGGTCCCTTCCAACTGAAATACTCTATTCTAAAAGAAGCTAAAAGGGACATCTAAAAGAATTAAATCCTTGCATGTAGCCTGATGCTACTCAATAACAATGTATTATTGGAAGCACAGGGCTGATGCTTAGTGTCTGTGTGGAAAGGTTTGAGAAAGGATAGAAAGTGCTTAGGGTAGCTAACCATTAGGGCAAGAAAGGTTGTGAGTAGCAAAAAAATTGTCCTTTAAAAAATGAAATTGAGTCCAAATGAAGAAAATAAAAAACATTACAAGTTATGGTGAATTTCAAAATAGAATGAGGTAAACTAAAAAAGACCTTAAGCTGATGTGTCTTCCAAACATATTAGGAAGAGGAACATATGCTGATGACACAAAGCTGTTCAGAGTGGTATGGACAAAAGCTGACTGTAAGGAATTGCAGCAAGACCTTATGAGACTGAGTGACTGGGCAATGGAATGGCACATAATATATAGTAGATAAGGTACATAGGGGAAAATAATCCATTTCACATTTGAAGTCGTAGGCTCTGAGATGATTTTCTTCCTTCAGAAGAAGGGTTGGTTTGTCTTGTGTTGTGGAGGGATCACCATGTTTAATGGTGTCTGGAAGTCTTTTCTGGGATGACTGAGCACTCAAGGGTTGTCTTTTTCTTTTTCCTTTTTTTTTTTTTTTTCTTTCTTTCCGCCCCCCATAAAAGCAAGGAGATGATCAGTTTCGAGAACATCTTGTTGGTTTTGTTTGGGTTTTTTGTTATCTTTTTGTATCTACTCAGTTCCCCAGGAAAAAGACTCCTCCTCTTTGCATATAAATTCTATTTAAGCAAGCCAGTGTGAGTGGAGTTTGTGTGCTTTAAGCAAGAAAGATTCATATTGACTGGGATAGCTTCAGCTGATTCCACATGACACCTTACCTGGTGTTTGGCCATCTCTGGAGATTGCTGGACAGCAAAGGATGTATTCTGTACTTAATCCTTGGAGAATTAAAAGGAGTTAATTCCTCAGTTGAGCACAAGGACAGATAAAACCATGTATCAGCAGAATCCCTTAAATCCTTATAAAAGAAGAGGTGAAATTCTTTACGTTACCTCTAGTATTCATCATTGTTTCTCAGCATTTTCAGCTCATCCAGATCTATTGGACTGTTCTATGACTGGTGAGGATTTGCATCGTGGTTTTCCCCCATTTATTTTGCCCGAACACATTCTTATGGTTTCTCCACTTTTAGGTTTTATGCTTGTCACTTTGCTTTTGCTGACTGCCTTCCACTCTGCAGATCAGTCACGAATGAGGCCTGATAGGGCTTTTGGGACTGATGCCTGTGCTGACAATGAGTGAGCAGTTCTTGTGTTCAATACCATGTGTTTGGTTTTGAAACCTGTCTTTGTTCCCATAGAACCAACTGTTTCACTCAGCTCTGTCCATTAACGGTAGACCACATTGTATCATATTTATTTAAAAAACCATGGGAATATTGTTAACCAAAATAGCAAAATTGGAATACATTCAATCCAAAGAGATTTTTCCCCTCCGCATTCAAGGCATCAAAATTATTCTTCCATCAAAACATAACAATTGTTATGAATGATATCATAATACTGTGAACTGCTTAAGAGCTTCCACTTTAAAACTGTAATGGGCCATGCAGACAGAAGGGAAAAAAAGGCTAAAAGCATAAATTGAAGATAATCAATGTGAATAGACCTTACCCATTGTGCAGTTTGAATAGGATAAGCACACATTATCTGGCGTAATTGGTTCATGTGATTTTCTAATTGAAGAGAAGAAGTAATTAGAGCCTAATTGAAGCAAAGTAATACAATGTCTGTCAGCATTTCTCCTTCTACCACACATTATATTATTACCTGTCATCTTTTACTTTAGTGGGACTGAACAAATGAGAAAAAAACCAGTATAAAACCTTTGGAGTTTACCTAGCCAAAGCAAAGGTACAGATAAAAGACACTAAATAAAAGCAAATAGGGCTGAGATTAACTATGTACACTCATGGGTACTTCCAAACTAGAAGTGTTCAGTTTGCCTAATTAAGAAATGAAATATGTTTTGTAAAATGATGTTATAAATTGTCTTATTAAATCTTAGGAAGAAGAATATTTAAAAAATATTTGATTTGACTCAGGGCTCTGTACTTTTTGCTTTATATTTCTAAGTGAAGAATTTTGCAGTTTGCAGTGAAAAAGAAAATGGTTGCTATTTTTAGCAAAGTGATGGAGAACACCTTTGCAGCCTTCTCTGCCAAATTTTTTTTATGGAACGACTTTATTCCGAAAACTGCCTAACATGAGAAGACCAATTGCTGCCAGTGCAGAAAAGAGATTGTACTTGGAAGTTGTCTGGGAGATGCTTTGAATAAAGAGTGAGAGGATGTTGCAGGATATTCTCCATCTTTTGGGAACAGAAATATGTTTTAGGGCTTTTTATTCCCAAGGGGAGAGAAAGGATCCTGGGTGATGGAGTAGTTGTTCTCTCTCTCTACACAAAAAAGTTTGGGTGTAACTTGAAGACAAGTTTCTTGAGACAATATATAGCTATTCTTAGTAAGGGTAGGTGATATCTTAATTTAGTAAGAGGCTACATTAAGTAAAGATGGAAGAATATTTTTGGTAAAGAAGTTGTAACTCATCTCCACTTTCCTTGTTACTATCACGTATTTAGTGTTGTGTCATTGCTAGTGGAGCAGAATAGTGAAAATTAGTGATCAATCTTCTTCATGTTGCAAGGCCTGTCAGGTTTCTGGCTGGTGATCCTGACATTGGTTATTAACCCATACTGTTAATAAAGAAATTGCATCTCAGTACCCTTTCAGTACATTTGTAGTTGCTGCTATCACTTGTCTCCAGTGTTGGATTCTAAACACTGGGGTATGATGTGTTTCTGGACCAAAAGGTATGTTATAATCTTGATTTCTTTCCTTGCCATGTGTAGTAATACCTGTCGCTAGTGTAGTGAATGTTATCATGTTTCCTTGCTCTTATCTGTAGAAGAAAAAAAACCCATCTATTTTTGAAACAGTGACTCAATCTTTACTACCTACAATGTGCTTGACTCATTGGTATATTACAAATATGCCATCAGTCTTTAACCTAAGTATCTGAGTCGATACCGGATAGTGGCTAGCTCAAGTGTTTAAAACGGCCACAAGCAGCCTGGCTTTGATTCCTGTATAGTAGTCTTCAAAGTGTGATAAACTCTTATTAATGTTCTACTGCAATGAACTGCACAGATCTGAGGTCCTTTGACACTACATGATGTCCCAGGTCTTCAAACAAAAGCTGCTCTCTGTTCTGATGTTGAGTTGCTCTGAAGGTCATTAATACCACGTGCTGGTGCAAGTGGCAGCTGTTTCTGTTTTCTAACACTGAACTATTTTCTGTAGGGTGTTTTCCAAGCTCTCAGAGGGTATCCTTTTTCTGAAATGTGCTCTCCCTTTGCAGAGAAAAAAGGAAAAAAGTTAGTGAGAGTGGGAGACTGGGAAGGTCTGGTAAGCAGCAGCTGTGCTTTCCAGATCTGAAAACTTTTTGCTGGAAGCAGTGAGAACAGCACTGAGAGGCAAACCGGTTAACCATGACTACAGCAAAGCAGCCAGTTCATAGCCAGCAAGTTAAGGAAGGCTTACTTGGGCATCTTCCTAAACTAGGGTGAATACAGAACAGCTAAAGACCCGAAAGGCAGAGGGATTGCTACAAGGATTTTTTAAGCTTTTGTATTTGAAGGGCCTAAATTGATTAAATTGAATTGAAAGGAGTTTTGTTTTTGTCCTGGTGCTGTTCGAGATTCAAATAAGACGTTTCACAGTATAACTGTGTCACTGTTTGGTGAAAACCATGCTATCCTGCATTGATGCTGGGTAGGGTTGTACCACCCAGCAGAAAGTGAAATTTTATTGAGAACAGTGGGAAACAGTGGAGGAAAGAGAGAGTCTGCGTAGCAAAAATGGGTAAAGGTATTTAGGCTTACACAAAACTCAAGAATATACAGAATGGAATGGTTTTGCTTGGAGCTAGGCAGGCAAATAAAACTGAATAACTTATGCAAAAAAAAAAACCTTTATTATTATTACTTTTTTTGTTCTTTAAAAAAATGTTGGAAAATAACTGTGTTTCTGGATGAAATCTGAGGCAGTTCCTAGCTCTGCTGATGCCCTGAAAGAAATAATTTTGATGGAAAAGCTTTGTGGAATCCCTTTTATTTTTATTCTCTGTAGTCACAACTTGCCACACAGCTGCCTAATATATCCTGGAAAGGTTAGAAAGACACTGCCCATAGATGTTGTCCTCAGTTTAGTGCTTTCTGTAAGTTATTTTAATGGTGTTACTGACATTAAAACAAAGAAATCAGGGCGATGAAGGAGAATAAGAGTCTGCTAATGAGTAAAAAGTCAGAGATGCATAAATTGACTATATCTGAGGGTTTGCCTGCCAAACTCCTTAGGCCAAGCAAGGTGCTTTCATTTGGGAAAGCTGGCTTTTTCTTGTTTCTTTGTACTTGAATTTGGTTCACTTCCCATGAGAGGAAAGATTTAAATTAAGCTCTCTAAACTCTTGGTCAAACTTTGAGTTTAACTTTGGAACTGAAACTTCAAGAGCTTTGTGGCCCATAATATTTCTTTCACAACACAGCAATGATTGAAGGCTTTGGATGCTATCACTGCTACCTTCTAGTTTTTCACATGTATTCACTTTACTGTTTATGTTGTGACACTGTAGGTAGAATCTGTTACCCTCCCATCTGCTGTTGACCACCACTGGGGCCAGGCTCGTTTCTGAATGTCATTCACTATTCTGAAATACATGCTTAGCAGTGAATCTGTAAAAATGATTTGCTACATCATGTTACTTTTTTATAGAGGTGAAAAAGAATTACATTTTTTAAATAAAACACTTTAGACAAAGTAAATATTAAATAGTAATGCCTCCAGATGCTGGCACTGTCAAAGATGCATCCTTTCCATTTATCAGTCTCTTAATGTCAGGGCTTTTTTCTCCTGTCTCTCTCGAGTAAATGTGGTGCACTTTGTCTGCATGGAATGAAAATTGAATGTAATGACATGCTTTGCACAATCTGATGAACGTAAAGGCATTAAATCTGTCACCTGGCTAGGTGGAAATTCCCAGTGTGAGAAGCTCTAACACTGAGCCAAACACCTGACTCTTGCATCACCTCCAGTTTGCTCTGATGTAAGGCATATGTTAGCAGGTGAGTGTTGGACACTGTCTTCCCAACCTGATCAGCAAACACATCTTGCCAGCTGATATCAATTAGCCCTCTTCCTTCCTGCCCCCCCGCCCCCCACCAACTGTCTATGTAGTCGTGTAGAACAGAGATCCTCCCTGAGGACTGAGGAGTTGCAACCATCTCTCTGACAAACAGTACGCACGAGTGGCATGGATGGCAGCGGCATAGGCTCTACAGGCTTACTGGATACCCTGCTGGCTTACTGCTTACCCTAAGCTTGCATTAAGCCTGTTCTACTGTGTCTTCCCTTCTGTTGATTAAATTAGCTTCATTAAGACTAGCACATATATGACTGTACACGCCAGTCATATATCCTGGCTGATTGCAATGTCAATATGTGTGTAGTTAAACTCCCTTTTGCTTTGCTTAAGCAGTGTGAAACTTTGAGTTCTATCTTTAAATAGCTCTACAATTTATGTTCATTGACAATGGATGCAAAACAAATGAAATTCAGATGGTAGCGAACAGCCTCTCTCAATCTCTGTGTTTAATTAAATGGTTCTCTTCAGGAACACTAAATATGAAAAACTTGTTAGCAGAAGAGACAAGGCTACCAATGTATTGTGTAGGCTGCGCACGCTGGAAGTGAGGTTCTCATCTTTGTGTATATTCTTTTTGTTTGTCAATACATGTCAGTAAGGTTTACCATCAATGCCTTCAGTTCTTCTTGAGGCATATTGTGCTGATGTTTGAATGTGTACTTACTTTAAAAGCTTCTCTGCCTTGTTGGCCTTAAGTGTGGGTGGAAATGTGTAAAGATCAAATGGGTATCGTCTGTGTATCGTCTGAATGCTTTTCATCTAATTCTTCCAAAGCCTGCAAGAAACACTGTTGAGGACATTAATGTGGAAGAGTAATTTCAAACGAAGTCAAAGGCCAAGCTGTTTTATTTTTCAATACAATGAGCCTCATTCATTTGGAAATTGATGGAAAAATTAAATTAAGCATTTGCATGTACTCGAGATTGATGGAGGTCATATTTCCAGCTTGCTTTACGATTACTTACATGGCAGACTTCCTTACAAAGCAGATAAATACTGTAGGTAATATTGCTTAGGGCAGATGTGGCAAGGGAAGTTGTTTGCACGTGCCTATAATATTTGTTGTATTTTTTCTGTGTAGAAACGCCAAGTGCCAAACCTGTGCCCTAGGAGTACCCTTTTGCCCCACATACAGCTGCATCAAAAGACAGTCTCTCTTACGGCTAAGGAAGGTTAGAGGTATTTTGTGCTTACTCAGTTACAAGTTGTTATAGTTTGGCCCTTTTCTTTTTGTTAATAATTAAAAGGGTGAGAGGGTGAGAGAACCTAATAACAATGACTGGATTGTAAATATCTCCTTTATGAGTCTTCCCCATCTGTCTCTCCCAGTGCAAAAATTAAGAGGACTCAAATAAAATTACCATGAGGCAGACTGTAGGAAAACACAAACAAACCAACAACAGTGATGTTTCTTTGCATCACCACAGATTGGGGGGGGGGGGGGGGGGGGGGGGAGGGGCAGGGAGAATGAATGAGCAAACTATATCCTGATCTTTTCCTCTGATTAACTGAGGACTCTTAGCTTATAAGGCTTTTTTAATGGTCAAGAGCATCAAATAGGGGAAAATGAGGAAATCTTGACAAAGAATGCTCTCCAATGAAAAATGACACTACATCAGTAATGCATCCTTTTGTGAGCTTGATTATGATCAACTTTGATAATATTCATAGAATCATAGAATGGTTTGGGTTGGAAGGGACCTTAAAGATCATCTAGTTCCAGCCCCCCTGCCACAGGCAGGGACACCTTCCACTAGACCAGGTTGCTCAAAGCCCCATCCAGCCTGGCCTTGAACACCTCCAGGGATGGGGCATCCACAGCTTCTCTGGGTAACCTGTTCCAGTGCCTCAGCACCCTCAGAGTGAAGAATTTCTTCCTGAGATCTAATCTAAATCTACCTTCTTTCAGTTTAAAGCCATTCCCCCTTGTCCTATCACTCCATGCCCTTGTCAAAAGTCCCTCTCCAGCTTTCTTGTAGGCCCCCTTTAGGTACTGGAAGGCTGCTTGGAGGTCTGCCCGGAGCTTTCTCTACTCCAGGCTGAACAAGCCCAACTCTCTCAGCCTGTCTTCATAGGAGAGGTGCTCCAGCCCTCTGATCATCTTTGTGGCCCTCCTCTGGACTCGCTCCAACAGGTCCATGTCCTTGTGTTGGGGACCCCAGAGCTGAACGCAGTAGGAAGCTCATCTTGTGTTTGCCTCTTAAACACGTTATATACTTTTGGTATAACGTAAATGTTTTGTGAATAGCTAATCTGCTGTTGATTCTAAATCTGAGCACGAATTCCTTGCACAGAATTGAAAATGCATTGGTACAAATGGTATCATCTTCTTTAAAGTTTGAAGGTCTCCGCATCTGCCCATGGATTTTTAATCATTTAAAAACTCTAAAAACAAACAAAACAAAGGAAAAAAAACACCAAAACCTTTCTCTACTCAGTGGCACATATGCTTCATTTAAAGCTGCCTTTGGCTGAGATCTTTTAAAGGAAAGACAATATAAGATGTCTGTACATAATCTAGCCATTGCTCGCAGTTGACTATACTGATGAGGACAAGTGGGAAGAGGGAATTTTGCATTTCTTTGCACTGTTAGGTACAAAGAAGGTAGCATTAATTTAATAATGTCAGATCCATATAGTACATGGAAAGAAGGAAATTATATATAAAAAACCCTATTCAATCCCTAGGAAAAAAAAAATTACTTTGCACTATACAGACCTATCCAGGTAGCAGCATGCAAAGAATGTGCATTCACTGGCGGCAGATTTTAAGTTACAATAGTACTTCTTATGACATGAAAGTTGGTGCCATGTGGGCACAGACAATGAGTCCCCTTTCCCATCCCTTTTCTTAAGCTCCCAGTAAAGAATGATTATCTTTTACAAAATACTTGGTGTGCAATATTTCAGGACGTATTATAAAGCTCTGTATGGCCTCAAATTAAAACAATAGGGTGATTCCTGAATCATTCAAACTGATAGCTGCAGTGCTTGGTTTGGATGATGATATTTAAAGTCTTTGCCACTACCTGAATAGGAAAATCACTTCAATGTAATGTGGCAGCCACCCTATAAGCCCTTTATCAAATGCATCCGGAGATCAGCTCAGGAGGATAACTTTCCTGTAATCAGGATTGCAGAATTCAGAATACAAAACTTTATAGTTTGACTGGGCACCCTATGTCTCCACCAAAAAGTAAGATAGTATTTGTCAGCTCCATCCAGCATATCCACTGTTTAGCAAGACTCTGACTGATCCCTCAAGCCTTTTTCACATTACCCCAAACATTAGATGTCTGCACAGGTAAGTCCCTCTGTTAGCCTGTATAAGAAGCTGCCAAGTTCTGAGAAAACCACTGAACATGAAAGGCAGCCACTGAAGATATTCTGAGATAGAGACAGATAATTTACCTAAACTCAGACTGAGCTCTCTAGATTTCACACATATTGGTCAAATAAAGAAAAGGCCAACATGAGACACATTCTGGAGCTGATCTACCCTTCTGAGATTATCAGTAGCACTGTAATATTAACTTTACTGAGGAAAAGTTTGGACTTTGTGCTTGCATAACTCAAAGAAGTCATACATCAAATATCTGACAACGTTATGTAATAACAGAATACATGTAGAAGTTCCTGCAACAAAGAAAGATTTAGAATGAAATAGCTAAGGACATCAGTTAGAACACCTTTTAGTGAATATGGTTGATACAACAGGAAAAAAACAGTTTCTATAGGTTTCAAGTTCAAAGAGTTTTTTTTGTTTTTTTTAAACCCAGAAACAGATTAACAGTTGTCTTTTGTATAAAATCACAGGGTTCTGTGCTAGACTTTGGAAAGCTGGCTCTTCTAAGCTAACCAGCATTTCCAAGTAAAATTAGGTACGTAAGCTACTCGTAGTAAAGACCAGTAAAAAACAGGGCATGCAAACTGCATAATAACAGAACTCAGAACTTCCTGACAGTTTTAGCTTTTGTAGTAGACCACTGTATTTTAACAGCTAAAAAGGTAAAGGTGTTAATTTATTTTTTTTAAGCTCAAATCTCTTTGGAGGCCCATTGTTTTCTAATTACAGACCTAAAGCAATGATCTTGATATCAAAAGGCATTTTAAAAAAACCCACACCACCTTTCTCTCCATCACTTTGGAAGGAATTTTGTGGCTCACAGAAACCATCTGGCTAAAAGTAATTGAGTGCGTATCCTTTGCACTTGCATCCATGCCTTCCAGCACCATTTCTTTAAAGATGAAAGTCTGGGGATCTGGCTGTAGGCCCAGTCAAAAGGGGAAAAGCAAGTGAATAGAGCTGACAACCACACAACCTAAGCCTGAGGCTGCATTAAACTACTCTATACCTCCTTTTATTTCCTTGAAGAGCAGTGGCAGCAGCTGATGAGAACATCAGAGCCACAACTCCAATGGCATTGGAGAAGAACAGTGAGAACTCAGGCTTGAAAGACACATATTCTGGCCTTCCACACATCCCTGGGGGCTGGAAGATTGGGCAGAAATTGAACATATTCACTGAAGGGTTTTGTCTTGTTACACTCCCTTGTTTCTGTGGGAAGGGATTATCTGCATGAGGATCACCCAAAACACCAGACTATTAATATCTTCTCAGCGCTGGCAATCATGACCATCCATCAGAGGATTATCAAAGACTGGTTTATGAATGAGTCAGACTACAGACCTAATATCATTTATGAGTTAGGGCAGACATGGATATTTCATGCAGGTCAGACAAAAAGAGCATACGATTTTCTGTCATGATCATTTATGAGGTCCTGACCTAATGTAACCTCTCTTTACAGTGCCTATGACTTGTTTTTCTTTGGTAATTCTTGTGAATTAGCTTTTTTGCTTAGCTGTCTAAACTAATTTTTATCACATGTAAAAGCCTTTTTATGAAGCAACAGAACAGCTTTGCTTCTTACTTTTAAAAATCTCTCCCTTTTTTCCTGTGTATTGATACAATTTCATAGTGAGGACAATTTTACATAAACTATTTTCCACTCCACTGAATGTTATGTCGCTCTACATGAATATATTTCTTGGTTGATGCCAAGGCAAAATATTGCTGTAAATGCTGTATTTTCATAAATGCTATCTTTTGACTTTTTAATAGATTCATTTCATGCATACTATCAATACCAAGCCTTACTGATGGACCTGTATTAAGCTGACAGCATAATTTCCTCTGTTGTCCCCAGAGCCTTCACCTGTGAGTCAAGGGAAAAAAAGATCCATTAGCTCTTCTGTATTCAAGGCAACAAGTGATCAAGGTGGATGGGAGCAGCTCCAATGATTTGAAAAACTCCAGTCAGTAACATAGAAACAGAGAAAGGGAATTGAGACTCAAAAGTAGTAAGTGGGAAATGTGGGGGGGTTTTGTTTTGTTTTTGTTTGTTTGTTTTTAAAAAACAAGCCATTGAAATAATGACAACACAGAATGGCCAAATTCAGAGCCAGCTGTAGATATGGGTAAGTTAAATAGTGATAATTAATGCCGGTCCAGCAAAAGTATAGCAGCTGTAAGTTTCTGATAGCATATAGCATACGACGAAATCCCTATGATCGTAATGCTAATAATGCAGGAGATGAAAGACAGCATGACTTTACCAAATTTAGACTCCTTTTAAGTATCATTTGGCTCACGTTGGGACACACATTTTGTTCTCTTCTACATTAGTTTAAATCTAAATTTTGAGTAATTGACTCCAGGGTTATATTCTTCTAAAGGAGACTAAAGATCAGTGCTGCCTAGACTTGTGTCTGGAAAGGCCCAAGAATACTAGCAATAGCTACATATTTTATTCTAGCTCTCAGCATGTTGGGGAGCAATTAAATGAAGTGCATTAAATCTAAATGCAGTGACTTTGATTCTTCATTAACATATATCTAAACCAAATTTTTCCTTAGCTTTTAGATTGTGATACTGATATATTCTTGTTTTGACTTGTCCATTTTGTAACTGACTAGTTATATACCCTTATGAGTATACCCTCTATGCCTTATCAGTTTCTCAGCCTTTTTAGGGTTTCTGAACATCATACAAAGTTCTCCCTATTTGTATAAAGGCATCCATTATTACAGAGACTGAACTTCTGAGATGCAAGTTTTGTCACTTTCTGGAAATAACAAACCTATAAAACTGTATTTTCAAGCTATGCTATTGTTTGTTCTTAGCCACTGCCAAATATGAAATAGCATATGACACATATTGTCTTTAATCATCTAACTTGTATAATTATAATAAAAAACTGAGGATAGGTTCAGAGACAGTTCTGTCCAACTTCCTATTTACTCATGAAAATGGTCACATTTTAAAGCAGTACCAAAGTGGTTCTGCTAATACAACTTCATAGCAGCAACAAAGACCTTGGGAGAAGATTTTGGCCAATTCATGTTCCATTTTCATAGAAAGATATACCTGCTCATTTAATTCAGGACACAAAAGGGTGTAAGGTATGTCTGCTTGCAGGGGAGTTCTGCAACAAGACTTCATATCCACAGAGACTACAAAGGCAATAGACTCTTGCATTCTTATTTGAGTTACTATTAAAGTCAAATCTCACAAAAGGCATGGGCTAAATATCAAGGAGTTCAGATGTCCAGCTGCTTTTACTGGTTGCCTCAATGGTTATACAGGCCAACTGAAAACATGGCCCTCTGTGGGGCTGGAAGCCTATCGTATATAGACAGGGAGAAAAGAGATGAAATTGCCACAAAGCAGTCCGAATGCATTTGATCACACCTATTCCTGAACTTGCAGTCTTCCGTAGTTTATTTTTGCAGTTCATCACTGCAGAAAACACATGACCTTTCAGGAAAGTCTTTAGCCTCCATCTTTAAAGGCTTTCAGATTGGGTACGGGAGGCAAGTTACAGTAACAACAGCAGTAAGTCAGGGTGTGAGACATTTCATAAGAACCAATAAGTATCTTACTAAAGCCTCCCATACATGTGAAGTTTGGGACACAGTTGTTTATCATCCTTATTTGCTTTTTTAAAGCTGAGGCTCCACCTCACAAAAAACAAGGAAGGGAACATATCTCACAAGCATCTGCTTCAGCTTGGAGACAGCCAGGAAATCCTTAGGAGTGGATGCAGCTTGGAGGACTGCCTATAGAGGCTTAAGTCCAATTTGCATAACATTACTTATCACATTGTGTTATTTTATTTCTTAAGCAACATTTGATTCCTTATTATGAAACGATGGTAGCTCAGAGGTGTTTGCTGATGAGATGTTCAGTTTGAAGTTCCTCATGTGTTGTGAGGTACCTGTACAACTGCTGAATTGGCCTGAAATGGAGGAGAAGGGGAGTCATTAGCTGTAACTATGCATACTCAATTAGGTAGTTACTGGCACGGAGGCAATGTATCATCACCTTGACTTAGTGCGCAGAAAATTTCCGCTTTTACAGTTTAAGGTCTCCGTCATTTCGCTTCATATTATCTAGTGCTGAAATCTTACCCCTAATTAATACTGGAGCTACAGAGAATCTGAACAACCTGCTGCCCAGTGAGCATATTTTGATGTCACTATAAGCTAATAATCCGGGAACAGTGTGTAGAGGTGCAGGTTATGGGCTTCTCTGCTGGGGGCACAAATTTGGACTAGGGCTTCAGAGTCATTGTCAACAGTCAGCTGAGTATGGATCCTAAACATGCTGCTGCCCAAGGGCTAATCTGATCCTAAAATGCTTGAAAACAGTGAATAGCAAGAGTGAATCAAGAAGCTTTATTCTCTGTTTGACATTAAGGTAATTAGTATTGGAATACAGACTTTAGTTTTAATATCCCACAGTCCAGAAATGCTATCAATAATTAGATCTGAGAAAAGCCTCAAGCATAATGAAAATTTGGAAGATACTCCCATCACTAATGTACAGCTGAATATGCCCCTGAACAAGAGAGAAGGTTAAGATGTAGACTGTGCTTACAGTCTGTAAGTACATAAATGAGGAACAAATTTTGGTAACAGATGTCTTCAAAGGCAAAAAGACAAGATGTCCTAGTGTTGGGAAGTCAAATTAAACATAGGTAGACAAATACTAGAAATGAATCCTATTTGAGAGCTATTTTTATTTTAATAATATTGCTTATGACCTGACCAGCATCTTCGGGGGTTCTTCCTCACTAGCCATCTTTAAACACCTTTTCTAATAGTTTTCCTGTACAGCTGTGTTCTAGATGAGTTCCAGCCTATACCTTGCATACAAACATCTTTGAATCTTGTGTTGTCCTATTCATGTAATGCCTGTTGGCATCCATTTGCTTAGTTTTCCTGCAGCCTATAGGAGGCTGATGTTTTCAAGGCTTTCTTTTTTCTAACAACGTCTTAAATCCTTCTCTAGACAAGACTGTTGCAAAACTGCTCTGACTAGGGCATATTCCCAGCTTCGGATTATCACTTCTAAAAACAACCGGGGGAGGGGAATGTTTAACACATTTAACCTGTTCACACAGGTAAACGTTTACTTTAAATTCTATTTTGCATTGAGTAGTCTCTTTGCTGAGAAGTGACTGAGCTCAGCGTTTTTCTCTTTCTCCTGCACTTCACTATTTTATAGTTCTTCAACATAGTACCTCCAGCAAAACTGAGATTCTTTGTCCAAATAATTGTTAGCATGCACTTTAACTTGCTACTATACTATTATATATCACAATGGAAATACTTCAGAATAAGACAGCGCCAGGTTTTCAAACATTGGCTTTCATTTTTTTGCACGTTATATTTGCTGGCACAATCTGTCACACACAGATGGCTAATATATGATCGTACCCTCCCTATGATTTACAGAGGCACATTAGAGGCCAGGCTGAAATTGTAGTCCTCAAGGTCTAACTTGAACCTCAAAACCACCACGATACTTAGAATTAGTACACTTAGTTTGGCATATTATGACTAAGTAGTATGAGCCAAACAATATGCAATATGCAAAATATCAGCTCTGGGGGCCCCCAACACCAAGAAGGACATGGACCAGTCCAGAGGAGGGCCACAAAGCTGATCAGAGGCTGGAGCACCTCTCCTATGAGGACAGGCTGAGACAGTTGGGCTTGTTCAGCCTGGAGAAGAGAAGGCTCTGGGCAGACCTCCTAGCAGCCTTCCAGTACCTAAAGGGGGCCTACAAGAAAGCTGGAGAGGGACTTTTGACAAGGGCATGGAGTGATAGGACAAGGGGGAATGGCTTTTAAACTGAAAGAAGGTAGATTAGATTAGATCTCAGGAAGAAATTCTTCACTCTGAGGGTGCTGAGCACTGGAACAGGTTACCCAGAGAAGCTGTGGATGCCCCGTCCTGGAAGTGTTCAAGGCCAGGCTGGATGGGGCTTTGAGCAAACCTGGTCTAGTGGAAGGTGTCCCTGCCTGTGGCAGGGGGGCTGGAACTAGATGATCTTTAAGGTCCCTTCCAATCCAAACCATTCTATGATTCTATGATATGATTCTAAGAGGGAAAAGCAAATTGCTTGGACAGTCAGAGGAAGATGAGGAGGCACAGATGAAAATAGGGAGTGACAGTGATTTTGTTTTTCTGGGCAATTAAGAGGAAGAGGGCTGCTAACACCTTTAAAAAATGACATAATGGGATTGGATTGAAATATTAGAGTGAACATGATATAGCCATCCTGGGAGCAGAAGCTATGATGTGCAGGAATCAAGGTGTCTCCACAAATTGATTAAATGAAATTTTCTGTAGAAGGGAAAGCGGAGAAAGGAATCAGATCAGTAACACTGCAGGATCTGACTTTTTCAGAGCTGGTCGGCACTCTGAGTTTGTACCAGTCCCACAGAACCTCTTCCTCTGTCTGGTAGTTGGGGCCATTAGAACATTTTCTTGTTCTCATATTTACAAACCACAGATTAATTATGATGACTGTAATGAACTGCTTGGTGATGAGGAGACCAAGAGTTTGGTATCCCTGTGTGATATTTGAAATAGTATTGGGAGTTATGAAACAAAGTTGGGAAAAGCCTGTGTCATACAGAAAAAATGGCCTATTTACAGAATGAGAAGTCCTCAATGTATAAAAAGTGTGCCTCCAGAGAGAAAGCCAAGACTGATTCACTCTTGCTTTAACCTTTCTGTGCTGAAAGCAAACAAGTTAAGGTACAAACAGATTGGGAATTAATTGGTGTAATTAACATTTTGTGATTATAATGACTTCTAATCAATACCTTTATGCAAATAGCTGTATTGATGTGTTGAACCCAATGGGTGCTAGTTGTATTGGTATGGGGAAAAAAAACACTTCAAAGCCCTAAGAAATTCAAATCTTTCAGCTCAGGCGACAGTCCTGACCACATCCTTTTCAAGGTAAACAGAAGATCCTTTAGTGACCTATTTAATTAAATGGCTTCTGATACAGCTGCTGACTAAACTTCATAAAATGAGGTGACTGGAGGATGAAGCACATTCCCCTGCTGACAGTTCCCTCTGTTAAACCACTGTGTTTCATCAGGTTAACAAAGCAAACAGAGAAACCAACTTGATCGAGCTCACATCAGTGAGACCCATTCCTGTGGCAGGAGTAGCCTGGGACTTGGTTCAGATGCCAAAGAATCGAATGGGGATATCAAGAAGCTTTCAAGTCCAGGCAGAAAGGGTTAGAAGCCTCTTTTTAGATTAGTGAATAGAGTCTGACTTCTTTCTCTGTTTCTGGAAATCACCTTCAAATTGTTCCTCAGTTCTTTTTCTTTCTGAAGTTGTATTTAGAATGGGTAGGTTAGTGATCAAAAAAGCTTAGATAGGAGCTGCCAGTTTTCCCATGCTCCAACCTTCAACTTCATGTGGTAAATGGTTACCTTTAGCAGACTTTATTTGCCAGTGGCTCCAATTTTTTCCTCTTTCAAATAAGAATGGAGATAGAGCAGCAAAAAAATGCTATCACTGGTAAATTTCACTCAAATACTTCCTGATCATCTCTTTTAGGTATATGATGGAATAAAAAAAATCTTTGATTTGAGTCTTGATGTTCAGAAGTAGCAGGAGTGGGTTTGGAATAGTGGTTTGTAAATCTTTAGATATAAGGAGGCCTCAAATGAAACGGAATTAATCCTTTGCAATAGAGATCAGTATACATTTATGGTTTGACACTCAAGGGTCTTTGCCAACCTAAATGATTCTATGAAATATGTTTAGGGCCTTCAGTTTGGGTGCTGATGGGTATGTTCTCACAGTGGACAGGAGGACCATAAGCAACAGGCTTTCCTCGGGGCAGTCTGAGGACTGTGACAAGTCAGGATTGACAGAGGTTGGAAATACTATGTTGTGAAGACTGTGCAATTGCTTTTGTGATAACCTACACTTGACAAACACTTTTCAAAAAAGAGAACAGAGACAAGTAATGAACAAGGACTTTGCGTAAGCAATGTTATCTTGTTTTTAGAGATGGAATAAAAATGCTTTTGTTATGGTTTTTTGTATTCTCAAAGGAACAGCCACCTTGGTGCCTTAACTGCTAGGAATGCTTAAAGGGTTGCTGGAGTTTGTCGTTCATGTGGTGTTTAGTTTGTAAAATTGCAAGGCTTTTGGCGAGGTCATAATGAAGCATTAAACTTTTCAAGACAGCCTGATAAGCAAACTCCCTTAGTCCTCAAAGAGGAGGCAGTTCATGCCACATATTGGCCAAAAATAGCTGTTGGATTTCACCCAGTAAGCGTGTGTCTCATCAGCATTCTGCAATGCTGCCAAAGTTTGCTACAGCATGAAGGAGAAAGAAACAAAGAAACATAAGGAGAAGGGGGGGGGCAAGGAAGCTAATGAGAAGGAAAAATTGCTTTTTTTAGCTGTTTCATTGGAAACTATTTTGGTTTCCCAGTGAACCCTGAACAGCATCTCTTAGGTGATAATGTGGGGAAGTTAGCATTTTTGGCACCCGGTAGTGGAAACATTTCAGTTTGGGCACTCCGAAGGGATGGAAAAGAGCTAGTTTAAGTGCTTGCTGAAGAGTGATAGGATGGAGTTTTTGTACATTCCCAGTGCCTTGCTTGAATGACTGATATAGCCCATCCCGAGCAGCGATTACAGAACACCAATATTCCCAAGCAGCGATCTTGGAACTGCAAGTTCTAGAGAGAGCGGACTGAGGGAACAAACAGCCAAATGAATGAACAAAAGCATGAAACGAACGAAAAAGGCCCCGGCACAGTGGCTGACCCCCACTTATACTGGGCATGATGTCTATGGTATGGAATTACTTGCTTTGGCCAGTTTGGGTCAACTGTACTGGCTACACCTCTCTCAGGTTTTTGCCCCTGCACATTAGCAAACCTGGGAAGCTTGAAAAATCCTTAATCTCGTAGCAACAAACTAATAACATCAGTGTATTATTAACATTCTTCACCAAATCCCATACTAAATCCAAAACACAGTAGCTACTGTGAAGAAAATTAGCTCCATCCCGGCCCGAAACCAGGACACATTTGGAATAGCAGATAGTGACTCTCCTTCTGAAGGGTTCCTCTCTTGTTTGCAACTGATAACTCTCTCACCATTATGATGGGGCTGAAAGAAAGACTGCTGAAGTCAATGTGTTAAACTCCAATCATCAGAAAGATGTCAGGGTGTGTGTCACACCTTTTAAAGATGTAAATCTGAGAAGTTCAGAAAGTCACTTACCAGGACATGGATGGCAGCCACACTGCCATTCTCCTTCTCCTAGAGAAGCAATCCCTGTGAATTTTTCTCTGTGTGGATATGGCCTTTTTTACGCATCTGTCCTCTCATAGCTCGTCTCCTGCCAATAAATTTTGAATTAAGTGGTTAGTTACAAGCACAGTGTCTCAAAATATTAAGTTATTAGATATTTCATGAAAATAGACATTGCTAGTGCCCTAACATACAGGCTGCTGTGCAACCCTCATCACATACTGAAGAGTCCTTGTAGCCAAGAGTCCTTATGAACCATAGAAGAAATTTGTTTGGCACATGATCTACTAGATGCACAGGATACAAGCGTTTGGGAACTTTATTTGACCTCCTGCTTCCAGAACTGCTTGTCTGGAGACAAGGGAAGTGTTGTGCTGCTTATTGCAGGTAGAACAAATTAATTTTCTGACTTCCCTATGTTATAAAGGTCCTTCCCAGCTGTATCTATGATGTTTGCTATCATACTGTAGTCTTGCCTGATGGTAGTAAAAGTTCTAAAGTTCTGTCTGCACTTATGGTATAAGAAGGATTTCACTAGTAGCAAAATTTACAGACTCTAAAGTATATATGCAAAAATTCGATTGCTCAAGGGGCTCTCTTGCTTTGTCCTCAGCGCAGCATAAATTTTCAGGAAAGATGGGATCCAACTGAAGGCTCTAATGTTTCAGCTTTGTTGAAAAGGAAAGTACAAAAAGCCAAAAAGCCTTTTCTGGGGATGCCTTTGATTTGGCTAAGGAAGTGGAGACTGCTCTGTATCTACCTGAATTCTACTTCTGAAAAAGATGAGATAAATATTTCTACACTTTGTACCTGTAAAAGATACAAAACTGAAATCTGAGGAGTCCCTATAGGCTTCAGGAGTATTCTTCAGTCCATTTACTGGCTTAGCCTCTTATTCACTTTCAGATTTGCTTTGTATTTGGCTGAAATAAAAGTGGCTTAAAATCAAAATACTTTAAATACTCTGTCTCAGTAACTCGCTGCATGCATCTTGTGTGCTACTTACCTTCCAGAGGATTATAGCCACATGAAGGCAGACGGTTGTTTTCTCTGGCTTGTGTCATGGAATACCTTTACTTTGTATAACTCTTTTGAATATTGACAACTGACATTTGTTTCTGGCATGCCTCCTGCTTTACTTTTACTGTAGAAGCACGTAGTAAGTATTCGGTAAACACTTCTGAAAGGCAGGACTGGGAGTGGGGCTTCTAAGCCACCTTGGTACTTTTCATGTCTTTAAAACGATGTTACTTGGATCATATTTATTTCTGCAACAATGATCTGTGCTATTGTCAGAGCCACACTAGAAATAATAGCCACATTAATAGCATCAACACCTTTTCAAATCAATTAATCCCTTTGAATTCTCTTGAGGGGAGGGAAGAAGGAAGGGGAGAACAGAAACCTCAAAAATAGCCCTTTGAAAAGAATTAGCTTGAGACCATAAGATAAATTAAGAGAAACCTAACAAACTGTACTGAGTAAGTACAAATGCACAGTATTCTGCAGCCTATAGAGAGCTGTCAGGCTGGAACATGGTGCTTACAGTGCAGAAGCTGGGATTGTGAGTGTACATTTAGCAGGCAGAATAGTTTCTCATGACCTGGCATGGGGCTCATAGAAGCAAACCAAAGCAGTTGGACAGAACAAGGTGTTTTACAGAGATTGTGCATGCGTGTGCTCTGTGAACCATTGCCTCACTGAGCTCCATAGATGGGAGGGGCCACCAAGCATTGTGATGGAGACAAACATGCAGGAGAGAGGGCATTTGGGAGCCTAAGAGCTGATGTGGATTTTAGATTCCTTATAACTTCTAACCAGGAAAATCTTTATTTCTACTTTTTTGTTCCTTGGCCTTAAATTGGAATAATAGTCGTAAAACCTTCACGGCTCACTTTGTTCTGCTGTAGGTTCTTTTATTTGCCTCTAGGTGAGCTCTGGGAAATAATGGAGATTAAACCACCTTTATTCCACTGTGAGTCTGTGCCTTCCTTTCTTTCTAAGAACTCCTCCTTGCACCTGTCTGCCAATACTGGTACAGGTGGACTGAATGCATTTTTCCTTTCCTCCTTTTCTGGGTGAGGATGAGAACAGGCATTTGACTGAGCTGGTGCAATACTTGGTGGGAGTCCTGTTGCTGTGGTATGCTTCTCCTGCCCCTACCCCTGTTCGTTGCCTATCCTGTGTCAACCTGATGTTTAAAAATCTCAGACCCAGTCCTTTCTCCTCAACGTCAGACTAGTCAGTGCATCCTCAAACAGACTTCAGTGACCTGAAGAAGAGATTTTTAGGAAGGCTGGGGTTTGTTTACACCTGATGTGTACTAAAATGAGGTCAGCCAGTCAAGGCAAAATTTAGGACTTTCTAAATATTCCTGTTTGCCACTTTGGCGATGTAATGAAGACACATTAGTCTGTTTCATTAGCTAAAGGTGTGTGGGACAGTTGTCTTCATGATGCTTCACCTCTGCTAGGAAAAGATGCTTTGAAATGATGATTCATACTTGAAGCTGTCCACGGATTGCATCCATTGCCTTGCTCTACAGTCACAATTAAAGCTTTGAAATATCTTAGTTTTAAAAAAAATATTAAAGAAATACCATACATAATTTTTTTCCTTCTCCTTAAGTGGTTAGTAAATGGTCGTGTGCTTTTCTTCTTTGACAAATATATGAACATCTTATAGATGATTAAATAGTAAGGTCTCCTTCAGAGAAAGAGAAGAACATTTATATGGTGGACTGTTTAGAAATGGATATCTTCTGATTGTTAATGAAATCAGACAATGCAAATCAAGTGAAATGAATTAGAACTGATGCCTGGCAGACTAGTTGTTTACAAGATTCTTCTGTGTGCTTTAATGTGTGGGGTATTTTGCCAAGACTTACTAAATGATGAAATGATACTGCAATTAGAATTAAGACTGGCAGAGATGTTTGTTAAAAATCTGCTATTTGTTCTTCAAAACATAATCAATTAAAAAAAGAGCCTTTAAAAATAATGAGAACAAATGAGAAGTCAGGAAGTAGCCAAATAATCACTTGACTGCTTCTGTTTAGAGAAACCAGAAAATTCTTCCCGGTCACAATTAAAAATTAAATTACACAAATTATGTCCTCTGTCCTGCAAGTTCATGGGGTGTATGCATCTGCAAGAGAGAATAAGCTCCAAAACTGCCTACTTGTCTGCAGGAGAGAAGCCAATAAAGGTCAGGTTTAACATTCCCTATAACCAAAATCAACATGTTCTGAATGAATGATTAAAAAAAACATTTACTGCTCCAAGTATTCACTATCACCAAGCGAGATCCTGTGAGCTAGCTGATGATTCTAAAATTAATCACATTCCCAATTATATGCTTATAAATATTATTAACAAATTATTGATTTGCATAGCCTGAGCATACAAAGCATCAACCTGGATTAATGTCTTATTGTTCCAGGGATTATACGAATAGAATGAAAAAGGCAGACCATGGTAAATATTACAGTCTGAAAAGAGATACATGATACCTCAGGTAAGTATAGTGAAACTCTGAAAGAAACATGGAGGCTGAAGAGAACATAGATGAGTTGTTGTGGTGTTTTGGTTTTTTTTTTCCCTGTGGGATTGGATAGTGAGGTCTACCTGGTACATCACCGGCTGCTTCCAGATCACGCAGCTTCACTTGGGGATTGAGCAGCCTAGCTGTCAGTAGTGGATTTTTGAGATGTCCCACTCAAGAAGTCCTCACAAGCTTTTCTGAGAAAAATGGGCACTCTGTTTTCTGGAAAACCTGAAAGTTTTAGTAATTAGACTAGAATTTGATGTCATGTTTTGGAAAGAAAACACACAAGCTTCTCTCCCCCCCCCCCCATTCCTATGCTTAGACACCAAAAATTGGAGAAAAGCCAACTAACTTTGGAAAACCAGACTTGAACCAAATTGTCTAGTGTAAAAATGGGAGTCTAGAGCATTTTAAGATGAGATCTCTAAAAGTTCTTTAATTTCATTGCCACTAAACTTATATGCAAAGCTTTTGAGGCTAGTAGGATTGGCAATAAAATAGATTATTCCATTCACACAGGATAATAGTAATTAAATGTACAGTGGAAGCCTTTACAAGATTCTGCCAAAATTACTACTGAAATTATATTAAGCCAAACTCATGCCTAGTGCAACTCCATCTGTGCCAGTGGTCCTGCTACATCTGAGCAGGGAGAGACGATGAGTCATGAGGAAATGTGTATTTTAAAGGAAACGGAGGGCAAATGGGTTACTGTAGTACAAATATGAAGCAAGTTTCTAAAATTATGTTTGACAAAAGACAGTATTTTTCATATTTTCCCAGCTGGTTAAAATTTAAGTGAATGCTTTTAGTATCAGGAGACAGCGTACAGGGTTTGGTCAGAACTGGTGTAGGGAGGGGAAACCTTTCATAAAGAATTGCTAACAAATGGGATTCAACACTCAAGAGGCTCAGATGGCCTATTAATTCTGGTTCTGGCTTTCTTCCAAAACAACTGTGCTTCTCTTTTAATTCATGGCTAATTTCTATCAGAGATACCAAGAGACCATTTCTTTTTTCGACAGGAAGCATCCACATTGCTTAAATGGATTCATGCGAGGGGCTTTAGCGAGCAGACATTGATTGGCTCGTCTCTGGGGCCTGGCAAAGGCCTGACGGGTACTGGTTTGACATAGGCAGCAAATGAAATACGACCTCCTGTAAACAGGCCTGAGCTTTTGGGCCTTTGTGGAATCCGGTAGCTAAGGACCTTTTCAATCCCTTTTAATTAATGAAGTGATTTGACTTGACTGAGATTACACTTACAATAATGAATTAAAAAGTAATAAAATGAAATCTCTCAACAAATATGCAACAGGGAACAAGGACCAAATTCGGTACATATCTGATCCCCATTGTATATCTTATTTCTGTATGCACTTCAGATCGATGATTTCAAAAGGGAGGCTTTTATTTTCCAAGCACGGACATCTGCATACTTCATATGTTCAAGTGCTTTTGTATAGAAGACTAAAATTATGATGATCTCATATGCCTAGATGATTAGTTTAGTCCTTTCTTATCTCTGTTGTGCTAAACCTCTCTGTTCCTCAGGATTCTTGACAACTTATCCTAGCCACTTTCGCACTGTGTTTTGTCCTGTAGTATGGCATGTTTTTAGCTGCATTTTGCTGGATACCAGCGAGTAATGGTCACTGTGTACATTTTGTAAGGGGAATGCAGTCATCCAGCGTCACTTCTGATGGGCACACAGCGAGTGTGAATCTATGCCCAGCCCAGTTTAAATGATTGCCCTCTGTATTACATCTGAGACCACTCTTGCTTTTTTTCCCTCTCACATTGTACTTCAAGGTGACATGCAGTAGAAATGATCCTAAATTTACTTAAAGAACAGTCACATTCTGACTCTGATGGGTACATTATAGTTTTGGAGATGTAACTCACTGTCACTAGCTTTTCTTCCAGTCTGTTTTGAGTTCAGGTGTGATTTAAGATGGTGCAAGTCTAGAAAATCTCCACAGTAATGGTCTGGGGCCATTCCGATCAAAGGAAAGAACTGTGGCTAGCTTAGACTTCTCCCTGATGTTATGTTTCAAGGTGTCAGAAGTGTCTTGCTTGCTAGCTGGGAGGATGCTTGACTTAAACTCCCGATTTAAAAGCTCAAACCAAACCAGTTGCTGAAATTGAAGGAAAAAATGGATTGATGGAATAAATGGATTAAAGCTACTGTATTCTTGTCTAAAATGATGTGGCATCTAGGGGCTTCGAAGAATATGAAGTATATTTAAATGCATAGACGAGGTTAGCTATGCAAAACCATGGAGTTCCATACCAAGAGTTACATTTGCCCACAGTATTGTGTGTTTGGTCACGGGTGCTCACACAATACTGTGTGTGAACATGCTGCAGTGAAATGCAACACGCAGGGGTGTCAGAGACTTCCACACACTCATGATTCCCACTGTGCAGGAACTGCAAGATCACTGCAGTCATCAATCTGCTTTCATATATTACAGCATGTGCTTAACTTTTCAGTTAATTCAGTTTCTTTCCCTTTATCTCAACAAATTGTCTTCCTGTGCTACAGCACAGATTTATTCTGTTTGCCAGAACCTGAAATTGCTCTTTCATATATTGGCCATCGAAGCCGCTCGTTTTTCTGCTGTAAAAAGAAGCGCTGTCAATGTAAGATTGAAGCAGAAAAGTTACAATTGTTTGTCAGAATTTTTAAATATTTCATCATTTAACAGAGACTAGAGCAAAAGAGGAGTAGAGATGGCATAAAGGCCTTGTGTATGATCCACTGGGAGCTCATTAAAAAGTAGTTATACTTAGATACTATTAGGTTTTTAGGATGAGAAGCATCTTAACACGTAGAAGAGGAGGATTTAGAGTGGTAAACAATGAGCAGTAGTGTGGCAGTTGGTTAAATAACAGAGCATAGCTTCTATTAAAACTTTAGTTTTCAGCATTTACAGCTTGGTTAAGATGCCACTTAATTACACAAATTTGTATGAAAAATCTCCTTAATTGCTAAGGTAGTGGCGGAATTCGCAGAGAGGTGGTTATCGTCTACCTTAATTTGTTCTCTATGGCTTAAAAGTAAGTGACCTAAAATTAAAAACCCCTCCTGCTCTCCTGAGAAGTTTTATTGCAGATATAAGCTTGGAACTGCAATCATTTTAAATGTATGTGTATACTTCTAGACTAATTTGAAATTAGGAGTCATCAATGAATGAACAGCTACACTTAATAAATGTGATTTTACTGGCCAGGGATACTTACTGATACTCTGGAAGGAGAATTAATCCATGGGTTATAAAAATTTTAAAAAACTACATTCAGTAGGCTTAACTGTATTTTCCTTTCAAACTTATTTTCAGTACTTTTAAGCTGACACTATCCAGTTGGCAAGTAATCTCACTGAAGATTTATTAACTCTTTTATTTTCATCATTATTCTACAGTAGCTGTTGTGATTCAGAACTTGAATTACTGCACATAAGCGCCCAACACAAGCTGACCACTTCTGCTTTGCAGTGTGCATTTTGAGGCTGGCCCACGGCGCGCTTTGCTGAGCGAGGTACCCCCGGCCAGCGTGCACGCTCCACTGGTGGCGGGTCCCACGCACGCGGGGGCGTGAAGGGGTCTGCCGGGGGCGTGATGGGCTGCCTGAAACTTGGGGCTGAGGTTTCTATTGAACTACACTTGAGTACGAATCGGCTGCCCGCAGCCCACCGCAGCGTTACGCTGCTGAAACGTGTGCACCCAGGCGGGCAGCAGTCCCGACGCCTCCGAGGGCAGCTCCACTCGGAGGCGCACCGCGGCAGGCGGGCAGGCCGGGCCGCTGGGGCGGGCCGGGGCCGGGGCTGGGGCCGAGCGGTGCGGCGGGGCCGGGGCCGGGCGGTGCGGCCGGGCCGGCGGCCGGGAGGGGCCGGCGGCGGCGGCGCGGCAGCAGGTGGCAGCACCGCACCGGGGATGGGGAGCCGCAGAGCGGCGCCGGACTGCCCCGAGGTGGGGACCGGCCACCGCGCCTGGAGTAGCCTCTGATGGAAAGATCAAAATGATCACAGGCCCTGGGTCTGAAGTTTCAGCTTGGGCCTGCGCCTCGTAGAGGTGCCATTGCTGAAGGTGCTTTGGGTTGTCTTGTTCGGGTGGTAAGTCCGTGATGCAGGAGAGGAAGGCGAACAAGAAAATGTATAGGTGTCTCAGCAACTTAGAAATGTCTAAGTCAGATGGCAATACTAAGGTGCTGCTTATCTCTAAAGCAGCTACTGTGTTGGTAGGTGATTGAAAGAAGAAAAAAAATCACAAAAGATGGATTTCTATGGGAGATGGCAAGTTGACTTGAGCGTGAGAAGATGGAAGTTGGCCACAAGTTACAGATAATCATACATATGCACACGTTTACACTTACATATGATTGTGGTAACTCAGTTTAGTTATCTAAATATCCTGGTGCCATGACTTTCCTGTAAAGTAGATGCATGTTCATTTTCTATAGGTGAATCTACTGGATCTGTTTTTTAGAAAGAGTTTGAATTAATTTGAAAAATACTCTTGAGAACAGAGGAACAAGCCAAACTGGTAGAGTAGAAAGGATACAGAGATATCCAGAAGGAGGGGAAAGAAATAAAAGATGTATTTATTTGGCAAAATGGTAAGAGGGCACCATGGTTGGATGCCCACCAGAGAAGGCAGTGATAGCAAGAAGTTTTTTTAAACTTTAAATATAATCAAGTGGAAAATGGAGAAATGATACTAAGGAAGGGGAAGGTATGTGAGTGAGACTGTCTTTGAGTACCTTATCAGTAGCATTTTAGACAATCTAGATTTGAGGAAATGACTGTTTAATTCTAAAATAGTATAGAAGAAAAGATTCAGGACAAAATAGGTGAGTAAAAACTGTTTTCTCTTCCAAGACTTAGGAGCAGTGGGAGGAAGAGGGCTGGTAGGCAGGAACAAAACTTTATGGAGTACAGTAAAGACTTTGGTATAACAGGAAGGAAAGCCTGGAGATTATATGGAAAGGAGAGCTGAAGGATTATGCTGAGAATGAGGAAGGACCAAGAGAAAACCGACATCTCTTCCAGGAGAACTGGAAGAGGGGCAGGAAGAATTGGAGAGGGGCACCCTCAAATTTAAAGTGTACTCCATCCTTATCAGAGTACATTAGCAGGTGAATTGCAGAGGGTTCAGAGAACCTGACAGAGTCTGGCATTTGGAAACTGAGATCCTTGTTGGAAATGTGTGTTTTATTTTCTAATGTGGAAATTTTCTCAAGTGGGCTCTGTCACCCATTTACCTTCAGTTTCCCTTAAATCAACTCTTTGGGTGTCACTAGTTTGATGTTTTATCTGAGATTTATTGATGAGATTTATGCTGTGCTGCCATATTCCAGTTCCAACGTGCATTGCATTTCCTGGTAATACTCATTTCTATGATCCCTCCAAAGTCCTGTGAGAAAGTGATGACAGTATTTCATGAGTTTCCGTCCGTGGATCTAATAGTGCTTAATGATAGTAGTCGGCATCTTTATTCTCACTGTATAAACAGAGACTCTGTGCCAAGGATTAAAGAGAGTCATGAAAGATAGGTCCATTAGTCACTATTCAGCATGACAGTCTGGATGTACAATAATACCGCCTGGAAAATTTCTGACTTGGTATTTGCTAGAAGCTACACCCAAGGAAAGATGTCAATGCCATCTACATGCCTTTAAAAGTCTGCTTCTCTTTGCTGATGAAGACAGCTTGCTGGGCTATGTAGGCTGTGATCTGACCTGGCACATCCATTTTTGTGACTTCTGTGGCTTTAGATTATGCACATTTGCTTTTTATGATAAAGCAGAGGATTTAAAAATTAAAAAGGAATAACGCTTCAGAAAAGCATGATTTTGGGGAACTGTATATACTACTAGGTTGCAGTGTTTAACACAGCGCTTACCTGTGGCAATATTTACATTATGTGGCATCTTCCCTGCCTTGTGTCATGTGATCAGCTCTCAGCGCATTGCCCTCTAGTATTGTCTAAATAAATACAAGAAGAGTCAGCTATAGAAATTGAGTTATTTTTACTATTTTCATGTAATAACTGTGAACCCTGCAGGCCTAGTGCTGGCAAAATACCATAGATTTGTCATTTAGAAGCAGAAATTTCTGTATAATTTCCCAAATAGAATTTTGGTCCCCTCTGCTGCACTGAATTTGTTATTGTCGCATGTTTTTCCTGGTGTTTCTAATGAGCTGTTAATGAGCTGCTAACTATGTATGTAAATTAAATGGGGTTAGACATTGAAAGGTTATCAAGAAATAAAATGCCATATAATACTTCAAAGTGTTATAAAATAAATTAGTGTCTTTAATTTTGCTGGCACAAAGTTGATATTTAATAACCTATAGCCTCAATTCTTCTAAATGATGTTAATTTAAGACATTTTCAATCTGTACCCCGAGTGACATAGCAAACAAGTTCTTTCATTCACCCTTCATTACTAAGATATATCTATAGTGTATGTGTGGGTTCCTGTGTGCCTCAACTGAATGATCAAGTTATTAAAGATAGTTCAAGACCACTGGAGCTTACTGTAAATATTTTCGTTACGATTTAATGCGGAAGGTAAGAATGTGGCAATGGGGAGTGCTTTGGCTATGGTGATCTTTTAGAAACTATGATACTGGCAGCTCCATCTATCTTGCTTGTCAGTTGTGGTTTGTTATGTTTTAGCATCAGAATAACAAAGTATTGTGGAGCAGGCTTTACACAGCACGAGGTGCTGCAGTGAAACTGCTTACTGCAGGCCTCCATCACCTTTGCAAAGAAGGGACAGCAAGGCCTTTCCTTTAATGTCAGAGCAGACTAATCTTGAAGAGCTGGTGAGGCACAGCTCTGGAGGTTCACTGATGAAACCAAGATATATTGTGTGAATATTAGTATTTCTGTTAAATGTATTGGTTTCACAGGAAAAAGAGCTCCTTGTTCTCTCTCAGTGCTGACCCCAGAGCTCACTACTGAGAGCTCAGTTGGCCTCACCTGTGGAAAGCTGACCTTCTCCATAGTCAGACTGGGCAAGCATTACTTGAGCTGAACAACTCACGTTTTAATGCAGTTTTCACCTAGACCTTGTGGTATACAAGGCTACTGCAGAACAATAAGGCATCAGTTATGGGCTGTACTGCTCTCAGTGTGGTAGGCGTAAAAACGGTCCAGACTAATTTTTAGTTTGGGCAAGTAGGAAACTGGGAAACACTACCAGAGTGAAAAATCTAGGATTCTGCATCACAAAATGTAATCTAGTCATTTGTTTGACAAGTGTAGTTTAGCTTAAATAATTTACAATAATACTTCAGAGTATGCTAGCAAATGTTCTGTAGTATGTTTTGTGAAATTAATGAGGTTGTGGTAATATGAGACCTCACTACCACACTTTGCCATTAAATGTTTGCTGAGAAGTAGGACAGGGCACAGTTCTTTATGGTGGCTGACTCGTGAAAAAGTCTGATTAGTCTACTAGGAATCTGCATTATTCTGCCAGACTTCAATGTAACTGGGTATTTGCTGTCTCATGTTGAGTACTACAAAGTTATGTACAAAATGTTTAAATCTGGCTTTTCTTTGTCATGATTTGAATGTTTAAAGATTTTGTGGAATGTTACGGTTAGATTAATAGTAGTATTTAAATTGTTTTGGAAAACAAAAGAATTAGTAGACAAAAAGAAGAAAAGCATATGTAAGTATGCTGTGTTTGCTCAGTGATGTCTCATGCCATACCATATTTTACTGCCATACCTAGCCCAGAAGGGTGGACTTGCTCTGAATTTCAGTCAACTTGCAAGTATGGGATTAGATCCTTAACTATATTTCTCAATGCTTTCATGGAACTATCCAATGTGTCACTATGTGACACTGAAGCAAAGGGTAATTTTTTTTTTTTTTTTAATGCTTTGCCATCCTTGTTCCTTGCAGAAAATAACTTACAGAATTTATGTTCATTTCCCAGGAGATTGACAATTTTGTCCTAAAAGCCTGTACGGACTTTAGTACTCCGAAGACAGCACTCCAAAGGCTAGTAACGTAAAGCAGCACTCCACTGCAGACAAACTAAGCCTCCAACAATGTTTCATTCAATCAAAAAATGCTGCAGATTGAAGGTGTTATTGCATGCCTGCATTTTCAAGAGATTATTGTGAATGAACCGTATTTTCCACTGAATAGTAACAGCAAAACAGCCTACCCATCTAAATGTTTCCCATGGTAATTTTGCCCTAAATGAGCAAAGATTGGGAAACGAGTAATTTTTTGTTTTAACCTTTCTCCCTTTGAGTATGTCAATAAGAGCTGTTGTGAAAAAAAATTAATATTTGTGGTTTAAACTTCTCAAGTTAATTTATTTTATATTATGTGGTGCTAATCAGTTCTTAAGCTGATTAGATCCTGAAAACTGTATCTGTTTTTGTCTTGGACTAAGTCTGAAAAAAATTGCTGAGAAATCTTGTTATGACACATTTGAATTTATTTTGCAACACTAATCTCTAGAAAGCAGCACTTCTCCCCATGTACGTGTTTTCCTTTTCAAAATCAATACCTGATTGATCTTTTCCAGTACGCACACATCTTTCTACAAAATTTGCATTAACAAAATATACTGCTTTGGACAAAATCTTTTTTCTGATTTTGTGGTTTTAGTGGAGTGCCCATATCCTGGTTTTTAGATACTCAGCTGTGGGCTTTTGTGTCCTGATGATAGACCCGACAATTTAAAAAAACAAGATCTGTCTGCAGAAAGAGATAGTGTGGCTAATACCTCCATGGATGAGGTGACATGATGGGTCAATTCCTAATTCTGCCATTCCCTTCATTAAAGGCTTGAGGCTGATCTGAGGGGGCTTACATAAGGTATGAGTGGCATGGCCTTGTGTTAGTCTCAGGAGAGGATGAAAGTTACTGCAAGTTCTCCCCAAAAAGCTCTTCGGGGAAATACACAAAGATAGGTGATGGTCCTATTGCCGTTCCTGGCGAATGCATTTTTTTTATAGCAAAAATCTCAAAGCCCTGCAAAGTAACTGTCAGATGTGGAGGGGACCCATAGAGTTGGCTCATGGGCTTGATCGCATCCCCCTGTTGAGGCCTGTTTGGGGCAGAATGTTGGGAAAACCAGGGCTGTCAGGTGTGCCTGTTTTGGTGAATATTGGGAAGTCAGACTGGGTAGCTGTCAGCTGGATGCTTCTTCATGGACCCATAGTTCATTCTTAAAAGAAAAAAAACAAACAAGGTAATGAAACCGGCCAAACAGCTACTCCAAAGTCAGGGATGCGTAGGTACCTTGTGAAATCCATGTTACCAAATAAGCTAACGACACAGTGACTGCTTAAGCTATGGACTGCTCTTTATTTCTATTCATGTCTTACTGCTTCTTAGCAATTAAATGTTTTGTTTCTAAGGTTCAGAGCCCAGCTTCACAGAGCAGAGGTGAAGTTTCTGTCTAGATTAAAAAGGTTTTTACTGTGAGGTGCCATCAAGTACTGCAGCACTACAAATGGACACTTACAGCTTATTAAACTGGAAACAACTCCACTGATGCACGCCATCCCATTTGGCATTTTATGTGGCTGAGATTGAAGATGAGGGGATAAAGGTGTGATAATAATGAAAGCAGTGGGGGTAGGGAAGTGGTGATGATGAAATGTTTGCACTGGTGTTTTATGAAGAAAACAAAATGAAAAGGAGAGGGGAAGGAAGAAAAGAAAAATTAGTGTAACGGGTGGTGTATTTATGAACTGAAGCCTTCTTTCCATAAAGTGAGGGGAAAAAGGGTCTTTTAGCCAAAGGAGGTCATTCCATGCAAACCTCTAAAGGAAAGAGGATTTTGTAATGATAAAAGGAGGGGAGAGTACGCTTCTTACACTTTAATGATTTCTTTGCTGCTCACAGATAGGAACTGGAACTCCACACTATTAGCCACAAATGGCATTTTGAAATGACTTTTTTTTTTTTGGGCAAACCCAAAAGACATTGCTAAGATTTACATTTTCAAATATATGCTGACCTTTTTTTCCTCTTTCTTTTAGTTCATTTGTCATCAGTATGTAATTGAATCAATATATTTCCTGATCAACCCAAAGATTGAATAAGGTCATGGGAAGCCATGTGTGGACATTAAAAATCATTATTTTACTCAAAATGAGCAGAGATGGCATAGACCATTCAGAGTTCCAAATGAAATTCTATTAGATTCTATTACACTTTTACAATTATAGAGACGTTCCAATATTACAAGAGGAAATGAAGTCATAATAAAAAAGCCCAGAGGTGTATTACAAAGAAATGGGCATACTATTTTTCTAGTTAAAAACTTGATGAAAGGAGCTCTGCTACTTTTCAGTTGCTGAGATGTGACCTTGTTCTTAAAAAAATATATATATATAAAAAAATACCAGGAGCCAGCTTCCTTCTTACTCACCCTTTATACTTCTTGTTTCACAGCATGTTTTTAAGGACAGGATATTTAAGCCGATTTTTATTCTAAAAATATTTAGAGAAAGATGCACAGTAATAAGTTTAATATACTTACACATGTATTGTTTTAGTATCTCTCCCTGGAAAAGTGGTCTTGGGGAGCAACTTGCCTGTTTATGGAAGTCAAAAACGTGAGCTTTTGGCATGTAAGAGACACAAATTTGATCATCTTATGTGCTTTCTCTAACTGTTCCTCCTCGCTTCATCCCTCCACCCTCATTAAAATGTTTGGTCAAGCTACAAATCTTGGATTTGAGGTGAACTTCTTTTGATCAGAATTTTTTAGGAAACCCAGAATCAGCGTCTGTAACAGAACCCATTCCTTCATCTAGGAATGCACAGTAGTGCATTGGCCTGCAGCTAAGAATGAGGCTACTGTAGAGTTTTAAAGGCGCAGTAATTGTCTGACCAAGGGTCATCTCATCTTGGCATTGCATGGAGAAGAGTGGAAGAAACCAGTTTGCTCTGCAGAGTTTTTACTGCATTCCAGACCTGCAGGAATAGAGTGTAACCTTCTTCCAAGAATCAAACACACTGTTTACATTAGTTCTATATTTAAATGTTAGCTTAGATGTTAGTGAACTGTTTCTCTACCACTGCATCCAAAGAAATAAGGCAAAGTACTGAGACTGTTCAGAGGCAAGTTAAATGAAAAATGAAGCAATGAGATGTTGTCTGAGATACACAAGAAACAGAGAACAATGGTACGGTGTATTCCAATCTCCTAGCTACATAACAAAAAAAATTACTAATACTAAGGAAATACAAAACTGAGAAATGGCAATAAAGAAATACCATAGACCAAGCATAAAGTTGGAGTCCTACTCCTTATGTAAGGTTTCTGGACCTCTGCTGAGAAAATTAGGATTGTACTGGGAAATATTCTTTGGTGTATATGTAGATATGTGTACATACAATATTCTAGACAGGCTAGAATAGGTAGCTCCATTTCCATGGGGGCACGAGGAAGGAAACAAAGTCTTCCACAGAACTCTTAAGTCAGATGGTAACTTCAAAGGGCACTATTAAGCCCTGGAATAATGCCTATTACCCACCACAATAAATTATAGTCATTTTCAGAAATGAACACTTCAGAGATCACCAAGTGGAGCAAGTGAAGGGGTAGGATAAGAAACGTAATACCTTCTTTTGGAGGTTTGGGACACTAGCAGAGCCGTTCTGGAAGAGTTCATAGTAATTAGGTCACCACTTGTCTCCTTTCTGCATGGTTAAAGGCAGAAGCTGTGATTCCAGACAGAAAGAAGTACTTGAAGAGCCCGCTGGTAATGTCAATGAGCATTAGAGTGTTAATCTTCCCTAATGTTTCCAATGTTACCTTTTACAATATTCCCTTGGTACCTGAGCGTGTTTCTGCAAGTTATGAAGTCATGTAGGGACCCTCCTGGTACTTTCAGCATTACTACAGTTTACACAGACAAGGCAACAAGCTGTGGCCATATTTCCAAAGGCAGCTGAGATGTGCTGCTGGATGGGTGCTTTCTGAGCACATTTATGATTTGGCCTTTAATCACTACATAAATGGAATGAATTCCTAATTTCAGGATATAGATCACAGGTTTACCCTTGTCTCTCTTTGAAGCTACCAAGAAGTCTATTTAAATGTGCAGTGAAGGATAAGCTCTCTAATATGTTTCATTGGTGCCATTAGGGTTTTTCTTTCAGGTACTTGTTACGTATGCATAAGACTAAATATCCTTTGGCTGCTCTTAACTGACTTCCTTTCAGACCAGTAGCTGTTGTCTTGGTTTTGCTTCTTGACAACCACCCTGCATCTGCCATTTGGACCTCATAAACTGCAAATCTGTTTTTCCTCATTTTTCTTCTGCTCAGTGATGGTCCTTTTGTCACCTGGAGAAGAGACTTCCTAACAGCTTGGCATTTTTTGACACCTCCTCAGGACTTAGACAACTGCACAGCTTTCAGTCAAATAGTTGCAGAATATGTTGTAGCGGTATGAGTGGCTATTGCAAATGAATACATATCTAGATTAGTTCACTTCTCTCATGGAAGTGGTTTACAATGGTAATCCTGATAATGTATCTTCACTTTTCTTCTTAAAGCATCTTGCTCAGATAAATGTATTTTGAACTGGCATTGGTTGCATGTACCTTACAAAGTCCTGTGCTAAGCCTGTCAGAAGGGGTTAGTACAGAATGCAATGAGGAGGAAGTAAAATCTCTTAATGAAGTGTGCAGTCTATATTAAATTAGGCTGAAGTCACCTCCAAAGCAAGAGACTGATGTTGAATCTTGAGCATAGATTTCTACATGCTACCTCAAAGCTGGGCAGTGAGGTTTGTTTTAAGCCAGTTGTGTAATGAAAATATATGCAAGTGTCATAGCAACTTTTAAATGGGTAAGTAATAATTGATGAAACAGTCAATTGCCAGAATGACCTCCCCAAACCCTCCTAGCAGTTACTGAGACATTAGTGACAGAGATGGGATCCAGCTAGCAAATGAGAATGTGCAATGCTGTCTTCTCTGAATGATTTCCATTCTAAGCAACTATTGTGAGCCCAGTATATTGTGCAATAGGTTTGAAAGCAAATGCGTAATGAAAAATTGCATTTAAATGCCATGACTGTTTAGGGGGATTTTTCACTTAAAAATATTTATAGTTTTGCCATTATTCTTACCGTCTCTATTCCTCTGTCAATATGTTCTTTCTATACGGATAAAATGGAGAAAACAATAGGAAAATTCAGAGAAGAGAAGTAATATGTTTGCAAAACTATTTTTATTGCACTGGTTTCCAAAAGGTTTTTTATCTTAAAACTTGCCAAGTACTCTTCTTTTTTTTTTTTTTTTAAAGCCAAAACCTTTGTCCAGTACTATTTAATATTCTTCATTCTTTGCAAGTGTTAACTATAATAATGCATTTTGGCAACCACCTTGCAAGAAAATAGGTGAATATTTTACACTAGTTTCATAGAAGCTGACTGATTTGAAGGGCAAATTTTACTTTTCTCTCTTGTACTGCATAGTACCTGCCCTCCTTCAGGAGGAGAGCTATTCGAGTCTGACCTTAAATGATTTGTTGAAAGCCAGAAAAGGAGTCAGGATTAGAGTGGAGGAATTTTGGCTTCTAATCCAGAGTTCAAATGACTAAACCATACATCTGATAAAATGAAACTTAAACCTGTGACACTGCATACTGTACAGCACATTTAAAATGCATTTACTTCCCCACCCCAGGAGCTTCAATAGCTCCAAAATAACTTTTAAAAATAAATTGTTTATTGAAAGATTAAGAGCATTTTATTGACTTTGCAGTTATGGCCAATTTCAGTGCATTTCTGTGACAGTATCTGGTCACAGATAGTCTCTTTCCTACGTGTGATGGTTTTATTATGTGAAAGAAGCCTACCTACTGTTTATCCTTCCCTTGCTCTCATCTTCACAGTCTCCCATGTTCCCCCAATGCTTTGTATGTCAAACGATCTCGCTGTCTCAATTCAAATCCCTCCTTAAGAAACGACTTCTGTGCAGATTTCCTATAATGATTCCCCCAAGATATCCATACTGATCTGAGACAGGACTTTCATCTATTGTAGCACGTGTGGCTGATGACACAATTTCTGAGCCTAATACTGCTGTGTTCAGAACAGTTTTGAAAAAATCTTTAAGAAAAAAATCAAACACTTTTTTTCCTTTTGCTTGTCTTTTTTCACCATGCCTCTGTAACAAAAAAGCTTATTTTAAAAGCAAGGTAAATGAACAGATCAACTTCTAAATATGCAGAATAAATGATAATTAGTTCACAAATAATTTAAATATGAGCATCTTTCTTTATTAAAATCTTGTAGTGCCTTCCGCATCCAAGTGCACGTAGAACTGCAGTGAAACCAAATGCCTCCATAAACGTTGGCACTTTGCTGACTCTTGCAGCCCTCTTGAACTTTCCTTTCCTACTTTCGCAGCATATATCCCTCTAAGCTCGGGGGGGGTGTGTGTGTGTGTGGGTGTGTGTTCAGGGCTGAGTATGGAGCTGGGGTGCTTTTGCAGCCAGTGTCTACATTATGAAGAACAGGGGGAGTCCATCCTCTGTGGGAGATTCCTGGCTTGGGAATTTGCTTTTGCTCAGTTTTTTAAAGCCAGGGTTTAGTACCCTGGAGTGTGGTGCCAGCTCTACCTTTTCAGCTGAGCCTTTGCCAAACATTAAATTAAAATTTTACTTTCCTTTCTTACTTTTTACTTAGCTGATTAATTTCTTCTTTCCTTACTCTACTGGCTTCTGTATTATCACAGATGGATTTTTTTTTTTTTTTTTTTTTTAACTAATATGGGCTGCTCCCCTTTTGCGGGCATAGGTGCACAATAAGTTGTGAAAATAAAGGGGTGGATTATTTGGTAGTTGCACGTACGACTGTATTGAACAGTCTTCTAAAGCACCTGTATGCTGCTAATTTCCGCAAATGAGACAGAATTAGTTGACCTTTGGTCTGCTCTGGTATGGCAATTACTATGTTCAAGGTGCTTTCTGGTAATGTGCTATATGAAATCACAGAAAATGAGGTGGGGGAAAAAACCCTTCCAAATGTTTTTATTCTGTTAGTTTCTAAACTGACTCACTGTTTTTTAAAAAATGTTCATTACATTAGGGGAAAAATTGACCAATAATAGTAGTGGTGCAAATGGCACCTTCTCCTAACAGAGATTGGATGGATATTAAATCCCCAGGAGCCCAATAAACTCAAAAGACTTCTGTAAAATGGCATGTTATTGCATGTGGGTTTGTGACTTATGACCACTGTGCAAGTATAAACAAACAAGCACGCATAAATATAGACTTTGTGGAATTGTGGTAATTTTTAATCATAAGTCTAAAATGCTTACAATATTTCAGTCCACTCTGGTTGAATTTTGGACTCATGTCTGTTCTGCAGCTTCTGTTTGGAATAATGTGCAACAGAGGTGGAGTCATGGCTTTTCAATTCCAATCCAAGAAAGGTGAGCTTTTGGCAGGTGGTCTGAAAACATGCAAACCAAAAAACTCTTTCAAAAAAATGGTATTTCCCCCCTGCCCCGATTTGTTTGGGATCCTTTGAACTGGAACCTCTGAGGTAATAGGTGTATCATGGGTATAGATCTATAATCCATGACCTTATTACAAGTGATAAATTAATATTTCCAAACCTAATTGCCTCACTAATGTGCACCCACACCTGTCCTAACTTACTTCTTCCATTTTTCAAACTGCCAGTGAAAGCAGCTGATCACCATTCTCTGCTAAAACAAATTACATCTAGTAGGCAGAGTGAAAAACAATATCCTGCTCACACAAACAAAAAAAAAAGTGCCATATGAAATGTAGACAGAAATGGCTTGGAAGAAAAGTTGTTTAACCTAAAAGCTTTGAACAGAAAGCTGTTTAACTTACAGGCTTCACAGATGTACCACCTTGAAGCTAATGGACTGGGACCAGTATAAATGAGAGAAGAATCTGGTCACTTGTGTCAAAATACTCAGGACCTCTTTTCTCTTGTGTGCTGGGTTCATTCCATGATGACTCTGGTGCTTCATATCCTTCTCTCAGGCTACAGTTCTATTAGGCTACAGTGTCTCTGCTTCCTACCTATGCCTTACTCAGACAAGCTCACATTGTAAGTCACCAGGAACTAGACCAAGTAAAATTTGAAACAATAAATGTTTCTCTGTCATTTAGCAAAGCATGTCTCTGCAGGATCTGGTCCTGTTAGATTGCCTGAGTAAAGCTGAATTAAATCACTGTGTGGCCTCTGTGTAACCTTTCAGTGATGCAGCAGGTTTCATAGTAGTCATATCTCTAGGTTTCTTTTTTGATATGGTGGTCTGTAATATTGTGGTTAAAGGAAACAAGCAAATACTTTCCTCACTGCTTTCTCACCGGATTCTAGTCCAGAAATCCAAAATACATTTCAGTTCATTTGCATATGATCTATACAGCTCCTCATATACGCAAAGTTTCAGTTTTCTCTGATCATCTTAACTTTGTAAACCCAGTATTAATCCCACTTTGCAATGTTTTCTCCAATGCTTTTTATTCTCCTAAGAACTAAGTGTCTAGTATGTATATTGGTCCCAGCGCACATGGTGTTGGGATAAAGTGATAAATGGGAATATTTTGATTAGGAAAATCACTTAGCTCTAGTTTCTCAAATGTCACTGAATAAGAGATCACTCTCATGTGAAGCAGGATTGTCTACTTCGAATACTTTTAGGATTCTTCTGTAATCCCAGGTTTCTATTTCAGAAATTAGCAGTCTGTTGCTAATAATAGAGCAGGGTAGCATCTCTTCAGTGTCTTCGGACATCCTTCCAAAAACCGAACATGTACCACACTTAAAAAACAAACACCAAAACACCACTCCCCCCCCCCCCCCCAACCACCCTATGTAATATTTCAACCTAATGCTGCAGTCCTTAAAAATGGAAAGATCCTTAAAAATCACAACAAATACAAAATTATAGTTGGGTTGGAAGTAAAGTAAGTGGAGGGTCACAGTGAAGAGGGGTAAGGAATCAAATGAGAATTTCCATAAAGAAAGTTGGTATACTTCCAGAGGCATACAATGGGCTATTTTAAAAGCTGACATTGAGAGGGAGAACAAGGTATGGAAAATCAGAGCAAGATAGTTAGAATCCTGTGTGTAAAAGCCACAGGTGATTCTTAATAGGCAGTAAATTAGCTGAAGGATAGAGAAGAGTACTTATTTTTGTGGCAATAGCAATGCTTTAATTTTCCAGCAAGTTTTTAACTGAAAAAATTAACTGAAAAGTAATGCAAAGAATAGGAGGATAATTGTGAATTAGGAGCCAAATTATGCCAGGCACAATTGAATAAGTTCTGACTTTTCTTACTGACAGACATGTATATTAATAGTTGGCACTTATTGAACCAAATATGAATATTCATCTTCATTTATATTTCAAGGCCTTTCATTCCTCAAGGACCACAGTGCTTTTGACCAATTTTCATCCACATTACTAAAATGACAGCTTTCACTCCTGGGCCCTGACAGAGGTCTGCAGAATTCATTGGAGGTCCTGGGAGGAGGGAACCAGCTCCCGCTCCCAGCTGTCCACAAACACTCATTAAGAGAGGCAAATATCCAGCAGAATCTCTGTGAGAATTTTTAATCACGCAAAGGCTCTGCTAATTAGGTAGCTGATGGGGCATAGAGAGCACAAGGACGAATTCTTTAAACAAAGGACTAGAAACTTTAAGAGCTTTAATTACTTGGGCACAGAGTTCATTTCAGAACTTGGGAGCAAATTATTCTAATAACAATAAGACCAAGTAGCAGGCCATATTAGTGAGAATTGTGTAGGAAAGTTCAATTTTCTTGGGCTGTCACAATTGTGATTGGAGCATATTGGAAACTGAGGGGATTATAAAGGTATTAATAATAAACTTTATTGTGAAATGGATTTGACGCACAAGATCTCCTATCAATGTGCATTCTGTTCCTCTTTTCTATGAGTACTGCTTTGCCAGGGAGTATTGCGCTGTGTCCTATACCTCAAAATGCTCACATAGCTCAAGAGGTGGATACTTTTACACAAATGAAGAACAATGGCTATTTTCAAAACAAAATCCCCTCTTTTGTTTAGTGCAGTAGGCTGTCTCCAAAACCTAAAACCTGGAAATATGTTGCTTTCTTGTAGGCTAGAAGAAAATCCATTTCGCTGGCTGAAAGTTATGGGTTTGTTTTTTGCTTGCTTTCTAAGTGCATAAATAGCATGGCTATGTTGTATGGTTTCTCTCAGGACACAATTTAGGCTACAACAATTTCCAGGATCCCTTTCTCCTAGGTGGAACGAGAAAGAGAGAGAAATTTCTAAGGAAAAGGAAAAAGCAGAGAGCTTGAAGGATTCAAATAAGGAAACTCTGCTCTCCTACCAGTCAAGAGAAGAATATAGAAAGTATACAGCTCTCTTTCCCTTGGAAAATGGAAAACAGCTGATGTGCTACTCTTGTCATTGCAGCTGAGAATTCTTAGCAAGCTTGACTGTAATTGAGCACAAGGGGCACATCCTGCCTGTGTGCTGGATGAAAAGCTCATTTCCTTGGGGCAGAAACTGGGGTCACCAGACAGGAAGGAAAGGAGGCATTTGATGTCTGCTGCAAAAGGTTTGTTGGCCTTGGATATCTGTGCGGTCAGGGTTGGGGGAACCACTGTATGGTACACCTGCTGTACCTGCTATATTAGAGGTCTTCTGTGAAGATACACATTGAATTTTTTTCCTCTTTTTTTTTTTTTTTTTCTTTGGAAGGACTGTAACTTGTCTGGGGGTCGGTTTCTGACAAGGAGGAAGATGGTAGCTTTTACTATGTGTTTATATACCTTTAAAGAAAACTAGGTTCTAAGCAATGGCTTGTTTTTCAGTAGATGTGGTGCAAGCCACATATAATGATTACTCATATGTTAAATGCTAATTAAAACTTTAATAACCAAGAACAAAGTGTTACGTTTACAGCCAAGGGACTCTGCTCACTGCTAGTGGGGAGATGGGCTTGAACATGTCTATTAAACATGCAAGAAGTTCTAGGGAAGTGCAAAGGGACAGGTGAAAATGGAACGTGTGATAATTGAGGGCTAATTATGCTCAGTGAGCAAGCGGTGGACTGGTGTTCAGAGTTGCAGAAAGAAATTGGAGAAGAAAGAAAGGTGTATCAGCTCGGAGAATTGGTCTGAGATAAAGCTTCAAGATTAGTCTTGAACAAATATTCTCCTTGCATTTGATATCGCATTTATTGCATGTTTTATCCACTGCAGAGGAAAAGCATTGCTAAAGAGAAACTGCTGCAGTCTGTGGTTGTAGACAGGCTTTCATTTTGTGTGGACTTTCCCCACGTGAGTAAACAGAGATCTGAGTGCAATAAACATATTGGAGCTGTTCCATTAGGAAGTCATTCTGCCCACTGTGGTCCCTCAGCCATTTGTGAGAGCAGCTAGAGTGACAAAATGTAGTACTGACAGAAGAGCTTTTTCATCATTGTTGCTTTTTGGTTTTGTCTTAATTCTCAGGAAAGCAGGCTGAGCTGACATGCAGGAATAATTCTCTCACCTTAGTTCCTAATATTTCTGACAGCAGTTACAACAGAATAAGCAAATAGGTGAGGGAGAAAATGTGAACAGAAGACGGGGAGAGGAGAGCCCCTTATACTATCGTCTTTTAAAACAATTCCTTTTGTAATTTTGAAAAGCACTTAAGCTTCAGGTACATTGTGCTGCTGTTCTCTCCTGGATCCTTTGGGGGACTAGGAATAAGTGTAGTTTGATGCTCGCTTCATGTGCTGTTCTGTTTTTCTGGCTGTTGCTCTTACCTACTTGCAAGTCTGGTCTTGGACAAGCGGCACACAAACAGTACTCTCCCCAGTTTGATCACATTGCATTCATTTAAAAAAAAAAAAAAAAAAGTGCTTTTATGGCACATAACTTTTAAATGCTCATGATTTAGCAGTTCTGCAGACCTTAAAGCCCAGAATCCAGGAACCTAGCTAAAAGTAAGGTATTTCTTTTTGCATGAAAATATATGCAACCTACTTTTTAAAATAAGTACTGTTATAAATATTACTTTAGTATCTTAGTCTCAAAAAGTGATACAGGACAAACATTGCACACGTTTAGTTGTTTGTTGTTTTTTTTTTTGAGGAAATATGATTTGTGGCAAAGGTGCATGGCCCTGCTGCATCAGCTTAGCTGTTATGACTCAGATCAGAAATAAAGCTCCAGTTTTTCAGCAGTTTCTCTATACATCACATCTCATTACAATTTCTTTTCTTTATGGGTGTAAACTGGGTCTTTTTCTTGTTTCTGCCTTTGTTTAGTATAGATATTAGTTGCCCATTTTGTAAGTGTATTCTGAAGCCATGTTCTCTCAACATGTACAGACATCCTTAGCAGAAAGAAAATGTCTAAGACAAGAAGGCACACAAAGAAGTGGTTTATCAGCACTGCACTGAAGTTTTAAGTGGATCTAGTTTAGACAGATTGTCAATATCAAGATACCAAAATGCGAACATTTTTGCTCAGAAAGGTAGCTGTCCATGCACATTTGTCAACTGTTATGTTCTGTTTTCTATAGGAAAAAGAATCATTCATCATGTTACAATCACTGTCCAGTGCAAAGCTGATCAAGAGGCATAACCATTAATTCATATCTGTCTATAGATGTCAACTCTGAAGATGCATGTAGTTTGTATGAAAATAATAAAAATATTCAAATAGTTGTATACAAGAGTCTTTAGAATCACCCTTGTGTAGTTTTGAGGGAATTTGCCCCGAAATGGGAATATTAAGGAGCTAGAGTTTAGAATTGCTACATGCTGGGGAAAATAATCTTGGAACTGCAGAAACTGCAAATGACTCTTGAGTGTGGTCTCGTAACTGGAAAGGGAAATAGAAGAGAGAGAGATATTTCTCCTGATACTTTAATGTATTTTGCTGGGTTTATGTCAAGAGCAGCTCTGAGAAACTTTCATGATGCAAAAATGCTGGAATTCCTAATGCAGAAAGAAAAGCTGTTTTCATATCCTTACCAAAAAACTAAAAAAGTAAAATATCTCTCCACTCCATTTTAACAGTTGAGTTAGATAAATTCTGTTCAGGAAAAAAAATGTAGAAATTACAAATATCAGCAACTTCATTGTTTGATAACAACACTGATAGAGATCAGCAGGTTTGTATGGGCAAGGCAGACCTAATAGAACCCATACTGATTACATGTTTAAGATGCTGATTGAGAAGAACTTTCACCCTAACTGATGGGATAGTCCTATTCTTCTCCTCAGTAGGATTTCCCTCTCTCCATTTGGAGCTGTGACTGGGCCTTTGACAAATGCTCAATTTGGAGTACTCAGGCTTAAAACGGAGACTTTTTAAAAATCTTTAATTGGGGCTAAGCGCTAGTTCCTCATGCAGTTCATTGTTTTGAACAAGGAAGCAGGACTAAAGAGTTAACTGCTTCCAATTGTAAATACACCAGTGGCAGGCACACTACAAAGCTCTATACAATCCTGTAGAGTAAATGGTGGACAGCTCATCACAATTAGGCATGGTCATAATGAAGAGCCAGAAGAGAGAAAAGAGGGCATGGGGAAAAACAGACCTTTTACAAATGTTTTATATGAAGAGAAATTATAGCTAAAAGGGATAGTTAATTAGTTTAAAGAATAGGTGGTAATGCCTTCTCTTTGCAGAAAAAGAAAACTTTGAAAATGTGGAAAATGGGTGAGTTTCTAGCTGCTGATCTGGAAAAGGAGAAAACAATTCAAAGCAATACTGTACGTGGGTGTTTCTCAAAAGAGACTGTGGTGGGAAGTGTGTGATCTGAGTAATTTACTCTTAGCAGAGACAGTAGGCACTGTTGTGTTTAACAGAGACCCTGCACGTAGCCTTGTTTTCACTGGAATTCATCTGTATTATTACAGGTGCTTATCAGAGACATAAATGCTTATGGTTTGCTTCCCAGCTTTGCATACCTCTTAGGAAGGTGAGAACCCATCTGGCTTGTGCTGAGAAGATTGCACGGAGGGGCAAGGTTACAGTGAGGTTTGCTCTCTGGCCTGTTTGCCGTGTGCTGGCTAACCAGTCACCTGTAAAAACAACATGCATTCTGAAATAGGTTGTTTGGGGGAAGAAATAAAGCATCGCAATAATTTGTATCAGATTATTGAACAGCAGCATGTGTAATTTAAAGTACTGTGGTGCCTGTGAGATACAGCGTGTGGGACGCTACCTGGAGATGAAGCTTTTCTAGCATCAATGAAGTTTGCAAGTGTCTCTTCCTCCACAACTCCCATTGTGTGTATCTTGGATAAGACGGATCTGTGTGTCGTTAATAGAGACACATACACTCCGCGTAGACTCTCTGTTGTTTGGGTATGTGTATATTGCAGTCATTTCCCACCAAAATCAGTTGAGTTTCATGCTGCTGGGATGAGCTTACTACTTCTACAGCTGGCTTGGGTATTTCTGTGTTATGCCACAGTTGTTTCTGAGAATTGCAGTGTAGATGTAACCTTTATTTTGTAGTCTGGGATTTTGGAACTACAGTAGTCACTCCCTATGACAACTATGGAAACAATGTTGTTGGTTAGCACTGTCTGTCTCTGTCACATGGCACAAAATAGATCACGTTATAGTAGTGAATGGGATAAGATTATTATTTCTCAACTGTTGCTGCACATAGTAGTAAGTGTGGCATGCCTTGTGCTTGCAAAGAGGAAACATATTTGTAGTAAGAGCCTGATTCTCTATTGTAAGTGTGTGACTGTTAATGGGTGACCGTTAAGGGACTGCTTCAGTGTCTCTTGTCCCAGGGAAAGACAAATGGCATGTAGGGAAGTAAGGAGGAGATTGGTATGGCAGTTGTGTTTAATCTATCTCCTGGCTCACCTGAGTTCTATTAGTACCCTGGTGACCTTGCTTTTGCAAGTTGCCTACTTCTACCATCTCCCTCAATCTCCAAGGGTAAATAATGTTCAACCACATATCCCAGGAGTTGTGATATTGCCTCAACAACCCATGGTTCCTGTTGTGGTTTTTGTGGTTAAAGCTGGGATACACAAGACAGAATTTTAAAAAGGACTTGGTATTAGTCTAGCTTTACTGCTGTTGAAATCAGTGGTAAGACTTGTGTGGGAACAAAGTTAGGCCTGTTTCCATCACTTCCAAAAATCCTTACTGTAAAATATTTTATTCTTTTTACTCATTGTACATATTTGCTTGTCCTGGCTTCATAGACAATGCTATAGCAAAAAGATTGTCTTTCAGCATTGTTCTCTTGCAGATCCAAAATCAACATTTTGGATGCCTCCCCTTTTCTTTAAATCACCTCTGATAAGGTCTGCTGTAGCATTTGAATATGTGCAAATAAAATGGATTCATGCCCTCAATTAAATTTGTCTTGTACGTGAACAAACAGTAGGATTAGAAATTTAAAGGATAAAACCTGTGTCAGTGGCTTTATCGGGAGTTTTGTGAATATAAGCCCTCTAAAAACTACACTTTATTGGTATAAATGGATGTAGAAGGGAAATCAGAACCACAGAAGGCAGGTGTACTGCTGAATGCTCAGGAGGGCAAATGCAGGAGTCTAAAATTGTAAGTAGTATACAAATCAGATTCTTCAGGTCTTTCCAAACACTTCTTAAATTGTATTTTGTAGGAGGAAAGATATATTCGTATCATATAGTTTAAAAATGAAGCAAAGCAACATTTGCTGGGGTCTTGTGTTTGTTTAGATTTAATATAGGGCTGATGTAGTCTATGGGATATCAAAACAGAGAATGGCGGATGCTGCTAGAAGGATAACAGACACACAGTGTTATTCTAAAAGAGACTTGTGTCCCTAAAATAATATTATGCAGATGAAACTTTGGAATAAAGGCCTGTGTGAAAATCTGGAATAAATGAATAGGGTTTTGTACCATATTAATACAGATAAAATTCTAGGGTAAAATAGGAAGTTGGAAGAAAATATATTTTTCCACTCAGCCTTCTAGAAGTAAATTATTATTGCTTTCATATCTATGGTTATATAGAGACTACAATTTCAATAATTTATTCAGCTTCTCTGCAGAAAGCTGTCCTCAAGCTGTAAAAAATCTCTTTAACTCCGGTCTTTAGGTGGGTAGTGCATCCGTACCAGATCAGTCCACTTCTGTCACTTTACAGAAATATCCCTCTCAGAACAGGAAGACTCTGAACTTCGACATAACAGAAGGAAAGCTCTTTCATAGGCTACCCAGGAGCTGGGATAGAGAACTAAACATATTTAGAAGATTGTTTCTGTGAGGGTTTATTTGTTGGTTTGTTGGTTTTTTTTTTTAACCGTATGGTTAAGCAGGGAGACAAAGTTGGAGGTGATCCAAACCCAAGAATATGTAACATAAATTACCAAGGCATATGAAGAACATATTTGAAAGAGAGCAAGATATGGGAGCAAATAATGAGAAAATCTAAAATTTTTAAAGGTCATAATGACAAGGAAAGGTTGCAACTGAAGCAAAGGCCAGGCCTATAATACTTCCTTGCAGTTTAAGTAAAGTTTTATTGATTTCTTCCATCAGTCTGTGAACTATACATGAGGTATTTTGGGAAGACCCCCAGTCAGTTGTTTGGTAGAATCCCAATGTAAAGATGTCAGAAATTAATGGATCAGGACAAGACTGCAAGGTCTGTGGATAACAGTGTCCAGTCAGTTGCACCTCAGCTATGGGCAACTGCAATGCAGAAATCTCTCCGTTACAAAAGGTTTGGTTCTTCTGGAGGGTTATTTGGTAAGATTGAACACAGCAGCCTGACCACGTTGCCCCTGTTGTGATGGTTAGTGTGTTCACATTGCTTGTTGGATCAGACTGTGACTGTAAACCAAGCTTTTTCATGGGCTGCCATTTACATAAACAGTAATATTCATGTTAAGCTTTGGTGTCTGAAAATGCTAGCCTTGCTTGCAGCATTTAAATGCTAGCATTTAGCTAGAAAGTGTTCTTTGTGACCAGGTATTTTTGTTACATTAAAACCTACCAAAATTCCTTTCACTGTAAGATTTATTCATAATTGAAAATTTGTTATTTAATCTAGAGTTTAAATGTAGTTACATATGCCAACTTAATGCCACAAAATAGCCTAGGAATATTCTTAAGCAGTATGTCAGCTAAATTTTATTGCAGGTCCATTAGTATTACCGTTAAGCAGCTGACTAAAGGTCATAATGAATACTTACTATTTTATATCACCCAGGAGGTACTAAGCACAGCTGGAGTCTATTTCACTACTTGAACACATATAATACTCGACAAATTGTCGATCAGTGGATATGTCCATCTTACCAAAGTACTTTGCCCAAGTATGTAGCAATTCTTCTAGTGTGCATTGCATAATAGACTGCGGGATTTTTTTTTTTTTAAAAGGAAGTTCTTATTGAATGGCTAGTTGTTACAGTTCTATTTTAGGTACTGCCTATAATTCTGTGGTTGCACTGATACTTTGGAAACCCAGTCAAGTCTTACATGATTCTTGCTGACCAGTTTAACAAGTGGGAAAACAACTATTGAGATTTCTGATGATCAAGGTGATGAAGAATTATTCTGGAGATTTTATTATATTGATGCTTTGTTCATACTGTTTTTCATACTTTTCCAACCATGTAATTCCCCAGTTGTCAAGTTTGGCTGGAACAGCAAGAAGATTATGCCCTTATTGTAATTTTTTTAACAGCTGTTGCAAAATAGCCCTTAACAAATCAGTTCTGTACATTTAGAATGTTCTTTTTTTTTACGAAAGTTTGGGAAAAAAAATTACCAAAACAGATGGCTTGCTTTATACTTGAACTTATGTAACTCTTCTTTCTTGTGAGAAAATAAATATGATCATGCAGAGTTGTGCGAGGAGGGTGGACTTAGGATCCACTTAGCTGTTATTGTCCATCTAATGGGTTCTCTATAGTTGAACATAATTTGCAATATGAAAGCCCTGACTTTAAAGTAAAAGTACTCAATCCTTTCAGGTACTAGTTTCTGCTATCACCAGTGGATTTTATGAGTACACAAAGCTACACAGGACAAAGGAACACTATCTTTATGAGAAAATACTCCACAATCCTCTTGGTCCTATTTTTTTCACTACAGAAAGTCTATGAAACTTCAGACTACATTCAATTTCACATTCATTTCAGCAGCAATGACACTGTAAACCTACTCATTTCCTACAGGGCTTTTGCAATACGTATTTTAGCACAGGCATTCAGCAATGACTGACTTTTGATCTAAAATGAACTAAAAATACTTTATTATCAAAAAATGTGGGTGCCTATGTGAGTGAAGGAGAAAGGTTAGCCCTCAGCTGTGTTTTGCTTGAGTGTCTTTTGACATTAACTTGTTCAAAAGAGAATAATTTACACTCAAATATGGTTATATTAACAAGCAAAAATAGGATCCTCATCTAGAAGTTTATGCTGTAAGGCCCATAGGTGAGCGAATTTCTTTCCTTTTCCTTTTCTTCCTAAACACACATTTTCTTCTTTTTCTTTTGAGTCACAACTTTTTCCTCTTTAGTCCATCAGCACTAGGCAATCTCTTACTATTAGTTGCAAACTGCAAGGCAAGAAAGAGTTAAAATTTTTATGGAATATTACCTCCTTGGCCTTATCAGTCTAAGTAATTAGGTAATTCAGCAGCCACAGTTCAATGGGACTTGGTGTTTGAATGTTGCTGTTCTCTACCTCATCCTGGCTGAAACTGGGAATGTAACTGAGGTCACAGAAGAAAAGGGATGCCTCGGAGGTGTCCTAAATCTCATAGTTAATGCCAAAGTACGTGCTTGTCGGGTGGTCGACATCTCTGTGGTGCATAGCAGAGCTACAAGTTGAAAAGTTGCCTTCCCATAAAGGGACAAAATAGATGCGTCTTAGACTTCAATCTTACTTCCTTGTCAGGATACTCTAAACTGGAATATCTTAATCTGGGGAGAACGGTGAAGCTACATTGAGATGCAATGGAAATTGAAAAATGCAGGCAGAAAAATGGGAATGAAAATTGAGAGTTATTTTAAGGGTACCAGAGACTGAAAAAGCCAGAAGTTCTGTTCTATATCAGAGAGAAATAGAAGCCACACTTGTAATAAATGACTATTATGCTATATATACACTTATATATCAATTGATATCTCTATAAAGTTCTTACAAACTAGAAGTAATGAAGTACAAAAATTGAGAAGGGAAGCTAAGACATGAGGGAACCTACTGACAGGATCAAGAACAATGGGGTTTGTAGGATATGGGGGGGGGGGGGGGGGGGAATAAATCCCTAAACTACCCACAAACCCAAATAATTGTATGGATCATTTACTAGATGGAAACTTCCAAATTCTTAATACTGCAGAAGAAACCCAGATACGATTAAATAAATACTTATGCTACATTTGGAAAGCAACATGGTATAGTGTCTAAATACCATTATCAATGCAATGAACAACTTTAAAAACCCAGTAGTAGCTTAGTTAGAGAAAGCCTTTTAAAAATAAACTTTTTTTTTTTTTTAGTTTGAGCAGGCTTAGGTGGCCTCAGTGCAAGAGGACTTTGCTGAGATGATTTCTGGTCAACCTGTTTATTTTTATTAAAGCATGTGATTTTGTGCACATTTTAAAACAGAAGTGATAGATAATATTGTGCTAGTGTTCAGAACTGCAAGCAGAATGGTTTTGATTTATATAGATTAGTTAGCTTGCTATTGATTGTAGGTAAACTAATGGAAAAGCTGATAGTGAATTCCATAGACAAAGAATTACAGAATGGAAGCCTACTGAATGGCTGTCAACATAGTTTTATGATGAAAAGACCTTGTCAAAGAAGCTTTCAGTTTTCTCATGTGATTACAAGTCTAATGAATGTACTGTGTAGACATAGAGCATTTAGGCTTCAAAAAACTTCTGGTGCCATGTTGGAATTAAGAGGAGTCCTAGTGTTACACACTGTCACTGCAGTATCTAACAAACTAACTGAAAATGGCCTCAATGGCAGATGCCAAAGAGTAGTTTTCAGTGAAGAGCCCTTACTGCATGGGAGGTTTCCGATGGCATTCTGCTAGGACTGATTCTGGCAGTGTTTGGTGTCATCTTCAGTGACTGGACACCAAGACACAAAAACTTGGCCAAGAACAGTTTTGGACAAAGATTGGTGGCAAGTTATGAGGGAGGGCATCCTCAGGTTTTTATCACTTTATATCGCATAGACTCTACCTTCTTGGAATAAAATGCATTTTGACACACCCAAGTATAAGGTGGTACAAAGGAGACAAGTGTCAACAGAAATGGCAACTGCATCCTGTGAAACAGTTGTTGTCTTAAAAGATTTTGAGGTCACGGTGGCAAGAGTGCTGAACTGGAGCTCCTAGGGAAATGTTGTGCTCAGAAAGGCCAGTGGGATCCCTGGATGTAGCAGTAGTGGTCTGGGAAGTGACTTTTACCTACTACGACTGAGTAACTAAGTGTTTCCCAATCAATACTTTGCTAACTGTTCTCTTACAGATCCTTCATATTATCTGTGGAGGCATCCTGTCTTTGTCATTGTCTTTCATGTTTCTTTAGCTCAGTGTTATAGGCAGAACGTTATGAAGCAGAAAAACTAAAGTACACAAGCAATTTCTTGGCAAAAAGTACAGGAGCATTCCCCTGAGATGGTCTGTGGTCAAGGCAGTAAAGGAAGACTCGTGTGTCCTGGAGCTGTTACTGGTTTCATGCAGCTTTTCTGCGCGACTTTGAGCCATTTTTAACATCCTGGAAGATGCAGTGGTGGTGAGGGAGAGGAGGTTCTGATGTCTACTCTTGAGGTGGATTTCCTCTGGGACATTGTAGAAATCATACTCTCTGCATTGGTTTCCCATTTGTAAAGTAAGGCCAATGCCTCTGAAACCTGACTGCACGTTTGTTTTAAAGATATTTTTAAATGCTTAAGACTTAATTTTGAATGTGCTGGCATTTGTGTATTCATAGAAGTGCTTCAGTTCTGTTTAAAGCATTGGATATCTATTTACATTGAAGAATGTATCACTCCTTTATTAAACGTATACTCCAAGGTCCTAAGGTACTGGCTCCAAGTAGCAGTTCTACGTTCATGTATACTTTATCCCTTCTAAAACATTTAGTTCTGTGTTAAAACATTTAAGTCCCTTGCTATCTGTAAGTACTGTGGTAGCCATTTGCATGGCCAAAGAAGACAAAGATTAGCTGTTTATTAACGTGTTAATTAATGTTTTAAAATTCAACAAGTCTTTTTAAGTGGCACAGATGCAAAGACATCTTCATATAAAAATGTTTTTGGACTAAATATAGTTTACTGAAAGACAGTAAGCCTACATATGTTGGAAAACCAGAATAATGCTCAAACTGGTCAAAATAAGGTATATGTCTTAAAAATTGTTTACTGGTAAAAATTCTAATGTTCATTTCTTGCTTTTAGGTAGCCAGAATCTTCGTATTAACATTTTTCCCAAATTCTTTGCAAGGTGTAGTAGCTAAGTTATTCGATAGCTGACTGACAATAATTAGCCTATTATGATGATTAATGCTTATTCAGGACATTTAATTTGCATGCTATAAGCATGGTGAGACAGCTAATTTGAAGTTATGCCAAATGAAGTATTTAGTTTTTATATACAACATTTGTTTGGCTTTCCAAATGTAAAATAATTGACAAGAATAATCATAGCCATGGATGTTAGGTCAGCAAGTTTTCATTTCTCCTTTTAATAACAATGATGTGTTACTTAGCGAACCAATTAGCAAGGTAAACTTTACTTGCATTAAAAAATGCGTAAGGCTAAGGAAGAATTTCTAAATTGTAGTTAATGGAATGTCAACCAAGATGCATATTCTGTCATTTTCGCCCAGGTGAAAACCATCTGTCCTACATAGATAGCATTTCTCCAACTTTTCACAAGGAAGAAGGATACAAGGTCATTTTTATGCACCTTGTGATCAGGATTAACTTTATATATTTATTTTTTTGATTTATGGAAGTCAATTAAACTACCAGGCCTGAGCCGTAGGTTCAGATAAATAGACAGTGAAAGAATGAATTTGTTTAATCATGGCTACAACAAGCCTTCACTTTTTTTCCTCAGGAAAAGCCTACGTATTCATGCAGATCTTGCATCTTGTTCAGCGTATTTGGAGGAGTAAAATTTTTTTGCGGCTTCTGATTGCCCAGGTTCTTTGACCTGGATAGCAGAGCACATTTTAAAATGTGATGCTCTTCACCAAAGACTTCAGTGTCCCTGGATTTGAAACTGAAGTTTCCCTAGGTGTGCCCCAGAAGAATAAGCCAATAGGGGAAACATGAAGGGGCTTGTAGGGGAAAGAAAACGTCTGCAGTTGTGTCTGGAAAGCAATCTGATGCCTTTGGAAGATACGGGAAAGACATGCTGCTTTACCGTAACTGTTGACATTTTCTTTAAAGTCTTCCTTAGGCTTCAGCCTTTGAGACAGAATACATTGCAAAAATCTTCCATGGACATCACAGAAAAGTAGATAACGCATCTAAATCCATGTAACAGTCAAACCTGTAGTCTAATCATCTCTGCTTAATAAACATTTCTGCTTGTTTTCAACAAAAGGTGTTTCTGGCTGTTCCCTCCAGCTAAGCAAACGGCAGTAGCTGGACTGTGGGTCACTGATGGGAAACAGAGGAGTCTATTTTTGTGAAGTGCCCTAATTTTTTTTTTTTTTTTTTTTTTTTACCATCTATCAACCTCAAATTTGAAATACCTGGGATATGTTGCAGGATATTTGTTCTTGCGCATGCCATTGTTTCCTCAAACTGCTGAGAAAGCAGAGTGTCTGGATGCTTTCTGACTGAGGAATAAGAGGAGGAAGAGGCAATTGTTCTCCTAGAGGTGATGACAAAACTCAAAGTCTCTGTTGCTTGCCCAGGGTCCCTTTAACCTTTTGTTATTTGGAGGAAGCTGGCAGTCTGTATTAATATGTATAAAAATAGTGGACCTATTTCTGTCCACTTGATCTCCCCTACCCTGAAATGATCACAAGCTCGTAGTGCAGGTTATAGTCTGCATTTATCCCAGCACTCCCGCTTTCTTGCTGAAGCACGGTCATAGCATTTACTACTCTCTTGCAAGGAGCCAATTAGTGTGTCCTGAATCCAGTTAAAGTAGAATAGAGTGGCTACATCTGCAGTAGTAAACTAAGCAAGGCCAAGCATGGACTCGAATACAGCACTTCAAGCGTTCATAGGGCTTTACTGCTACCACATTTATGGCATGTCTTTTGTTGATGCCAGCTAGCCCTCTCCTTGATGATGCCCAGGTGCGGGTCAGGGGTTTGCCTAGGCCAGAGACTGTTTCTAATAAGCAGGATGAATGAGGGCTGCCCCCGTGGTGGGGGTGGGAAGAATTTGGCCCACAGGCGGGAGCCATGCCGCACCACTTAGGCCTTTGTCCCTTTTTGTTTACAATTACAGCCATAGACAAATGAGAAACTGTTCACTCTCTTTCTCAGTAAGAACATGGGGAATCACTGGTTATCCACCACCTACTTAGATCCTCTTTATTTTATTTTTCTATTAGCTTCTCCAAATACTTCATTACCACCTTTGTAACTTAGAGGAGTGCGAGGACCAATTTAAAATCCATTGAAAGAGCCTTCGTCTTTCTGTAGTGGATCCTGGAGCAGGGCCAGGGGGTATAAACTGCTAGTGGCAAGTTGACAACAGTGCTCCCATTGTGGGTGCCACTGCTGGGTCTTACTGAGGTGGCTGAAGATTTTAACAAAGGGGATTTTGCAGATTAACCCTGTGACAAGCTGTGTGTTCTCAGTGGGAACTGTTCCCATTTTTTAAAAACAATTAGAGTTCCCTATCCATGTCTGCTGGACTATCGTATACTTCCAACACAGGGAAGCTTAAGAGAAGATTTTTTTTTTGGCTATGCTGAAGCTCCCTCTGTCTTTGTACTTTAGCTAATCTAATCAGAGATTAATTTGCCTCTTACTTTATTAGCTCTGTATTCAAACGCACACAATGTAGCTATTTTGTGACATTACTTCTGAAATAGATTATAGCAAGGCTAAAAAAAATTAGCCTCCTAGCGTTGCATATATATCCACTTAGTACTACACTAGTCATGCATTAAAAATACTTCTGATCTAGTATTACCAGGGAAAATTAACTGTAAACTGAAAGGAAAAGTGGCGCATCACACTTCAGTCTCAATCCTACTCTCTCAGTCTTGGATTTATTCAGATCTAGTGGCTGAGTAATTTAAGTACATTAGTCAGTAATTTGGTTCTTACTCATTCACAGGCAAAAATCATCGTTTTCTTAGTTTGATAAAAACTGTTCTGATGGAAATACAAATCTTCAGGAAAAGAACTGACATGATTTAAATAGTCCATGGCATATTTCTGATCACTTACATGGGGCCAAGGACTGTCCCAGTTGAAGCAAAGCTCTCAGTTAAACCAAAACATGAAACATGCTCCTGGGAGAGCAGCTGTCTAAGAAAAGTCAGTATTATATTAAGTTCTACCTATGCTGGTAGTTGGAAAGCAATAAGGTTGCATTACTAATGGATAAATCAAACTGATGAATTATTGCAACAAATTAATTTTTTTAAGATTGAAACAGTTCATGGTTGAAACATTGAAGGTTGGAGAGTAGGGTTCACAGTAGGCTTTCCAATGAAGGATTTTTTTTTTTCTTGTTACAGATGTGATTATTTGTAGTTGAGTTTCGTTGCTGTTGGAAACTTAGCTTAAACTTGCCCTTGTGAAACTTGGAAGTGTTTGATGTAGTTGTGCAGCCTTGAATTCACCATGCACAAGCTAAAAATCCGGTTGCAGCGATGGTTTGCCAGTAACCAGTGGCTTCTGTCTTACAAAACATTTTTTTACTATCTCAGTTGTGATTTGCTACATTCTGCTCTCCTCTTTTTAAATACCACGTAAAGGTCCCTTGTTGTTTGTGTATCACTGATACAATTCTTTTGCAACAGAAAAGCAAAAAAAGGCACTAGTGCTTTGAATAGAGGGTGCCTGATTGATAAGCTAGTTGCAGCCAAACCTGCTTGGGCTAATTGTCTTTCAAATGCCCTCATTAATCAAACAGAGGAGTAACTCTGACAGGAGGGCTGTCACTGTTTTCATGATTTCCTACCACTCACCTCACAGTGTGAGACCTGGCTTCGTACCCAAATCATGGCCTTTAAAGCAGTTTTAATGCCTGCTCACTGCAGAGCACACCTGGCTTTGGTGGGATGGGGGCCTGCCCAACTCTGAGGCATGATCTATCCCAGGAGACCAATTTAGCGGTTATTTAATGATTCATAGCTTGATGTCTGGAAATGAGTGCTCCACACGATAACATACAAAAACAAATTTAATTAGTTTTCGCCTTTTTTGCATAAGTAGCCACCAGTGTATTAAGGCTGCAAACAAACCAGGTAGGCTGCCTGGAAAGTCATTGAAGCTGGTTAACAGCCGATCTTTGAAAAAGACTATGGCAATTTCTTTCATCTGCTGATAGTCGATGATGCCTGTTTGGTCAGGTTCTGAAGTTGCTGTGTTACCTTATTAAGAAAGAGGGAAGCAGCTATCACAATTATCGTCTACCTAGATGTTAGAATTACGTATCCACAGGAAAAAATTAGGAAAAAAAAAAAAGACGTCAGTCTCTTGTCTGCTTCCATTCAAAAGCTACAGAATATGTTGTTTTCTTGGAATTGTTTTAAAAGTATGTGCTTCATATATTTCCTGTTTGCAGTCTAGTCCAAGTATTATTCAGTAAACATCAACCTAAGTTATTGTTCAGATATAGGGATTTTATATTTTTGCATTTTTATCGAACATACATGAAAACATTGTAAAATTATCTCTAGTTGTGCATGCTAAAAAATAGGGCGAAATACTTAATGCTTAAAAAAGCAAATTGGAAGTTTAAGGGACAGAAAGGTTTTTGAGTTTTTTTACCTTCATTGGCGTCATTGCATAATTAACACTGGTGATGTATGAAGTGTATAAGGGTTTTGTTTCTCTGCTGTTAAGTGTTTCATATACTCCGTGGAGCAGAATTCTAGACTTGATAGTCCAGAACAATATATTGTCATTCTCCTAAGAATATAAGTGAATGTATTTTGCATGAAAAAAATGTTGTATTTTGCATATATTCATATTAAGTGAAATTCTGACTTTAATAACATTTCATAGGGCTGAAAATTATTCAGTGAAACACATAGAAACGTTTTATACCAGAGGGATCTTATGAACTCTAGACAGCAGAACAATACAGCTGGTCTTTTCGTCTTCATTTGGGAACAGCTTCCACCCACCAAGTGCAATATTTACTCCTATGGGAGGTGCCTTTTTCTTTAGTAGGGCAGTTTGGTCATAAATTTTTGCAGATCTTGGTTTTAGATTGCAAACTGCCTAAAATAGACGCCTTGCTTTCCTGAGCAGGCACGGGAAAATCATAGCGCGGAACATGTCAGTTCAGGTATCCTGCAGTCAACACTTTATAAACATGCTTGATCTCAGATTTGAGCAAGGGGGACCAAACTTTGATTTAAGATGATATTTTACTCTCTACAAGTGAAATCCTGTCTCCAGCAAGTTCAGTGGAAATTTTGTTATTGATCTCAGTGGGGCCAAATTTTATTTCACATCTTTACTTTTGTTGAGGTATTGCCAACATGAAAGCAATTTGGACTGGGAGAGAAGGTGGAGACTGGGGACAAATTGCTTTTGACCTTTTTCTTTTAGAAATTTAGCAGAGACCATCAACTCATTTGTGCCAGTACATCCCAATACCCATCAGAAAAAGTATTTTCTCAGAGTCACTATTAATTTTATATCAAGGCATTTTATTTTACTATGAGAGCCAAGGTTTCAAGTGGTGTGATTTATAGGACATGTATACTTGGGCAGATACTCTTTTCTCTCCTCAGTAAGCCAAAACAAAGAGCTTTACAGGGATGTATTAAAAACTAGGTACCTGCTCCTAAAATTTGGCTGACTTTAACCAAACCAGCAGCATGTGGTGTCGTGGTTTAACCCCAAATTGGAACCCAATACCACGCAGCCACTCGCTCACTCCCCCCCCTCCTCGGTGGGGTGGGGAGGAGAATCGGAGAGAAAGGAAAACTCGTGGGTTGAGATAAAAACAGTTCACCAGGACAGCAAAGGAAAAATATGAAAATATATTAATAATGATAATAATAATATATACAAGGATAATAGAATATATAAAACAAACGATACACAATTTCTTACCACCCGACAACCGATACAGCCCATCCCGAGCAGCAGTCAGGGAGCAGGGGTATCCCCCCCCACCCCCCCCAGCTATCCCAGAACAGCAAGTTCCAGAGAGAGCAGGCGAGGGAACAAACAACCGAATGAACGAAAAACAAAAAGGAAAAATAGGGAAACAAAAAGCAACCTGAAGGGAAGCTTAACGATTAAGGCAAGTTAAGGGTCTAAAAGACCTAGTGGCCCACTGACCAATCCTCACTTATATGGGGCGTGACGTCTATGGTATGGAATACTCTCTTTGGCCAGTTTGGATCAACTATTCTGTCTCTACGCCTCCCAAGTTTTTGCATCTGCACGTTTGCAGAACCTGGGAAACTGCAAAATGTCCTCGGTCGTTCAGCAGCAACCAGCAACATCAGTGTGCTATCACCGTTCTTCTCACACTGAAGCCAAAAGACAGGAGCTGCTGAAAACAAAACTAGCTCCGTCCCGGCCTAAACCAGGACATGTGGGTAAACATTTCCAAATGCCCATGATTAATTTTGCAGACTCATTCAATGCCTTTAAGTTGTGCTCTATGGACACTCATAAGGATTTCTAATTAGTGTCACCATGCCCCCTATAAATCTACTTTCTCAGGACTTTATATCTTGGTAATAAAAACTTGTGCTGCTGTGAAAGGTCTCAGCATAATGGCAGAATTATTATTATTTTTACTGCATTTGAAAAGCAATTCTTGCATTTTTGCCCCCATCCTCCAGAAACATAGTCTTTATTTTTTTGCTGTGTATAATACAAACACAATACATTTGGGTTTTTTTTAAATTGAAAATGGTAGGCCATTAGCTACTGTTGTATTGAGAGTGTGAAGGGGAATCAAACCTAAACTCCTCTATAGAAATAAAGCTATGAACAAAATAGTTGCTGCTTTTCTTAAAAAAAATATTTGATAGTACATTAGTGCTCAGAGAATATAACACCTTCTTCAAGAGACAGAACAGAGCTGAGGGATTTGGGAATGTATAGGAATAAGACACCTCCCAGACAAAGAAGCAATTTTGTCAAGTTCAGTTGCTAATGTTAATTAGGCGACCTTAATCAGTATACACTTCCTTTCTACTATAGTTTATTGTGGGCTGTGCAGTTACAACCCACTAACTGTTACCTGACTGCTTGTGCTGACCCCTGGCAGACTTAGTCTATAGGGCCCTTGCTGAGGAAAAGCTGTCTGCTTCTACCTCTATTCTCGTTGGCTCTTTCAGACTTGGGCTCCCAAAATTGGGATGGCTTTTTAAGATACAGTGAAGAATCAAACTTTGTGTTTAAGTCTTTTTTTCAAGAGCTATGAGAGCTCATGCCATTTTAAAACTTCAGGTATGGGTTCTTCAGACCTTGTTCTGATGTGAACAGGAGCCCTTTCAGGCTTGGTCATCTGAAGTTTTGTGTATGTTGAATTTGGCCAATAGGTCTGTTAAGAAGCACAGAGATTATTATTATACAGGATCCGCTAAATAGTCGATCCAGTGCCTAATCGCTTTTGAGACTGGCCAGAGCCTGATGCTCAGAGTTAGTACAGGTACCACCTTGACAATTAGAGGTTGCTGTACCTCCTCCTCAGGGAGGTTTCTGACTGCTTTGAAGGCTGCGCTGTGGAACAGTGCTTGACAGCGCTGCCTTCTATGTAACAGGTCATGTTGTCACTATCCAGGTAAATGAAGAGTTTATTTTTGTTCTGTTCAGTCTCCTAACTTCAGCATGTAGTGATAGTGATTCCCCATGATAACTATGCAGCCAGCTAAATAAAACATTTGCTTGGGAAAGAATTGTTAGTGATTTATGTTTTAGATCTGTCTGTAGAGTATTCGCTGTATTTGTTGTTGGGAAAAACACTGTGCCATTCCCATTGGAGATCAGCCATGGGCTTTCAGCTAAGCCTATGCTTAACTACATTCCTTTGTGGGACTGTTACGAATCATGGCAAAAAAATTGCGGAGTGCTTCCCTAAAAGGGCTGTTAAGTGTAGCATGTGATTGCAGGTAGTTAAGCACAAAAGTGTTTAAAATATGCTAAAATTCAGGAAGTGAATAGGAATTGGTAGATGACAGTTCCAATTTCAGTTAGACGTCTAGAGCTGGCATTACTCACAGCTTTGTGCACGCTGGGGTCTGGATTCTGCCTTTGTGTGAGCAGGAGAGGAGAATCTGCCACAGGGTAACTGCAAGAAGATCAGTAATCAGATACCTAATAACTTGACTGACTGCTGTAGGCGCATTTTTGAGCAAATAGATTGCACTGTAGCAACACAGTATAGAGCGATGTTGTAGGTTAGGCAGACTGAAATAAATGGATAGAGTGGAATGAAACTGATTAATTTTTTGATTGTTTTAGCTGGTCATGTGCCAAAACTTATTTTCTTCTATTTAGCAATAATAGTTGTGATATATTAAAAATGAACAAGATTATAAAGAAGCTCTCGTTAGTAGTAAATAGAGTATTTCATCTTAGTTTTCCTTTTGTTTTTCCCATTTTGTTTTTCTTGTATATAATTTAGCTACTCTTCTAAGTTATTTTATTAGCTGCAACTTCTTTTTTAAAAACAAGAAAAACCATCCAAAATGTATGTGAAGGAAACAAGGTGGTAATATAATACTGAAAGCATTTTATACTTATAATACTTAAAGCATTTTATACTTAAAGCATTTTATGTTTGTGTATTACAGAAACAATGTTACTTGTTCAGATCTGGTGGGAGAGAAAGAGATGGGAATACATTGGTGGAAAAAGACATATATGGTAAGAATTTGTCATTAAAGGAAAAACATACAGGACTGTCATTTAAGTTAAATGCTGATGGATCATGGATTAGGTTCTATCTGAGGGCTCATTTAGCCTTAGGGTATAGAGTATATCCATGAGTACAGTGCTAATGGTGAGTATTGCTCTAATGGATCATCTGTCTAAAAATAATAATTGAAAGGACCTTTCTGAATTTGTAATATTAGCTTATCCCATAGGAAAAATGCCTAGCTGGAAGACCTCTGTTATGAAAGGAAGAGGCACGGAACAGTTTCTCTCTCTTTCTATGGTATCCTGTACTTAATTTGTATGTTGCTATGAAGTTACGAAGGCTTAAAACTAAAAATTGAAATTTCATGTCAGACTGTTGGGCAGAAGAATGTAGTTACTGATGAAAGATGCTTGTTGCATTTTGGTTTATAGTAACAAAAGCATTTGCACTGAGAGTGCTTCACTGATGGATTCAGAAGAGTTATCTTGTGGAAGTCAGCTCTGAATAGGACAGAACAAACCAAAGCATTATTACCGCAGCAGAGTCAAACTCACTTTTCCCTTTTAATTTTTTTTTTTGTGTCAACTTATTGGCTTGAAACTACGACTGATTAAAGCAAAGGTAGTGTTTTTATAAGGGATGGGATTGTGAAAGTCAACTGAAATATAATCTGGGAGTTTGGTGTGAAAATTTCAGTTTCAGGGAACAGATACTTAACACTGCTAATTTGTCAGAGATGCCGAGTTTGAGCTCCGAAAATTGTGGGTGAAATTCAGATGTCTTCACCAAGATATCACAAATGTAGATATCGAAGTCTGGGGAAGTCACCCTAGATTCAGTTTACAGTCAATTGAAGAAGAATGGGCACCTTCAGGAGTGATTCATCTCAGCCTAAAATAGGCAGGTCAGACGACTGGCCCCCTGGAGATACCTGTTTCTCTCCATTGACTGTAGAAAAGCCTACGGTGACAAACTCAGAATTAAATGTCTAACCTTTTGATGTCGAACGCTAGGTTAGATGAATCTTGCGATGTGTTAATAAGGACAGGCTCTGCCAGCCGTACTAGTGTTGAATAACAGCTCCCTCAGGGGTACTCCAGTAGGGCTGTTTCTGGAGGGAATTGAGAAGGTCTGACTGAGAAATTCTGGGGGTCCCCAAGCAGAATGATCCCAATGATGATTTCAGGTTTTTGTTTCCTTTTTATATTCATTGGTAGTAGGTGGTTTTATTTTAATTGGAAAAAGAAAATCCTGATTTTTTTCCTGTGGAATCTTAAAAATGAAAGTTTATTTTATTCTGTTGAGTGTTAAAAGTTGCTGTGGGACTTTTTCAAAAGCAGATGACTTTCTATTATGTGTTGTCCAAATTTCCTTTCCCCATTTGTTGTGTTGTAGTGTGTAGATAGATAGTGGCTACCCTGTTAGACCAGTAAGCATCGCAGAAGCGAGTGGGAGAAGAGGGAGTTTTTTAAAGGCTGCCAAAGCATGCTGGTCTTGGAGAACGTCTGTGAAATTGAACACCTAGCTACACTTGTAATCAAAATCCTTGCTGTATTTCAGAAAACACTTCTGTTTAAAAAAAAATTTAAAAATTGAGAAGGATACGAGATTGAATGGTGATGCTGTTTTATATAGCACTTGCTATTGACAGAGTTAATCCAGGAAGGATATAATGTTATGAAAATATTTAGAGAAAAGTTGTGGTTGCGTGTAGTTTACAAATTAGAAAAACAAGAATGATCAGATGACCTTTTCTTAAAAAGTAAATGGCCTGAGCATTCAGCTATACTGTGACAGAATATTTTCAACCTTTTAGGTCACAGGATACTTTTCATGCTGAACTACTGTACATACAAACTAATTTGAACATAACAGGAGCAAGAGGGCTTTTTGCTCCTGCCAGAAATCCCCAGGCGTGGGGGGACAGAAAAAGTCCCAGTAGTATCTACGACTTCTTTTATATTTTCTGTTGTTCAGGGAACCTGCCAAACATATAAGAATTAGAACTTTGTGCTTGAGGTCATACTAGTTCAGTGAATTTACACCTGAGCTGACGTTTTCAGTTACAGACTGTTCTGAATTTTCTGACAGTCATAGATGGGCCAAAGTGGCTCAATGGTTCAACGTACTTGTAACCCTCCTCCACGCATTTTTTGTTATTTTTTTCATGTTTTGACAAATTCTAAAAATAGAACATAGATTGTCCCAGCATCTTGAATGTACCAGAGGACATTGCTGTACCAAGCAGGCATACAGGAAGAAAGCTTAAACTTTTACAACTCTGGAAAATACAAATTTGCACCTTCTCTTGCTCATATAAACTAAGTCCACAAACTAAGTCCCTTCTTATTTAAAGGTTGCCCGATATTACCTGCTATGCCAAAAACTTTTATGGAGAAATACGTGTATGAGTTTAGCTGCTTGTAATTTACCAAGAAAACAAGAGGAAAATGCATAGAAGGCAAGCCTCATGCTTTGGACTGGATTTGTGCACTGACCTCAGCAATAGTGATAGGATCTTGAAACAGACAACATCAATAAACTTCTGTATAATTTAAATTTAACCAAGCAAGTCGAATAATGCTCTGTATCCCTCACTGAACAATTCAGAAATGAGGTAGTTTTGAGCATGTGCTGGGTGTTGTATGCATGTTGCTAATCGATCTTGTGGTCAACAAAGGAAGTCCCAGACTTCAGTGAGGAATTCTTGCATTAGTAGAAATGCGTAACAGAATCATCTCCATACAGTGGGCTGCTTTACCTACATTTACTTTTAAATTAGCCCTGTGTTAAGTCCTCAGAAATAATCTTTGAAGATTGCTTCTCACTCCTGTCATCTCTCTTCATTGAAAATGAGTGGTCACAAAGAGAACTAGAATAGAATTCAGCCTCTTCTGTGTAAGAACCTTAAGAACAGGTAAAACCTTGACTTTAATACAGGTATGCGATAATATTGCTGTTATAAGGCACCTTTTGACTACATAGACAAACAGCTGAAATGTAGTCTGATTCTGTAATTTCTGTTATTGAATCTATTTCTTAGCATGCACAGCCTTCTTAATTAATGGGGAAAATCCTTCATCGGGAAGATGAACAAAACTGAATAAAACTGGGTATATTAATCTTGTGAAAGGGCAAACTTCCCTGTACTTCTGCGGTCATTACTACTTGCAGTCTGGAGGCAGGTAAGACTGTTGAAATAGGAACATTACTTTTAATGCAAGTGAAAATTGGGGGGGTGGGGTAATTCCTTCAAGAGTAGAGAAAAGCATTTTACCTTAACTAAAAATCAGGGATTGTCTTCCCTAGATTGGGATGGATGGCAAATAATTTTATATACCTATTTTTGACTCTGTTCACTTGGACTGTAACTTACTTACTTGCAAAATGTTTATATGGAAACATGTAGTGGAGCCTTTCTAGCTACTCTGAATTTCAACATAGTGGCAGTCTTGATGGCCTTCTTCCAGGACTGCCATGGTCAGAAAAGGTCTATATTCTGAGTTTTACTGAGCATCTTCCTGAATTCAATTCCAGAATAATCACAGTGCTGTTATGCTTTGAAAGTAATATGTATTTGCATGGGGTTTAAGAGGTGTTTCAGGGCCTGATATCCAGTGAAATTTCTTCGGCTGTTGAAAGGATAGCTTGAGTAACTCTCTTAGAAACTCACTTATGCAAGGGCATGGTCATCTTTTGCCTCACAGGAATTATGACATGATTAGCCTGTTAAGAAGGCTGTAACATCACTAGGAAAAGTATTTCTTTGTTGTGGACCCTCCAAGAGTTAGAATATTTGTCATTTTGAGAAAATACTCATTACTGTTGGATTCGTCAGAAAGTTTGGTCTTTTTTTGGTGTTATCCCATTATCCTATTGATGGAATTTTTTTTCCAGTTCTTCTGTGTGTATTCAGTGACTGCATGTGATTATTTTCCCATAAATTCCTTTTAAAATTCTTTCCTTCTTTAAGTGGATTTATCTCTATCAGTTTATAGTAAAGAATAATGTCTTATGTTTAGAAGTAAGAGTATTCTGGGTGTAGAAATTGAATGCTCAGACTTGACAAGGTTACCCTGGAAAAATTGGATACAGCATGACTGCTGGCCTAATTACCTTGTTCTTGTTGAATTCAAATTCTATCGTTAGTAGCAGACAGTGACTCGAGCAAACACAGTGGAAATTTTCTTGAAGAAACAAGACAAGAAGTGAAACGGAAGGACATACAGCTGCTTATGTTAGTTGTTCTAGTGAAGGCAGTATTTAAATGATGGCAGTCTTCCTTGTAAGTCTCATAATTTTCTCTAAGAGTACATTTACACTAGTGTGTTACTTCAGGTGAAAAGTGTACTTCGTTCTCACTTACCCTGCTTTGGTAGTAAGGAAGTCCTGGAAGTGAAAGGCCCAACACATCCATGTGGGTATCAGGGCTTCAGAACAAAGCCTAGGAGGCCGAGGTGAATTTATAAGGTCTAATAAAAGTCACCTTACTGCATGGGTACTAACTGTCATATCTTATTCTCTCTGTGCTTAACAAGTAGCCTCTTTGAAAGACAGACATCTTTGTCAGTACACTTGGTTATCTTTACCCAAAATGCTCCTCAAAACTCACATTGCCAGCTGCAATCGATTGATTTTCTCTCTATAGTATTCCCTTTTGTGCCTCATGAAGGGAATGCACTATAAAGTGAGCTTCTAGTATTATTAACTTACCAAGCATGTTTTGTTTTGCTTCAAACACTACCTACCTTGTTTTTACTTTATTTCCTTCTCCCCATCTTATCAAATTTCTTTCAGTAACGTGTCTAAAATATATTTCCAAGTGAGCTTTTGAAAAAAACCAACAACAACATGTTATGGGAAAAACCAAATGCAAAATTGATTTATTGCATCATTTTTTTTGAACGTCATCGCCTACTTACTGTATAAGGTTGGTGCTGCAGGTACTGTAAAATTTTGCTGTACATTGCCATGATGTTAAATGAAGAACTCAATAGCTGAAGTGTAATATAACTGCCTATAATGAGAGAAAGGTAAATGGGCGAACACTGGCAATACAGAACAGAAACAATTTTTTGGCTGGGAAGAGCAGTAAGTCCTTTAAAAATAGATGTTTGAGGCATTTAATGACCTCTAGCTGCTGTCTACCTGACAAATATAATCTAGTGCTGGCTAAAGCTCTTGACCACCTTTGCTGTTTGTAAAGAGGAACGATCAATTCCCTCATCCATAGGCACAGTGTGAGTTGTGAAACATGCCGGTGTCATTTGGGAAGCCCTGGCAATAAACACTTTGACTAGTAACTGGGGTGGGGAGGTGTAGAGAATTTTAGCGCTGAAATGTGTCTACGGCCTTTTCTGCAAAGCAGAAAAGTTTGCTTACATTGCATGAGTGTTAAGAATATTTCCAACTTGTTGGCCTTTTCTGAGAATAATGGTGAGAGGTGAGCAGAATCTCTATGTTCTCCAGGAAAATGGTCAGTCTCTTTTTCTTGTCTGGCAAGACCAAAGGGTGAGAAGCTAGGTGCTTCTTACTGGAGTGGTCTTCATCAAACACAAGTCAGCATAAGCCCAAGCTGTCAGTCCTTTAACACAGAAACTTTTTGTAGGACCTCACTGCATATTTCAAAAGGTTTAAGTATGTATTCATATAGTTGTCTATACTATTCTGTATACGTAATGTTTCACCTTGGACTAGAGAAAATGAGCCCATAGCCACATATAGTACAAACAGGACAGATTTTAAGAGCAAAACTTCGTAAAATTGCAGTATCCTTTTGAAGTTGGAGTTGCCACAGGCAGAAATGTCTCCCTTTGCTTTAGCTGAGGCCTTTGCGGTCCATCATCTTAAAAAAACCACTGCTGGGCCTTGGAAGTAGTCTGTCTGAACCAGTTATTTATCCACAAATGTGTTAGGATAGATGAAAAATAGTGCTGGTGATATTTTTTTAGGTAGTGCTGATTTGTGACAGGAAATGAGATGCTAGTCAAGCTATGTCATTCAAGTCTATAACACTTTTTCGCCTGCATTGATCAGCAATGAACTGACTGCACTGGCATTTAAGATACCAGTATTAGAATTCATGGCTAAGTCTCTGCTGAGATCAAGGAGTCATGGCAGCCATTCCTCTATTTTGGGTGTATGCAGACTAAGTTTGCTTAGGAGATTTTCTTCCCAACCAGCTCTAGAAGTTCTTTGGAAAATGGAAATACAATAATAGACTCTAAAACGATTACAAGGATTGAAAGCATACAGACCAGACTCTCACAAAAATACCAAATTTGAAGGCTTGGTAAACAGTCTAGGCTTATTGAAGCCAGCAATAATTTTATATTTTCAGAATTGACAAACTAGTACTTCATTCAGATTTGGGTTTGAAAATTTGGTTTGGACTGAATATTGATTTTTTTTTTTTCTTTAATGTTACCATATTTAGCTGCAGTTCTAAATCACTGCATGCTTTGGGTTTGTCAGTGAAATGCTGAGTGTCACATTTTGTTCCTAGTGAAACTATTGTATGTATTTGTGGGTAGCCTGCAGTTTAACATGCTGTCCAGAGATGGAAGCTGCTTGCTTTGACAAGGTCAGGTTGGAAAGGTGGCCACATTCCCTGAATAAGAAAGCCAGAAGGCCAGAGCACGCCATTTCATTAGACAGCCCAGGACTCCCTTCTCACAGAAAAGGAGGGAGAATGAATGCTATGGAATTTAAAATCACTATTTCAGCTCTTCTATAGCCTGGAAAATGTTACTCTTGGGCAATATTCTGTTAATGACCACTATCGGGCCAGATGTTCAGCACATGTAAATTAGTGTATTTTCATTGACTTCAGTGGAACTAGGCCAGCTTACGCCATCTGAGGATCTATCCCCCCAGCTTTCTTTCTAAACCAGTAGTGATTTTAGATAAGGAGGCGCAGTATTATCTGTCATAGTTCCAGTTTCCAGCAGAGGGGAAAAAGAAAATTAATGTTCGTATTTACCTCATCAATGTGAGAACAGATTAAACTGTGACAAAGAATCAAAGTAATTCAAATAATCAAATTAAAGAATGCTAAGTGTAACAGACTTGCTTTGTTTGGCAGTGGGTGTTTTCTTTGTCAAAACAAAACTTCATAATTTCTAGATGGCCAGCTAGTTCTCAAAGCTTCTGATATCACTTAAGCCAATGGAGTGGAATAAATTGAACATATTAATCTGAAAAAGATCCCAGTTTTTTGTTGGTTGTTTTTTGAGTTTTTTGATTGGGGTTTTTGGTGGGGTTTTTTTGTTTGTTTGTTTGTTGGTGTTTTTTTTGTTTTTTTTTTTTTTTTTTAATTAAGATAGACTCATGCAGGGGCTCTAAGAAATGGGATGAGCTCTGTGAAGTGGGTGCATTCCTTCTGCCTTTCTATTCTGCTCCTATTCAGCACTTATAATGGTAATGAAGTCTAATTACAAATGCATGTGACTGCCTGTTGTAATCTGTCAGTGTGTTTCTGAAAAACCTTGTGCCAGTTCAGTATTGGTCATTAGATAATAAGGATTGATAAAACGTAAGGGGCAAAATGTTAAAAATGCTACTATCGATTAGAACGCACCTTAATAATGAAACCATGGGCCTGGGGACGAAAGCCATGGATCATTTTGACAATTCGGCCTTAGATTGTGGATGAGACAGAGTGGGGACAATTAATCCCTCAGAGCCACAAATCACAAATAAAGTAGTTGCAGCTCATTACAACCTGACCTTGCTAAACGGCCTTGAAAACATAAGTGACCTTCTAGTATTTGAAAAGATTACAAAGCTCTATTGAGAAATATCTTTTTTTTTTTTTTTAATGTTTGGAAACCACACGACTTAATTTTAACAGAACTATCTTGATGAAAGCAGCTTTTAACTTCACCATCTTTCATGACCCAAATTGCTAGCATCTCGTGGAACTGATGGCAATACTGTAGGGGAATGTTCAGGAAAGATCTTAAAAGTCAAAAGTCTTGCTCTGGACAATTAATCAGTGGAAGATTGTGCTACAATAGCTTTGAAGAGACAATAGTTTCAATGAACTATGTAGTGATTCCAGTTAGGGCTTTTATAAATGATCTGGCATTATTGGAGCACTGCATAATAACAGGAAAACATACTGCTTTGTGCATTGTAGCCAAGTCCAATCCCAAAACTTGGGAATATGTTCAGCAAGTATTTCATGAACTCTCCTCATGATCCCATCTTAAGTGGGAATAAGGAGAGGGCACATATTGTGCATTTCTGTCCATTCACATGCACTGCAGATGTTCTTTGGCTAAGTGGAGTCACGACTTGAATGCCTTGTCATGGGCTAGTGCATATGGAAATCACAAAGTATTAAGCTAGCTCATTGCATGACGAATCAAAGATCCCATGATAAATAGCTTGATTCACATCCCTAAATATTCCGTTTAGAACTGTACGCAGAGAACTGAGTTTCAAATGAAATAGTCCACCTTAATTTGGTCCTTAACGTTGCGTCAGGCTCAGCTCTTGCATCTTCTTCCTGCTGACTGTGGTAGATGGAGACATTCTTTCAGCTCATTCGTGTGAAGAGGTAATGACCACAATCCCTGATGTTGTCTTAACTGCAATGTGTTTGCAGTGCTAACTGATTTCATTGTGCTTTGAACTAGGCCCATGTGTGACTCTTTACTTATTACTCCTTCCTTTCAATGTATCTGAGTTAGATGCTTCTATATGTCCTCATTATAGATGAAATTAAGCCTCTCCCGAGTACTGCATTCCCCTTCACTAGATAAATGCAATTTCCCATAAGACTGCACTTCTCTGTAAATACAAGAGACTTGTAGCTTTCCGTGAGGATCAACTGTCTGCCTGTTCTAGACAAGAAATAGGGTCTGCTACAGTGCTGAGGGCTACTCATTAAGAATGCTCTACCTGGACACCTCATGGTTGTGGTAAAAGAGATGCAACTAGTTTGAGTTCGGTGATGACTGTGTGGCTGCAGGGAATGGAGAGAACAGCTCCAAGTTCCCCTGTTCTTCCGTGTTTAGGCAAAAGCATCTAGTATCTTATGGTAGTGTGGAACCACCAGAATAGATCATAGATCTACTGAAGCATGCTGACTCTGAGAAATGGCACTTGATAGATATTATTTTCTGCAAAAGTGGAGTTTTCAAGATAGCCCTAAAATGCAGCCCCACGTAGAGGACTTTGCAAAAAAACTCTGCCGAATGTATCATGAGCACAAATGAGCACCGTGCATGAAGTAAATGGATTCAGTCTACTGGCTGTGTAGGGAGTGAGATGAAGGAATCTCCATGCTGCTGCTAGAGGAACTGTGAGAGCCCACTCTTACAGCAGCTGGATTTCGGTACAGCTTCCAGGTTGTTTCACCCTGGCATTACCAGGACTGAGCTTCAGCTATGGTAGAGTTCTCTCTTTGACACTGGGCTTGGATGACAGTGCTCTCTGCATTGGGAGTGACAGAGAGAAGGCTATGTGGTATCACCTTATGTAATACATTGATATCAGCTATCAGCCTGGAAGACAGATGAACAAAATGGATTCCTCTGAAGCTCTGTTTGATAATTTCACAGGGACAGAGAGGGAAAAACTCAGCCCATCTCCTAGGTGTAGCAGAGTTACTAGTTCTGGTCAGAAAGCATTGTGGCATTTTCAACACCTCAATGGCTGAGCAGTCCTGCTTTTTGAGTTAAAACTTCATCTCCTGCCCTTCCAGTGAGCAACCCCAACTGCTTTCCAGAGACTTCTCAAGAGCTTTAACTGTAGTAAAGTTCTCATAACAGTGATAGTCATGGTCATGTGCTTGTAGGTACACATATCGGGGCATGACACAGCTCAATTACTGGAAGTAGGATTGGGAATCAACTGGAATAAAATGATTCCCTGTAAGATAAAATCATTTAACTATTTATTAAGTACAGCCAGATGCTGCAGGTAATCCAGCATAGAACTGTGTGACAAGGACAACTAGACCTATTACTTTGACACTTTAAATTTTTTTCTTTTTGAGTGGGGATTTAAACAGGGTTTCCAATATCATCAAAGGTGATTTAAGAATCAAAACAAAAGTTTCCTTTACCTTTCTTACTTAGTAGCTCCACTTAGTGGCTAACTGGATAAAACACCGTTTCCTTTAGTGTCTGTGTTATCTGGTGCTATTGTGCACATTGCTCTTTTCCTCAACCCTCCTGTCTTCTGCAGACACACGATGCTGCTGAACACTGCAGTAGTGTCAAAGACTGAGAAGTGCACTAACTGCAGAGCGGAAAAAAATCCCTGCTGATTCTCTGCTGAACTGAGTTATCCTCATATCAAACCTTATGTCTATGAATGTATCTATCGAGTTCTTGTGTAGTTCTAGTTTCCTTTGCAAATTCGTAGGTCATATGGAGCACTGAATCATAGCAGCTCAGCACGCAGCCTTCCACCTTCATGGACGACACTCTTTTTGCTTGGATTCAGTCCGGCCTCCTCTGCAGGCTTTCTGCTGTTTGAATCCTCGTTGCACTTCATTTGATTTCTGGCTTCTGGGGATGCTGGAGGAATACTTTGGGGGCCAAATTCTTCAGAGAGGCAGAGAGTTTCTGGCTTCAGTAAGGTGAGATGCCAATTTGTTCATCTTCATGTAAAAGCCTGAAGTACTAATTCAAAGCTAAAAGTAGAAATAATTGAAGCAGCTGAGCAATTTTGGTGTTTCCAACATGTGGAAGGAGCAGAGAAGTGATTTTAAGGTGCATAGATGTGGACTGGTAAATACTGGTCTTTCAAGGATGTGATATCTAATTTCTCCAAGCAGGCAAACTCCTAATAGTTTTCCTTAAGAAGCGGTTGTTTTGGAGAATGGAGTTAGTGTTGTAGGTGTACTTTTGGCATTTGTATGGCTATGCTCTGAGCGTAGCTGCATATGGCTTGCTTTCTAATTCAGGAAACATTCAGAATACTGGCTATGTAATATATAAAATACTTGGGCATTATGGAGGCTCTGTAAGTTACTGCAATGAAAACGAATAACCTTTTCCTTTGTATTTAAGCACTTGGCTCTCTTGTAGTGTGATGAAGCAGCAAGGTAAGAAGGAGTAGTGGCTCCCAGATCCAGTTGTGTAACCATGCTGTCTAGTTGCTGTCTGGATCATAGTGTCTCAGAGGAGCAGAGGGCTCACTGGAGGTAGCTTCCCTGGCTAGCTATGGGACCTTGCTGGGTAGGAGAAAGGTAGAATTAATAGATACACTGGGAAAAGGCACATACAGTTCTTGTAGGCAGATCACAGGAGTGAGGGGGAGCCTTTTTCTGGGGCATGCATTTGACATACAGAAAATTTCCAGTATTTAGCTGCAGCTTTTTTGGCTTTCTTATTTGGTAAAGACGACGTCAGTGTGCTTAGCTGCTTTTCTAAATGCATAAGGTCTGTTTCTGCACAGAAGCTCCACTGCTTCATTTAGTTTAGCTCCTTCTATGAGTCAACATTGTTAATTTTGCTGTCCTATCACTATAGCATACTCCAGCAGTTGTGCAAGTGGAGTCTTGATTTAGCACAGCTCTCTCACCATGAGTAGTGGCCTGAATGCTCTTGTGAATTCACATCTTATTTTCTGCAGGTTTTCCTCTTTGCTCCACTCAGCCCTGTCCCACCAATGTGCAACTACTCTGATCATCCCATCTAAGCAGCTGATATCCCAGCTTCACGTGGCCCAGGCAGCTGCTGCAGCTGTGGCCTCGCTCAGAGACTGTATAGGTCGTACTTGCTGTATGCATTTATCTGCCACTACAGCAGCGGTCAGTTTTACATTCAGAAGTGGGGCCACATGGAGTGTCTCTAGTGGGTCTCTTGAGCATCTCGGATACGTGCCTAAATACCAGTGGTCATCTGGCTGCAGAGTAAGCACTTGCGTATTCTGGGTCTTTGTATCTACAGGAGTAACCTGTTTTCTTGGTCAAGTCTAAGTCATGTCAAATAAAAGTTCTTGGTACCTGTCTTAGGTACTTCATTTTTTTCTTATGTAAGTCTATAAATGCATATACAAGCCGCCCCCCCCCCCCCCATACACACAATAAAAGAAGCTAATGGCATAACAGTTAATGTTGTCATAAGTGACCTATTTTAAAACCTTACTTAGAGTTTCTTATTTCATCTCTGTCTGTGCTGAAATTTTCTATTCTGAATGCCTGCATCAGCCCACTTCTGTCTGTTTGAAATTTTTAAAAAAGTTCCTATTCTTTCTAGAAAAAAAGAAGGCAAAGTACATTTTGTGTGTTCTTGTATGTTTGATAAGTTCCATCACACTGTTCTTTAGCCTCAATCTAAAAATTTTGTGGGATCATTATCTTTTGCTATTCCAGTGAAAATCCATTAGGGAAAATACTGAAAAATCTGTTTTTTCACTTGATCAGTAGAGATTTGGTAGTAGCTGAATTCCCCAAAATTGTTTGTACAGCACACGCCAAGAACAGTATTGCAGGGATTGAGCAAAATCTTGTCAAGGATTACTTTTCTTAGGTTTTTTTTTGTTGTTGTTTAGGCTACTGTGGCATCAAGCCCTAGAAGTTCAAGCGTATGCCTACCTGGCACAGTGCCGTGTGCTGCTGGAGATGCTGAGGCAAGGAAGTCAGCTCCCTCCTCTGAGCGCAGTGCAGGCCAGCAAGGCTGAAAGTAAAGAGGTGCTTTTGGGGTTTCGGGGTTCTCTTTACTGTTGCTCAGACTGAGGAGGAGAAAAATCTACTTAACTGCAGAGCTGAGGAGCTGTAAAAGGACTTGGCTAGGACTGGGACCTAAAAAGTGAACAAGAAAGAACTTGTATGGAAATAAGGATGGAAAATGCTGCCATTGGCATAGAAGAGGACAGGAAAATTGGAGGAGTGTGGATATGGGTTGGGGTAAGAGACAGAAAGAAAAGAGGTAGGATTGGGAACGTGAGGGTAATGTGTAGGAGAGAGACAGGAACTAACAAATAGGAGTAAGAAGAGAAGTAAATACTGCTAGGGTGAATCTGAACAAGCCATAGAGTACAGTGCTAAATAGAAGGCTGGGATGGGAAACTTGGACTGGCAGAGTTTAGGGTTGCATTTGCAAAAATATTGGCATAAGGCAAGGACTGGCAGTGGGGAAGAACATGAGAGAAAAGTATTTGCAATGGAAAGTACTAGATGGTGACCAAAGGTCATTCATCTCTAGACCTGAGAGGGAAAGCCAAGATACATGGTGCCTCGTGTTCCTGTGCTGCAGCAGGTCCCTGGGAAACCTGTGTGCCTCAGCCCTCCCTTCAGCCTGCTCCATGTGTAGGCTACCGTTGCTCTTGCTGCTCACGTGGCCAAAGCCTCTGCTATGGACCATGAAGTGCCAGCCCTGTATTTCAGTATCAGTGCCATTCCATACAATAGATTTTTTCAGGCTTTCTTTTCTCTCCCCTTCTGTATTTTTTTAACAACCTATGAAATTATAGATAAAAGGGTACAAAACCATGAACATTGCAATAAAACCAAGCACTAAAGAAAAAAAGGAAAAAAAAAAAGAAAAAGAAAAAAGAATAATGCTGTCCATGAAGGCTTAATTGGCCCCCCTTGTGTGTATACATTTTGATACTGTCTCTAATTACATGGTCACACACTGCTTTTTCCCATGGACCCCTGCATCGTTCTGTGCACTAAGTAGAAGGTGTTTGCTGAATGAGTGCAGCTTTAAGTTGTTTTATTCTCGCTGTGGCATGGGTAGTCCCAGGCTTGCCTTACTGTATACTGCTCAAGACCAAGACTGAGCACAGAATTGACTAATTTCCTTGTGGGTTTTTCATTGCTACCTGTTTTGCAAACAATAACATTTATTTTTGAAGTGCACTTGCTCTGAGATGAGTGGTGAGGCTCTCGTACTCCTGCATGTGGAAAAAGGGGATGCAGGGTGGTTGAGTCTGAGACAGCAGGGGCCTGATGTTTTCCCAGCTCTCCACAGTTTGAGACATGCTATGTGTTTAAATTGGGCTGCCCACTGACCCCAGTTTGCAGCAGACGGGTGCAGAGTCTTCTATGATATGGACCTCGTTCCCGGGTACTCTTTCTCAGGACGCAGGAAGTGAAGATACTACAAATAATGAATGCTATGAGAAGGTGAGCACAAATGACTTGCCTGAGATTTTGTAGGAACCACTGGTGAAGACTAGCTGTAATCTACAAGGGCAGAACTCAAGAGAGTTAACCCTGTGACCATTCATTCCTTGGCTTAGTCCCTTGCCTTATTTATCTCTCATTTCCTTGTCTATGCAATGAGCAAATGAAGACTGTGTATGTAGGCAGTCTTTCTCACTGCTCAGGACAAAATCCAAATATTGGTTTAGGATGAATGGTGTCGGGATCATCTGTGGAAGAGGTCGTTGTGCAGTCAAACAGTGTCTCATCATGGACATGCACAGGGTGGGGGCTGAATTAAGACTGTGCAGGTGATCTTAATTACAGCATCTTAAAACTTCTGAGTGCTTCGCGTTACCACCTTAATGTTGTTCTAATGTAGTTTGCGTGTACATGTGTTTAATATGTGTAGTTTTTTCACTTATGAAAAGATGCTAACAGGCTGCACTCTTCAAATACTTTTATAAAAATTCTGAATTTAGCTTTCTGAACAGGTTTTTCAAATCAATACAGAGAGAGCCGCTAACAGGAGGTAAACTACAAACCACAAACACTTTCAATAGGATAGCTCTTTTTATATAACATTTGATATCATTTTCACAGCATGATCTCTACTTTCATACTGTGATAGCTTTTACCTGGAGTTTAGATGATTCATTTTTGTAGTGGATACTTAACTTTTATATGAGGAAAATGCAAGAGAAGCCAGCACAGCATTAAATGAACTATAGTTGCAGCATTAAATGAACTACAGTACAGTAATAATGTAGAATGCTCAGATCCTTGCCATTGCAGAAGGTTGGATTCATGAATGCTCTATTGATCCATAAGTGAGGAGATATGGAGGCCTAGAATTTTTCTCATAGCTTTTTGGCATATCTAATTCAATTTTTAAAAGTAGATTGGGCACTCAGAGCTTGTTTAGTAATTGTTAGAAATCCTTACAGGATTCTGCTTGAAAATTGTCTATGATTTCCTGGTGTGGATCTTGGAGAGACATGTGACTAAATCAGTGTGTTTTCCTCATCTTTTCTTTCTCTGAAGTTTTTTAAAATTAATTAGAAATCCTAGCTTTACACTGACTTCTATAGTAACTACTGAGAGGAAGGAGAACATTTTTTTAAACTTTCATGTTAATCGTGATTATTCTTTCAAAGAGATCCAGATTTTTGTGTGGTTTATAGGGAGTGCATGGAATTACATCTGTTATTTTGGCTTTTCTGGAAAATAATTACTGTGGTTGAGGTTTTTTGGGCTACTCTGCCAAGCTTCTGTTTCCACATGCTTGTAACTTCTTATGAACTGCATTAAAATGAAGTTTTCTGTATGTGATTCCCAACCAGTTTTCATGTCTACTTATTTCCGAATAATGCAAAAATGACAAAACTAAAAAACATTGTTTTGATCCAGATGAAAAATAGTTTAAAGATAGAAATTGAATAGTTTGCCTTATTTCCTCCGTTCAGCCCATCATCAATCTTCTCCCTTTCTTCAGGTTTCCATCACTCTGTCATTTCACTTTTCCTCTCCAAGAAACATATGTGTGAAAACATACATGTGAAACGGCCTGACAGTCACATGCTATTAGAAATCTGTCAAACTCAAGGCTAGTCATCAGAAATCATCTCCCCAGTGTTTCTGGAGAGAAAGAACAAACTGATTGATAAGGTTGAGCTGGACTCATTTCTTTAAATTCTAGTTAAGATTTTTGTCTCTAATTTAGTTCTTGCTTTCGAAACAAATGAAAAAGGAAACCTTTCCTCCTTACTACAAACCAAACAGCCCTTGCTTACTTCAAAACAAACAAAAAATCTCTTCGATTTTCTACTGTTTTTATAAACTAATGATTGACATGATTCTATCAAACAGTATCTTCCAGGACCTGCATTGCACTTCGTCAAGATGAAGGTGTTCAACCCTTTCTGCATTTCTCATAATTAAATATTGTAAAGCCATTTTAAAATGAATGAGACAATTGTTTGAGCACTACAAGCTTTGCTAATAGGTGCTGAAAGTCCTACCCTGAGGTTTCATGCATGTTTGAAAGCAGCTACCCTTGATGATTATCTCCTGTACTTTTCTGTACTGAACAGCATACTGTGTCGAATCGATATTTTCTTTTGCTCCCTGAGGTTCTTAATTCACATGTTCAGAAAACTTCATGTTTTGTATTCCTTGAGATACACTCTACAAAACCTCAAATACACACAGAAATGCACATTAAAGGGCCCCTGCTTGTGCCCCATCTGATGAGCTTATCACTAAGAATGACTGAGTGAGGTTTGCTTTACAACTTGAACCTTTGTGCGTTGGCACTCTCCTCCCAGCCTAGCTCTGTCTCGGGACTCTTCTGTTTCTCCTGCTGGAACTCAGGAGACAGGTTTTACCTACAGCGTGTTTTACAGTGCATGCATGGCTGCAGTGCATGACTTCTTCCCACTCTGCTATTTAAGAATTGCATATCTGAACTCATTTCTAGGAGGTTAAATTATTCCTAACCTTAAGTAGAATAACGTTATTTCCAGAGCCCCCTAACATAATTTTTATTTCTAATGGTGTAGGGATCCTAGTCAAGGTCATAGCTGGGTATGCTAGCTGCTCTACAAACATATTATGACAGTTGCTCTCCAGAGAAGGAGCCATAACTCCTGACAGATGGCTGACTGTGCTTTAGGGTTTCTGTCCCTTAATGTAAAGTTTCAATGCAAACGCTGGGATTGGTGAAGCAGGGCTGATTTACACCTGCTGAGGACTGCTCAAGAACTCAGTTAAATTTGAGACTCTCTCAAATTTAGATTTAGTTGTTTAAAGCAATAAAAAATCTTCAGGATCTTGCAGGTGATTTACGCTATCTGTAAAGTTTCTTGAAAGGAAATTGAATCCATTTCCATCAACTTATCTTTTTCTTGAACTGTACAAATTCAACAAGATCCTTCTATGTAGATGGAGCCTGCCATATGTTTAAAACATTATAAGGCACGGGGTGGGTAGAGGGAGGGCGAACTTCTGAGATAAGCAAATACTGGGTTTCCTGACAGCCTTTTGGGAAATGAAGCCGGGTACGCATTTCTGCTTCAAGAAATTGCTATGTGCAGCAGACTTAACATTACAGTCGTTTACCTTTCCCTTCACAGAATCTCCTTTCCAGTCTAGCTTTCAGTGCCCTGCTGTTGCATCTCAAAAGTGTATCCAAACTGCGTAGTGCTCAGGACAAGTATCTCTCCCTTCTGTCCTCGCCTTTCTCTCATCACGAAGGACCTGTGCTCTGGGACAGATGTTAAGGATTATTGCTCTGAGTGGGAAATGCTCTGGTGGAGACCAGTGTATGAAGCAAAAGCTGCTATAAGTTACTGTGCTTGCAAATACAAAGGTAACTCTTCCCTGGGAGCTTTCTGCACCGCAGCAGAAGCATGGGCTGATAGCAAGCATCTCCCAATGCAAGCAGAAGACAGAAAGGAGCCTTGGCAGGGAAGAGGCATAGGTGCTTTTGGGAGTTGGTCCTTAGAGGCTTTGTTTGTGGTGGGAGCTGCCTGCCACTGTGCCCTGTGCCCTCTGCTCCAGGCTGCTTTTTCCAAGTGGGCAGCACGGCAGAGCAGCTTTGCAGTAAAGCTGCAGTCAGGCCTGGAGGTTGGAGATCTCCCTCTGTGATGTTTTTGCATAAAGTAGGGAATCTAGTAAGAATCAAAGGTGGCCAGAGGGGAATCCCCAAGCTTTCAATCCTGGAATCCCTGCAGTGAGATGTCAGTCACCAGTCTTAACTTTGAACAAACAGGTCAAAAACACTCCCTGTGAAAACCTTTTCATTTAATTAGATTTCCTCATGTGATTAAAACTGTCTTTGATATGGTTTATTAACAGTTTCAATCCCAAATTAACATCTTACCAGTATAAATTTTGACATTGGTCTCTGACCCCTCCTTTTTTTGTTAGGAAAGGTTTCAAGTGAGCCTGCATCTTGCTAAGCAAGAGAGAATGCAGGATGAACTAAGCAACTGTGTCTTGCAGAATAGCTGCTCAGACCCTAAGGGTTAAGATCTGTCTTTTGTTGCATGCAAGGATTCTGCAAACGATAAAATTGTGTGTTATCAGTGGAATGGTAGTTTGCCTTGTTTTTTTTCTTTTCCCCAGTATGAACAGTGGAACATACAGAGACTGTTGTTAATTGAATAAGAACTGTGTCTACACTTAAGACTCTTGTTATGAGGATTTTGATTGTCTATTATTAAGCTCTATTTTTTTTAAAAAGCAGTAGGTAACTATCACAACAGGACCACAGATGAAGTTCCTGAAAAGCCAGATAGTTTAAGTCTTAAGATCAATGGTGGGCCCTAGCACAAGATTTTGGGCCAAGCCAGAACTATGTATTCTTAAAGTCCCAGGCATCCTGGTGAGATGCTGTAAAGAGGGCCAGGCACAAAGTCAAAGTCAGATTCATTTCCTTTCATCCTCAAAAGGAGCATGATATCAACTTCACCTTGAGCTAAAATTTGTCCTCTGATCTGATCAAATCATTATTTGCCAATAAAACATGGGACAATTCTCCTACCGGCTCCTCCACCCCCTGGTGTGCCCAGTGGCACTCTGTCTTCAGTTACAGCTCATGTGGAGTTGTACCTTGGTGGGAAAGCAGCTTTCAATTGCAAGCAGAAGCTGCCACGTTACCTGAGATGATACCTCTGATTAACTGTCTTGTAGTTGTGGCCATAGAGGGCTTGACATCACAAATTAAGGGCAGTGTTTCAGTCTCCATGTTGAATCTGCTGCCATTTGCTGACTGCATCCAAGAATTAAACTTTAGTTTTACTTATAGAAGTTGTCAATTGGAAGAATAATTAGGCTTCTGTCATCAAGTGAGACTTAATAAAAACAAACCAAGAATTGATGGTCAGGCTGATTTTCAATCAGAATTAGAGAAATGATTGTTATGGGTGTTCATCTCTCCACTTCTTTCATTTTTTCAAGTGCAGCCCCTTGTCTCATCACAAGGAAAATCCTCCCTCGGGCAGAACAGCTGACAGCGACTCTTTAATCTGCTGATTCTGATCCCAACAGCATTCGGGGGGGGGGGGGGAACAAGTGTATTTGACCCTTAACAAACTGAGTTGCAGTATTTACCAGGATTTAAAATGATTGTCTTCCAAAAGATTTAAGTATGAGCAGGTGTTTATGTAAATGATGATTCTTTAATTTGTCTAATAGTGTTGGTTTTTTCCCTTCCTCCTATTATTCATTTCACTATTTTGCTTGTGGCATCCAGCTGTGATCCAGATTTACAATTAGACCATTGTTTTTAGTCAAGTTCATCAAAAGGTAACATTGCATCTAGTAAGTCCTATAATGACATTTGTATCTTTCTGTATGTAAAACTCACTTGAAAGAGCTCTGCATGCACAAGGTAAAATAAGTGACTGAGGAAAGTAACAATAAAGATGACCCGATCAGCTCAATTTGTTCAAGCAATAAAGAAATAAGCAGCATGACATATTGGAAAATATAGAAGATTTTTAAGTACCAGAAACTACTGCTTAGAGAAATTGCCTTTCATAGTTCTTTTTAATACTTGTAGTGGGCCTATATATAAAAATGTTGTGACTAAGCACGTGTGCTTTAAGTTACACAGCAAACTGAATGTGTCCCCCTATCCCCAATAATATCATACATCATATTATATAGACAGTATGTGCCCAAAGTAGAGTAATAGGTCCAAAGCAGCTTATTTGTAACTGATGGTGTTATCTTAACAGAGGTAGCTGGGCTGTCATCTTGTGTTCGTTTACCTGAATAGCAAGAATTTCTTTGGTCTGACCAAGCTCGCCTTGGAGTCACAGAAACTACAGCTAAGGAGAACGTGACACAAATACGGCTCCAGAGTGGTTTTTTGTAAACCTCCAGTTGTGAGGTATATCAAGGGCTTGAGCATTGCTGCTCACCTTTGCCCTGAGAAGGCCCCAAGCACTGTCTCTTCGGGCAGTAGATGATCTCAGTGAAATCTGACCACACCCCTTTCCTGATTTCTGTCCTTGTTCTGCAAAATAAGTGGCACAGAAGAAGCTTTGTAGGTCTCCAACATCACAAGACTTCCAAAATGGAGTTACTCCTTGCTACTTGTGTAAAAGCAAGTCACACACAACCAGGGTGCATGTTTTGGTCTGTTTTATTCTAAATCTGATTTGACTTTCTACACCACTTAGCAGCTGATGTGGGGGGAGCAACGTGAGCAGGCAAGGTGTGGCCTGTTCTGCTGTTCCAGGAGTCAGTCAGTGGGATACTACCATTATATCCCAGGTCTAACAGGTATGCTGAGCTGACCAGCTACTCATTTCATAATCATGTCTAGTTGACATGGTTAACTTTTTGGCAAGGATTTTTATTTTAATATCCAGTTTTGAGAAAGTAAGGTGACTATTAATAGCAACTGATCATTGTTGTGCTAATGCAGCCAAACTGCTTTGCACTTACTTTTACCAGGAATATTTTCAAACTTTAGTTTTCAGAAAAACCCAAACTGCTGCTGCCCAGAGAGATAGGGAATACAACACAGGATATGACCTTTCTGAATGTTTTCTTATCAGGCAGCATAAGTACTGTATGTCCCACTAAGCTGCTTCAATAGAACCTTGTCAAGTTATCACGTTACTTGACATGTTGCTGATAATGAATACATAAAAGCTTTAGATATTGAGGACTCGGAGAAAATAAATAAGATTTACTGAAAAACTGCTCAACATACATCCCAGGGCCACATTTTTTTTTCCATGTGGGTTGTGTGCTCCCTTTGGTCCCTTAGATAAATGGGATGATGCAAGAGTTTCAGCTTCTTGAAATGTAAAGTGCAGATGTGGGTAGATAAATGAAGAAAGTAAATGGTCATCTGTCTCCATTGTGGAGAACTCAATCACATTGTAATCATACCAGTCTTATTCTCCGAAACAGTCTGATATTTTGCTTTTCTGCTACCACGTGCTCCTCTAGCTCTGGCTGGTATCCAATATCTTCTCTTGTCCCGTATTCTTATGAGGGCTGAGTGTAGGGGAAGAGGTCATATTCATTTTTGTAATTTTGCCTTAATGTAGATCAATTCTTGTGACTTTGAGGAGTTAAAGAAAGAAACAACAAAACAAAATCCAGCAGACAGAACTAGGATCAACAGCATCAATCCCTTGTGTCACTGTGGTAGAAGGCGGCCTTCAGACTTAGGTATCAAACAGCACTTGCAGAGAGGCTGCCCAGGGTTTCTCAGCTGATCCCCTCCCCGGCAGGAGGGAACACAGCAGGATAGGAAACTTCAGGATTTGTTCAAGAGGAATAGGGTGACTTACCCCTTCACTCCTTTTCTGAAATAATGCAGTGGTAGTCACATAGCTTTGAAATGGTTTTGGTTAATTGGTCTTATGTCTTATCTGGGTCTGGAAAGCTGTGTGTCTCTCTCATCTGTCCTGAAGACAGTCCCACTGGCTGAGGTTTCATGTTTGCTTTATTAGCAGTCTCCCAGTATACCTGGGCAATAAGAGCTGACAGTGTTGAGAAGATGATTTGTTGCAAAGAAGCATCTGAACTTTGGATGTAGTTTTTGATAGCTATCAAGGATTTATACAACAAGAACTGTTTGTGTGCCTTTGACTGTAGAAGGTAACTTAATACCTTATGAATCTGATCTCCACAAATTCTGACTTGGAAGAGCTGTAAAATTCATGACAGTTAGCTTCTTAAGTAAATACCTAATAAAGTATTTTAGTAATCTCTACTTCAAAAATATGCATTCTGTTGCCTCTCTAATTCCTAATTTTTCATGTTTAGATTAAATGGATTCACTCCTTTAGTGAAGATGACTTTGAGATTTACTTCAAGTTTACTCAATTAGTAGACTACTGTATGCTTAGAGCAGAAAATAAGAAACTAATATTTTCCCATTTTAAAATTACTCCAAGCACCTGTAAATTATTAACCTAAGAAAAGGCACTTGTAGAAGTTGTTCTTTATTTCCTTCTAGTGCCCCAAGAGCTATCTTTCTCCAGAAGGCTATGCTTTCATTCTGGGCTCCTGTTGTATGTAAAGAGGCAGTCTTATATCTGGTAACATGCTGGTCGAGACTTTTTCTTGTGTTTAAAGTCACCTCTTGTATTTGACTGATCAGGAGGAAGTGTGAAGCGCTATTACAACACAGTGGCTCGCAGTGGCTGTAAGCAATGATATCTAACAATGCCCTAAGGAGCTAGTTAAAAAGTGCCTCGCACACTCGGGAAAGCACTTTAATGTAACTGCATTAGAAAGCTGTCAGTTGCTTGTTGGGCAAAACAGACTTTTTTGTGCTGTAAGGATTATTGAAGCATTTGTTACAGAGTAATTTGGAAATCATAATAAAACATTTCTAATTTTATTTCCCCCAGCAAAGAACTAATGGCTCTAGTGCATAGGAAGCCCAGACAGCATGCTGTAGAGCCGTGAAATCTTGTTCATTCTCCTAATTGGGAGGGCAGGGGATAGAAGCTGTAGCTATTTATTTTTGAGTGTCCTTCCCAGAAATAGAATTTTCAAAGGCAAAGGTAGGAAATAACTTGGTATCTTTTCAACTTTTCCACTGCCTTAAACTCTTGGTATGTTTGTGCAAATACATTTTAGTGTTGTTCAAATGACATATTAAATGCTGATGAAGTGTCAGAACTTTACTAGGTGACTTAAATGTTCTCAGTACTCTCCCATAACAGGAACCTTGGCAAAATGGTGACAGATGAATAGAGGTTAGATTTTACAAAATCCTAAGAGCGTGACTGGCAAAAAGTGCTTTGCAGAGGACATCCTTCAGCGCTCTCTACAGGTCAATGTCTTCAACATGGTTGAAGAGAAATGAGTGATACTTAAAAATGAAAAGAAAAAAAAAAAATTCTTTTTCTAAACTGTTTCTTTAGACTGGCTAACTTGTCTCTTTACTGCATTATGAATTCCTTCATGAATTCTCTTTGGAATTGGAGAAGTAGAAATCTGATCCAAAAAATTGTGCACAAGCCTTTAGTAGCTATTATAGAGCTGATTGTTGGATATGCTTATGTCCAGATATCTGAAGATGCATCTTGATATTCTTCAGTTAAACTTCAAATACAGACCTATAGTAAAAAAAAAAAAAAATAGCCTCACATCAAGGAAGGGAGAAGAAAAGAGGAAAGTAATGAAGTGTGATGATTTGCTGAATTTCAACCTTAAGTCATGGTTAATCTTGATCACATACCACTGAACATGTCAACTGTTATTGTTGTGTGAATAAGTTGTGTGAATTTTTGTGGAATTGGCATTCCCATGCATCCAAAATGTCACAGGCCTGAGGATATAGCAATGACAAAAGTGCATTAGGGAATTCATAAATCTGTTGAATGGGTTTGCAATTGGAAATCCAAAACACTTAACTGCGTCTGAGCAGAAGCTGGTACACTCTGTTTATTATTCACTACCCTCAAAAATTTTAGGTAAAGTTCCCCTTTAAAAAAATTCTCCCAAACCAAAAAAAAGCACCCTATCTTGGGAAGATCGTTTAAAAAATAGTGATACAGAAATCATTTTTTTTGTCAGCTAAGACAAAATCAATTTATTACATCATATATTCCAAGCAACACTTGCATGCAAACTTATAGAATCATAGAATCATAGAATTGTTCTGGTTGGAAGAGACCTCCAAGATCATCGGGTCCAACCATTAACCTATCACTACTAAGTCCCCCACTAAATCATATCCCTTAGGGCCTCATCTAAACGCCTTTTGAATACCCCCAGAGATGGGGACTCCACCACCTCCCTGGGCAGCCTGTTCCAATGCCTGACAACCCTTTCGGTAAAGAAGTTTTTACGAATGTCCAATCTAAACCTCCCCTGGCGCAACTTGAGGCCATTTCCTCTTGTTTTGTTGTCTGTTACTAGGGAGAAGAGACTGACCCCCATCTCTCTACAACCTCCTTTCAGGTAGTTGTAGAGAGCAATAAGGTCTCCCCTCAGCCTCCTTTTCTCCAGGCTAAACATCCCCAGTTCCCTCAGCCGCTCCTCATAGGACTTGTGTTCCAGACCCTTCACCAGCCTCGTTGCCTGTCTCTGGACACGCTCCAGCACCTCAATGTCTTTCTTGTGGTGAGGGGCCCAAAACTGAACACAGTACTCGAGGTGCGGCCTCACCAGGGCCGAGTACAGGGGGACAATCACCTCCCTACTCCTGCTGGCCACACTATTTCTGATACAAGCCAGGATGCTGTTGGCCTTCTTGGCCACCTGGGCACACTGCTGGCTCATATTCAGCCGGCTGTCAACCAACACCCCCAGGTCCTTTTCCGCTGGGCAGCTTTCCAGCCACTCCCCCCCAAGCCTGTAGCATTGCCTGGGGTTGTTGTGACCCAAGTGCAGGACCCGGCACTTGGCCTTGTTGAACCTCATACAATTGGCCTCGGCCCATTGATCCAGCCTGTCCAGGTCCCGCTGTAGTGCCTGCCTGCCCTCCAGCAGATCAACACTCCCTCCCAATTTGGTGTCATCTGCAAACTTACTGAGGGTGCACTCGATCCCCTCGTCCAGATCATTGATAAAGATATTGAACAGAACTGGCCCCAGTACTGAGCCCTGGGGAACACCACTTGTGACCGGCCGCCAACCGGATTTAACTCCATTCACCACAACTCTTTGGGCCTTGAATTCTGAGATCAAGATGAAAATTGTCTTACATTGTCCATCAATCACACTTACTGGAACAGCTCTTCATGAGCTAGGGCTTACCTTGTTCAAACCTGGATATCAGATGAGCTGTAGTAGAGTTCGAGACAGAGACCTTGAGCGTGAAAAACTCTGGACAGCATGTATTTTAGCTAAAGGGGACATGAACCCTTAGCTTCAAAGGGACAAGCACCAATACCTATGTTTAAATCTCTAAAAAGCAGTCTTTGGCACCGAGGACAGAATTAAAATCTGAGAGTGGAAACCCTACAATTCCTGACTGATACACAATGGCTACTGCAGAAGAACCTTTTTTTGTTTTAAATTCAGAGCTTTTTAGAAAATTTGTCATTCTGATTTGAGTCCATCTTTTTCAGTGTGGAATTCCAAGTAAGTTAGACTTGAAAAGCTTGGAAATACTCTCTTTCACAAATTGCTTATGTTTCATGTCAAATATCATGATGAAACATAGTGTTGAATATGTTTGTTTGTTCTGGTATTTTCAATATATGCTGTTAAACAGTGGCTGTTCAGCAAACCATATGACACACAATGCAACGTGTGACAGAATACAGGGAAATGGAGAATGAGATGGAAGTCTGGGCAGAAAAGATCAAATACCTGATTTTATTTTTGAATAGCAGCACACATGAGAGATTTCTTAAAGAGAGCATTGCGGCATAGAGGACGAGGAGGAGAGGAAGACAGAAGGCCCTGGAAGAAAGCGGAATCAAGTTTCTGAAAACTGCAGCTTTTACAAAGAAGGTCCTTTAGATACAAAATAACGTGCAGGTTTATAAAAGAGAGAAGTGGGTTTAGAATTAGGAACTCAGAATACCAGTGAGTGTCCGACAATGAATCTTAGCAAAGAAAAATACCTATTGCTATAGGAGCTCCAGTTGTGCCTTGAAAGTACAATGGAAAAAGGACAGAAGTGAAAAGACGAGTCTATTCTTCTTTCCATTCAGGAAAGGACTGGCCTTCCCTTCTGACAACTGTCATCTCGATTTGTGCAATGTAGCCCTTCATGAGACCTGGAAGGATGCTTGATGGTAAACTGTCTTCAAGAAAGAACAGTTCATTACAAAAAGCTTTAGAATTTGGGCCTCCTTAACAGCCTTTCAGATAAAAGGGACAGACCAGTCTTTCTTATATGATTTAAGTAAGAGTGTGATCACTGAATAGATCTGCAGGATGGCAACAAGGACAGAGATTTATACAAGAGCTTTAAGAACAGAGGTTTATAATTAATTAGTCAGCGGTGAATCGGTGGAGCATTGGGAAGGAGAAGTAAAGGAGAGACCCACAGTGCTGCTTGCAGGTTAGTCTGAAGTGAAAGCTCTTGGGGTGTGGGCCAGACTGACAGAGTTCTGCTAAAAGGAAAGAAAAAGCATTAACCTGTGTTCATGCCTGGATTTAATTCCACAAGACACTGCAGGACCTAAAGCAAACCCATTGGGACCTAAGGTACATCAAGTAACATTTAACCAGTTGTATGTTCTTTTTATGACTTCTGTTTGTGAGGGGGATAAATGCATGTCTTAGGCAATAAAACATTTCCCCTGATTATAGCAAATGGTGTTTCTTCTCCCTCGCGGGATGTAGTAGGAATATCAATGTTTTATATCTCATATTAAAAAAGCCCAAGTTTGATAAAAAATGAAACACATTTAGTAGAGTTGTTATCCCAGGTAAGGTAAAGTACTGTTATACAAAGTCATAGGCACAGAACTGTAAGTACAGCGGATTCACTTACTCACTGTGAATCCAACTAAACTTCTGCGTACTACATCCAAAATCCAGATGAGCTTGGAAAGAAAGGCTAGTGACCAGGCTTTTGTAAAGACCACTAAATCTCTAAGCAAAGCCAGGTGATACCTTTTATCAAAGGTAACAGCCATCTCAATAAATGCAGCAAATGGAATTTTAAATTGGGACACAGGGTTATATAAAGGGTGTAGGGAGGAAAGCAGCCGAGAGAGTGAGAAAACAGAAGAGAACCAGCTCAGAAAAATAATCCTGGGTAATGTGTCCAATTTTTGTAACATTTCTAATCACGAACTTCTCCACAGTTGTGTAGGTACCTGTGAAAGCAGAATTTGTCCCCAATAGAGTTTGAATAGTGTGTTAAGCAGATGTTTTATTTCAAGAATATAAATATGTAAAATAGATATGCCAAAATATTTTCTTTGATGTGGAATAATAAAATCAAAAGACAGAACGATACAGGCTTGCCTTTCCCTTCTGTATAGTGAGCCGCAGTTTTGCGTTTAGTTGTATGGCTTCTGGGGGAAAACTTTTCCAAGCCTGCAAAGTTTCCAGGAACTCGTGTCTTTTCCCTTTCTGTGTTGTGACAAAACGGAACTCTCCCAATGTATGCTTCCTGTCTGTCCAGCAGAGGCACCTGTGCTAGCGCAGCCAAAAACCCCTGGCTTGGGAGTTTGCCTTACAGGAGGAAGTCTCTCCCTCAGGTGTTTGGAGCAGGGTCCTTGCCTCCGGCGTACCCACCCGCAAGGCGAATGCCCTCATCACCAGCATGCTGTGCTGGCTGTTCTGGACAAGGCCATCCACTGGCAAACTCTTGTGTTGGATGGCAACAACGGGAGAGCGTGTGTGTGGGATGGGTGACCAACCTGCTGGGGAGTGCGCGTGTGGGAACCTAAGCTACCCTAGTCCCTTCTGCAACGAGTGTTTAATTGTGTCTGTGCAGTAGGATAATGCCAACAGGAGGAACTGAGACACCATCAAGACTGTTCCTTTTGTTTCAGGCAAAAGACTTGAAGTTAAACATTTCATCTTAGGTTTTAACATGGTTATTTTCAGAAAAAGAAAAAAGGCAACCAGGGAAGAATTGGCAGTGGGTCTCCGTAAAGATAGTTTTCTGGGTTTTCTTTCTAACACCATACAAGTATTGTATCTTACTGCAGTAAATAGGAAAATTTCTGTATGCTTCTAGGGGCGCATCTGCTATGTTTGACAAGTTCTGCATATTCCTTAACTTTCCGATTTTGCTACCAGACTAGTTCCCACTACTTCTCAAAACACTGGTTTCCAAATACCTGATTATATTCTACAGCTATAAGCAGAAGTTTCTTTTATATCAGGGCAGTGTTTTGTATATCAAGGCAGTGTTTTCATGGGTCCATACTTCTGAATGGAAGTGTTTACTGCTGTTTGAACTGGGATTTCACTGCAAAATTAGGCAGAATAGTTTTCACAGTTAATTCTTAGGAAACGAGATTTGTTGTAGTGGGTTTGGCTGGTTGGTTGTTTTGGGGTTTGGGGTAGAGAGGCATTTGTAGCAGCCAAAACCTATCTGGCATGGAAGTAGTTTTTAAAAGTAGCATGTTAGTGCAGTATTGAAAGAGAGCATGGCATAGTTTGGTTAGGGGCTGTCTGGGATAAAGCACATGCAAAGAGCTGAGGAGAGCTGGGCTGATGGCAGCCAGCTCAGGTTTGGCATTTCATGACGCTGGTGTCATTCAGTCCTGCCTTGAGTGGAGTCCAGCAGGCTGTAACAGAGATCCTAGCCTGCGCATACTTTCTCTGCATTGCTTTTAAGGTATAAAGTACAATATCATTAAAAAAAAAAAGAGATGTAATCTGTATTTTATGGAATATACATGAAGTTCAAGGAACAGATTTCAGGCATTGTACATTGGCACGATTTATTTTATTTCATGTTTTATGTACGCACTGAACTCGGTATACTGTGGTTTTACATTTGTGCTAGTTTACGTTAGCTGTAAATGTGACCTCAGAGTGTTTATGTATAATGTACTGAAGCTTCTCAAGTTGACAATTACCAGGATGTTTCTTGAGCTGCACTACAATTGAGAATCACAGATCCTACAAGACAAATTTGTGTAGAATTTTGTTTATCTAGATGTAGCAAAACAGCAAAACGGTTCGTTTAGCTTATCTCTTGTCATGTTTTCTGCTATGCCAGTTGGAAATTTTTCATTGGTAAAAACTTGTTTCTTTTTAAAAAAGTCTGTCTTCCGTTTTTGTGAAAGTGAATAATTGTTTCCTGAAGGTTAATCCCACAAATGTTTATATTCAGTAAAGTCACTTCTGACCTCTAGTTTCATGGGTTTTTGCCAGTAAAAAATTGAAAACCTTACAGAACTTGAAAATCTTGCAGAAGCAGCCACGCGAATAAATTTTAATATTGAAAGATGATACAGTTATGCAGAAGTACGGAGCCTCTGATTTTTTTTAGTAACCTTATTAGATGCTTTAAGTTTTGCTCAGCTCCTTCCTCCCCTCCAAATACTAGCACTGAGCTAAACTAAACATTATCATATTTTTTAAAATATTGTGTTTTAACTTACATCATACTTTTCAGATGATCTAACCTCCTTTAGAAGTACTAGTCCCTGAAAATGTGATAGCGTGCATTCTCAGAGAACACACACTAAATTGGAGGGTAAACATATTTTGCTAACCACAGCTTGCACTGCTACTAAATTAAAGACCTTTTTTTATATTTTAAATGATAACCCCATGTGTTAGCATTTTTGCACATTTAAATATTTGTGAAAGTCTGGGCAACAAAAACCAGCCCTTTTAGCTAATTTCTTACAATGTCTTTGAAAATCCTGTATAAAATATTTACAGAATAAGAGGGTTGTAATAGTTTTATCTGGCTACCAGTCCTCCAAAGTTCACCAGGATTGCTTAAACTCTGAAACTCTGCCTTCACACTGTGCATATATATATATATATATAAATGCCAAAACAATGCAGAAGACTGCGTGTGACATCGTAGCAATGCCACAGCTACGGCAATAAAGTCACATCAAAGGCTCGGAGCTTTGCAGTACCTTTGCAGTCACATCAGAGTCACAACAGATAATAGTCAATCTGTAGTCGCAGCACACCACAGACACTTCGCATTCATAATGCACCGCAGTCACCTATTGGGACGATCATAGACATACTAGAGTATCATTACTTACCCTCTAGTAAAATTTTAGTTGTGTCATGTAGTATTCATGTCGGTCCTGTGGATTAGAAGATTTTACTCAAATTTCCTTGGTTTTGTTCCTCTGTAAGTAGAGTCAAAAAGCCAGGTAGGAATATCTTTTTATATAAATCTGTTGTATTACATGTCAATTCTGGTTTTGTTTACAGAAGAGACATTTCTATTTCAAGAAGTTTACAGAATACTATAGTGATTTTTTTTCTCCCAGTATCCATTTAGATTTTTTTTGTTGTTTAAAAGGAAAAAAAAAAAAAAAGAAAACTCACTGTAAAATATGTTATCAGAAATTACATATATTATAATCATTGGTGTTGAAGGCGTGAGGTATAATATTTACATTTTGCAATTTTATTCAGAAATTAGAACTAGCGGTGTTGTATCTAAATATTTTGCATATTTATTAAACATTAAACTATACCATTGTGGTTTTTAAAATGATTTTTTAAAATATTTATCATTGGAAAATGCCCACCAGAATGCAGTTCTATATTTCAATGGAGATGCAAGTTTCATTGGCTACAAGTTCTGGATCATCAGTATAACTAATATTTGAACCACACTGATGCAATGTCATTTAGGATTGCATCATCCATTTCTTTTCAAGTGCATGCAAAGATGAAATAGCTCTACACGAGATGTGTACAATGTACTCTGCCTCGCAGTGTGTCATCTGAGTTATAGGATACGTGCTGTCTATGGATCAAGCAGCAACTGTTTTTTCCGTCTGTTTTAGGATTCCTTTTTGTTTTGCGATGATTTTATCTGAATTTTTGGCTGAAATTTCAGCAATTCAAATGTTTATTCAGAAATCAGGATAAAACTGTATTTTTGTGTTTTTCAATGTAAAATTTCTAGTCTGCAGAAACTTACTTGGAGGAAGATGTACAGATTCAGAGCTAGAAGTGCATTGAAATATGGTACTAAGGAGCTGATAAGAAGAGATGAAAAGCATGCTTTTTCTGTGTTTTAATTTACGTTGGCAGTTTGACACTGGTAAGCTAAAGCTGCAGTTGTACAATACTATGTATGACCCATCAGGGTTCCAGCAGGTACCGAACCAGCTCCTGGGGCCACCTGTGGTAAGGATCAGCTCTACCTTATCCTGTCTGGGAACAAGCAACATTCTCATGCCAATGACACTTTTTTTTCCTTTTGACTGCATAAAATGAAACTCGATTTCCCTGGCAAAGTCGCATACGGTTGAAAAAAACAATTGTAGCTTTTGTATAAGGTTTCAAAATCTTCCTAAAAGCGTAAACCAGAACTGCATGTCAGAGCTCCACAGGACAGGATAAAAAAATTCCTAGAGAAAGGTCATCCTTCTTTATTAAATTACACAGATCTTGGAAGATGTTTTGTAGAAGCCAATTGTATTGTGTGGAACGCAATTTGTGGTGCTGCTCTTTAAATCCTGTAGGATTTTCCATGAAGTTTGTTGTTCAGTGCAAAGAGCCCGGTTGTTGTTCACCCTGAGCGCGAGGGTTGCTCTCGCCCCACGCTCTGTTCCCCGGTTAATGACTGGGTTTTCACGTCTCTTGCATCTGTCCCAAGGGAGGAGCTCGTGGGAACGAGGGGGCAGGTCATTCTCAGCGACAGGCTCCTGGCTCGGGATCTCGCTCCTGCCAGAAATCTGTCTGAGCCTGAATCTAGCGAAGTTTAGGAAGCAGTGTTAAATGCACCTCTTTGTTCAAGGCTTCCACTAACGGCAGGCACAGGAATTTCACTTGGCATCGGTATCCTGGCTACCCTTTTCAGGGTACTTCTATAGCTGCTTCAATAGCTAGGAGGAGCATGAAGCAGTTTTTGTGGTGATTTAGATTAGAGGTACGGTATGTAAAATACATCCAGGTACTGTGATAATTTTCCTCGGTGATTTAAATATATGTGTGTATATACATGATATTGATTGACTGGTTTCTAATTTTAATTTAAAAAGAGAGCCTTTAGTTTATATAACTTTAGAGGAGTATTAAACCTGACAGATATGCAGAGGAATAAGATCTGTGTGTAGTAGGTGAGCAGTTTACAGACTTTTTATCATGATGTGTTTTTCTTTATTACTTTGGATAAGTGTAACACCAAAGTAAGGAGAGAGTAGAGATTTTTGAAAACAAAATTTGTTATTTAGCCTTAGGAACAAATGTGAGAATTGGGCATTTCATGTCAATTACAGAATCACAGAATGGTAGGGGTTGGAAGGGACCTCTGGAGATCATCTAGTCCAACCCCCCTGCTAGAGCAGGTTTACCTAGAGCAGGTTGCACAGGACTGCATCCAGGTGGGTTTTGAATATCTCCAGAGAAGGAGACTCCACAATTCTCCTTTATTTTCCTGTATGGAATAGACTCTGGATTTAGATGTTGACTTCCATAGTCAAAATGTGTAAAAGTTTTTGCACAGGACAGATTTTCCTACGGGTAAAAGCACAGTAGCAATTCGATGCTGAACAATAGCTCTGAGGGTGCCAGAGCCTGCCGTGGGCATTAGCTAATTCCATTGCCAGAAGGACTGCTGGTTTAGCCCTTTTCAGAAATGAGCTGATGTCTGTCGCAGCAGGCAGAAGAGCATTGCCTGTAGGAAATTCAGTACAGTGCTTGAGTGCATTGGGGTCTAGACACTAAAACAGGCCCTCATGGAGGAGCGCTGGCATGTGTTTTTTTCAAATTCTGATTGACTTTGTCAATTATATTACTATTTGCTTGTATTTCACAACTGCTGGGCATTGTTATCTGCACACATAGATAGTGCTTTCACCTAAAAAGCTGCTGCTGCTGAAGTTAATGCAAGAGTTCCTTTTGCATGTTGTTGTTGCTTGTTTACTCTGTTGTCACTTAGGTGTATTAAAAGGTGTTCATGCATGAGCAGCATTTGTTCTATTGCTCTGCATTTGTATTTGTCAGGATAAGGCCCTCTGACTAAACAGCATGAGAACTGAGACCTTAGTTCGTGTCTATGGCTAGACACGAGTCCTGCTGTTCCCTATCCCCCAGTGTGTCTATTCAGTAACAACTGGACAATTCCTTACAGCTCTTGTGGCAGAACAAGATCCTGGAAAGAGATGTGGAGGAGAGGAAGAAGGAGGAGTGAGAAGTAGACAGACTTTAATATAGCTACTGTTGGCAGAGAGAAAATGCCATGGGTAGTGCTGTAAGACAGAGGTCAGACAAAAATGAGAAGTGTTTAAAATTTCCGTGATGCTGAAGAGGAGCTGCTTGAACTTTGCTGTAGGGGTAAAGGAAAAGGCAAGTAGGAAGGAATGTGTCTGGGTGGCAGGGAGTTGACATGTCTGAAGTGACAAGTGAGCGGCTGAGTTAGTGGTTGGATCACTGAGGATGGCTGAAACCAATTTTTTTTTCCTAAAGTTACAGGGAAATGATTTGGAGAATAACACATCTCAAGCATGTATCCCCTGCAACTCCTTTTCTAGCTTGAATCACAAAAGAAAGTTCAGAAATCAGAGAACAGGTTCTTGTACTGTACTATTTCCAACCTAACTTAAACTGAAGAATATTTGCATATCTGTCAAGTCCTCATGAGGATTGCAGCACAATTGTTCAGAATCAAGTATCTTTAGATATCTTTAATCTTGAAACATTCACCCATCAAGAAGCAAATGATGAAATCACAATTGCTCACTGTGCTTACATCTATTTTTAAAGAACACTTTCTCCCATGTTCTATTGCTTTTCCAACAGCTTATTGTGAATCCTACCTTGCCCTTAGGTCACAAGAGTGTTCTGCCAGACTCCCCCAATATGTCCCTTCTCAAAGTTGATTCTATCCCTGTTGAGTCCAGGTACCCAAAGGATAACAGTGTGACAAAGTACTTGCTTTTATCTGTGGCTGGCAAGGAGATCGTGCCCAGTCCTGCTGAGTTAAATTCTTGGTCACGTTTGCACACATGCTGTGCTGCCATGGGTCTTTCTGAGGAAGGAAGCCTCATGTCCAGGATACCAGGTTTGTTCAAAGGATCCCAGGTGTTTAGCAGCTAGCAGCTGGGACACTTCTTACTGCATTGCCCACTGCTGACTCACTCCTTCTTAAAGACAGAGTATGGTTCAAAGTCTCTGCTAAGATTTTGAGACCTTTCCATGGACATGTGTTTGCTACTTTGGGACCACATCTTCCTGTGTGAGTGTGGTCTTTCATTCTCCACTGTCACCAGGAGATAGGAATCAGATTGGGAGACTTCTGACTCTAGGAGGCAAAAGCTTCATAAGAGCCTGCTGAGAACTGCAGAACACTTGGCTGGGAGGGCATTGTCCCCATCCACAAAATGGCTCATCAAAATGCCAGTCTGGTCCTTGTTGGGAGAAGAGAGACAGACAGACAGACAGACATGAAATGTGTTGTCAACCTGTTTACGTCCTTGAGTTAGCAAAATGCTGTGACTGTGACATTGCTAAATAGCAATACTTCTATTTCACTTGTTTCAAACAACTTGGAGGATTTCTTCTTTTTAATTCGTCCATACCTATTTTTAGGTTTCCTTTTTTACTAATTCTTATGCTGACTAACAATGCTAACAAAGCTTTTTACATAAAGCAGGCTGTCTTACAACTTCATTTTTTTTCTTCTGAATTATACATTTTAATTAGTAATAAGTGTTATGAATGAAGATAATTGAAACATTTCATCACTACATACTTAATCCTTAGATTTGAGATGGACCCTGGGGGAAAGAGACCTAATGGCATAAACGCATCCTTTTGCTTTAATTGTCAGAAGACAATTTCATAATTTCTGTTTTAGGGAGTCTTCAGTTATACACACATTTAGAAACCTTTTTATTTGACCGAAGTTTGTATGTGTGACAATGCAATTGTCTTGTTGCATACGTTCTCATCCTGTTAAATTTAATATCATTTCTCTAGGATCTCAGTCTAAAGGATTTTTCTCTTATCGTTCTTTGGGCTTAATTTTGCTTTGGAAAATCAAGCTCTGTGCTCTTTTTGTTTCATACCCTGTCATTTAGAATCAGACAACAATAATTCTGGAATCGGAATGTGCTTTCTGTTATCTGGCTGATTTTGATGGATTGTCATGCGTCGGTTTGACTTTGCAGGGGTTGAATATAGCATTAAAATGTTTTGAGCAGTTAACTGAACAAACACGCCATGGAAACTAAAGAGGAAGGTCACTGGCGCAGTGTTTGGTGAATAAAGCTTTGCAGGTTTTGGGGTTTTTTTTGTTTTGTTTTGTTTTTTTTAACTTGAGAAAACCTTTGAAATAGTGTATTGTAACACAGTTTGCAGATCACTGAATTATGTACTGTACACATGGTTAACGATTTATGGGGCCGTGAGTTATTTAATCGGGTAATGCATATACTTTGTATGACAAGCAAGCAGATGAAAACTCTGAATGGAAGAAATTGTTCATCCTCTGAATGACACGCATTATATGCTGTGTTATCAGAAAATAATATGACTTTTTCCAGCCAAAAGTTGTCATTTCCAGTGGCTATTGTCTCATCTGAAAACATCAATTAAGCAAAAGTGTGTAAGAAATAGTGCCTTTCATTTGGGGTGTGTTAAACAAGTGCAAGGAAAAATCGAGTGATCTCAGATCTCTGGCATTAGGCTCTTGTGTTGTCATTGTCGTAAATTTTGTTGCTTTGCAGAAAGGACACAGCCTGCAACAAGGCACTTGATTTTAATACCTGCTGGAACTGAAATGTGTTCTTGCTGTAGAAGAGATTTTAATCCTAATGAGTGGGAGGTGGTAGATAGCTGTAACGGTGTGTTGTGGCATAGGATATAAAGGGGAAGGATAACCAAGGAAAAGCATTGTACTGTTCGCAACAGAGGTGACTTTTTCATGGTGTTGGCACAGCACTTAGCACTCTGGGGCTATTATTCTGGATTTGGATTTGTTGGTTACCTAAAAATGAAAGGAAAAGAAAAGGAAGAAAGAGGTGATGAGCATGATGAAGTAGGAAAATAAAGGAACCGATTAGAGGGGAACAGAGGTAAGGTGCAGATGGGGGAAGCAAAGCAAGTCTCAGAAAAGAGATGTGATGTGAGGAAGAACTTTGAACTTCTTATGGTTGAGGAAAAGCCTTAATCTTCAAAACTGTGTGGGACAGAAAATGGGGAGTGGAAAGGGAAGGTCAGCTCTGACTCTGCTATAAAAGGCCCTGTTTTTTGACATGACAGTGATGGACATGAAGGAGCAGGGTCTTGTCCCACATATTACATCTCGGTGTCCATCCTGACAACTAGAGCCCTCAGATCAGATCAGACAGGATGACAAGAAGTCGTTTAAGAATAAAAGCAGAGATGTTGTGTCAAAGAAGGTGTCCCCAAAGGAAATAAGGCAGTATCACAGGCATGGACACTTCCATGTACCCTAGAAGAGTACTCTTGTGGACCCTGGAGGGCTGATCACACTCAAAAGCCATGGATATAACTAGGCACTCAGCCTTCTGTAAACGAAGACAGTCTGAATGACACGTTCTAGATGTGAGTAGTGTAGCCAGAGCATCGCTGAGCACTTGTGCTCATCTAGAGGGCTAGGAAGCTGCACTGAAGTGACTGACTGTCACACATAGCAGTGATGATATGCCTCTTCTTCGGATATGTGTTCTTTTCCTCTACTCAAGGCCTGAGGACAGTGCGCAGTTTTCTCCAGTGTTGCTACTCAAAGCAGCCTGGGGAGCTGCTGGGTCAGCGGGAGATGTGACGGAGCAATGCAGACAAGTGTGGAGCCTTGTCCGTGCCGCAGTGTCCCCCCATGCTCAGCGGAGCTGCCTGTGTCCTGCTGTGCTCCCCGCACCTTTCTGTGAGCAGCTCTGGCTCACGACAATCCTTTCAGGTCAGATTTTTCTCTGAAAGCTGGAACACTCTCTGGGAAGAGAGAGAGGCGTCCCAGCCTACCAGAATGGCATTGCTACACACGTACTTCTGGAACGGCTAGGCTCTCTTTATGTTCTTCATAGAATTTGGATTTTTTTTTTTTTTTTTTTTTTAACTCCTGAGAAAGCATCCAGCTTTGAAATTTTCCCTGTATGTGAATATGCACAAGTCTTCATTCATATTTCCAGCATCTGACTTCAACAAAAATCCCTAAGGTTTTCTAGTTTCAAATTGTACTTCTGTGAATAATGGTGACTCAAATATTCCAAAGCAATTTTAATGTTCTCCAGATCCCTCAAAATACTGCAGCTAGGTCCATGCAACTAGCTTCAGAAAGCCACGTGAAAATGCAAATGTTTGCTTTCTCAACCAGAACTGAAAAATACCAAGCATTTCTAAAGGAGAAACAGAACAGTATGTTCTACTTTCCTTATGTATTTTATAAAAAATGCATATAAAAAAATGAATATAAATTCTTCTAGGAGCAATTGTTTCATAAAAGAAACATGAGTTTGCTTTGGCAAAGATGCTTATGATTTATGGTTCATTCTGTAAACTTGGCCAAACAATTTCCTTCTCCTTTATGATTGGAGAGCAGAGCTGTCGGGGGCAGGGAGTTACAGGATGGCATCTGTTCTTAGAGCAACAGGATTATGTTTATTCATGATTAGTTTATGCAGAAAATACATCAAAGAGTTTATTTGAATTTTTGATAAATTTGCCTTGTAGAAAAGAAATATTTTTCTTAATTGGACCTTGCAGGAAAAATCCCAGTAATGGCAAATGCAAATGAGAAATAATCTGAATTTAAGGAGCTTTTTTTTCAGAACCACTAGCACCCAAAGTAGGGTAAGGCCACTGTCTTTGCACTTTTCTTCTCCCCTTTAATTACATATGCATATTCCATGGTAGTATAGTAGCGGTTTAACATGTAGCTTCTTCACATATCTTTACTGAAAGCAGGAGATAAGTTTACCAGCATAGTGCTCAGTAGCCTTCTTTTCCTGCTTGCTTTTTAGTGTTGAATGAGGTTTTATAAAGTGCCACCGACTGTGCCAATTTTCCATATTTTTGACTCTATGTAAATTTTTGCACAGAGGTAGGGAGAGTAAATGAAAGATTGACACTGGTATCTCCTGAAACGTTCCCTGTTTTTTTTGAGCAGCTTGGTTTCCCTTACAGCGTTGCCAGAAACCTAGCAGATGATGTTTTCAGGATCAGAGACAGGAGATTGAAATGTTGCTAATGTCTGTAGCACTTAAGTCATAGAATTCTGTAAAGAAATGTACCATGATTGATCTGATTAATCTTTTAGATGGGTGGCAAGAGAGAAAGAAACTTCTTCACCATACTAAATTTTTATATTTATATAACTGCTTTTTAGACACTGAGCTTAGGTGTCCTTGTAATATTCTGACACGGGTGACTTGTACTCAGCAATTTCAGTTGAATTGAGTACTCTTCCTTTCTGCTGCAAAGGTTTCTCCATCAGCCTGGCTGTAATAGAAATGTTGGTTTTTTTACAATTTTCTCCCATGAGTGAAGACCTGTGGGATCCTTTGGGAAATGTAAAGCAACGTGGCAGACGGGCATGCTGTTACTGCACGGAAGCTGTCCACGTGCTGCAAGGAGGTTCTCAGCCTTTACTCAAGTTGAGGGTTCATTGCCAAAAAGCTTCAGGTTATATCTCATCATTCTCAAGATTAACTGTAATTGTGGATGAACACAGACACTGTAGCTGAGCTGGGGAAGCTCTCATTTAACTGGCAGTTACCCCTCCCGTTGTGATCTGCAGCAGACTTACTGATCAGCCTTCATTCAGTCTAACAAAGCTAGAAGACCTGGTGCTTGTGCTGAAGGATTCCAGTCCTTCCTTAGCTTCTCACTACTGTACTGAGGCAGGAGAGCAGGTACCTCTCATGCTGGTGCCACCAGCCGTGGCACAATTGTTACAGAAATTCTGGTCTCTCTTTACAACTCAAATGAGCAATTACCTGGTCAGTATCTCATGCAGAAGTGGGTCTTTCCAGCCCTATCTTTCAGCTTCAAAAGGTGCAATACTTGATAAGTGGAGCTAAAGACATTTTCCTTTTCACATAAATTCTTGTAAGTTCTCAGTCTCTCTGGGCAGATATCAGAGGGCAATATTAAAGTATATATGTACATACATGTGCACACAATTCATTATTTCTTTAGCAAGACCATGGAGCTTTAGCAAGGATGTCAAAAAGCCAATATAATGCACTGCAACCAAGGAGCAAAACTGGTCAGGCATTACAATAATATAGTTTTATTTTGGGAGGAAACAGAGTTTAAAAAAAAAAGGTTTCTGTCATTGTCTAAACTAATCAAAGAGCAATAAATGAATTTTTTGCCAAAATTTAGAAAATTCAAAATATTTGATCAAGTCTATTTGATTTTCTCTCATTGGGAACCTGCTAAGTGAACACCCAGAACAACATACATGAATAATAGGCTTCCATATGGTTTGAGTTTCAACTTTATATGTTATTTGTCCAGTGCCTAGAATGCCACACAGAACTTAAAGAACATATTACAATTAATTATATTGTGTTGGAATAAATAATTTCCTAAATATACACTCTGTCATGGTGGCCACTGATAAGGAATTTAATTTGCAACTCAGCTCTTGGCTTCTGAAAATCAACTTTAACTAAATTGTCGCAGTCATTACATGTTGTAAAGCCTCTATATTTCACACTTCATTTTCTATCCAAATGGATGACAGCCTACTTCAAAGGGGAAAGAAGTAAACCTGTGGTCAGAGTGTTCACCTGAACAGCATACTCTCCCTAGATCCCACGTCTGGCAGTTGCACGCATTTTGAATTCCTGCAGGTTTACAATTTAATTGGTCAAAAATCAAAGGATGTCCAGTTGAACTGTACCCCCTTATAACAGGGTCAGAGATTGGGGGATAATGTTTGATGCTTCACCTTTCCTGACATTTCACTGTTGCACAAAAATGGGAAAAATGTTTCAATGAGCTTCGCAGGCTAGAAATTTTAACCCTGTGTTCAAAACTTGCAAACATAAAGTTTATATGGAAGAGAAACAGTTTTAGGGCCCTACTTGTGTGCCTACTAGAGGCTATAGTACAAGAAGTGAAAATAAGATGCTAATTTGTACCTCGTCATAGTCTGTAATATCAACCCAAGTACTCGGATCCTCATTTAGCCCCAGTGAATGGTCTCAGAGTGTCCAGTAGGACTTTGTCATGGAATACAACATGGTAAACATACAAATATTTCAAACTCCAGTGGCAGGATCTACGTGACCCTCAACATTGTCTTTTCCGTGTCCAGTCCAGGAGGACTGGTTATGTTCCTTGTTGTACACGTCTCTGTGGGCACTGGTCCCTGGGTGCTTCCTTTGATTTTTTTGGATATGTTGAGATTGTTGAGGGAAATACCCAGAGGTGCAAGGTAGGAAGTGTTTGAAGGAAGACTGAAAATAGAGATGGTATGAATCTGAATGGAAAAATAAGGTTTGTTGCTGCCAGGGGCTTACTACCTAGTTACTTTGGACAGTTTGCTTTAAGTCACATCTTTTAAAACAGAAGCATCTCTCAGGTATATCCTGTTCATGGATCCCTGGACAAAGTGCAGTTGGTGTGGCTGAGGACAGGGCTCCAAACTCTCTCCTCCTTGCTCTCCTCTTTTTGTCATGCTTACTCACTTGGGCAGTGGGAGGCCACAGCCCAGGCTAAAGTGAGCAGAAGGCAATCATTGAGTCATGCTGAGGTTCGGAGGAACACCGAGCTCTGCTCCACTTTCCTGCTGTCTTTACTGGTCCTGTCTACTGAGAGGGAATGCGGCAGGAGATTTTTGCCAGTGGTGACATCGTAATTGAGGCTGTGTTGTCTGGGGCCATGGTGTCAGAGTTACGGTGTGTGTGATTTGTTAACGATGAATTGGCAGGAGAAATGAAAATGGTGAAACTTCGCAGTGGTTGGCCGTGTACCGCCGTTTCACCAAATATCCCAGTTTGAAGGATGGTGTTGGCCTCTCTTCATTTCAGTTCATACAGTATTTGTGTCAACACACATAGTGTGCAGCTCATAGAAAGGGAGATGCTGTATTGCTGTGGCAAATGTGTATAATGGCTATATAAATTAAATTTGTATGAGGACCCAAAAACTCTATTAATTTTTAGATTTATTTTTTTGTTTTTGTTTCCCTGAACCAAACTCATATTGTTTGGGGCTGTGTCACAACTGATAGCAGTGTTCTTTGGGGACCTCGATGTCATGTGCAAGTAATAAGGACGTTGTCAGTGTTTATCTGATCAGAGACTGATAGTTCAATACCTTTCAACTTGGCTGGGCAGGTAAGGAGCAGGAATTTTTAAACTGTGTGTTTTCATCACAGAACTGGTTTGGACTGGTTATTGGTAACACTGTTCACATGTAAATGCCTGCTTTTAAAATCACTTGTGTTCACACAGGAACCATTTGCTTCCCTTTTTGAAAAAAAAAAAAAAGGTGAGATTCATATAGATAATCAGAAAAGGATGGTTATGCTAGAAAATATAAATACTTAATACTATTAATTGTTGCTCATACTAACAGCAGTAACATACATTTTTTGGAGCGTATGCCACAGGAATTGGCCACCCAAGACAGACTGGATAAGCGGAACCGGCCTCTGGTGCTCTGACTGCCTTCTCTGAAGCAGCTGGCAAATGCAGGAGCTGAGGCATGTGCTGTTTGCAGCTGTACGTGCTGATGCCTGAGATAAAGAAAGGAAGGAGAATGTGCCTATAGAGAAGCAGAGGGCAGTTGTATGTATGGCCCGGAGGAAGCAGAGGTACAGAGCTCTTTTGGAGCCGTTGAACTGCTGAGCAGGAAGCAACTTGTTCTTGTATCTGTGATATTCAGGGAGCTGGATCTTTTATAATTTTTTTTTAAAAAAGCAAGTTTGTGCTGAACAATGTCTGTTAGCATGAGCTTCTCTTCCTAACAGCAACTAACTAGTAAAGCCTTAAATACCATTTGATTGAATCAAGAGGAACAGCATATAATTAAAGACAAATAGGTCTAGAAAGTCCAACTTGCAGGTTTTGGGTCTGAGACAAGGCACATAGTAAGAGGTTCTTAGGAAAATAAACTTAGCATGCAAGCTTTCCAAGATTTCATTCAAATAAAAAATTGGGTTCTTTTAAATATCACTCATTTACAGGGAAAACATATTGATTTGAAGAATTCTTATTTTCTACTCAGGTTTATACTCCCTTCTCCTGTACTCCTTGTTCAGAATACTCATGCAAAATCTGAGGTGTTACACAGTAACAGATGCTGGATATTCCTTTGTTTATTTATTTTTCAAGTTTGTACCCAACACTTGGTCCTTTTCAAGTTATAGCTGTGCTACTTGGTATAGCTTTCAAAAATCCAACCAACTGTGGGTGGAAAGTGCATTGTATAACGTTGCCCTCTCAGGCACCCCCCCCTTTCTACTAGCTACCCATTTCACAAACAGGTATTTAAAGCTGGCTTGGCACAACATCATTATTCTGTAGCAGGTGTCGATTGGGAGTTTTTTATATTTCGGGATCCTTTGACCTTTCTTCTGGGCACACGTACAGTGTGTTAATGATGAACAATGTCCACACATCAGCACTAATTCAAACTTGAGCTCTTCCAGAGTTTGAAATATGCATGGATAAAGTCTGTGCAGATGGTCTTGAATTTTAATATATAAAAGTCACAGTAAAACAAAGTTAACTTTTAAAATTCTGCAATAAATCACAAAAAGCTGAGTATGATCCTCTGGATGTCTTAATTAGATGAATTTCTTTCACTTAATCAGACATTCAAAGTCAAAGGGACAAAAGACGCTGCCTTTCTTAGACACTAAGGCCTGAATGATGTCTCAGTGGTCAGAAGAGTTGATCGAATTACTTGCTGTCACTCATGTTTATATTTGATTGTGTTCTTTTTCTAAATAATGACTTGAACATCACTGTTTCCATTTTTTTATCAGTCACAATCAAGAATGTTCCCAACAACTTTATTTCTGGGCTTCTTGCTGCCACGCAAAGATTTGACATCATGCACATCTACACACAAATATTTAAGGAATGGTTAGTTTGCAAGCTGAATTTCAAAGACGGGAAATAGCAGAATCAAGATTATCCACATAACTCACTTTCTTATGTATCTCTGATAGGAATCACCAGTAGCAGCAAGAAGGGCAGAGGTGAGGACATGGGGTGTCCTCTGGGCTTGGAGAGGTGCACTGCACCCACTGCATGTTGTTCAGAGCTCAGGTGCGTGGGTGCCTGAGCTCACGCAGAGCACATGGAGGCCTTCGGACTTGAGCAACCAGACTCTCGGGGACTCCTATTTAGCGCATGTAGATGACACTTTTAAGAAACTTCACATGTGGCTAAATTAAGCGGATTTTTTATGAGGAAATTAATAAATGTCTGTCTGCTTCAGGGTTATCTCTATGCTGAAATTCCCATGTTTCTTCTCCAAATCTTCAAAATGTTCCATTTTGTTTTAAAAAAAGTGGTTTGTGCTGGCAATCTCTCCAGATTTTTCTAGCCGCCTTGAAAACAGCTGTGACATTTTTGCTGAAGTGGGATGACTTTGATTTTGTGTGTTTTGGTTTTTTTGTTTGTTTGTTTGTTTGTTTTTAAATTAAGCCAGAGGTAGAGCTGGAGCACGGAAACATCAGTTGCAGTTATAAACAAAGTTTTTAGAGAACAGGGGAGGGGAAGAGAGCTAGAGAGCAAGGATTTACAATGGGAAAGTATTAGGCAGGATTGACTCTAGGTGTCACTGTGAGCTGTGCCTGTAATTCTGCAGCTCCATTTCCACTTTTATTCAGTGAACCCCACTTTCCAGCCTCCTTCCTCCTCTCTGTTTCCTCCCATCTCTTTCTTTCTCTCTCTCTCTCTCTCTAACATACACGCACACATGCAGAGAAGTGTATGACAAATAATAGCTGGAAGCAAGGAAATTACTGTGACCATTAGAGAACATGGCATTGATATAAATTAATAGATACTTAATAAAAATGCTGGTTAACTGAATAGTTATGATGTGAGATGTTGTGGTGGTTTAACCCCAGTCGGCAACCAAGCACCACACAGCTGCTTGCTCACCCTCTTCCTCCCCGCAGTGGGATGGGGGAGAGAATGGAAAAAAAACCCAGACCTCTGGGGTTGAGATAAGGACAGTTTAATAGGATAGCAAAGGAAGAGAGAATAATAATAGTAATGATAATAATGATAGAAGAATATACAAAACAAGTGATGCACAATGCAATTGCTCACCACCTGCAGACTGATGCCTAGGCCGTCCCCGAGCAGCGACCCCCCCGGCCAGCTTCCCCCAAATTTATATACTGAACATGACGTCCTATGGGATGGAATATCCCTTTGGCCAGTTTGGGTCAGCTGTCCTGACTATGCCCCCTACCAGCTTCTTGTGCAGCTCCTCGCTGGCAGAGCGTGGGAAGCTGTAAAGCCCTTGACTTAGTATAAGCACTACAACTACTTAGCAACAACTAAAAACATCAGTGTGTTATCAACATTATTCTCATACTTAGTTTCATCAAAGTTCATTCTTCCTTACAGTAAGAATCACACAGATTAGTATCATTGATACAGCGTATAACTACTATAGTAATGATGACATACAGTGGCACGGTTATATAGCAATTAACATCATGCAGCTTAATTCATTGGCTATTCTCACCCAAAATCAAATATCCTTGAGGTACACATGGGACTTCCCCATCCTTCTGCATCACCCACCAAGTGCACCCAGGTCCTTGAGCAAAAGCAATCCCATGGATGGATTTGCCTTTGCCTGAGGCAGGAATAACCTAGACTGTCTTCCCTAGCATATTTTTTATGTGCACTATGGGAACTTTATTCCCTTCTACAGTACGTAAAAGTTTTGATTGGGCAGGGCCAGCTCGATTGGTAGATCTCCTAGTGTTAACTAACCAGGTGGCTTTTGCTAAATGTGTATCCCAATGTTTGAAGGTCCCACCACCCATTGCTCTCAGTGTAGTCTTTAACAGTCCATTGTACCGTTCAGTTTTCCTAGAGGCTGGTGCACAATAGGGGATGTGATACACCCACTCAATGCCATGCTCTTCGGCCCAGGTGTCTATGAGGTTGTTTTGGAAATGAGTCCTGTTGTCTGACTCAATTCTTTCTGGGGGGCCATGTCATCGTAAGACTTGCTTCTCAAGGCCCAGGATAGTGTTCTAGGCGGTGGCATGGGGCACGGGATATGTTTCCAGCCATCCGGTGGTTGCTTCCACCATTGTAAGCACATGGCGCTTGCTTTGGTGGGTGGGTCTGTGGGAGTGTGATATAATCAATCTGCCAGGCCTCTCCATATCTATATTTCAGCCATCGTCCTCCATACCAGAGAGGCTTTAATCACTTGGCTTGTTTGATCGCAGTGCATGTTTCACATTCATGGATAACTTGTGCCATACTGTCCATAGTCAAGCTCACCCCTCAATCACAAGCCCATCTATGTGTTGCATCTCTTCCTTGACAGCCTGAGGTGTCATGATCCCACCAAGCTAGGAATAACTCACCCTTATGTTGACCAATTCAGATCCACCTGTGCCACTTCAATCCTAGCAGCCTGATCCACCTGCTGGTCATTTTGATGTTCCTCAGTGGCCCAACTCTTAGGTATGGGGGCATCTATGTGACATACTTTTACAACCAGCTTCTCTAGCTGGGCAGCAATATCTTGCCACAGTTTGGCAGCCCAGATGGGTTTGCCTCTGTGCTGCCAGTTGCTCTGCTTCCATTGCTGCAACCACCCCCACAGGGCATTTGCCACCATCCATGAGTCAGTATAGAGGTAGAGCACTGGCCACTTCTCTTGTTCAGTGATATCTAAAGCCAGCTGGGGGGCTTTCACCTCTGCAAACTGACTTAATCCACCTTCTCGTTCAGCAGTTTCTGCGACTTGTTGCATAGGACTCCATACAGCAGCTTTCCACCTCCGATGTTTTCCCCACAATATGACAGGACCCACCAGTGAACAGGGTACATTCCTTCTCATTTTCCAATAGTTTATTATATGGTGGGGCCTCTTCAGCACGTGTCACCTCCTCCTCTGTTGACATTCCAAAATCTTTGCCTTCTGGCCAGTCTGTGATCACTTCCAAGATTCCTGGGTGACTGGGGTTTCCTATTCGAGCTCGTTGTGTGATCAGTGCAACCCACTTACTCCACGTAGCGTCAATTGCATCATGTGTAGAGGGGACCCTCCCTTTGAACATCTAGCCCAGCACCGGCAGTCGGGGTGCCAGGAGGAGCTGTGCTTCAGTGCCAATCACTTCCGAAGCAGCTCGAACCTCTTCATATGCTGCCGATATCTCTTTTTCAGTTGGAGTATAGTGGGCCTTGGATCCTCTGTATCCCCGGCTCCAAAACCCCAGGGGCTGACCTCGAGTCTCCCCTGGTGCTTTCTGCCAGAGGCTCCAGGTAGGCCATTCTCCCCAGCTGTGGTGTACAGCACATTTTTTACATTTTGCCTTGCCTGTACTGGCCCAAGGGCTACTGTACGAACTATCTCCTGTTTCATTTGTTCAAAGGCTTGTTGTTGCTCGGGGCCCCATGTGAAATCGTTCTTCTTCTGGGACACTTGATAGAGAGGGATTACAATCAAACTGTAATTTGGAATATGCATTCTCCAAAAACCCACAATGCCCAAGAAAGCTTGTGTTTCCTTTTTGCTAGTTGGTGGGAACATAGCTGTTATTTTGTTGATCACATCCATTGAGATCTGACAACATCCATCTTGCCATTTCATTCCTAAAAACTGGATCTCCTGTGAGGGTCCTTTGACCTTACTTTGTTTTATGGCAAAAACAGCTTTCAGAAGGATTTGGACTATTTTCTTCCCTTTCTCAGAAAACCCTCTTCTGCTGTGTTGCCCCATATGATGATGTCACCAATGTATTGCAGGTGTTCCGGAGCTTCACCCTCCTCTAGTGCAGTCTGGATCAGCCCATAGCAAATGGTAGGGCTGTGTTTCCACCCCTGGGGCAATCAATTCCAGGTGTACTGGACACCCCTCCAAGTGAAAGCAAACTGTGGCCTGCACTCTGGTGCCAAAGAGATTGAGAAGAATGCATTAGTAACGTCAGTTGTGGCATACCACTTGGCTGCCTTTGACTCCAGTTCGTATTGAAGTTCTAGCATGTCTGGCATGGAAGTGCTCAGTGGCAGCATGACTTCATTCAGGCCATGATAGTCTACTGTTAGTCTCTACTCTCCATTAGACCTTTACACCGGCCATATGGGGCTATTAAAGGGTGAGCGAGTCTTGCTGATCACTCCTTGGCTCTCCAGTTGACAAATCAGCTTATGGATGGGAATCAGGCAGTCTCGGTGCAATATTGCCACGGGTGCACTGTTGTGGTGGCGATCGGCACCTGTTGTTCTTCGACCCTCAGCAACCCCACAACAGAAGGGTCCTCCAAGAGACTGGGCAAGGTGGACAGCTGTTTAATTCCCTCCATCTGTAAGGCAGCTATACCAAAAGGCCGCCGGTACCCTTTTGGGTCCTTGAAATACCCTCTGCTGAGGTAGTCTGTACCAAGGATGCACGGAGCCTCTGGGCCAATCACAATGGGGTGCTTTTGCCACTCATTCCCAGTTAGACTCACTTTGACTTCCTGTACAGTTAGCTGTTGGGATCCCCCTGTCACTCCAGAAATACAGATGGGTTCTGCCCCTTTATAGCTGTGATGGCATTAGAGTACACTGTGCACCGGTGTCCACTAAAGCCTTATATTCCTGTGGATCTGACGTGCTGGGTCATCGAATCCACACAGTCCAGTAAAGCCGGTTGTCCCTTTCCTCCATATGACTGGAGGCAGGGCCCCTCTGGTCATGGTATTTGTTACTCACTTCTTGTAAATATGAATCAGAAGTCCCTTCAAGAGGACCAGAAGTAAGCTCTTCTGCTCTGTCTGGGGAACTGCCTACTGGAAACTGGAGCAGCAATTTTCCTGGAAGAACCCCCTTTTGTGATTGTTTTTCCTTGCAACTCACATACCTATGCCTCTAGGCTGAGGTAGATTTTCCATCCCACTTCCTCATGTCCTCTCTGTGGTCACACAAGTAAAACCACAGGGTGGCCCGTGGTGTGTACCCTCTATATCCTCTCTCTTGAGCAGAGGAACACTTACTCCTAATAGCTGAGATACTGGTCCGTACGGGTGGGGAGCAGAACATACCCTCTTTGAATCTCTGGAACTCCTGGGACAGTTTCTTGGCTATCATGTTGTACAAACTTCCGCCATGTGGGTCGCGTGCACTTGACTTCATCTGGATCTTTGGGTAACTGCTTGTTGTCCAGGTCATCGTAAATCACCTCCAGCATGGCTAATTCCCTCAGGTACCTCTCTCCATGGTGGTCCGCTTGCCTGGATTACATATAGCATCTTCCTTGAAGGGATACCTTTCCTTCACGCCTGACAGGAGTTGCCTCCAGAGGCGGAGGACTTGTGCCCCTTTTCCAATCACTTTGTCAATGCCCCCTTCCCTAGACAGGGATCCCAGCTGCTTGGCTTCCTTACCCTCTAGTTCCAGGCTGCTGGCCCCGTTATCACAGCATCGGAGCAGCCAGGTGACGATGTGCTCACCTGGATGATGGCTGAAATCTTTTTGCTTATCTCACAGCTCACTCAGGGATAGGAATCAGGTGGTTATGGCCTCATTTATGAGTTTTTCCTCTTCCCTCTCCTGTTCTTGTGTGGCCCTGCTTCAGAGTAGTCTGCCTCATCCATTTCTTCCTCCTGCTCCCTCTTAGAAGAAGCTTCTTCATCCCGTACTAAACGAGCTGACTTCTGCTTCCAAGATTTCTTCTTGTGTTTTGGGGCGACTGATACCAGCACGGTTGGTTCTCTGGTTCAGCTGTGGTGCCTGTTGCGGGGGTTGGAGTAGCTGTGGTGCCTGTTGTGGGGGTTGGAGTAGCTGCAGTGCCTGTCGCCGGGATTGGAGTAGCCACAGTGCCTGTCACCGGGGTTTGAGTAGCCGCATAACGTATTCTGAACATATTCTGTCACCTTGCAATCTTTTGTAGCGTAGCCTGGGAGTGTGCGGGGAGATAACATGCAGTGAAATAGAACCAAGTCTGCTGGAGTCACACTCTCCTTAACGTGATGAATTATCAAGATGCCGTACGTTTCCTGGTTAGGTCCCAAACAGATGAACTTTTGTAAATGAGCAAATTTAAATGCCTTCTTATCACACATAGGCAGAATGCTGTTTTCATGGTGTTACTAAGAGTCTGATGTTACTTTTAAGTGACTTTGTGCAGTGATCAGTACTTTGGCCCTAATTAGTAAAAGTAGTAAGAGCCTTAGATTTAAATCATAAACAGAAAAATAGATCATCTAATATTTTAGTTCAACCCCCTGCCAACCCTAAATTATTCCTTGCTGTATATATTCTAACTTTTTTCCTGCATCACTTCAAATTTCGTAAGCAATGGCTTCCATGACTTCATGCTTTTTTCTTTTGAGTTTGCTTTTTTACTGGAATTTAGTACAATTCTCCTGAAGGACAAGGGCAATTTTAAAAGCTGCTTTGTAGAACTCTCTTTCCTTTTTGCTTTGGGCTCCTCTGACAGTGCTGAATCTTGAATTTTTGTAGCATCCTGTGGGAAAGGGAAGGCAATTTGCAAAGTACAAATTCTCCTGGCAAATCTTGCTTGTTGCTGTATGCAACTTGTAAACCATCTCTCCTTGGTTTTCATCCTTGCCCGATGGCTGCATCGCACACTGTACGTTCAATATGGTGATGACTCTGAGATGCACCCTGTCACTAATCTAGTCACTCGTGGCTGCTGTGATTATCCACTGTCTCTATCAAATTACTCTTGGACAATGTCATCAGTGTAGTCTCACCTCTGAATAGAACAGCCCTTTTTTTCTTTTTTTTTAATCGGGATTAAGCAGTCAGATCTGATGACACTTCACACAAGTATAGTTGTTTGAAAACATACTGTCCTTTCAATCACAGTAAGTGACAGTGTGCACAGTGTGCACTCCGCCGATGCCACGGCTGCCTTTGATGCCTGCTCTGACATGCTTTAAGATAAATAGTTCAGAGAAAAATTCTTTACAGTAGCAAACTACTTTTGCCAAATGGTTAGCTCTATATAGTTCTTTTTTTCCCCTTACTTTTTTCTTTTAAAAGGAAAATATAACAGGGATTAAGTTGGGGGAGAGTTGAGTAGCCATTTTCTAGGATGAATTTTTTTTTACTGGGGAGAGGCTTAAATTCCTGTATATTTAGAGCAAAGGAGTGGGTGTGAGGAAATATGTCTAAGCTCTCTGCTCCCATCTCTATGCCCAGTTTCTCTCATGGATATTATAGAGGCCTGAGTGGGAGTCTGGGATTTTTCAGTATGTGGGAGACTGCTAGTGGCAAAAGAAACCTGCAGAGCTGAGTAAACCACATGATCGCATCTCTCTAATTTCTTCTCTCGCACTGTCCTTTGGATGATGAGACAGGGGAGATGAGCCTTATGGACTGTGCGACAGGGAAGAAAAGGCAGCACTCAGCTGTGGTGAGGCCTTGTATGGGGTTTCCTTTGACCTTGGAGCTCCCCGACGGCTGAGGCACCGCAGGGGCTGGGTGCCATGGGCTCCAGCTGGGGTGCCCCAGGAGGCGGGTGGGGAGCAGGGGTAGAGCACCAGGAAGCAGTGGGGATCAGTCAGGTTACAGTACAGACCGTTCAGGGGACACAAGAGAGGGACTGGCAGTGTGTGTCTTCTCGTGTGTGAGGAAGGACTTCCCTGGGGAGCCACAGCACACAAGGCGTGGTATGGGGATCTAGAGGGGAAACATCGGTTTAAGCCAACTTTTTGTCATCCCAGATTCAAAGATGTGGTCCCAAGTCACAGCAGTTTCTCACGCACTGCCTGTGTCATATAGTAAGAAGGCCTGAGGTCACTCCTGCTCCACCACTGGTCTATGTGGTCACTGCACCAGCGACTGGGGGGAGACCACAGTGGAGCCTGCACTGACCTGGTGCAGGTGCCAAAGGTCGGGGCAGTGTTTGCTGTGCCTGGACTGAAGGTTCACTGACAGGCTGGGGGACAGAGGTAGGATCCCTTCCAAGATCCCTGCAAGTCCAGGAAAGAGCTGTCATGTGTTGTAGGAGAGATGTGAAGGTGTAGAAGATACTTCTCTGCAGGTCTGGTGAAGTGTCGTATGGCTTTCCTAGCACATATTTGCTCTTGCAGCAGAGTTTAGGGATGAGGAATGTTTCCAGCGGGGGAAATTGAGAGGAAGAATATTACTGGAAAATGTTCTTAATCATAGCAGAAATTTTCAGTAAGTGTTATTTTCTGTTTTTTTTTTTTCTGTAACATTTTTGGTGCTGAGTGCAAGTAATGCAGCATTTAAATTCTCTTCATCTCAGATGATTCACTGAAGGTCAGGTCTCTTGAAGCAATATTTTCTTTCTTACCTGCACCTAATCAATCATGTCATATATAAAAAGTCCAAGCAGTTGTATTGGTGCTTTAGTACAACGTAACAATATTAGACCAATCAAAATAAACTAATCACATATTAGAAATTATTTTAAAGTGATACTACAAAAAAAATACAAGCTACCAAATCACACAGATAAAATAATGTTCATCGGTCATTACAATGGAGAGAGTTGCAGGGTTTTTTCTTTTTCTAGGATATTTAACTGGCTGGCTTCTAATATTTCTTTTAATGTTTGCTTTTGCCTGGCAGGAATGTGATAAAATTATGCAAAGCTATGATTCACATAGAACAAATACAGATTGCAAACTATATAATGTTATCCTGGCCTGCTGTTTATAAAGCAATGAATATGCCTGCTAACTCTGTATGCTGATGATTTTTTGCAGCCAGGTTTATGCCTGGATGAATGACCTTTACTTTTTCTAATTATTATTTTACACAAGCAAATAATTTACCTTTATAATCATAAGCAACCATCAAAAAAGACCCTTGGCAGGTGCTGGCATATTGCACTGTTCATATCATTCAGTAAATAGCCTTTTTCTGGTTCGGGTATGGTTTCTAAGCCCTATAGGTTGCTCTGCACAGAAATAATGTGAATTAAATCAAGGCAAATTATCTCAATTGTTTATATACGAGTTTGCGTAATATCACAGGCTGTCCTAGTTGCTGATACAGGCCTTCTGGGTAAATGGCCTAATGGTTCTGACCAGCCTCTACCCAAGAACGACTGAAGAAATCAGACTCTTCTCACCAGAGTACACAGTTGTCAGCCTTATGCAGAGTCTTAGGACTTGGAGAAAATCTGGTAGTTTCTCAGTCAATGCGCCCAGAAGGGCATTGTAACCAACTGGTCATTTGCTCAGCTGCAGCCAGTTAAGCAGAGGCATGTGAAAAGACTTGCTCAGTTTCTTCACTATTTGAGTCTTTCTGGGTGTCTTAAGGGTTAGGCTCTGTTTTAAAGCACTTGCAATAGACTGGCAGTGACTGAATTGCTGACAACATAGCATGCAATCTTGCTCAAGAAGTGTAGCGTTAGTCTAGAGACAACATGGGGTAGTTCAGAGACACCTGAGCTGTTTCAGCAATAACACTGAACTTTCATGCTTCAGCTCTTTCTGATACAGCTGCTTGTTTCACAAACAGGTGTCTAAAACTGCTGTGAAAGTCACTTCAGCTGCAGACTGAGCAAAAGTCTACTGACTTTTCATGTGATGGTATAGTGTCAAGCAATAATGTGCATGTTACTGTCACTTGGGAATTGCAACTTGGGAGTCCCTGATCTTTGGAAATGAGAAGAGACCCGTGCTTTGGGGAAGCTGGGAAGGAAACCTGCTGGAAGGTGCCCTTTGTTTCACTGTGTTTTCCCTCTCTGATCAGTTGTGCAATTGCTAAAACTGCTAGCAGAGGGACTAATTCTGCTGTCTGTGTTACAGAATTTTTGCTGTTTCTTTTCCGTTTCAGGAACAAATTCCTTGTTTTTTCCAGTGCATACATAGAAATGCCACAAACCCCATTCTTTCTGCAGAATCTTCTGCTGCTCTGCATTTCTGCATAAGAGTCAATATAATAGCCATGTGACATGTTGACAAGAGTAATTATACCCAGAGGGGTTGGTAATTTATGTTGGGTAGCAGGTGGTATCATTTCCTGGTTAGTCTGTACCCTAACTTGTTATTATCTATGGCCATCAGCAGCTAGAGTGACACCTACAGAGGAGACCTCGGAGCTCACAGCAGGAGCCAGAGTCGTTCCATTTGACTGTAGATCGAAGGAATTCCTACTGTCCTTCATACCGTGTGTAACATAACCTTTGATAACGTAGTAGGCAAGGCAAGGCATGACTCATCTCATTGGTTTTCCCTCTTGTACGTGACTTTTTAACAGGTTATGTTTGACATAGAATGTGTTGCTACTTACTTTCGGTCACCATCATTATGCCACTGACTCAGTCATATATAGCGTGCCATCTAAATAGCTACTGTCCCTAAGGAAATATTTTTACCACCGTATTTCTTTGGTTTGGTAAGTTACTTCATTGCTTGTTTCTGAAATGAGAACCCCATTGCTTTAAGAGCTGCACACACGCATAATTAGGGATAGAGTCTTGCTCTGAAAAGCTTTTGCCCTTAGAAGAAGAGAAAGAGAGAAAAATGTTGCTTCCATTTTGCAAATGGAAAATGGATGTGGCAAAGAGGTGAGGTTCAGTAAATTGCCAAAGAAGGTTACACAAAGGATCTGTGACAGAGCAAGGAGTTGATCAAGTTCTTGGAAGAGCCCAATACAGTAGCCTTAATGACACACTCATCCGTATTCCCCCCTCTTTTTTTTTTTTTTTTTTACCAAGCCTGTTCTGTTGCTTTAGTTTCTTTAGAATCCTGAACTGTTACATTCCAGCTCAAGCAATTCATCACTGTCCTAAAACTGTAGTACAATCTCCTCAGTCTTGTGAATCTCTCTGGACTCCTGAGAACATGAAAATCTAGATCCATAGTCTTCTTTGATCTCTGAGGTTTTGTCAGCTCCTTCCATTTCCAGTTTTAGCTTTCTCACCTCATTTCTTCCAATTCTTCAATCCCTCCCTAATCCTTGAGATTCTTACTTTTTCCTTCTTCCTTCCCTTATCAGCCCTGGTAATACTGACTTTTTCTCATAACTGGTGTCATAAACTTGTCTTATCTCTTCTCAGATCCCATCTACTTTCCCTTTCCTCTATATTCTTCTGTTCATTTTTTAAACATCATTTTCTGAACTTCCTCAAAATGTAGCTGCTGTTTATGTCATTCACTTATCAAGTGAGAAGCTCAACATCTGAGGTCCTGCAGATTTGTTCTAATCCTGTTTACTTATCTAGAATCGAACAGCGGAGTTTTCTTGGTCACAGGTCCAGGTCCATGCATGTGATCCTGAATTGAAGGTATTTACAGCAGCTGTCTTTCTGCTTCTGTGTGGTTTCTGTGCTGCATGCCTCTGCTGTGTATGGATCATAGAAGCATAGAATGGTTTGGGTTAGAAGGGACTTTAAAGATCAGCTAGTTCCAACCCCCCTGCCATGGGCAGGGACACCTTCCACTAGACCAGGTTGCTCAAAGCTCCATCCAACCTGGCCTTGAATACTTCCAGGGATGGAGCAGCCACAGCTTCTCTGGGTAACCTGTTCCAGTGCCTCAGCACCCTCAGAGTGAAGAATTTCTTCCTTATATCGAATCTAAATCTACCCTCTTTCAGTTTAAAGCCATTCCCCCTTGTCCTATCACTCCATGCCCTTGTCAAAAGTCCCTCCCCAGCTTTCTTGTAGGCCTCCTTTAGGTACTGGAAGGCCGCTGTGAGGTCTGTCCGGAGCCTGGCTTCTCCAGGCTGAACCACCCCAACTCTCTCAGCCTGTCTTCATAGGAGAGGTGCTCCAGCCCTCTGATCATCTTCATGGCCCTCCTCTGGATTCGCTCCAACAGGTCCATGTCCTTCTTGTGTTGGAGACCCCAGAGCTGGACGCAGTACTCCAGGTGGGGTCTCACGAGAGTGGAGTAGAGGGTGAGAATCACCTCCCTTGACCTGCTGGCCACGCTCCTTTTGATGCAGCGCAGGATACGGTTGGCTTTCTGGTCTGGGTCATGTTGAGCTTCTGTGCTCAGATATCTGAGCTAGATCCAAACAAGTGTACTCCCTTGGTCCTAGAGCTCTGCCTAGCACCACATATAAATGGCTATAGTGCTTAAATTATTCTGTAGGTGACACTGTGGATTCTTTAGGTAGTTGTGAAAGTTTTACCCTGCACTTGGATTCTTGACATTTACCTTTTATAGCAGTTATGATCCTTGAGGTGGTCTTTCTTTTAATCCATGGCCTGGAAATATTTCTGAATGTGTTACATATTTAGTAGGTTTTTTTGAGGATTTTTGTGGAGAAGGTGGTTTTTTTTAGATTCTTTTGAGAGAAACTTAGTATAGTGTCATCCTTTCTGTTGATGTTAATTAGTTGCTAATACATTAGTGACTCATATACATATATAAGGTCTTACATCCTGAAAGCTCTAAAAGCATTTTACAAAGAGTGGTCTGGGACAAGGAATGAGGAGCACCAATAACTCACTGGGAGCACAAGAAAAGTAGTGGCCAGTGGGGAATGTATTTCCCCCGGCAGGAAGACAGTCAGAATGATGGGGTTCACACTCTGCTCTTAAAAATAGTGCCTGGACGTTAGTAATGTCCATGTGTATTCATGAGCTTTTAATGCCGTATGCCACTGAGTAGAGCCAAGTGAACAATCCATGGCTGGTCATTGCCAGGTTCACCACATGAGGGTGAGATGTATTGTGTGAGTATTCCTATACCTCTTCAGTTGTGCTATAGGATATGGAATGCTCTTATGTGAGCTACCAAAGAGGAGGAGGATATAATTTGTGATCAGACCTTATCCTGGAGAGTGGTATTGAATCTTCCTTTCATTCAGTACAGGTTCTTGTGGGAGTGACTGTTTGTCCTGGTTTTGGCCAGGATGGAGCTAATTTTCTTTCCAGTAGCTACTGTGGTTTGGATTTAGTATGGGATTTGGTACATGAAGAATGTTGATGATACACTGATGTTATTAGTTGTTGCTACGAGATCACCTTATCGCTCTCTACAGCTACCTGAAAGGAGGTTGTAGAGAGGTGGGTGTCGGTCTCTTCTCTGAAGTAACAAGCGATAGGACAAGAGGAAACAGCCTCAAGTTGTGCAAGGGGATGTTTAGGTCGGATATTGGGAAACATTTCTTCACTGAAAGGGTTATCAAGCACTGGAACAGGCTGCCCAGGGAAGTGGTTGAGTCGCCATCCCTGGAGATACTTAAAAGATGTATGCATGCGGAGCTTAGGGACATGGTTTAGTGACAGGGACTTGGCAGTGATAGGTTAACGGTTGGACTTGATGATCTTAAAGATCTCTTCCAACCTAAACGATTCTATGATTCTATGATCTTCCGGCTTCCCAGGTTTCGCTAACGTGCAGATGCAAAAAACCTGGGAGGGGTATAGCCAGTATAGTTAACCCAAACTGGTCAAAGAGAGTATTCCATACCATAGACGTCATGCACAGTATAAGCGGGGGTCAGCCGGTGGGCCGGGGGTTCCTTTTTCATTCATTTGTACTTTCATTCATTCATCCAGCTGTTCGTTCCCTTGTTCGCTGTCTCTGGAACTTGCTGTTCCGTGATCGCTGCTTGGGATGGGCTGTATCGGTCATCGGGTGGTGAGAAACTATGCATCGTTCATTTTATATATTCTATTATCATTAGATTGTATTATTATTATCATTACTAATATATAATATAATAATTATTATCTTTTCCTTTGCCGTCCTGGTGAACTGTTTGTATCTCAACCCACAAGTTTCCCTTTCTTTCCGATTCTTCTCCCCACCCCACTGGGGAGGGAAGCGGGGGAGTGAGAGAGCAGCTGTGTGGTATTGGGTTACTGGCTGGGGTTAAACCACTACACTGCTCTTCTAGACTGAGAGAAAGGAGACTTGCCTGGGCATTGGGATATGTTTGACAGGCACAAAAGTTCTGTGTGTGAAACCAAAATAAAATGTGCTGAGGCCACATGTTTGAGAAGCATCATCCACACACAGAAAGACTGGGATATCATACAGGAAGAACTGGACCATCTTCAGGACTGGAGAACTGGAAATGGGTTTAAATTTGTATGAAGTACACAAGGTCAAATGACAAAATTTTTTTCTATAGGCTCATTAATTGGCAATGCCAAAGGAAAAAGAAATGCATAGGTATTTCACAGGACACACCCTTGTGTGAAATGGCCGTGTAAAAGGCAAATGTGATCTTACAGTGTTTCAGATGAAATGTTCCTGTTGATGATAAGAAAGTGTAAGTGTAACTATATGAGTCCCAGGTGTACAATTCTGGGCATTTGTGTTTAAAACAGAAGGTAGAGATGCAAAGAGGAACATGATTTTGATCAGGAGAACGGAAAACCTTTCTTAGTGGAGGAAATAATGGAATCTGACTTGCTTAGCTTAGCAAAATAAAACCTATAAAGATTTTAGTGACTAAAATCAAGGAAGCAGAAAGATAACTAGTAATAGCAGTGGCTGTGAGTAAATGTGGACCCAAATGAGGAGACCACTTAGCCATTAGAGGAGCACGTTTCTCCAATATCTTACCCAAAGGTTTTGTTTGCCCCAAGAAGGGTGGTAGTAGCAAGCAGTGAGCCAATTTTGAAAGTTACAAAAGTGGTTACATGAGTTTGCTGCTGCTACTGGAACCTAAACCCAGTGTCCCAGGAGAAGCCATTCATTTCTGCATTCTAGTGCCATAAACATTTTTAGCTTAATTTAAGGAAAGTATAATATTCTAGCACTTTTTATTTTCCAGTGTCTCTTTTCGTGGACTGAGTAATGATCTTGAATTTTAACGTCAGTTTAAGAGTTTTCAAGCTAACATCTCCTTTCTGAGGTTCCCCAATTTACCAGCAGTAGCTGAATGAGCCATTTGGTTTTGTCTCATATTCTGCTCTAGTTTTCACATCAGGAGTACTAAATTCTGTACCAAAGTCAGTGAAGGCAGCCTGAGTACTTACTGATAGCACGGTTCCCCACAGGGACCTTTTGTAACCCACCTAGCTGAATTCAGCTGCAATCTGTTTTTCAGTTTACATTTTTTAAAATTTGATAATACCCGAGAGAATTAGTTACCTAATTCTTATTGAATTACAATGTGAGTTGGATGAATAATTTCCTTAGACTTGTTTGAAAATCTTGGATTGTTATTCTAGTATTATTCATACTGCTGCATGCATTTTCGTAGCTAAAAAATAAATAAGTTCCTGGAATCGTATTAGTTAGAAGAATATTTACTTACAGAGTCATTTATAAACAAAACTCATACCTGTATTAGGTTGTATAGTTTTTAAAAAAGTAAGGCTGAATATTAAGAAGTTGGACATGCTGGTTTACAGAACAGCTACAGATCATACTGTAGCCGTAATTTCCATAGTACCGAACTTTAAATGAGAGAAGACATAAAAAGTTGTGGCAAAGGACATGATTTGAAGTTTCACTGCCTGATTCTGCAAATTGGTCAAATAAAGGTGAATGGCATTTATCATAAAGCAGACATTTTCTGTCTGGGTTTTCCCCAATTAATGGTTTCTTCAACATTATTGATGAGAATGGTAAGTTTGTATGTCAAGGGAATCATACTCCCTTAGCAGAAAGGGAACAGATGCCTAACCTGTAAGTTTGCATATCCCCATTTTCTTTCTGTGGGATTTGCCAGTTCTAGGGTCAAAGCAGCATGCTAACTAGTGGGAATGGAATGGAAAAGGAAGGTAGAAAGAGAAAAGAAGGAGATGAAATCAATAAGAAAGGGTTCAAAACATATGTCTGATGAGCTCTTTCTAGTAGACAACATTGTCAAAGAATAAAACTGAGCTGGAGGGTAACATGCTACCTTTCTGTCCAGTCAGTTCGCTAGAAAAGGCTATATTTGCTTCAAAGCTCTGTAGAGACATCTGAGAGATGCCGTTTTCCACAATGTGCAAGAAATTCTGAAGGAATTAAAATACTTTTGGTGAGCTAGATTAACAAGGGGATTGGTAGAATTTGATGGTCTCTCAGTCTTCGACTTTTCTGGAGATTAAGGTATTTCATGTCATTTGGTGTGAAAATAGTCCTGATCTCTTCAAGGGAGGATAAGACAGTGGATAAATTACCACCATGTGCTAAGAAGCGTTGGGATAAAACCCTGTTCCCCGAATGAGAATTGCTAACAGAGATTCCAGCAGGATTAGTACAGCCCTTTGCTTCCCACATTTTTTGGGGGTGATCAAATCTTTGTGATAGTTCATGTAGTTTCCAAAAGTTCAAAAAGGCCTAGCGTAAAATGTTTGTCACTAAAATCACATTTTGCGATATCACCTGATAGCATTTTCAGGTCAGAGCAGTACAACAACTTTGTTCTGGATTTGCAAAGAGGGTGATCAGTTTTACAAAAAACAGTGAAGTTCTTCCCATTGAATTTGAGATGTTTGCAGAAGCGAGCTACTTGAGGCCCCCTATCATCACTGCAGAGCCCAAGGCACTTTGAGAGCAGGACTCACATTGCCTATATAAGTACTGCTTTTGAAATGAATTACTTTTGGTGCTGTTTAGAAAATTAGCTTAGATTAGACACCTAACTTTCAGGGGGCTGGAACTGGGCGAGAGGGATCTGGCACTGCCAGCTGATTCCTCTGAGACCCAGGGCGTGAGGACTGGGCAGCACTCACCACACAGATCTACTTGCTGGGTAGATCCTTACTGTATCTGTCCTTTATTGAAGAAAATGTGTTATCCAGCCTCTGCTTGGCTCATGAATAAATCCAAGTCTTCTATATCCTTGGATTTTTTTGGCTCAATCCTTTATTCTGCACAGAACGTGCTTCTCAGAGTAAAAGGTTAACGATCTTTGGGCCCGGACTGACCCAGGATCAGAGCAGCAGTTATTTCCTTGACTGCAGTGGGAGGTGAATTTGAGGCCTGTTTGAGAACCTGGCTTTACATGCAGCTCAGGTTTAGATAGGGGAAACTTGTGTAGTGCAAGTCCTCTGTGAAATTAAGTGACTCTATGTTGAAAGAGGCAATTTTTTGATTAAAAGAAGAAAAATCTGATAAAAGCATGTGTTTGTTTTTGGAGAACAGCACGACAATGTGTATCGTTTTTATCTGTCAACAGCCATCACCTTGTCAGAGTTTGGCTGCTGTTGATTTATTACAACCTATGCGAATGTATAATTGGTAGGCTGGTCCTCAGATCTGCGGAGGAGAGGCGCAAATTTGGACGCCAGATGTCCCATGGTAATGCGCTAAAAGAGAGAGATAATCACCAAAGAGCTGAGGAGCCCTTCAACTCCTCATTGTTCTTACATACTCTCTTAGCCTTAAGATTTATCAGTGTTTGTAATGAAAGCATCTAAAATGAAAACAACTTATTAACTTCACTAAAGACACCATCTTCCACTCCCCACAAATAAATCTTTTATCGTAATCTGCACTGCTGGAGTCCCAGCTTTTTAGTCAGAAATAGGGGGGAATTCACTGAGGCATGCTTATTTAGCATTGCTGTCCCGATGCCCAGGATGACCTTGACAAGGAGAAAAGACTTTGGAGTTGGAAATTTCCTGACACAGTAACACATGCAAGAAAGTATTACGCTCATTCGTGGAGTTCAGGGATTATTCTTGGCGTTATTTCATCGGGGTTTTCTCCTATTTCTGTGCCAGTACTGAAGGCATGCAAACTACTCACAGAACTATGGTCTGCCCTTAATGTTTATATGGCCAAGCCTTAAAGCCTTGGTATCAAAGACTATTGTATCTGAAAAGCATATCCTGCTAGATGAAAGACAGAAAAGTAGTCCCTGCAGAGGTGAAGGAACATTAACATTTTAAATATTGATTTGTACTTTTAATTCACTATTATTCACAGTGGGTTTTATAGTGGTTGGGTTTCATGAGGAGGCCATGGCTTTTCAAGGGCGATGCTGTTAACATGGAACTTGTTCCTGGTGTTGGAGTACTGGCTGGTAGAGGGCAGATTAGTGAACATCTTCAGGAGACTGCAGAGGACTTCTGTAGAAACTTCACTCGGACTGGAAAGTAGGGACAGGAAGGCAGAGCTATAAAGCCCGCATGTAAATTATCATTTGTCTTTTCCCTCTAATTCAGTCCTGATCTGGAGAGAGGAGAAAGCTATATGTCATTAAACGAGTCTTAGTGGGTTCATAGACCAGGTGATGTACATCCTCTATTTGCCTCAGACAACTACACGTACATCTTTCTAATGTGATTAGGCCATCATACAGGGCACAGAACAATTTATTATTCTGCCTAAGAGCGCCATGTTCCTCTTTAAAAAATTGTTACTCCTGGAGTCGGCAATTACTTTAAAATAAATTTACCAAAGACAAAATTGTGCCTCTTGGGTCAGTAAATGACTTCCCTGTTTTTTCTTGAAGAGACAAGGTGTTTATTAAAGACCTCCTTAGTTTACTGTGTTGGGTTTTTCACTTTGAATAATTGTCCAATTAAATATAATTTGGAAGTCCATGCTAACCTACTGCTTGCATTGTGCAAGTAAGAATATCTCTGAAAGATGTGCATTAATAAATCCCACTGAGCCCTATCTCTTTTAAAAAATGGCTTCTTTTGTTTAATTTTTAGAATTTTTTAACAGGGCTCTAAGCCTTACATTTGGAAATGCCACTGTTTTCACACAAATAATTTATACAGTTCATTCTTTCAAATTCTGTAGAAAACAGTTTTATCATTTATTGTAAGTTAGCTTAATTTTTTTTATTTTTAACCTATTGTTTAGGTTTGGAACATATTTTACAGTCTAAAACTTTACACATTCTATTCTTTTTTTTTTTTTTTTCTGTCAAGGGATCTCTATTCCTACTTTGTAAGGGGGAAATAATATGAAGTTAAGTGGATTTAGAACTATAGGCTCCTTATAACTAGTTGAAATTACTTTTACCAAACAGATACTTAATGTAGACTCTTTCTTTGTTTTCCTTCATTTTTTTTGTTTCCTAGAGGATCAGGATTGATAACAATTCATCTTTCCAAACAGGTCAGATAGTTTGTGTGCTGGAGAACTAACAAATATAAGTCAGCAAAAGGATGAAAGAAAAGTAATTAAATGTAGCAATTAGATGAAGTTCTAGAAATCCAAGATGGAATTGGTCAATAAGAGAGATGTAGAAAGATAAAAAAGTATGTTGCCTGATGTAGCCTGTTCCATAGAGACATATAGTCATGCACGGCCTTGCGGTCTGAGCATGAGGCTGGCAGCAGGACCTCTCATTTTGACTTAAACACAAAGAGCATTGATGTTTCTTTATCTACTATGATCTAAGTCACTCCAACTTATTTTCTCCTATGGATATAAGACTTTTATCCCTAACAGGAATAAAATGAGTATTGATTAGCTAATATATGTAATTAATAAAGATTTTTAGAGCTGGGGAAATAACAAAGCATATGAGGGAAATTTTATCTCATTCACATATTAAAAATGAGTAGCAATAACTGCCATAAAATTAATCCCTAAAAATATTTTATGCTATTGTAGTTGCACTTTTAATTGTAGTTATTGCTCTTGTTGTATTAAAAATATCATTTTGTTTTGATATAGATAGGAACAGACATGACATTAAATTGACATTAAGATTGAAATTAGCTGCCTACTGTATGTCCTTTATATTCTGGCTGCCTTCACCCTCTAGTGAAACGTAAGGAGTTGGAAAGCTTATTTGCCTTTCCTAGTCTATCAATGCACAGGGCACCTAATTAGTATTGAGGTCAGTAATACAATCTGCTGTTCCTGAAGAGTTAAGATCCAACAGCCATCCATACACAAGCATAAACCCCAGCCAAGTATTTTCAGTCTGTGGCATCCAAAACAAAATGGAAGTTAATCAGTACTGCCCTCTTCAATGTAACACCATCCATGGGCAGGAGGGTGCATATAACTGTATATGAATATAAATAACTGTAGAGATCTACTTAGAGATCTGAAGTACATCATTCAGTTCCAGCTGAGATGGGGAACTGCTTAATTTCATTGAAGATTGACTGGAACAGAAGAGAAGTGGACTTTTGTTATCCAGTAGTTTGATAACATAATTCTTCAGGAAGAGTCCTTACAGATAAAATAGCTTGGTTGCATCATGCAATCAGGAGGATTTGGGATAGCAGGAGGCCAGAGGAAAGTGGCAGAAGGCTTCAAATGAGTTGAGTTCCTTGCCTGAAAAGTCCCGTTATATACCTTTTACTCATGACGTGCAGGCCCAAATTAGTTGCGGTGTTCTGTAGGCGAAAAGACTGGTCTTTACTGAACATCATGACAAAATATCACGCCTTGCTTTGGGACAAGGGGCCAGTCAGTAATTAGAGGCTGCTCTTATCTGAGCAGTACAGAGCCATGTGCTGTTGCAATTTCAGGAATGGGCAGTAGGATAAAGAGTAGATTTTGAAAAATATCTGTTTGAGGAGTATGTAGAGATGAGGAGAAATGGTAGAGAAATAAAACAAAATCAAAGAGTAAGGATGCTAGAATTTTCACTATCTTTTTTTTAAGATACAGAGAGGAAAAGGGCTAGCTATACCTATTTTACCTCCTTTTCTGTGTGCTTACCTATACAGAATCCCAATCATCTGTATTCTGCTTTGGAATGATGTATTGATTGCATTAACTGCACTTGTAGTGCAGCTAGCCACTAAGTATACTCTTACTTCTGCAAGAATTGTTCTATTTTCCAGAAATACTTTTTAATGCTGATTCAGGAGAAAGCAAGCCAAACATAAATGCCTCAGAACTCGGAGGAAGGATTGGCTTAAACTGTGCACTAATTCCTTTTGGAAAGATTGGAGAATGGCACTTTTGGAACAAAACACTTTCCCGGCTCCTTAGTTGTCTGCCTGACAGACATGAGCAGTAATGGCACCCCTTAAAAACATCCATATCAAACAGCACCTGCAAGGTTTTCATACATCTCTGCCGTGCTCCACATCCTGAAGGCCTGGTTGCCTGCTGGGGAAAAAGTGGAAGCCAGAAGTTCATTGAAATTTTGCCATTTTGTGAAATAGTACTGTGGTGATAAATCAGGAAATTCAGACCGTTTTTTTTTCAATATTTTCCAGTCAGCTCTTATTTGCTCTCTCTCATGAGCAACTTTACAGAATGCAGTGCTCAGTTCATGCTATGGTTACTCAGTTAATCCCTAAAACCTGCCTTTCTTCTCCGTCTTCTACATAAGCGTCTACTTCACAGATGTTTAGCTAAGTGGTGATAGTCTGACGTTTGCAAGAGTACATAAGCAAGACATCATATCTCTGTTTATGCTGAAAAAGTCCTGCATGAGCTGTTCTTATATTAATAAGCTTACCCAGGTTCTCCAAGTAAGGTTAGGTGGATTCTGACAGTGCTTCTCTGAACTGAGCAGCAAGTTTCTTATTTGGAGCAGTAAGAACTTGCCCGTATCTCATGTCAATGAGATGCACTAAGTACTGCCTGAAGAGTAGCAGCAGATTGCTAGAATGGATTTTTGTAGGGTTGGAGGCTGGGCGACAGTAATTTGCTATTATGGACTGTAGATCTTCACTGTCCATCAGTGTGTGGGGTATTGCAAAGGTGTGTGGGCACTAATAATGCCTAGCAGAAGTTTTATCAGTGCCAGGAAGAAAGGAATTGGAGTCTGGTTTAATGCACCACTTACTTCTCTCAAAGTACATTTTGTTTGGTTGCGTATCAGCTCTTCAGGACCACTGTTGTGCCAAACAGATAAGCAGTTTGTTACTCTAGACAAGACTGGTGCTTGAAATCCTGAGGCTGTGTATGGTGATAATTGTTAGTTTTTAATGTCTGGGCCAGTTGACAACTTGTAAAATTTTTCAGTTTCCAAATTAGCACAGTCTGAGCCAGCCTAGGATAGCATAATGGACAAGGGAATGAAGACAAAAGCCCTGTTGTTGCTCCCTCACGTTGCATTTAGATCCATTTATACAAGGTACTGACAGAATGTGAGATTTGATTATAAAACAATTGATTTTATAATTTTAAGTTCAAGCACAGACAGTGATTAGTAGCCAACAGATGCAGCAGTTTGCACAGCAAAGAGCTACATGGATGATTAAGCGATTGGAGCATCGGACATGAGGAAGAGCTGGGATTGCCTCGCCTAGAGAAGAGAAGGTTCAAGGGGGTCTTATCAATGTGTATAAATACCTGATGTGAGGGTATAAAGCAGACAGAGACAGACTCTTCTCAATGGTGCCAAATGATAGGACAATAAACACTGTGCACAAATGGAAATACAGGAAAATTCATTTTCACATAAGAAGAAAACTTTTTACTGTGAGGGTGGTCAAAGACTGGCACGGGTTGCCCAGACAGGTTGCTGAGTCTCCATTCTTGGAGGTATTCAAAACCCAACTGGACACAGCCCTGAGTAATGTGCTCTAGTTGGCTCTGCTTTGAGCAGAGCAGGAGCGGACTAGACAATCTCTAGAGGTGACTTCCAACCTCAACCATTCTGTGATTCTGTTTCCTATCAAAGGCAGAGTTTCTGATGTGTGATTCAGTACTAACTGAAGCTGCCCAGTGTCTTTACATCAGCTTCACCAAACATGGTTCAGGTCAAGCATGGAAGGAAGAAGAAACAATATCAGTGGAGATAAAAAGTGAGATGAGATCCAGAACATGTTGTAGAACTGGATCTGGGAGCAGAAGAATCAGAGGAGGTACCAATAGGAGCAAATGAATAGCTGCTAAAAAGATACATGCAAAAAGATTCAGAAACAGATATTGAAAAAGATGTCAAAGGGGAGCAGTGCTAACATTTCTGCTCACAGTGCACCTCTGTTGTAACAGAAGGGCTGGATTCTATGTCTCTACCCATTCAATTTTCTTAGCCTCCTAGGTCTCTTCAATACCAGCTTCTGTGCTAAACAGCACTTCTACTTTGCAGCTGATCAAGCGCATGAACATTTTAAAAGTGGGTGGCTTAAAGAAATTTCCTGGGCAACAAGTGTGTCTGATAGTATGTTTTTAGTAGTTGCTAGATTTTCAGTCCAGTCTCCATTTTAAGTTCTTAAATTACAGCTAATACAAAGAAGGAAGCTGAAGTTCTTATTTTATTCAAACTCTATGCTTTATTCAACAAAGCAGCTGAATATGTATTTACCATAACCTCATACTTGGCTGTAAACACTTTTTAAAATTGAGGACAACAAATTTTGACCTGGTGCTAAAGTCTAGTCACAGTTCTTAAGCATTTTTTGAGGACAAAGATTGTCTTAAACATCTCTCAGAGCTTCTAGGGGACCTGCTGGGTATCTGACTTCATTTGTTTCCTTGTTGTGAATGTGTTGGTGGGTATGTGGGTGGCTTTATGCATTTTCTTCCTTCCAAGGTAACATGATTTATGTTATCTGTTTGTAGAAGAAATGTGCAAGTCAGTGGTCCGTCTTCTAAAATAGTGTTGGGTTTTAAATATGAATGATGAGAGTGTGGTATACGAGTTGGTGTTTTATATGAATTTCTACTCTTGGACAGATGTACTTCTTAGATCTACCTATGAAGGTGGAAGCCATTGGTCTCATATATTTTTAGTTTATGGAAGGTTGAATGAATCATATACCATAACAGTATTAATTGCTTTCTCACAAAGATGCTTCTGAGAGAGTTAGACTTCACTGGGGCAGCAGAAACTGTGGTTTACTGTTCTTTAAGAAAAGTTGAAAGACTTGGAGAGTATGTGGACATGACGGTGATTCAGTGAATGGTTTTGGAAGTGAAATGAGTCAGCCAAATGCAGTACTCAAGAGGCAGGCAGCACCTGTAAATTCCCTGCCTTGCTCTGCTACCGACCTGGGACTAATAATAAGATTTCTGTTGTAAGATCATGCGCTGGAAATAAGAGACAGAGATGTCAATGGTTAAGAACTGTCAACATGATATGGCAGTGGAAATGGTTGAAATGGCAATAGGATGCATAAGATGAAGTCTTGCCAGTAGAGATTAAGAAAGTATTGAATGGTCTTGTAAGGCATGGAGCAGCAATAAAGTTGTGGCTTCCCATGTTTAAGGATTAATTGGGTTTGGAAGAGATTGCAGAGAGAGCTTAACCTTAAAGAGGAGACCAGACGCCTTGTCTTGTTTAGCTCTGCAGAACAAAAGCTTGGAGGAGATAGTATTTTTCATAAAATACTGAGCGCAAAAGCTGGGAGCTGGTTAGAGGTCAGTGCTAGCACAGGAATGAATGGGTATGAATTAAGCGTGAAAAAAATGGCCTGTAAATAAGGAGATTTTTAATCCTCAGAACAGCCTTATTGAGAGTGACTGGCACAAATGACCAGAGTAATTTTAAGATGGAACTGATAAATTTGAGAAAGGAACTCTATGATACCCTTTACTATGAAAGGGGGAAGGGGATTCCCTGGCCCAGGAGGTCACTCGCAGTCCTGGGTTCCTATATCCTGGGTCATTGGGTGAGTTTCCTTTGAAATCTGTTCCTTACACTTTGTTTCAAACTGGTGGTCTCTTGCTACCATCTGTCACCTGCATCAGGACTAAATTGTGTCTTACTTTGTGAGACGTATAACGTGTGATTTGAAAGTTAATGCAGTATTTGTTCAGTATATTTGCATTTTTGTGCTTGATGCTAGTAGAAGATACAGCCCTAGATTCCTCCTCTGTGGGCTATGATTCACCTTCATTATAAATATTTCACATCAGCCTCATGTTTAATGATGCTGTTGGAAAGGGGAACATCTGGATTCTTCTACCAGGTGCTGTAGCTGGATCTTACAAGTTGTACGCATTGCTTTTACTGTCTCTATTAAAAATTAAAACAGGGGAAAATATACCTAAATTCTTCTGAACAGCCAATCTTGAAATTACTATATTAGATTATTGTATAATTCCCACTACTGCGATATTTGAATAACGCCCTACAATATTCATGTGTACTTAGAGGAACTGATGTGCTGAAGAGATAAAGGATGTGTTCAAGGTTATACAAGAAGTCTGAGGTGAAAGAAAGACTGAATATGTCTCTAAGCATGTCTGACTAGTGCTCTGTCTACTGGGCTATTAGAAAGGATACCATCTTCCTGGAAAGGATGCTATTTCAACCTCAGTCACCGGTCATTTGAAACCTTCTCATGGAATCATATATAATTTTGGTTCTTGAGGAGATTTCTCAGTTACAGCACAGGTCATTCCTTTTGATATTTTTGTACATCCAGAAGACATGGCTTCCTGCCTAACTACGCTTTTCCTGTTCTTCATACCTATCCCTTGTTCCTTTTTTCAAGTACTATGCTATGAACAGCATGATATCTGTCATTGAAATATTTCCATGTGCTGTTTGCAGTGTTTTGTCTTCCCTTGGTATTCCTGTGGACCTTCTGATCAGTGACTATGTTGAGTATTCACAGAAATGGAGAGCACATAGGTGATGCAGGGCTTGGTGCTAGCCTGCTGGGCAAATTCTGACTAACAGCATCACTTACTTGAATAGATATTTGTGGGAAGAATTATTCTGAGATATCCCTCAAGCTCTATCCGTATTGATATCAGAATTACTTTGTGAAACGAGGTAACTAGAGGCCAATATAAAACCTATATGCCAAGAAACTTCGAATTTCTTCTGCATCTTCCAAGATCATATTTTATGTTGTTCAAAACTCGTTTTAAATAACTGAAAATACAGTTCCTGGTGTCTAAACATGTCATTAAAAAGCATTAAAAGTCTGCTGCTGCTGATCTCATTTTCTGGAATTTGATGTAGTTAAACTACTAATGACCTAGACCTTTCCCTTCACACTATAAAAGTGATGTTAATTTTATGTGGTAGAAACTGAACACTGGGGCAGAGCACTTTGCATGGGGTGTTGAGAACCACTAGAGAAATTCAACTCATTACAGCTGTGATGGTGTAGCTCAGGGGATGTTAATAAGAGAGTGGTGGGTTTATTATGTTAGCATTAGTTTGCTGGTGCAGTCTTCTGATAGGTGTAGTTCAAATCCTTTAATGCAAAACAAAGTCTTTTAAACCCTGCTCTTTCAGCAATTCATTTAACAAGAAGGAGTGCTTTGAAATTAGTCCTTGGATATCGTGTCTTCAATTTACGTCCTCAGTGCAGTTAGCACTTAATATATCCCTTTCAGAAGCAGATTGTCACTGCAAAGTGTCTGTACACAGTCTGTCTAATTCATCCACAGAGGTCCCACTGCATTTCAATTGTGTCTTTTCTATTGCTTTTAGGAGCAAAGCTTGGGGTGCTGCACATTCTTGCCACCTTTTTCCACTTCACTGAAATCATTCACTTGATTTAAAAAACCCTACACAACTAAATTGATTCAGTAAATCCCTTTTTCATGTACAGTAAGTGGTTTGGTGTAAGGCACAAAAATCTTTCTACTTTTACACTTCCTTTCATTTCATACAATTGTCCTTAGAAAAGTAAGTCTATAAATGATAAAAAAAAATACAAAGTGAAGCCAAGTTAGAAGGAAAAAGTTTTAACTAGCTTTTTGTCAAGCTTCAAACAATGCTTTCTCTGATTTTGACTTTCTCTTTCTGACCAGTGTCTGTTTACAGTCACTCGTCATTAACTATACGTATTTATCAGGGTTTGCAGCCATTGCTGGCCTGTTTGATACTTCTCTTTTTAAACAAAAACACCCTCAGAAATTGATACAGTAGCCAAAATGATATTCATAAAAAATTTAAGAAAGAGCTCTCAGCGTAAAAAAAAAAAAAAAAAAAATTTTTTTGAAGGAGCTGAAAAGAAAAAGGTCTTGGAATTACAAGCAGTTAGACTTGGTTTTTGCGTAATGACTCCTGGTATCCCACTGTGAGAAGACTTTCCCCAGCTTCTCGTCTGCATTCTTCCTCGTTCCCTGCGGGAGAATGAGTTGGATTTGTCTGCCATATTCACAGCAATCGAGGTGATCCAGGTTGAAAGAAAATCAATAAGATGTGTCCATTTATGCCTCACAAAGGAAGAAAGGTCTAAAGAACAGACATGGGACGTGATTCAAGCACTAGAGACTTAATAAGACTTCTACTTGTGTTTGAAGGGGATGGTAATTTATATTTTACTTTGAACTTTTTTTTATGCTTCATAACTATTGGGATTCGGGCTGACATGGGAAGCAAGGAAAAGAAGGTTTGATGCTGTCTTAGAAGACCTAACCCATTTGGGAAGGCCATGCTCAAAAGTTCAAAAAATTTTGTTTTAGAAAAGATTAAAGAGACATCATATCATCATACTGATTTATCGCTATTGATAAAACTGGTTTAAAGTATTTTGGATTGGGGTACAATAAAAAAAAGTCTTTCTTCGAGAACAGCTGCAAGTTTCTCATTATTGGCTGTCTTTTCTGTATGTTTGATATCATTTTGCTTAGAAATAGAGGAGCAGTCATAATAGGTACCCTGGTGCCACTTGAAGCTTTGTCAGGGCAGCTCCCCAAAAGTGGTTGTTGTTCTGCTTGATGTCTGTCATGTTAGCCACCAGGGTCCTGCTGTCCCAAGGGTGTAACTCTGTCAGCCCTCAGCAAAAATGCTGTTTCTGCTTTAGTGTACGTTGTTTTTTCAAGCCAATCTTGTGGTGTAGTTTTGCAAGTGAGATGTAAGCATGCTCTTATTCAGCAGGAATTAGGACCTGAGGGAGTTTCAGAAACAAAACCCAAAAAACTTAAAATAAAATAAACCAAGACAGGCTGCAGGCATGGGTCTAGTTATTGCAATCTTTTTCTTTTGTCGTAAAAGACAAAAACGAAAGCAACCCTTCTTACCAAAGGAGTAAATGGCCTCAAAAATTATGGTTCAGCAAGACGTGAAATAAAAGCTTGCTGAATAAATGAGGTAGTATGATAGCATGGTGGAAGAGGAAATATTCTTTCTTTTTCTTCTCTTCCAAATATTTTGGCTATACATTCCCATCAAAATGAAGGCTGAAACGTCTGAAATGGAGATGGTGTACCCGAGGAAAAGGAATTCATATTCTGAAATCTGACTGTTCTTGCTAAGTAGCTCTTTAAGAAAGTTTCAATTATAAGAGATATTTCCAAGAAGAAAATTGTGCTTAGTGCTTTATGCAGGATAAAGTTAAAGGTGTAAAGAGGATAGAGATAGATTTAGAGCCCACTTTAAAGGTATGCAGAGGTTTATCGTTATTAAAACTACCATTTGTTCCAAATCAGCCCCTTTTCACCGAATCTTTGGCAGATTTTTGCAGTTTCATCCAACTTTGAGTCTTTTCAAAATAAATTGCAAAGTGAGTTTGAGAAGCATTCAGACTATTAATGGATTTTTTTTAAGGCTTAATTGGTATCAAACAAGATTTTAGTGAACACAGCCAAGTGTGCCCATTGCATCGTTAAATGAGCAAAGCTGGCATTTAACTGAGATTGACTTACACCACTGTCCTTCACTTTCAAGAACTGTACTTAAGTGGGGTGAGATCAGAATATCAAAGCAGCCCATGTAATGTGCAGTCACAGATTTATTTATTTTTTTACCGTTTCCTTCATATGCATTTCGGCACAGTGCTGTTGTGGAATGACCACTATTAAAACAATTAATAAATAAAAAGAGGTGCTAACAAAGCAATTGTGCAACAGTGAATGAAAGCCAACATGGGCCAGGCTGTACTGCCTGGAAAGGAAAAGTAAAAATAAATCCCAGCAAATTGGAAAGGGATTGGATGGACCAGCTGACCAGCCTGCCACACAGAAGTGAGATTTTGCAGTTTACAGGCAGCCCTTTTGCCTTAGAGGATGGGAGAAGTGTTTTAGTATCTCCTTTACATAACAAAGGAGGTACAAAATCAGCTTTGCCTACCGGGGACTACACAAGTCTGCAACTGAGTCACATAGAGCGGGAGAGGCATTGAGAGCAATGACTGCTCGCCAGGCCTCTGCTGAAGGTTGCCAGCAAACACCATATCTGATAGAGGTATTTCATGGCCATTTAGGGCTGCTGAGCTGATATTCTCCAATGGCTGCTGCCTCTTTGGCTTGTACCAAACAAATGTAAATAGCTGTCTTGCTTCTCCAGAAAGTCCCACCAGAGAGAACCTAGTTTCTTGGCACCTTGTCCTACACTGCCTTTCATTTCCCAGGGGATGAAGTGGATTCCTCTCATACAAAGCCACAGTGACAGTAAGTGGGAGCCTGAGGTAATTTCTATTGATGGGTGTTTCTGTTCGTTCGGCCCTTTCCGGAGCTCTTGGCAAAAGCGTTATAGAGTTGCTAGACCACCCTCACTACTGTGCTGCTTTTCACCCTTCCTCCTGCAGCTGTCCTCAATTTCCACATAGCTCTTCTTTACAAAGAATTTCCTAATTTGTGGTTTAAATAAGTAATTGAAGAAACTGATGATTCAGGGTCTGCAAATTCTCTATTTCTGTAAGCTATTAATGGGTAGACAAAATCTCAACAGTCCCACCTGTGAGACGTGCAGATATTTTTGTCTGTGTGTGTCCCTGAGAGGAGAGGAGGACTCCTGAAGTGGCGTTGGAGGAAGTTTGCATCAAAAAGGGGAATGATACCACCATTTCAGCATTAATTCATTGGTGGAAGCTGGGAGACTGGAAGCCCCAGTATAGTTTTATGAACAGTGTTAAGTGCATTGTTATTTCTGGGTATTTCATTTTTTGTTAATACTATTGAAAAGAAACAAACAACAGCACTCTGAAAAGACAAAGAGATCCGTGCTACCGCAAGGCCATGGGCCAGGCTGGTGCTTTACTTGGAAATGGAAAAACACCTTCCCTCATCTATGCACAGCCACTGTAAAGAGCTGGCCAGCAGTGCTCTTGGCACTCAGGAGTGCACTACATTTTCTACCAAATGGCTTTCCTTCCCAAAAGCAATTTATCAGAGGGAATGGGGTAGGTTGGACAAAGTCACTGTTCCAGCCCCCCCAGGCAAGCTGCCAGCCCTGGCTGTGTGCATACAGGCCTGTAAGGGGGAGTGTGTGTGTGTGTGCATGCCTGCAAGCACAGGGTGTCTTCAGCTGCCCCAAAGAGATGTCACAAATGTCTTTAGAGCATCAGATATTTTGGTACGATGCAGGGTTTGCCATGCTGAGGTCCTGGTCCACAGACAGAGCTCCCCACTGCCACCACAAATGCAAAAAGGAAAAATATTCAAAAACGCGTGCACATTGGGAAAAGCAGGTTCATTCACTGCCCATGCAGTCTCAGCCGCCACCGAAAGCTATCTCCGGTTCCCAGAGGAAAACATTCTGTCTCCGTGGAGTATTCACCCAGGAAGGCAGTTGTAGGACTATGTATTGATGGTGATCCCTGACTGTTTCATTCATTCTGGGGAAAATTCTGAAGAAAAATGAAATGGTTGGGTTTCGTTGACGTGTTTCTTGATTTGGTGCAGCATTTCTGACCAAAAGTAGCAAAAACTTTACTGAATAATGATGAATGGGAGATATATATAAAAAAGATAAAACCCCACACCCCAAACCCCCAAAACTTGAAGTAAGTGAGCTCAGTTCTCCTTTACAGAACAACTGTGAGAATTATTCTCCTTTATTAAAAAGAAACTCTCATTGGAATGCAAATTTTGATTTTGATTATCTGTCACAGCCTGCTTTGAAGTTTTTCAGACAAAAATAAATATCTCCATAACAGAGAGGATTATAGTAGTCTTGTTTAGAATCATCTGACTAAGAGTGACATCTAATCCCAGAATATATAAGGTTTTATTGAGGCCACAGAGACTTTGAAAGAGCTTGACTCTCTTCTGTTTTGTAAATTTTCTATAAATGGTTTAATAAGGTTTTTAGTTCAGTCCCAAAAAAACAAGGACTAAAACATTTCCGTCAACCATATTGTTGAAGAAATATAAAAGACACATAATTCAATTTAAATAAAGCTGTAGCAAGGTTATATCATCCTTATCTCAGTAAAAAGTATTTTCTTTTACAATCCTAAACCAAATAAATAAATAAATATCTGTGACTCGGCTTTGAAGGCTTCGCTTGGATAAATCAGGTTTTGGCAGCTCTGTAATTCATGAAACAATACCTTTAGCTCTACTGGAATGGGAGTGGGATGTTTCAAGCTTTATGATTCTGTTCAATTCTGGAGCGTTAATGGGGCTATTTGTAAAGAAAGAAATATAATGAGTTATCACAAAACACAGCGAGAACTCTAGAAAGGGGCAGCCTCGCATCCATCACCCATTCTAGTGTATTCACAAAAGAACAGGGCAAGAAATCTTGTGAGGACGGTGGGGAATTTTGCTTTTACTCTAACCTGACTTTCACAAATTGTGATGGGCCTGGAACATTATTTTCTTTACAAAATGACCCCAACCCAATCCTAAATTCAAAGTAGGAGAGTGTGTGACACAGATTTTTGTGGAGGTTTTTTTCTACCTTCCTCTACTTCATGCTTTGAGAAGACATTATCTTAATTAAGATTTATTTATGAAAATAAAAGTATTAGATCATTTTTTATCTGATATAGAGGCTAATTCAGGATGCCGACATCGCCATATTTCTGTGGCACCTTCTGGTAGGGCTATAAGTAAAGTTACCTGTCGTTTCTATTCTCCTCTATTTTGGAAGTTTATGACTAAGCCTTGAAAAGTTCTTGTGGGTTCACGCTTTGACATATGAGTTGGGAACCTGAGAGCAATTTTATTTTGAACATTAAAAAAAAAAGGCAAACTCACACTGAGCTGGTTTTTTTTGTTTTGTTTTTTGTTTGTGTTTTAAGTTGTAGAAGCACAAACAGAACCAAAATTTTAACTGGCGTGTGTTGTGATGTAGCTGCAGTCCTGTCCTCTCTCATCACACTCGGAATCCCTAATGAAGCTCAAGGAAGGTTTTGAGTGAATATGGTTTTTAAGAAGGACTGAAGGTTTTGCCCCAAAGATAATGAGATAATTAATGTAGTTCGTAGTGTAGTTCAGAGATGGTGAAAGAGCTCAGAGTAATGAAATGAAACACGCATACCAAAACAAAGGGCACAGCAGGAAATAGTCTAAAGTACATGATAATCAATTTTCACATTATAAGCTTTTACATCTCTCCTTCCATATATCCCATTATAACAGGGCCTGTTGCTTATTAAAAAGGAAATTGAGATGTCACTAACTGTGGAAGAGCAGATCCTCAGGCAGCATAAATCAGTCTGGCTGCACTGAAGTCAGTCACGCCAGCTGTGGATCTGACTCGGGATCCATTCGGTGTGATAGATCAGTTTTAATCTGCAATCCAGGAGTCTCACTCTTAAAACTTACTATGTTTTGAAGGCTGGAAGACTAAGAGAGGCTTTTTGGAGCTTCACAATGTAGAAACAAGAGTTGTGCATACTAACAGCAGAAGCTTTAGGAAGAGCCGAGAGAGCATCTTGCCCTCTCCTTATGCTCAGGGAGTGATGCTGGAGTGGGACCCCTCCAGAGAACCCTATTTACATACACTACACTCCCCTTTCCATAGGGCCGTTTCCTTCAGTGGTGTATTTCCAACGCGTGGGAGTATCTTGGTACTATCGGGCAGATATTGGCAAAGGAAAAAAGACCTTATAGTTCTCTCAGCTTGCCTGTGGGAGACATTGTCTTTGTTATGTACAAGGAGATACATGAGGGAGATACTGGTTTTGCAGCTGAAGTGCTTTTCCATCTGAACATGGTAAAAACTTGCCAGTTTCATACAGTCCACCATACTAAGTATATGCACTAAGCCCTTTATAGAAAATGAAGGTTCTCTGAGCTGATGCCCCTTCTCCTCCTTGCCTCAATAGTTTTTCCCCGAGTTAAACCAGGAAGCACAGGGAGGCATTCAACTTCTCATAGCAAGACAAATGCATCCTGAAGTTTTAACATTTAAATAAGGCATATCTGAGACTTGACCCTGTGCAGTGGTATCTGGATGGTTACATAGGTTACTTCAGACCTAGCTTGGTCATCCTCCCAGAATTCACATCACCTTTGCCCTTCCTCTTCCTTAATGCGACAGGCACAGGCAAACCATTGCAAAACTTCTCCTGCGACTCCAGTGCTTCTAGGACAGTGCTGAGGCTTTTGCTGCCCGGGGTGCGATTAGGTGGCCTGCTCATTGATCTCCTGTCTCACAGAATTTCTACAGATCTGCAGTCCTGACCAGTATATTTTTCAGTGATGAGTCTCTCATGTTTTCCAATGAGAGAATTATTTTTAAACTGGGCTTTATGGGATTATGCTCTCTACAGTATATAGATATATCAAGCTATACATGAGAAATGACTCACGTACTTCAACTCTTTAGCTATCCCCTTAACACTTAGGAAAATAGACTGACCTGTCATTCATCAAATACTTGGCTCCATAGAAGTAAGGGAAATTCATGCATGAACATGAAAGGTTATGGTGAAGTATTCAGCCTGCTGCATCGTTTTGAGACAGCAACTTCACCATGTGCCGTAAGACCAAAAGCATGATAAAAACCATTGTGAGACACTTGATTTCACAGCATCATGAAGCAGGACTTGAGAGGCTAGTGCACTGTGGCCTGTAGAGTTGGTGGCAGTAAAATGCTCTGAATGAGGTTGTGTTTGGAACTGTTTTGTGCAGAAGGATATAACCTGTCTTCCACAGCCATCAAGGCCTTCTGCTCTGGATAGGTAAGATGAATTAAACTGATTCTTCCACCCTTAGAGCAACAACCTGAGATCTCTGCTCCCTTCTCACTAATGCCAAAAGGCTACAGTTTGCAGAACTGTAAAATTATACAGGTTTTGATCCTGTCAAGTATTGAACTCTATGTAGCTCATGCTACCAGTCTTCATGCAGCAGCATCTGCGGAGATTTTTATTTTTCCTTCAGGAAAAAGAACATTTAGCTGCTAGAGGCCATCGCCATATTATTTACCTTCCATCTTTCCCTTCACAGCTAGACAATGTATGCTGGAATATTTTTGCAGTTTTGCTACTAATGCCGTGCCCAGTATAACCACCTGTGATCGAACGGAGCTCTGAAGGGAGTCATTTCAGGGACTCTCTTGTTCATAGCATCGCATTGACCATTTTCCCAACCAAGGTGTAAGGTGAGAAGGATTCAGTCTTGGTACAGCGTTGGAAGGGACCCAGAGCAATACTGGATCCTCTCCTGTGTCAGAGGAAATGGTGATGACTCTGTCTGTCAGCAACCAACCTTTTAGAGGTAAAGTTATATAAGTTTAAAATGCTTCTAGCTGCAATGGCAGGAAAGCAAGGCCATATGCTGAGCCACCTGGTTGTACGGAGGAGTTGCTTGTAAAGCCCCATGGCCAATGAAAGGAGATTGTTCAGGTGGCTTTGAGGAGGAGGCAGGCAGGATTGCTTTATACATTATACATTTCTCAGGCAGAGGAAGCATAATATCCTTCTGAAGAGAGATTTCCAAGTCAAAGTTATATCAGTCGCTTATATATACGGCACAACCTCCCCCCCTCCTACTTGCCTTGGAGGAAGAAGTGGTTTTTTTTACAAGTTTTGAGATACTTTCAGAGACACGGAGAGAAACCCTGTGGGACGAGAAAGGATTTGGATGTATTTAGAAATATTACAATATAAACATTAAATGTAGAGGATATTCCTCTTCCTTTGATTTAATGAGGACTAAAATGTAACTTTCAGCTGCAGCCAACGTTTTGAGGCAAATACATAGTACAGAGAGGAATAAGAAAGTGCCCTAGCTCTTTGCCCAAATGTTAAGGAATTGAAGCTGCTTAGAGATGCTGTGTAGGAGTTGAGTCCAAATTGTTTAGTTTTTTTCCTTTCAGACTTTGGTTGTCAGGGTTTTGAATCTGGTCTCTGTTGTAGCCCTTATATTGTCTCTGCAGAGATCACAGCAACACTCCCAAAGCCAACTCAAACAGCCCTTTGGGCAATGTCCTGCTGTTTGGTGCTTTTCCAAACAATGCACAGCTGCTGAAATGGCTTTTTTCAGTTCCTTGTATCGTGCCTCTTTCCGCTCCCACAGTATGATAGATGATATGAATAAGTGTGTTTGAAGAGGTATTTTAGATAAGGTGCGGGTGGCTCACTGCACTCTGTTCTTACCTGCAAAGAAATAGCCCTTATAGTTAGAGGTTGGGTGCTGCTCTAGCTTGTTAGGGACTAGGTAAGTCCTGACACATACCAAGGCTCCTGAGGGTGACATTGTTTCTTCTCCTTCCCTGACATGCGCCAGGCTCAGACATAGTTCTACATCAAGGCCTTGCCACCTACTCAAATCTCAATTAATGATCTAGACAAGCAGCACTAAATAAGTCACATATATATACACTCTGGGGAGCATTTCATCCTGATCACCTGTGTGTGTCTGTTCCTTGCCCCCTAACTCCTCCTCAAAGGGACAAAAAACACTTAGAAGCACCTCTCAGCCTCTGAATACCAAACAGATGCTGCTTCTCTCCTGCTTCTGTAACGTTTGTCCCCCTGTTGTATGCATACACATGGAGCACGTGCGCAGTTAGCATCAGTGAGAATACTGTGGGGCAAACAAAGAAGAATTAATAAATGGTTTTCAGCTGTGTGCAGGCAAGAAGCAGTAGAAGGAGCAGCAACGCATGGAGCTGTTGCCTGACACAGGGACAGTTTGCACTGTTTGAGGTGTGATCAAATTTTTCCTCCTGCGGCAGTAAGGACTGCATCTTCCTCACAGTTTGGGGAGAAGTGGTGGCATGAGTCAGCCTTCGGAGGGAGGAGGTCAGCTAGAAAAAGTCTGCTCTGGGTGCAGTAGGGAAGAGAATCCATCTGTCTGAGTAGCCTTAATGGGGTCCGGGGACCTACCACTCTGTCAGCCGAATTCTTGGCACAGGGCTGGTGTTGCCAAGAGCTCCGCTTTCCTTCTGTCTATGGTTGCTAGGAGGATAGAGAAGAGATAAGAGCTGAGCAGGGTTCTGTATAAATGATCCTTCCTTAGTGTCTTTTGGTTTAGCTTTCACTGACTGAGGCCCCCAAAGTACTTAGCATGAGTAAAGTTTTCAAAAGCATGAGTAATTTAGGAGATTAAAAGGCATTTTCAAAAGTGTCGACTTTTCAAAGTGCCTAATTTCCAGCGACTTTCAATGAGGTTTGGGAATCTTAAATCATCTGGTTGCTTCAGTGAATAGCACTGTTGATTGCAGCGTAATGCATCATCGGTTGTTATCCTGCTTATGTCAGAGGTCAATGCTGAGTGACTCTGAGGAGGGTGTACAAATCCCCATCACTGTGCAATGGCAGGGAAATTCTTCCTGTCCCTTCCTGGAGGTGGCTTTGAGAGCTCAGAGCTCTTCTGAGTTTCTGGGATAATTACACAGGGATATACTGTGGGAGGAGTTCAGTCAGGCTCCTTTTTAAATTGCCTGTGTTTTCTTGAGGTTTTAATGACAGGTACTGTATCAAGTTTTACTCTGACCAATTTGCCACCTTTTTTTGTTTTTCTTATTTTGCTGTATATAACTTTCACTCGCGTCTTTGTTCTGTTTTGTGGTAGGAGGCTCTGTCTACCTATGTATTTTTATTAACATATATAGACATAATTTAATATATGAAAACTCTCAGTGTAAAAATTGTAAGTTTCCTATATGTGTCTTTGAAACAGTCATGTGAAGCACTAACTTAAATACCTTGCTGAATTGTAGGCTCACAGAGGGAAAGATGCACATGTTTAGGAGGAGGAAGGGCTCAGCATTTGCATTTGGATGCATGTCTTAGGGCTTCAGAGCTCTTTAGACTCCCGAGTGGAGCAACTCCGAAGTTCAAAGCGGTGTGATTTTTGGCAGAGTTTTTTTCCTAAGACGACTTCTCCAGGGCATAAAATATTCTGCCCTCAGTGCATGTACGTAACTCTCATTGGCCTTAAAAGAAGTTACATGCCTACATCAAAGGAAGGATTTACCCCATAATGATTCATCGTGAGCCTGACAGGCAAACACAACAGTGGAGAGCTCACAAGCCAAAGCTCCGGAGCTAGGGGGATGGCAGAGTTCAGATCTCTGCTGTTCAGCCACATTGCAGCTCTGATTTTCAGCAGTTTTTAATTTTTGTAATTGTTTAAGAACAGTAGGGATCAAACCATGTGTTCTCCATCTGGCAGAAGAAACGGTAGGAATCAAGCAGAGGAGATAGCCCTTTAACATCTCACGTGGGAGGTAAATCAGGGTCAGATTAAACTGTGATGTTTTCTTCCTGGAAAGTGGATCTCCTTATCCCTGGTGTTACGCTGGAGATACAGAGCCACAATATTCTAGAGCAAATTAGGAAGACCTTTTTATTAAATGTGATTGCAGAAAGTCCTGGGCAGGAATGTGTTAATGACTGGTGATTGAATGCAGTGGTTTGCAAGCTCTAAGCAGCTTTAGTGTCTCCTACCACAGCCCTGATTTAAAATTCATAAATGCTAATCCTCCATAATTTACGGTTTAAAAAGCAGCCCCACTCACAGGCCCTGTGGCTACAGCTCTGTCAGAGTAATTATGCCGCCAAGCTGAAATTGGACTACTAACTGAGATATTAAACAGGGTAGGAAATCCTCTTCCCTGGCAGCCTACCCAATTATTCCAAATAAGCAAACAGATTAGTGAGTAATTTTCCAGTTAAATCTGGTGATTGGTGCCAGAATTGTATGTTAAATATTCAGAAGTAAATAGATTAAAGATGAAATGTCCCCTTTTCTCAAGCTTAATTTAGTGTGTATATTAAAACTTTTTAGGGGGAAAAAAATCTTCATTGAAGTGCAATACGCTTGCTTTGAAAACAGAACCTTTCCTGGCTTGTTTGCACTTGGGGCAGTGCCGTTCATTAGCTGGGGGACATTGTGCTGAGGGAACCTTGTGCCACATTAGACACAGTATCAGTCCTGCTGTTCCTTTATCCCTCACCTTGGAGGAGCCCTCCTGGGTGGCAGCGCTGCGAGACTGCGCGCAGCTCTGCTTGGGACCGTCAGGGACAGCTTTTCACCAGGGGCTGCGTGACGGCCGTGTGCTATAGGGTGCTGCCGATTCAGTATTGGCAGGAGAGTAAGTGTGGGACCGCTGGCTGCCCCATCATTTTGGTGATCCATTTGGTAGTGTGATTTGTAAAAGTTAATAGTAAAGATGGGCATTTCTTATTCATTCTGGTTCTTGGGGTGGGGAAGTATTTTTTGTTTCTAAATTCAGTTTGAATTTCCCTACTGACCTGCCCAGAGTTCATGTTTTTTACCTTTCTAAATGCTTCTTATAATGCAGTGTTTGACGGGGACCCAAACCAGAAGGAAGGCGGGGGCAAAAGGACGGAAAACATGGACTGAATGGCCAACACACACAACTTCTGTGTACAGGGGCAAATTGCAGGGCAGTAGTCCGGGAGTCAGCTGGAGTAGTCCAGGAGCATGAGCAGTAGGTCTGTCCCTCTGCTGCCCCCACACCACAGGCTACACGTGGTCACCCCAAAGAGCTGAGTCAAGGAGAGAGTGAAGTTAAGGGGCTGTGCTCTAACTAGAGAGGTGGTCAGGCAGCCTTCAGCAGCTGAGGGGTGCTGTCCTGGGAGAGGCCCGGCTCTGCTCTGGAGGTGCCGTGCTGACACCTGGACAACTTCAGAAACGAGCTACAGCTTGCAGCACCTCTGAGGAAGCAGGGCCGGCACCTCTCCCCAAAAGGGCTGGGGCGGTAGTTGCTGCACAGACTGGGGGTTGGTTGTTTGCCTCAGGGACTACAGTGGTAGACTCTGGGAAGCCCAGGTGGTGCACACTGCATTTTAGGACTGAAAAATTCCTTTCAAAAGGAAGTCTGAGGGAAATGTTTTCGCATTCATGGATTAAAGCAAGGACTTGTATCTATTTGCTGGAAACGTGTGTACGTTTCAATAAGCAACAGCAGTGAGGAGAAGAAAGCTGCATTTGAGGAACTGGAATAGTTTTAGCGCCTGATGGAGTTTGCTTTGAAGTTGTTCCAAGGATCCCAAATACTACGAACAATGCTTTATGCCATTTCTAGTGTTTTCTCCAGGCACTAAAAGCTTGTTCTTCTAAGGAAGTGTACAGTCCTCTCATTTGGAAAGTGAAGTGGAAGGAGCGGCACCTGCTTATCAGATTGAGGTACAATAGCCCTGGGGCTTAGTGCTGTGTAGCGCCTGCTGAAGAGGCAGAGCTCTGGTCTCTGCTTCAGGAAAGAGTTAAGCTGAAGCGGGGTAAGGAGGTTAGTGTAATAGAGCTGCATAATATTGCTTGATCATCCCCCTACCCAATTAAGCTTGCACCAGCCCTTGTTCCTGTTTCTGTTACTGAGGAAGGAGAGGGGTTGAAGGGCTTCATGACCTTCATTGTTAGTTAGGGCTTGGTCTGTTGGGCAAGTGAGAGGACCAGTTCATTCTTAGGTCTCAGTTTAATATTTTCAATGTTTTAAGTCATGATACATCTCTAGAGTGGGCAATCTAGAGTTTTTAAAAACAAACTTGCCGGTATTGGCTGCCTTGGGTTACATGGGCTACATGATCTCTGTCCTTCCTGAGAAAGCTCAGGTTTTGGTGATGGAGCAGTGGTGAAAGGACCAGGACCCCAACTTGAATAACTTGTTCATGAAAAAGTCTGCAGCTGTTATGCCTGAAGGAGGGTTCGGATCAGCCTCCTCTCACACTTGGGCACAGTGTGCTGAAGGAGGCTGAAACTTCCTAGCCATGGGCCCACAGATTTACTTTTCCACTGGGAAGTGCGAGAGCTGCAAGTAGGGTAATGCCAAACACATGCCTAGAAAGGATTAGCTCAACTCCTGCACATCCCAGAGGCTTTTTCTTCTGCTGCATCCTCCCTGGAGAGGCTTTTTCACCTCAGCCCTCTCCTGGAATGTGCCTTAAAGGCATAATCAAGCTCATAAAAATTAAGTGGTGTGCAATCGTCAAAACAAAACAAAAAGACCCTAACTAAATTTTGTTCAATAAATTCTCTAGAATCAATCCAGTTATGTTTTTGTTACTGTCACAGCTCACAGCATAGTTTCCCTTTCTGTGTTTCACAAGGCTGCAGGGGCTTTTGTTAGGTTTTTTTTTTCCACACCATTACACATGGTGACATTTTGGTTTTGTACAGAGAAGTGTTAAAGCCGAAACTACAATTTTTTTTTTTTTTTTTTAGTTTGTGAAGATCCTTCAGATCAAGTCTAAAGGCTTACCTGTTCAAAACTGGAATAGATTAATGGATGTGGAGGGATCCAGAATGAGTTACACTGCAGAGGATAGAGCCCTGTGAATGCCAGGTAGTTAGTTACACAGAATCACAGAATGGTAGGGGTTGGAAGGGACCTCTGGAGATCATCTAGTCCAACCCCCCTGCCAGAGCAGGCTGCACAGGACTGCATCCAGGCAGGTTTTGAATATCTCCAGAGAAGGAGACTCCACAACCTCCCTGGGCAGCCTGTTCCAGTGCTCTGTCACCCTCACAGTAAAGCAGCTTTTCCTCATGTTCAGGCGGAACTTCCCGTGTTCCAGTTTGTGCCCGTTGCCCCTTGTCCTGTTGCTGGGCACCACTGAAAAGAGTCTGGCCCCATCCTCTTGACACCTGCCCTTGAGGTATTTATAAGCATTGATGAGGTCCCCTCTCAGTCTTCTCTTCCTCAGGCTGAACAGCCCCAGCTCCCTCAGCCTTTCCCCACAGGAGAGATGCTCCAGTCCCCTCATCATCTTTGTAGCCCTCGGCTGGACTCTCTCCAGTAGGTCCTCATCTTTCTTGAACTGGGGAGCCCAGAACTGGACACAGTATTCCAGATGGGGCCTCACTAGGGCACAGTAGAGGGGGAGGATAACCTCCCTCGACCTGCTGGCCACAGTCTTCTTAATGCACCCCAGGATGCCGTTGGCCTTCCTGGCCGCAAGGGCACGTTGCTGGCTCATGGTGAATTTGTTGTCTACCAGGACCCCCAGGTCCTTCTCCCTAGAGCTGCTTTCCAGGAGGTCAACCCCTAGCCTGTACCAGTGCATGGGGTTGTTCCTCCCCAGGTACAGGACCCTGCACTTGCCTGCGTTGAACCTCATGAGGTTCCTCTCTGCCCAGCGCTCCAGCCTGTCCAGGTCTCACTGAATGGCAGCACAGCCTTCTGGTGTATCAGCCAGACCTCCCAGTTTCGTGTCATCAGCAAACTTGCTGAGGGTACACTCTGTCCCTTCACCCAGGTCATTGATGAATAAGTTGAACAAGACTGGCCCCAGCACTGACCCCTGGGGAACACCGCTCGCTACTGGCCTCCAGCTAGACTCTGCACTGCTGATCACCACCCTCTGAGCTCTGCCATTCAGCCAGTTCTCAATCCACCTCACCGTCCACTCGTCTAACCCACACTTCCTGAGCTTACCTATGAGGATGCTACGGGAGACATAACATCAAAAGCCTTGCTGAAGTCAAGGTAGACAACATCCACCACTCTCCCCTCATCCACCCAGCCAGTCATGCCATCATAGAAGGCTATCAGATTGGTCAAGCATGATTTCCCCTTGGTGAATCCATGCTGACTACTCCTGATCACCTTCTTTTCTTCTACATGCTTAGAGATGACTTCCAGCATGAGCTGCTCCATCACCTTTCCAGGGATGGAGGTGAGGCTGACTGGTCTGTAATTTCCTGGGTCCTCCTTCTTGCCCTTCTTGAAGACTGGAGTGGCTGGAGCTTTCCTCCAGTCCTCAGGCACCTCTCCCGTTCTCCATGACCTTTCAAAGATGATGGAGAGTGGCTTGGCAATGATATCTGACAGCTCCCTCAGCACTCGTGGGTGCATCCCATCGGGGCCCATGGATTTGTGTGTGTCCAGTTTGCCGAACAGATCTCTAACCCGATCCTCCTCGACCAAATGAAGGCCATCCTTTCTCCAGGCTTCGTCTCTTACCTCCAGGGTCTGGGATTCCTGGGGGCCAGCCTTGGTAGTAAAGACTGAAGCAAAGAAGGCATTCAGTAACTCTGCCTTCTCTGTATCCTTTGTCACCAGGGCACCCACCTCATTCAGCAGAGGGCCCATGTTTTCCCTAGTCTTCCATTTGCTACCGATGTATTTGAAGAAGCCCTTTTTATTGCCCTTGACGTCCCTTGCCAGATTAAATTCCAGGTGGACCTTAGCCTCATTGCATCCCTGCATACCCCAGTGGCCTGTCCCTTTTTCCACATTCCATAGACTTCCTTCTTCCATTTGAGTTTTGCCAATAGTTCCTTGCTCATCCACGCAGGTCTCCTGCCTCCCTTACCCAATTTCTTACTCCTGGGGATGTTCCACTCTTGAGCTTGGAGAAAGTGATGCTTGAATATTGACCAGCTTTCTTGGGCCCCCCTACCTTCTAGAACCCCAACCCACAGGATTCCTCCAAGCAGGTACTTGAAGAGGCCAAAGTTAGCTCTCCTAAAGTCCAGGGTTGTAATCCTGCTTAGTGCCCTGCTTCCTTCACACAGGATCCTGAATTCCACCATCTCGTGGTCACTGCAGCCAAGGCTGTCCCCAGCCTTCACATCCCCAACCAGCCCTTCTTTGTTTGTTACTATGAGGTCCAGCAGCACCCCTCTTCTCATCGGCTCCTCCACCACCTGCCTCAGAAAATTGTCATCAATGTTCTGCAGGAACCTCCTGGACTGTATATGCCTAGCTGTGTTGTCCCTCCAACAGATATCAGGGTGGTTGAAGTCCCCCATGAGAACCAGGGCCTGTGATTGTGAGGCTACTTTCAGCTGCCTGTAGAAGGCCTCATCGACTTCCTCTTCCTGATCAGGTGGCCTGTAGTATACACCCACAACAGTGTCCCCCATGTTAGCCTGTCCCTTAATCCTTACCCATAAGCTCTCGACTCGTTCTTCGTCCTCCCCTAGGCAGAGCTCGATACACTCCAGTTGCTCTCTCACATAGAGCAACTCCACCACCTGGCCTTGCTGGTCTGTCCTTCCTAAAAAGGTACATACCCATCCATGACAGCATTCCAGTCATGCAAGCTGTCCCACCACGTCTCTGTAATTGCCATGAGATCATGGCCCTGAGAGCACACACAGATCTCCAGTTCTTCCTGTTTATTCCCCACGCTGCGAGCGTTGGTGTACAGGCATTTCAGAGAGGAAGTTGAGTTCACAGGTTTCCCTGGAGGGGTGCAGGAGGATCCGTCATAGCCATACACACCCTTAGAGTGGTCGGCCTTCTGGTTCTTTTCTTGGGAGGCAGCTCAGGAACATTTGTTGCTGCTCAGGTTGGTCTGGCTTACTCCCCAGTTGGATAAGATGGCATGAGCATTGCCACTTTGGACCTCTCCCCCTGAGTCCTTCAGTTTAAAGCCTGCCTCACCAAGTTGGCCAGCCTGCCGCTGAAGATTCCCCTGCGCCTCTTAGACAGGTGGATCCCATCCCTCCCTAACAGGTTATAGTCACCAAAGAACATCCCATTGTCATAGAAGCCAAAACCCTCATGTTGGCACCAGCCACGAAGCCAGGAGTTGATATGCATTATACACCTATTTCCAGTCACCCACTTTCCTCCCACTGGTAAAATGGAGGAAAATATAACTTGGGCACCAATATTTTTCACTTTCTCTCCTGGGGCTTTAAAGTCTGTCTTGATTTTGCCCAGGTTCCCATAGTTACATGGCACTAGAAATGTAATTATACACAATTTCTGCCTCTCTGCTAAGTTCACCCAGTAGGGCTAAAGATGTGTTTTCTTGCTTATTTTTGATGGTAACAAAATGGGAGAACTTGTGACATCCTCTCTGCACAGATCCTTACCACACCCTCTTGCTGCCATAACTCTGATGGTTCAGCGTGTGCTGCACATTTCAGACCACCTCTGTCTTGAAAGAGAGTTGTGAGTGTTACTGCTTCAAAGTACTCCAAATGTCAGAACATTCCAAGTATTTTGTGTCTCTTGTCTGCTGCCCTGTCCCTCTAACCCAGGGATTTTGCATTTTCTCTAAATATGACAGAAATCACTTAAAGGATGTCATTCTCAGACAGGTTTGTCAGTTGGGTGGTTCTTAGCAGAAGCCATTTGAGTCTCCTGCACAGTAAAATAAAATGTTTTCAGTTAATTCCTGATTCTTTCCATTTGAAATCTTCTCTATAGCATAGTATACTGCTTTCAACTTGCCTGTTAAGTCTTTGTGGTCAGCCTGGGTTTTATGTACTTTTGGTTAATCTTTCTAAGGTTGTGAAGGGCCATCACTTGTGATCTAGTAAGTAAGTGGACATGAAGCAAAGATCTGGACACAAAAATTGCCATAATGGAATAGGTTAAATATCCATTCACCAAGTGTAGCTTCTATTCCTTCCTCTGTAAGTGGCTGTTTCTGAAGACTTTAAGCAGCCTGGATTCATCTTATTGGTTTCACCCATCATATTCACCTACCATTTGGTGAGTGAAGAATTTGTTATTAGTCCCCGGTTTTGTTTATTCTTGATTCCCAGACGCACAGTGCTTAGTGGCTGTTCCCGGTGAATTCTCTGTAGTGAAAATACTGGTAGTACTTGATTGCGTCCTTAGAGTTGCTTATATCCTCCTTTTTTAAAAATGAAAATCTCTCTCATATGCTTCCTCAATGATATCCTGCTACAGTGAGTTCCAAAGGTTAATTATATGTTTTGCTCAAAGCTACTTCTCTAATAGGGTCCTTGAGATGAAGGTTGCTGACCCTTTTAAGCCAGTGAACTAAAGCAAACAGCAAAACAACCCACTGAGGCTGTTACCCTGTGGGTGGCTATTTGTCTCTCTCAGTTCCTTTTCATCAGGGCAGCCTTCCTGAAAAGACAAGTAATCAAGCTTCCTCTCAAGAAGGTAACCAGACGGTCTTTGCTGGCATCATGGAAACAGAGATTAAGGCAATGGTTTCCTTGTTGTTTTTCTTAAGTGTCAGTTTTTTGGTTTCAAGAAGAGGTTGTGCCGAGATCACCTTTCCTCACTGCTCTGGACTGCTCTGGTACCCCACGGAGGGGCCTGAGCAGCCCTGCCCTGAGTGGGCTCAGCTGCCCTGGATGCTCCTCCATTGCCTTCTGAGGTTTGGGGGTAGCCGGGAGGCAGACCTGAACTCTCTGTTGCCAGTCATGTCCACAAATGCATTCCCTCTTTGCTGTGTTTTAAATGCTTCTAAATGCGAATGTAAGTAGAAATTATTTTGGAAACTTGGAACAGAATGCCATGAACAAGAGTTCCTTAAAGGGATAAAAAGCATATAATTTAATCTGTGTTTATAGCATTTAATCTTAAAACCCTGCAATCTTATGTACTTTATGTATCTATTTCCCTTGAGGAAAGCAGATAAGGGCATCCAGTGCTTCAGCAGCTCATGCCAGTTAAAAGGAACCTGAAATGGAAAACACGGTTGTAAATAAAATACAAGTGGCCAGGACTCACTCTCATTAGCTAAGATGTGCCAGTGGCACTGTGAGTATTTTAAGGGAGCCTTGCTGGAGCCGGGATCAGCAAGAGTTTCCAGTCTCTGGTGACATTACCTGGATGCCAGGACAGCTCAGACCTTGTGGACAGGTGGTGCATGCAAGAGTGTGATTTTTCCACCCTTGTACTGGTTCTGTGGTTACAGGAAGAAGAGGAAAAGGATTCTGGAATAACTTTCCTGAACACATGGCCAGTCACAGCCAGGTCCTCTGTTGCTAACATGATGTAAAAGATCACTCAAGAGTTTAACTGATATTTGTCACACTGAAGAGACCAGCTTCATATTTCTCCTTGAAATAGTCCTCTGAAGCATTGTTGTGTGCGAAGGCTGATGAGGACAGGTTCCAGGCTCATGCATCTCCCATTAAAGACACCCCACTGTCCACCCAGGAAAAGAAAGCAAGAACAACTGGTGGTTCTGAATTACCACATAAGATTTATAAGGAGAGATGATATCTCTTAAGTAACTGGGTCCCAGACCATTTAGGGCACTACAGACTTCAATCAGTGCCTTGAAATGTATTTATAAGCAAATAGAGCCAGGAGTGTTTTGTGCTATTAGGCCAGTTCAGCAAATCACTTAAGCATTACTTAACACATGCTAAGTCCACTGCACCCAAGGCAAACTCTGGATATGATAAACTCTTTGCCCATAAAATATCCCCCTCTGGATAATGTATCACCACTTTATTGCTAAGGGTGATTTTGCATCTGTCTGTCTCAACAAGAAAAAACCTGGTAGTAGAGACGCCGTGCTGTACCCGTATTGTTTGTGTGATTGGTTTGCTAAGTGTATAAATCTTAAGTGATAGAATTTTGTAATATACAGTATAACAATTGGCAAGTGTTGTACATTTATTTTCACAAGTGAGGGAGTGACCCATAACTCACATCCATCACAGTATATGAAAGCACAGCTCACTGTAGTATAGCAGGCAAGGGAATCATTCATATGCAGGATGTTATTCACTTCAACCTTTCCCCTTTCCTGAACACAGTCAGGATCTGTATGTCTATTGCTGCATGCTCTGTGTGCTGGCATAGATGTATGATGGCATCACAAAAACTGGAAGGGGAAGAAATGAGACAGGAACAGAAAGGGGTGTGGGTAAACATTGTTTGAGCTGATAGAAATTTAAGTGGTCAGGCTTGTCAAGGAGAAGGCAAACTGCAGGGCTGGAGAATGACTGAGATTAGAACTGACTTTTGGAGAAATGGGAGCTGAGATAATACCTTTCAGTTCAAAAAACATGGGTGATGGCATAGGGTGAGCATGGGAGAACTGGAAATTAAAACAGTCAATAAAATGGAAATGCGTTTGATGTAGGGAGCAACAAAGTACATTTTATGCTTTTAATTCTGGTCTGGTTCCTCTGTCATTATTCCCAAATTTAACACTGTACTTTTCAACAGGACCTCCATCCTGTAGCAATTTCTGTGAAAAATCTCCTTCACAAAATGGCCAAAGCAGCTGAGGAGAAACATTAGTTTGGGAACTTCACCAGTGCTCGGTACCTAGTTGCTTTCACCATGCTTGCAGACTCCCTGTGTACTCTGCAGAAAGTCTCCATCTTTTCCTCTGTACCATATGAATAGTAAAATTAGCTTTAATTAGTTGTATTCTGAACCATTAAGCTACCTAGAGAGATTGTAACTGGGCTCTTCTTTGCTAGAAACTGTGCACAGCAAGATGAACTCTGTCCCAAATTTCTGAACAAGCAGAAGAGGCAAAGGAGGGAGGTATGGTTGTTTCCCGTGTGGAATGATTTCACGGATTTGCCAAGGGACATACAGGAATAATGCGTTAGAAGGAAGAAGTGAGTCTGGATCTCCCAAAACCCAATTTAGCAGCATAACTGTAAAATATACTTCTTTCATACTTGCATCTAGTTGTAGCAGGGTTGCCACTCCATGGGTTATACTTGGATAGATGGTTTGGGAGATCCCCTGGGAGATGGAGGAGGCCACAAGGATAGGCAGCTCCAATAGGAAAGCAAAAGTTTCTTGGTAGACAAGCTGAGAGCTGCTGGCTTGCTTTTAAGAGTGTAATCAGTTTGCAACTTCTGACAGGGTTTAGTAGTAGGTTTTACTCTTCACTCGGGTCCCAGCTTGTAGCACACGTTACAGATAATAACCCAGCACAGCTCAGACATGAGGGATCTCATGTGTGCCACGGGGCAGGAGGAGGTAGCACCCAGGCATTTCTGACCTTGATGCTGAGGCAATCTCTTTCCCTCAGGACCGACTTCCTTTGTGGTGAGCGTAACCCTTTTGTCATCTGCACTGTGCTCCCCTTTGTCATTGCACTGCTGGACTCACATCCTTGAACTTAGAGCATGAAAAAACCCTCTGGTTTTTGAACTGATGGTTTGTTTGTTTTTCCTCTTTGGTCGATGCTGGGATCAGTGATGTCAACTTGTTCTATTTGCTTTGACAAGAAAATGTTTTCAGAGTTCATTAGGATGGCATCAGTTCTAACATTTGGCACATAAACATTTGATGACCTTCATGTGTGGGAAGAAATATGTAGGCAAAACTTCCATTAGTTTGAAAAAATGCTTCCCCTCAGCACCGTTCCGATTCCTGAACTGCAGCTTCAACCTGAAGTTTTGAACAGTCCCTGTTTGTGATCTGCCAGGGGGCTCCAGATGTGGAGCTGCAACTGAAACTGTTGGGAACCGCTGCCTACTAAGTCTGGGCTGAGGTTACAGTTGGATCTAGCTCTCCACATACCTGTAAGGAAGGTGCTGCCAGCAACCAGTTTCCTCTTGAACACTGACCGTGCAGCTCCTTCGTCCTGGTCGGCTGAGCTGGTAGAGTTGGTCCAGTGTAAACGCAATGGTAACTGCATCCTATGCCTCCAAGTGCAGAAAATTCCTAATGCTTTCCTGGTAGTTTCCCCCAGTGAGATGATTTCATTTGGCAACTTTGGGCGCATTTTCATCAATTACAGGGCTCATTAAATGAGCTGGACTGACTGGCATTGCTAGCAGATGGACCTCAGGGCTTATCCACAGAAAAGGAATAGCAGGTGTTGGCTTTTCCCTCTTCAGTGCATCTGCCCTACAATAACAGAGTCACTATCTCTCAAAGCTGGAGGGGAGGTGAATGTTCATGGCTTCCCATGGCCTCTAACAGTGAGAGGCCAAGTATTAGCAAGAGCTTTTGCAGTGAAGAAACCTCTTCAATAGCAGCTGGACTGAGCCCATCAAATTAGTGTCACAGTGACCACCGAATGAGCTGCTGGCAGCCTCTGGTTACTGCTAGCCCATAGGATTAGCAAGGACAAGGTAAAAGTGAGAGTCCAGGTATTTGCCACCAGTTGTCCTTTGAGCCTTCCCACTCCCTTTGCCTTAGAGCTGTGAAAGTACTGTCAAACCAGTCTGGTTTTCCTGCTGCCTCTCTCCAGCCCTTTCCTCTGACCTATCTTAGCTCTTATTTACTTTTTTTTCAGGATTCACCATGTTTTTATGTTTTTCTCTCATATCCTGTAATCAAGTGAAAGGTGTCTCTGTGGATAGAGGAGATTTGTACTCAGCCTTTGTTTGATGCTTGCTCTTTCCTAATGATGCTGCCTGCTGTAAGAAAAGCTGAATGCTGCCCATACGTTGCTGTGCTCCCTTAAATTACGGAGGATGAACGTTTATTCCTGCTCTCGCTGTTGCTCTTTCTCCATACTCTTCTAAATGATATGTTTTCACAAGCAATTACTGAGATAGGGAGTCAGGACTGGTTTTTGAGGTGTGCCACTTAGTGGCCTACACATAAAAATGGGAGACAGGAGGAGGAGGATGGCAGAGGCTTAATACCATGCCTTGCTTAAGAGAATGTCCTTCAAGTGAGCAGAATTCTGCACCTTGTAAAAGTATGACTTTAATTTTGCCTTTCAAATATGAACTAAGCAGGGCTGTCAACACATACTGTGTTCTTCCTTGTCAAACCATTTCACTTAGTCTGTCAGCTGTAAACAGCTTAAGAGGCATGTCATTCCGGCATTATTATAGCACTCTTAGATTTGTTTTTAGATTGGCTCTGTATCTGTTTCTGCAAAAGGTGTAGATACAGAGATGACATGGGTTATTTATTGTGTTACTGCAAAATGCTACTTGCTGTTTTGTGGTAAGCACAGAGTAACTCCATTTCAACTAATGGGTACTGCAGAGTAATAATCCTGTAGTACCATGGTAATACCATTGCCATACTTTGTCAAATCAGTTGTGTCAGTAGAGCAGTGTACTTACTTCACTGCGGGTGTATATGGCCTCGCACTTCATGTGAAGTTTTCTTTCCCAGGAGATCAGGGAAGCAGAATTAAGACGTCTGGAGAATGAACTCTGATCAACAGACTCTGTACTTGTGTTTTTTCAAAAAGTTGCTTTACATATTCAAATAAACAGTGTTTAAGCTGTCGATGACAGCTTAACTACTTCATCCCAGAACGTTTTGACAAGTGATTTTCAACGTTTTGGTTTCCCAGGATTTTGACAACCCCCAAAAAACATGAACGGATTTTATATGTCACATGTTTAATTTATTTGAGATGCATGTATTATGTTGCAAAAGCAATAAGGAGGGAGTTAAAGGACAGGGTGATACACTCCATATTTATGATCATCAGCTTCTTCACCGTGTCATTACAAGAGAAAAAATGTTCAGAGGTATGGAGTATGCAAAGCAGTCAAACTTTTATTGCCAACCTGCCTGGATTGTGATTTATACAAATTGTTGGTGCAATTTCTCTGAAATCCACAGAACTGAACGCATTCTCACTGCAGGGAGCCTTAGCTGCCTCCCTTGTACTTGGCTTCTGTGGTGTATCTGTTGTCCCCACATTGCTGGCTGTGTGGCGGTGGAGGGTGGTACGAAGGGGATTTAATGTTGCCTCGGTTCTGAGCAACGGTGAAGGAGAAAGGTAAATGTTTTCTCACTAGAAATGGGTGAATTTCTGTCTGTATATATTCCATAGAATTGTCATCAGAAATAACACAAATATGTAAACTGATCTTCACTTTAATCCCAAACTGAAACGGAGCCCGAATGTTTCAAAGAAAATTTGTTTTAGCTCTGGTTTGGGACTTTTCTTAGGTGTTCTCCAATTTTGAATTGCTGCTTTTCCTCTGCCTGCGTTAAAGCAGAAAAAAAAGATGGGGTACACCCTGTACCTTCCTGGGCCCTTGAGCAAGAAGTGGGGAAAAATACAGGGAGAGAATTGCTTTTGTAAAGCTCCTAGGCTATGTTACATATTGAGAAATGTGAATAATTTCACTCAAAAAAAGTTCCTATTTCAACATCATGCCTTGAAACCTTTTGAATATTACCCAGTGTCTGTTTGTTGGTACTTCCGTCATGAGTGCTAGATATGTTGGCATATTGGAATAATTCAAAAATCCTCATTTATCCTACTCAGAACTCAGGGTATTGCTATCCTTTTTCTACACCAGAATGCTGCTTACTTTATTGTGTAACAGAGTTATTTCCATCAGTAATAAGAAGCACATGCCCGTAATAATTTTTAAAGTAGGAGGAGCTATTTCATTTTAACTAATTATTGATGTCAAGCTAAAGCATGTCAGTATAAATTATTTTATAATAATGCTGTATATGCACAAAGGAAAACCCATTCTTTTTAAACAAAATATGAAACTTTAACTTTCCTGAAGCTGAATTTTTCCCCTAAACAAGCACTATATGGAGTTTTTTCCAAAAAAATCTCTTACAGGTTTGATCTAATTGTGAATTTGTGCTTTTTAAGTATCAAAATTTCCCATAAATTGAAAAATCTAATTTTGGTTAATCAAAGTGCTAATGATGGAGATCATAGGTGGCTTTTCAGACATCCTAGGGCCAAGGTACTGAGGCTGTTCAAGACAGATGTCCACATATTTGAAGATAAAGCTGAGCTAAATAACCTTCCCCAGGGACCCCGTGGGCAGGGCAGAGGACAGGTGTGATTTGCTTACTCTAGGGTTAGTTGCTGCAACTTTCTTCTGATACCTGATAAGTAGTATCTTTCTGATAATTTGGGAGTTTTAGCAGATACTTAGTACCTCACTAAATTGGCTCAGAATTAATGGCCTTGGCAGGCTACAGCTTTACCTGCAGCCTGCTCCTTTCCGGAGGTGGAAGAAATGCGGACTTAGGAGGGGAGGCAGTGCAGCAGTTTCAGGGATACCAAGGCTTGATGGAGAGGGCAAAGGGAGAAGGAATCAGCCAGTGACCTCCATTCATTCTTTAAGAAGTGGTCTTTTCTGTCGGCTATCAGCAGTTAATATGTTCATTAACAAAGAGAAGCAGGGAGTTGGTGAGGAGCACAATGAAGCTACATGCATAGCATAGCCCATTGGCTGGGTAAGAGGCTGTTGCGATGTCTGTTAGTGTGCATATTGCCAGGACCCCCCTCTGATAAGTGTTACCTTAATCGTGGTGTGGGACTGCCTGAGTAAGTACTCCCCACGAGTCCCCGACACTGCGGCGTAGCACGACCAGCGGGCGAGTCAGGCCTGCTGTGCCTGCCAGGAATACAGGTGTCCATGGTAGCTTGCTGGCAAGCCAAGAGCAGGCACGTTTTGCTTGGTTTTCCCCTAATGGAGAGGGGAAAATGGGAGGAGACATGACAGCTCTTGACAGTGAGAGGGAGATAGAGTTGCCTGCGTCAGGAAAAAAATAGCCACTTTTGCAAGAATGAGTGGTTAGAAAAACAAAAAATAAGCATTTTCAATATATTACAAACAAAATTATCTGCCAAAAGGGCAAGATAATTATCTTAATGTGATTTTTGACCAAGATAAATTTATCTTATTTTATAAACTGGGTAACAATTTGAATCTTATGCAAAACCTAGAAATAAATCTAAAAAATATGATAATGTAATAAAATTGAAATTATTAGCAGTCCAAGTGCCATACTTGAAGCAGTAAAACCTTTTAAGTTCCAATGGAAAATAGGCTAGTAAAACTGGACTAAGTTACTCTACTTTAATCACTTGATAAATAGCTACAATGTTTGGAAGAATTGATAGTGTCATTATAGCAACATCCCTTTTTATAAACAGCCTGGTGCTGATTTGATTCTAATTGCTGCCAGAGGAACAGTATCAGAGTAGCATTGCTCTGGCAGTGTAACCTGCAGGGTGAGCGGGAGGGGGATTAGCTGCCTGAAACGAAGCAAGTGCAGGTTTTTTGAAGACATGGATTCTAATTCCGGGAGTGATGGAGGAGGCTGAGTAAATTCAGTGGTGGGAGAAACTACAGGGAAAATGCTTAAGGAAGAGAAAGCATGAAGCAGACAAAACAGGCTCTTCTGAGCGCATGAAATAGTGGAAAAACGGTGAGAGAAGTCAAGAGGTTTGAGCATGAAAGTGTGTTTGCTTTCTCACCAGAAAGAATTCTCCTGCTGAGTTGGTGTGGCCCCATCACCAAACCGCAGCTCTGACCTCTCTGGCTCTCAGCTTTGCTCTACCACGGACATGATGGCCTCATTTGCAGCCTCCATTTCGTAAACAGCTTTCCGATACGGATGTCTTAATTTTTTGCAAGTCCAGTATCAGACACCAAAGGCCTAATTTTTAAGACATTCTTAATTATAATTACAGCTTCTTTGCATACTTGAGGGCACTGTTGTGCACCTTTTGGTGCCCATGGATGCACCTAAAAATTAAGACTACTTTTGCAAATTTGATCCTTAGCAATGCTGTGCTTCAATTCTTACTCTGCAAATCCTGGATTTGACCCTTCTTGGGCTGCAGAGCTATTGAGGAGGTATCAGCATTATAGTGATGACTGCTATGACATTTGGGGGCAATAAAGTTACATTTATCTGGAAAAAAAATCCCTAGAACACATGCTTCTAGGCTGTATCTTCTTCCAAAAAATACTAAGAAATTGTCTTATTTTGTGAATGGTAGCAAGAAAAGCAGGGTTCCATAAGGGAAGAAGAGGAACACGTTTAATAGTTCTGTCATGTTAGCAACAAACCCAAGAACAAATAAAAATGCAAAGGGGAGAAGTACTTATCTTTTTACACAAATCATGTGATAAGCTTCTCCCATGAAGACTGTGGGCTAAGTGAAATATGTAAAACAGCTTGTTGAAGAAAAAATTGGTTCAAGTGGGACTGAATGGCTCAAGAGATTAGTGATGGGATAATAGCTTTTCTCTATTTAAGTGGTAGACCAGTTCAAATCAATTCTAGGTCTCTAGAGACTGAAAGGTGTTGCTGTCCTGTGACTTCTTCGTAGTTATTTGAAATTATTTTTTGGTCTCGATCCCATCCTTAGTTGCCAGAAAATTATCCCCAACCCAATCAGCACTGAATTACTTTGAACTAACTGTTGTCTCCTTCCCCTAAATATGCACAGCCTTCAAGGCTGTGCATATGAATAGCAGTTCTTTTATTTAATGCTATATTGCTGGTCAGAAATATTTTGTTTTCCATAAAATGGACAGATTGCACAAAAGAAGAGAGATCCTGGAATAAGATGCAATGTAAAATTGTTCTTTAAAAAAATGTGATGATTTGTTCTTTTAATACAGATTTCTTGGGAGAACAGGGCTACTTTTGGACACCTTCAGCTACCCCTCACTTGCACCCAGAGCAGCACCTCTTCCGCAGTGCCATGAGCATGCCTGCCTGCCTGCAGGCTGTGTTGAGACTTTCCCCTACATTAATGTAAATCATGAAGCAGGGCCACAACTTAGGAAGTAGCTATTGGTCATAAGTAACAACTGGAAAATTCAAATTGGTGGCTTACTCTCCAGGTTTGTTTTGGAGCATCTATTTAATGTGTGAAGCTGGACCAGTGAAGTGATGCTAGGGACATGCCAATTTACAGCAGCTCAGATTCTTGCCTATCAATTTTATTCTGAAAGATTATAACAAGTAAAATGGCAGACATTGATTATTCTGCCAAATGTAAAGATTAAGCAAACGGTAAGAAGTAATGCTTACCGAGCCAAGGAGGCTTTGGATCTTTTAGTGGCTGTAACAGTAAGTCTAGAGCTAGTGAACCACAGCAGAGTTCGTATTATTCAGTGTACCAAATAAAAAAGAGACCTGGGGTTATTAGAGAAAAATCCCAGCAGTTCTGTGTGTATGACTGCTTGGAAAAAAACAAATAGGATATTATGACAATGTAAAGGTGTCAGAGAATTGAAATCACATGGCTATAGTCACATTTTCTATAGAACTGATGCAATATGGATTTGATTGCAGTTGCCTTGCAGGAGAAATGTTATTTTTGCCTTAGCCCAGGCAGCTCTAGGTTTAAGAATGCTCATCAGGGGAGAAAGCTAAAGCGGTTAAGGAAATAAGGTGCAATAGAGGTGACCTATGGGAACTTTCATTATTATATGGAGCCTTGATGAGTGAAATAAGAGGAATTGCTCTCCATCATGAAAGGCTGAAATGTCGAGGGAGCAATCGCAAATTAATCTATTAAGAATAAGTAGGAGGTTGAACAGTGTGACTCAAAAGGATGGAAATATATGGAATAAACTGCAGTGTAAAGTCACAATGATTTCTGTGATGATTATCCACCTATGATTTTTACAATGAAACAGGGATTTTTATATATGTGTCTACATATGCGAGACAAAGTTTAAGCAGACAAAATGGGTCTCTTTCTATTCTGCTACTCCCAATATTTGTAATGATCGGGCCTGAATGAGAAATTCTCTTCTAATTTGTGTGGCTTTAACCAGAACAATGTGCCAGGAATTTTTCTTTTTTAAAAGACACACCAATAAAATGCCTCACAGGCAGTTTTCTCTGTGGTGATTTTCCTGTTTTGCTGTGACATTTTTAACTTGAATTTAGTGTTTGTAAAAGGTGCTATTTGACAGCATTGTGTAACTGAAAGCCTCTCTTTATTGACAGATCATGCACACTCAAGGCTGGGCAAATTTCTCTATGTCAGCCTGGTGAGGGACACCCCCACAGCCTGAAGGAACGAGGTTCCAGGTGGAAAAATGGTAAGTCCACGTCAGCCAGTCCAATCTTACGTTAAATGTTGCTGCGTGATTATTTTTGAAGAGCTCACATCCAAAGGATTTGGAGAGAGGCATGAAAAGTTACCCAAATGACAGGACTGCATGGGTAATTTTTTCTGTTCCCCAGCAGTGGTTGCAGCTTTCCAGAGTGTTAATGCTTTGTCCACTAGTGGCTGGAGTGAGACTTGACACAGATTACCAAGTACATTTTGGTGGAGCTGATCCTGTAGGATGCAGCTACCCCTCACTGTGGTACTTGGGAAGGAAGTGTCTGTTGTTTGCTCAGTGCCCGTCCCTGACACCAGTCTTTAGGCCTCAATGTTAAATCATTTCACGAAGCTCACGTAGTTTCAGACTTTTACCTTTGCCAGCTTATTATAGTCTAGGAAGATGAGATGTGACTATGCTGAGATACAACCCCCAGTGATGGCACTTTATAATACTGTATAACTGGAGGATTGCTATTGTAGGCAGAGAAAAAGGCAATAAAGCAGCATTGATATCCTGCCTGCCCTCTTATAGGAGTTATTGAATCAAACCTACCAGAACTGCCAGACAAACAATTTGCAGCTGCAGTCTGAAGCCTGACAATGACACAGAATCAAAAAGAAATAGTTGGAGTGCATGGGCTTGTGAACTCCTCTGCGACCCACCACAGCAGGCTCCCTAGGATTGTTCTCCTCTTTCTGGTCCTTCCATGTACAATTCCTTTTCTTTACCTCCCTTTTCCTCTCTCCCCCATTTTCTCTCCTATGTCTTGCCATTTTCAGCTCCTCACACCTTTCCCCCTCCCTTTTCTTTCTCCCTCTCACTGCCTCACTATTTCCTTCTGTTGCCTCCAACATACCTCTTGCCTCTTGTTTGTTTTTCCTTTGTGAGTTCTAGTGCCCTCCTCTTGTTTCTTATTGTTTCTGTTTCCTTAATTCTTTCCCTGATTTATAATTAATTTCATTTCCCCCCACTGTTTCCCATACTCTCTCCTATTCTCCCTTCCCTGCTGTACCTTTTTTCCGTTTCATTTCCCTCTTCATTTTATTGCTCATTGTTTCTCCCTTTTCAGCTGATTCTTCTACCTTCATTTTTCTTGAGCCATTTTTAGCCAGTAGCTAAGCTCCATGTTGCTCTTACTCCTCAGATGTGAGGATTTAAACCTTTCCTGTGCACTAGGATTTCCAAAGTGCCAATCCAGCTCAACTAAGGGGAACTGATGTGGTTTGGCTCTAATGTCTATGAAGAGAGATACCCCAAAAGCCAGCGTAACAGTAGCACTTGCAAATACTCTGTGGCTCATGAGCCAGGCCTACACTCATAGTTGGCTTCAAAGCTTATCAAATTAATGGGATCTGGATCAGATCAGCAAGTACTGTCTTCCACACACTCAGGTCTTGTCAGACTTCTGTCCTTTATTTCAATAGAAATCTCAACTCTCTCTGTTTCCTACAGTATACAGTTTTGCTTTGGCTCAGGGCATTCTGTTTCTTTTTCTTTTTTTTTTTTTTAAAATAATTATTATTCTGAAGCACATACAATATATGTAGGGTTCAATGGAAAGGGGCCATAGTATGAAATATGTTCAGGCTCATATATATATATATATAAAAAAACTTCCTTGTTTTTGCATGCTCATAACAATTATCTCCTATTTTGGGAAAGATTTTTCCATTTCCTTTCTTCTCTCATAAACTTTAGATGTGCAGTCTTCTAAATGGCTGACAGGAAGGTAGATAGTACACAAGTCCTCTTTTTTTTTTTTCTTTTTTTTTTTTTTTTCCCCATTTGTCATAAGTGGCAGGCTCAGGTTTTGTTCTGGGATTGTTTTTTTTCAGTTTCTTTGTTTTGTTAAGTTCCTTGGTTTACTTATTTTCTCTATTCCCTTTCCCCACCCACTTCCACTTAGGAGCATTTTGATTTGTTGTTCTTCATGAAAATATTTCCCTACTTCCTTTTAAAAAATGGTTGCTATTACTTGGCAGTCATATGTTCTATGAGAGGCCCACCAGAAGGTGACCTCTCACGAGGAGGCTGCTGCCAAGGCCAGCTCCCATTGCTCTCTTCTAGGCACCCCAAGGCAGTCCCGTCCCTGGAGAGCTCTGGAGCCGCATAAGCTGCCTGAGAAAGGGAGCAGAGTACTCACTGTCCCATAGCTGACCACCACCCAGGAACCAAGTCAGGCCCAGATCTTGTTGACAGGATGCCACCTCTCCTTAAGTAAAATTATGTATAATATGAGCGTGAAAGAAACTCTTCCTTCCTCTCCCATTTTGTCGGCTTCCTTCGGTCTCTCCAGCTACTGCTCCTGTGGAGTTCAGTGCTGGTGAAGATGGAAAAAAAATCAGTTCCTCTGTAAGCCAACCCTTTCTGCTCTGATTGGATTTTTCTCCTTTTGTCTGCTGCTTTATTTGATTTAAAACCTTAAACCCCTTGAAGGTTTTCCATTAAGCTGTTGAGCACAATTTGGAATGGGGGCAGCATTCAGAGCATTACCTAAAAAGTCCTAGTTTATTTTTAGCTAATGGAAGAGGAGGGCTGATTGGATTAGCCCAGCAATGTGAGTACCTGATCCAGACTGCTATCAACACATCAACAGAGGAAGGGTTAAGTACAGTTTCTTTCACTTTCTCTCACTCACCCCTTGTACCCTCTCCTGCTTTGTCTTTCTTCACCCAGTAACTGACACTTGCAACAGCAGTGCAAATTCCTGGGCATGTTCTAGTACTGGTCAATACAGGAGTAAATCTCACAGTCCCTCCTGCTGTTTCGCATTTGCCACCTGGCAGCAGTGGATGCTCAGGAAGACCGAGGGGTAAGGTTTTAAAGCTTTAGACCGGGCTTTAGCCGTGTGACATCTATTAAAGCAATTGGGAGCCAGGTGGCTAAAACCCAGTGCAATTCTTTGTAATGGTACCCCTGAGAGCGCCCATCTCCTTTTAGCACTACTATTGATTAGGCAATTCTTGACTTTGAGGAACAAAATTGGTGTGTGCATCAAGCTTCTTTTCCTCAATTTGGCCTGGTTTGAAATTAATCGTTCACCTTGAGCCATTTTCGTAAGCAGCTTTAAGCTTCAATAAATTTCAGTGTGATTTGATTTTTCTGTCACCTTTCTCTATGGAGGCCTGTTGTTTACTAGTTTTCTCTAGGACATCTTCAGACCTGTTTTGTCTTTATCCTCATCTCCTGCATTGATCCTGGTATGTTGTCCAGTGTGATTGTCCAAGCTCAGTAAAATGCTGGGGGCTTTATTTAGTGGCTGCACACAGAGCACGGTCAGTAGTATTGAAGCCAATGGGTACTTGGTTTTCAGTAGGAGCAATGCATTTGATGAGGTAGACCATGTTATGTTTTAGAGTAATGTCCAGCCCCTGCCTCTGTCTTGACTGAAACGATGTGGTGTTCTTAGAGGGAGCATATAAACCATGAGCAAGTTCCTCTTAATTTCAGAAACTCTACATGAATATTTGATATTTACCAGAGAGTGAAATGCCACACAAAGGTACACGAATGTATACTTATGTTTGTAAGAAGGTGAAAATAAACATGTAAAAATAAGGAAGACGGTTCCCCAACCCTCTTACTTTCTGCACTTCCCTTCCAAAGTATTTCATGTTCCTCTTTATTTCTCTAAAGTGTAGGAAGATTCTTCAGCATGTCATGTCATCATTTGTGGAGAGGCAGGACAGGCTCTGCATGAGGATGTGCCCTTTGCTTTGGAAGTTTAGTGCATTATAGTTATTTATACGAGTTTTCCTGTCTGTTTCTTTTGGGTGTTCTAGAGTACTCTTGTGAACTGTTAGGTAATGCTAAGTGCTGCCCACCACAAGTGACTGGCATTGAATAGCTTCTTCCTGCAATAAAACCCAAAGTGAAAACTGGGCTAGACCTACATGGGAAAAGCTATCAAGCCAGTCCAGTACTTCAGCAGCTAGGTAAATCTGTGTGAAGACTCTAGAGTCTGCTGCTGCATCACTTCTCTCAGTGATGCTCCTTGCCTCCTTGTAGCCCTTTTGCTCCTCTGAATAACCACACCAGAGAAGGTGGTATTTAACATTTCTGTGTTGCTGGAAGACCTTCGTTGGGATGTCTGGGTGTGAGATGAGATGCAAACAAGAGAATTGGAGATGGAAAGGAAATTCAGAAACATTTGCTTCAGAAAAATGAGTGTTTCTTATTCCTGTTTCTGTTCAAAATGGGATAAAGCAGCTCCTGAGGTGTCACAGGCATCCTAGGAAGTCAATTACCTCAATGCCCAAGAATGTTGATTTAGGATCCCCACAAGTGGTTTTATATGACATCCCTATCTGTGTTGGACTGGGAGGATGTCCAAGCCCAAAACATTGTTTGAACAAGCTGGTGTATTCCAATGAGTAGTTGTTTCATCTGAAAATTCACAGACAGTTCTACTGAAAATTCAGTTCATCACGAGCCGAGTGAAATGTGATGCCAAGATTACACGGACAGCATTACTGTAGGTCTTTGATGGAGCTCCAAGAGAAAGAGAAGTATGCACCACCTCTCCCATTCTGGTCAAGTTCAATGCAAGTTTTTCTGGAAGGACATTTTTAGAAATCTCAGGAGAATGACAAATCCCAAGCTCAGTTAAATATATATTTTCTTTTTGTGAAATGTCGCAGAGCACAATCAGTGCAGAAACATGAATAATGAAAAATCTGAGCCGAATTGCCCAAGCCTATATAAAAATACATGTAACTTTGGTATTGAAGGCATTGCCAAACTAATTAATGAAGCATATGCAAGCAATCTACTTTGCAAACATCCTTTGTATTTCATTAGATCCTCAGAAATCAGTATTCGGGATTTCATAGGAAAAGGTATTTGACCTCTAAGTTGTTGCTGTTGCAACAAATCACATGTATATGCTGTTCTACATTCACAGCTGATGTCATGTCACAAAGTCTGAGATTTATAAAGAGCTTTATATTTGTATTAAAACCACCTCTATTTTAATTGAGATTTGTCAGTCATGCCTCTGAAACTGGGGTTTTTCCACAAATATTTTAAGCGAAAATAGCTTCTGTGCATAGAACTAAAACAGATATTCCCCATGTAGGTAGCACTTGCCGTATGGGAGGTACTGCAGACATAAAAATGCTGAAGGCCAGAAAGGGAGCTCCTTCTTCCAGAGTTCACCGAGTAGGCTCACAATCTGTGACTCTCACTCTCTTCTGCAATATTATTTCCATTTTACAGACCAAAACAGAGGACCAAAGAGGTTGGGAGAACAGAGATGTGCTTTGGTGGTGAGAGAGGAGAATGTGCGTGTAGCTCTCTTCAGCTGGCTTTTGATTCTTTTGCATTGCGCTCTCCCTTTAAGCTGAATTGCTAGTTGATTTTCCAGATTGGGGAGGAGCAGCAGAGATCAATAGTGAAAGGAGAAGTTAATACCAACTTTGCTTCTACCTTTGGTGCAATCCTGTTTATTTGCAAAGAAGGTACTGTTGCCTTTCCTGAGCATAGGAAAGATTCTACAATGGTTAATGAATTTGCTATCAGGTCTAAAGTATCCCTGAGCCAATACTCTTGTCTGCTCCTGTCTGATATTTTTGGTTTTGTTTTTTCCCCCAGCTCATGCTTAAGTGTGTCTGAAATCCTTTGTCCTGCCTGTTTCAGCATTGCGATACCAGTTTTGAAGGGTAACCATTTGGTTCAACTGCTGCTTAAAACACTTTGTTATCTCTCTGTTTTGGATAATGGCTCCTGTTGCTTCATGTAGCCTATTTCTTAAAAGACCTTATCTCTCCATATATCCTAAATAAAGGGCTGTAAATGTGTCCACAGGTCTAAGCATGGCTTCATTAACTCCACCACAGGAAAATGTTTACGTATGTTAAAGTATTCATTGTAACATAAAAGTGAGAAACAGTTTTGTCCAGATACTCTTAGCTAAGATAAAACATTGCTGCTTCCTCTGGCCTCAACGGAGCAGCACCATTTTGTGTCAACAGAAGCTGTTGTCTATTAGCAGTTTCACTCCTGTCAGCGATGTCAGCTCGTGATCATTGTTTTTCTTCCCCTTGTTCTCTGTTGAGATGGTTTTGGTCCACACATTCAAACACAGGCTCAGGAGGATTTTTTTTTAATTCTCCATATGAAAAATTTAACAAGTGGGCATCACCTGCTTAAAGAACTAAAGTAATTTTCTGTGACCAAAGGGCTGCTCTCTTCAGTGCTACAGTTATTCTCCGTAAGCATGAAAGTTCATCGATGATCTCTTTAGTATGCTACATTTCATAGTATCAAAGCAGCAAATGAGTCACAACTGCCCTACTCAAATTTCTTTCCTATCCTCTAATTTGGGATGTATCTCCCAGTAAAACAGGCAGGGGACGTTTCTTGATAGTTCTGTCAGCAGTTCTCCCCAGAAACCGCAAAAGATAGATCCCAGATTGATCTATAAAACTGAAAAGTGTTTTCCCAGGAATGCTGGGGGCAAACACTTGGGACTTTTCTCCTGCTTTTACCGTGGAGATAAGGAGCACATGTACCAAGCTACGTTAAACGCTCATGGCTTGATTTTTGCCAGAAGATAGTACAGGTCGTTTTGTGGTGCCTTCCAGCTTATTGGTGTCTCAAATCCTGGGAAGAGGAGTGATGAAGCAAGGTGACAAGGCCATTATACCAGACTAGTCCTGAGGTATCCAGCTAAAATGATGGCTGGCAGTGCCCAAGGAAGGAATGTATTTAAAAGAACTGTAATATCTCATGGTCTTTATGCCATGCTGTCTGTACCTTTCCCCTTGGGGTACCCAGGAGCTTCAGCTTAGTGTAGCAGGGTGCTCTGGGAGACATCGATGAACACGTCATCTCTGAGGCAGAGTGCCTTGCTGAGGGATGTGTTTGAATGACACATCACTGTTCTCAGTGGGGAAGTTTTAGTTTGGTTTCCTGTGGAATAGAATACCCGAGAACAGAATAAAATCAGCATTTGGAAAACATTCTGTCCCTCTACACTGATTTTCCAAAGCTGCTTTTCACTGCATGCCTAGAAGGTCCCATTCAATTAGGAAACGTAGAAGTGCATGTACGTGGTTTAAAGCAGTGCATGAGAGGCTGTTCTATTTTCCAGGCTCTTAAAGAATGTGACCACAGAGGATATCAACACAGGTTTGTGGGATCATCTTAGAAAAGGTGAAATATAAAGTTTTGTTTGCAAATACATATGCCATCAAAACTTGATTTACCAATGCTCTTTACCATTTGATCAGATAAAAGAATATTAGCTCTTAAAAATGAGGCACAAACTGAATTCCCTTTTCAATGCAGTATATAATAATACCATATTTCTCTGGGCTTGTACAGCTCCTTTTGTCATCCAAACAGACACATGCAGAAAGTAGCCTTTGAGCCCCTTCTCACTCTTTCAACACAACAGTTGTTTAAAACAGCAGAGAGCCAGGTGTAAAGAGGGTTACGAAGCTTTGAGATGTCCTTCTGTGGTTTAAATGCTCCTGCCTGCAGCTATTCCGCTGCTCCACTACTGGAATTAACTACCAGTGGCCAGAGAGTGACCCGTGCAACACTCCCCCAGCACCTCTGACACTGCGCTCTGACGTGGGGGGGCAGAGGCACATGTTGCTCTGCATGGCTGGTAGTGAGCAGCTGGGATGGCGATGCCTGGGACCACCACAGCGACATTCCCAGGAGGCTGTCATCATCAGGATTATGGCTCTGTTTTCATACGGAGGCTCGGTCCAAATCAGAATAAATCCCTCAGTTATGATTGTGTAGCATATTACAATGGAATAACGTCAAGCCTGATCCAAAGTTCACTCCACTGGTGTTTTAATTTAGCTGCACTGGGCTATGAAAGAAACCCAATAAATGGCCTATGAGCAAAATTGTATAGAATGATCAACATGCAACTGTCATGCTGCATTTGTCTCATGTCATTAGTTATTATGAAAGCCTGCATAATTCTGGAGCAGAACAACAATTTCCACACAGCAAATTGCAGATTGTGTTTGCCAACCCACAAAACATCACAATATTTATTTTGAAACTTTATAATGCTATCAAGGGCAAATTCACTTTACCCGTACAAATAGCCCTGTCGAGACAACTTAGATTACGCATGTGAGCAAAAGCGGGCAGAACTTGGCTCTGGGCACAAGAAAAGCAAAGCTGGCTTCCTCCTGTGGTGGAAATAGGGAAAGTGTAAGCACAGAGCTGGGGAGATACGATACTGGCAAGCGTACCACCAGGGACCCAGGGAGAAACGTCAGGATACAATTGAGATAATGGTACTCTGGCTCCCCAAATTCATACCTTGTTCACCTTCCTACCTCGGTCATTTCTGCAGGTTTCGTGCAAAGCACAGCATCTTCCAATGCACATCTGTACTTCTGCGGATCAAATTTATCCGTGGTGTGAATGAGCTTACCACTATCAGAAACAACAGCCCGTTTTTTTGGAGTTAGACCCACTGAAAAACTAGTTTGTATGTCTGATTTTTTTATTTGGGTTATCACAGGATTTTTAAAGTTAATTTTATTATTTAGCACTGCAGACATCACTGGGTTTGGGCTCAGTTTTAGGTGGAAAGGGTTGGGTTTTTTTACGTTCCATTACCTATCTTGACAGATTCTGTGTGTGCCAGAGGTGGTCTTCTTAACCCTGGATCAAAACCTAATCTCTCCTGCTTTGGTAAAACCTTTTCCTCTAATTCTCTCTCTAGTAAATTATATTCTGTTCTTTGCCCTTGAATAATTTAAAAATGTATAGAATAAAGTGTGCGTGGGAGGGGTTCTGTTCCATTGAGCGATACCTGGTAATCAAAATACTGCATTCATATCTTGCTGCAATGATCTCATTTCTATTGGGACAGCACTCCTGTGAGCACAGGCCCATGTTGTGTTCATCCTGTTACAACCAGATAAACTCATAATGTAGACAGATAAGAGCTATGCTCATTAATCTATTAATTGCCTATTGTCAGTTGTCAATATGTTTCGCTTGATGGGAAGCCGGAAGATTAGTTTGTATTGTGAGGGTGTAGATTTTTGTTCTGTATTACTATTATTTTATTTTGATGTGCGGAATACTACGAAATGACATTCAAGCTGGTAGCGTCTCACCCGAACAGAGTAGAGCTGGCTGCTTTTTAAGTTTCTGAAACCAGAAAAATGTGATGCCCCAAATGGCTGTGAAATAAAAAGCATATTTTCAATCAGAGGACCCCGCAAGAGCTGTGACCGTGTTGAGTAACACGTTTTTTACGATGGGCATTCAGGACATCCTTAAAGTCAACACAGCCTGAGATACCCTGATTTCCCGGGGAAGCTGAAACTCTGTGGGGACTTCATTGTTCGCTGGAAATTTGAGACTGATTTTGTCTGTGACTGGAGCTGCTGGAGCAAGATTTTATTATAATTGTGTGACCTTTAATACACCATGAAGAGATTTCAAGTTCTCTATTTTTCTAGCCTATAACAAATCAAATGTTTAACTATAATGTACAGTCACCGAGTTTACACCTTAAGAAGGGTGATTTTCAAGGGCTTATCTCTACAAAGAACAGTGGAGCAGAGACAGTTTCAGAAAAAGGAAAAAAGAAGGGAGAGGAACATCATAGAAGCACTTTATAGACCTATTTGAATCACAGCTTTAAGTCATTTATATCACGGCCAAAAAGCCCATCCATGTGTGCATTTAATAATGATGGCCAATTCTGAACGGGGACTGGAAATTTTCCTCTCCGTGGCAGGAAGCAAAAAAACCCTCACTGTTTCTGAGTTGGTAACTTGACCTGTTTGAATTATTTTATTACTTGCGAGACTATCAGCCAGGTGGCCAGCATTTAAACTCTGAGGACAGATCAGGAATTGATTTCTTTGGAACTACCATAGTTAAGAGCAGCAGAAGATGATTAGGCAGCTCAGGTGTTTTCTAGGCACACTTAGGCAGCCCTGTCTGACAAGTAGCAGCTCCTCTTGTGGGGCAGCGATCTTCATGCCATCTATGCACAGGTTTGAAGGATACAGGCAGATCTTCTATACTGTCCAGGACATGTAACTGTGCTACATGCCTAGGGATAAGAACCCGCCTTCCTTATTTTCTGCCGTGACAGAGCAAAGCAGTTTATTACCTCAAGGTAGACAAGATGTACTCCCCTCTGGCTGCAGTCACTCCAGTGACCAGTGTAGGAATCCATTTGCAAGATCCAGAAGCCTCTGTTATTATTATCAAGGACGGTCACGTGGAACAGAGTTTAATTGGATGCTGGACCCGATGATCTTGGAGGTCTCTTCCAACCAGAACGATTCTATGATTCTATGATGTGTGCGTGGGTCAGGGTTTTATTTTAAATTTTCAAGGAAAAAGATGTTATTGAAATGTGTGGGGGTCTTTTAGTATCTGGAGAAATTCTGTTTTCTCTAGCTGTTTTACTCTTCTGGGCTTCTTTCTTTCTGCAAAAAGTTAAGGCGGGAAATACATTTAAATCAAATGAAATTACATGAAAGAAGAAAGGATGAAAAAGCCCCCTCTTTCTACTGAAAATGTGCCAAACCCCTTTAAAGTGAGGAAATTACTTTTCTCAAATATCATTAATGTTTTAGCTTATTTTTCCCCCAGTTTTGGGAAGTCACAGGCATTATGGTTTCACTCTTTCTCATCTCCTCTAACCTCTCCAGAAGAAAAGGGATTTTGAAACACAACGTAAGAGGCAAAGGTAGAATAGGAAACACAGAAAAAGAGAGAAGGGAAAAATCTCTGGCTAGCATTCAGATATCTGTATTCACTGGACACCAGTTGGATATTTGTATTCGGTGCCTCAAAGGTCGAAAATGATAGAAAGGTGTGATTGGAAGTTTAATGCTTGGAAAACTTATTTAAGAATAAACGTGATCCATTTAAATGCCTGCAAAGTAGAAAAATTCAAAATTTGGAATTTTTCACGTCTGCCTGTTTCAACAAACTTTTTTTTCTTTTACATGAGCGAAGTATGGCTGAGCTCAGGGGATCCCACACACAAAATACATGTCATATCCTCTCCCTGAGTATTTATTCACTGACGAGGACTGAATAGCAGAGAGACTAAATGCCTCACTTCTGGTCCTACAGGGAATGTATGGCAGAGTTTTGAAACGGACCCAGCTCTCCCAAGTCCCAGATGAATGCCTTAACCAAAATCTCACTCTTCCTTATCACACTTTGTTTCTCTTTCTTTCCAATATCTTCTCTAAACATTTCTTTTGTTTGGTTCGTTGAGGTCAGTGGTCTCAGCTTGTTGCAAGCACCACAGAATTTCACCCTTTATGTTGTTTTTTCCCTTGTACATTGTCTATATATTGAATTGCTAGCTTTGCATTTCTTCTTGCTCCCAGATCCCTCCCTACTGTGCAGAAGGTGGCAGCTTCAGGAGCACAATGTTTTGTCGTTTTTGAGCTGTGGGATAGTACACACCCCTTTTTAGCCCATGTCCCATTGTAAGTCAGCCCCTTTTGATCCAGTCTCCATCCCCTTTTATTGACCAGCTCCCCTATTTCCACTGAACGTTTCAACCCTGCTGCCTGCTCCCTTTGTGCTTTTTAAAATTCTCAATATTTCTGCAGCAGGACTGAGTCTGCCATCTTTTTTTTTAGTGGAGCAGAAGACAAAGCCAGGCTGCTGCTGCTGCTGTTGAATAGGTCATTGGTGACAACAACCTGTGCTGCAGAAGTTAGCCCCCACTGACACTGTTTTCACTCCACTTGAATGGAAGCTCCTGGAAGTCTTTCTTTAAAGAGCCCAGGGGTGGGCAAGGCAGGAAAATGGAAAGAAAAGGAATAAAATAATTATAGCAATAACACTCCAACTTCCTCTGTTGTGCGTGGACTTGGCTAATCGAAATGAGAAGTACCTTGGGTACCTGTAGATGGGATATGTTAAGAGGTTGTTCTTTTGTCCCGCTGTGGCCTCTGCAGTGGGGGGCAGTGACTTCTTGTATCTCTAGATTTTCTCTCCGTTGTTAGGTTAGGTGCTGTCATCTTTAGAAACAAGATCTTTTTCATAAGGACTTGCCCTTATTGAATGAGGTATAGCCATGACCAGGAAGGGAAATGATCCTTGTCTAGGCCATCAAAGGAAGATCGCACCCAGTACTGCAGCTCTGACTTTTCCCAGCTAAGCTAAAACTGGTGACTAACTGCAGAGCCGCGCCTACCAGGATAAGAGGGAGAGGTGCCGGGCAGGTGTATAACAAACCTTCTAAAATGCCCATCCCTCATCGTGAGAAATTTTCTAATTAAACAAATAGGGTTTTTAAATTACACTGCAAGAGACAACAATATATTCTACATTTTGATCTAAGTGAAGTCCACTTCATTTAGACACAATAGGAAACAGCAGCTGTCTTTGTTAGAGGATGCTGAGGCTGAAACTGCATTAGTCTCACAGGGCAAAACCATTTGAATTGTAGATATAGGAAATGATATGCATAAGTAAGGAAAACATTGGTTGTAATGGACAAGGCTAGGGAAACAGCTGACTCTTTATTAATCAGAAAGCCAGTTTCTTGAAAGGTACTAGGCAAGTAGTTTTAACAGGTTCACAACAGATATCCAGCCAGAAATTAAAACAGAAATGTGAAAGAAGAGGTAGATGCTGAAAAATTTCAAATCTAATTTTTTAATGTACTCTTGGGCCATGTAACGGATTTTCTTGAAAACCTCCAGATAATTAAATCTTTGTTCATAGGTTACATAATGTAAATACTTGGGGGAAATGGACTTTCTCCATACAAATAGGCAATGCATTTTATGAGAAAAACTGGATGTAATTTTAATATAGAAGAAAAGGGGAAGAAGAGGGGGAGAAATACCAATGTAAGAGTTCATGGGCCAACATAAATTTGTTTCTCTTTCTGAATTACAATAAAGAACATGCAACTAAAACTGATCAAAAGTGGTAGAAAATGCCACTGAATATCTTTTTTTTTTCTGAATATCTCCCATTGAGTGTAAGAGGAGAACCTAATCACACAGTATGTACAAGTGTATGCGTACATTTATTGTACACACTGCTCCAAGTTTTAGAGAAGCTGTTTACCTTAGGGAGTTAATTCTCATATAACTTTTTTCTGGTTCTGCAAAAACTTTGAGGTCTCGTAATAAATTTAACGTAGCTGACCTGTATGGCAAGAAGCTCATTACTTAGTCTCACAGTTTGTATTTATGCAGAATAGTGTCTATGTAGAAGGCCATTTCTGTTAGCAAATCACTTAAAGATTGTGATGATGGGGGTGCCAATAATCAGAAGGAGGAAAGCACTAAACATTGGAATATAGCATAGCTTCCAAATCCTGCAGTTTTTAGAAATTGTTAATGTTTTGATGCTATGTATTAGCTGAAAACAGAGTTTAAACATGATCATCATCAGGATGGATTGATTTTTCTTTGGGGGAAGGTGAAGCTGCATCATATTGTATGGGTTTTCATTGTGGTTATTACATGACTGTCTACCAGCTGATTGTGGTGTTGCTGTAGCATAGCTTCCTCACTTCCATAAATGGATTTACAGAGTGTTCTTGTGTAACTGGAGAATTGCTGAAAATACATATTTACTGCTTGGACCTTTCTCCCTACTATAGGGACTTGCCAGTGGTGACAAGCACCTGGAGTGTCTATCTGTTGCCCAGCACTGGTGCAGCAGGCCTCGAGGGTCTCAGAGAGGCAGGTTTGAGGGCACTTTCTTGGCAGCCTGCTGTGCATTCAGGGAGCTCTAGCTCTCCCAGGCCACTGCAGATATCCTTCCTGTGGGAGTGCTGGAGAGAGTGGAGGGCTGCATGAAGCCCTCTGATGCACGGGCAGCTCCCACTCGGCTTCTCACGACTTCTTGCGCTAGTAGTCAGGAGCTGTGGTTGTAGCTTCATGGTGCAGCTTTGCTGGCATGAACACAGGAAGAGAGGGCAGAGAGCTCCCGTTCCCCTAGCAGAGGTGCCTGGGGAGGGCCAGGCTAGCATGGCTAGCACTAGAGAGCAGCGGGCAACGGCAAGAATGCACAAAGCTGGAAGTCTGCGTGCTGTTTGACAAAGCAGCATGGGCAGTGGGCTGGCTTAAGGTGTGGCCCTGGCAGTTTTTCCCATAGTTCATCAAATCAATATAATCATAGAATCATTTCAGTTGGCAAACAGCTTTAAGATCATCGAGTCCAACCATAAACCTAACACTGCCAAGTCCACGATTAAACCATGTCAAGCGCCACATCTACACGTCTTTTAAATACCTCCAGGGATGGCGACTCAACCACTTCCCTGGGCAGCCTGTTCCAGTGCTCGATAACCCTTTTGGTGAAGAAATTTTTCCTAATATCCAATCTAAACCTCCCCTGGTGCAACTTGAGGCCATTTCCTCTTGTCCTATTGCTTGTTACTTGGGAAAAGAGACCGACACCCACCTCTGTAAAACCTGCTTTCAGGTAGTTGCTTGCCTCACCAGAAAGCGTTCCCATAATGGTGGCAAGGACAGTGGGGGGTTCTTCCCTTCGAGGACATTCCTTTCTCTTTCGAGTTCTGGTCAGGGGTGCTATGTAGCATTCATTTAGAGGCCTAAACTCAATTGGTTTACCAGCAAGTAAACACAGCACTGAGAGCACAGGCACCAAACAGCTTTATCTGCATATTGTTGATGTCCAGAGATGGTTTAACAGACAAGATTGACTGGATCTTAATTTGAAGGACAGTATTACCCCATCCTTGCTTTCAGGGGACTTACTCATCCTGCCCTCTTAATTGATATTCATAGTAGCCCCTTTTTTCATATTACACTGGTGTAAGAACTCTAAGACAGCAGTTACCTACCTAGTAAAACAGCTGAAGTCATTGCATCTGTATTTAGAAGTAACTTGTCAGCCAGAAGTGAGGAGAAACCAGTACTTTGTGTCCTGCACCACTAGGCACAGACCTCCCTTAAATGTTCTGCAGATCATCAGGGCATAAAAGCAAGAAAATCCCATGAGGAAGCTATCAGTAGCATGATGGGCAAAGCAGTCTGCTCTAGTGGTACCTGCTGACAAAAAGGAGCAAAGATGAGGTTCTACTGAAATTTAAAACAATGAAGTAAAGTGAGAATTCCTCTGCAAAACTGCATCTGCATTTAACACTGAGGGTTTGCGGTTACACAGCTCCACTGTTGTAAAATTACCCAGATACTAAGAGCATTCAGTAAAGCTACTTTACTACACCAAAGCTACATTTACAGGCATGCAGTAAAACGAAAGCATTAAAACGATCCTATCAAGTTGCTTCACAGAGCTCCAGAAACGAGATAACCTTACAGAATTCCTCCAGCCATCTGCATGGCAGTGAGCTTCTTCCACTGGAGCTAATTTATAAATGTTGGCAATCCTGGTTCTATAGGAGCAGATTTTGTGGGCTTTCAGATGACTGTAGCATTCTTTCTGGCTGAAAATAAAATTTGTAGGCGTTAATTTTCTTAAATGCATGCCCAATGGGAGTTTGTTTGTGTCTCATAGCAGAAAGGGATTCAAGTACAACGTAGTAAGAGAATTAATCTCTTCTGCTGCCCTCTTGATTTTTCACTAAGTGAAGCACAACTGCACTGAATGTGACAGCACCTGATACCGAGAACTGGACATGCAGGGAGCTGTCAGTTATGCACATTTTTTGCTGAAGTATTATAAAAGTAGTACGACAGCTTATGGTATGTATCACAGGACCAGCACTATGTTGTTAAAGACAAGAAGTTGTTGATTTCATTTATCACAGTAGTTCAGTTGTGTCTCAGTCTTCCTCCGTTCCCATCCTTGTCATCCTCTCGATTTGCTGACTCCATTTTAGTTTCATCATAAAATTTGAAGAGACTTGTACTTTTGTGTCACTCTCGGATACTTCTGAAGACTGTAGGAGTTTTCTTTCTGAATTTTCAGTTCATTGAGCTGCAGATAGATGTTCTTTCTCATCTAAAACTCATCACTTCCTTACTATTGGAGAAAAAAACACATTTAGGAAATTAGTTTGTGGCTTTCTTTAATTTGTTCCACATACAACTGCTCATCAACAGTACAGCAGCAAGGAATTGGCACACAGCTACAAGTGTGTGTTCAAATTAAAAGTGTATTCTGCGCTTTTATTCTTGTGTTGTGCAGCGATTATGGAAGGAAAATATTTTTATCAAGCAACCAAAAGCACATTAACACCAAGGAAAGCTGTTGCCGCCTCCTACCTTCTTTATAAGACAGTAAACAAGGAGAGAAGCCATGGCAGGGTCACCGTGGGGAGTACGAGCCATGCTTGGTGTGACTCCCCCTCTCTTTAACAGCCAGTCCTGAATCCTTGGCTGACATAAAAGGCCACAGCTCTGGTGTCTCCGCTCACCTTCCCTTCATTTATAAGGGCAGGGAAGTGTATGCAGTAGCCTCACAAAATGCCTATCAGATAGCGTTTAAAGAAAAACTCCTTGATTTTTAGCTATGATAATGTTGAGGCACAGGAAACTGAAGAATGAAGATGCAAAGTAAAAGCCTGAAATTTCCCACCCAGATCCTGCATTGGTGACGGCTGGCTGTGGACCAGGCCTTAGTTCTGGGGCAGAGAGGATTGATTTGTAGTTACCCAATGACAGCTAGAAATTAAAGGTGAACTCTGCTTTTGTAAACAGTTTGCAAATATAAATACTTTATCTTTTTTTTTTTTTTTTTTAATTTTGGAGGGATAAAGAGGTTACTTTCTCATTAAATTTGTACCCTAGGAAAGAGAAAGAGAGGGGAAAAAAAAAGAACCTAAGGAAATTATTTCACTTCATTTATTTCTAGGATAATTTCTCCATTCTGACTTTGTGTTTCACCTCATTCTCTGAAATTTGAAAGGCAATTTTCACTTTTTTCTTTTTTAAAAATATGTGCTATGCTTTCAAAAATGGCCATGCTTGGCTTTTGTGCCACACAGTCCCAGAGTCTCAGAGAAGTGTGCTCTTTATAGAATAAGAGAAGTGGTTTGTTGGTTTGTGTTATGTTTTTGGGGTGGTTTTTTTGGGGTTTTTTTTAAATACCATATAAACCATGGAGTGAATCTCCTCCTGCCTTTCTTCCATCTCCGAAAGCAGGGAGCTGGGAGTTACAGTACGGAGCAGCCTATTGTGGCTCCGTCACTTATGCAAAGAGGTCACGGATGATGGAGTCTGGAATACAAAAGGTGTAGGGCACTCTGCATCTGCGAGGAGGGGATCAAAACAAATCTCCTTTATCTAATGCAGAACCTATTACTGAATAAAACGTGAGGACGTGAAGGGTCCAAGTGTGCTTTTAATAATCTGTGTTACAAACAGACTGTAATCTGCACAATTAAGCTTCTTGGAGTTGGCATGATTTTGTGCAGTTGGCAGTTTTCCCCTTGAATAAAGGTCAAAAAGAGGGGAGTGAATTAACCGATGAATACCTTTTTAAAGGTATTCTATAATTCCATTGAACGTTGGAAATATTTTCTTCATTGCGCTAGTGGCTCTAGGGAAGAGAGTTCTGTGTCCTAATTTAAAAACCCGCCTATTTCAAGAGCAGAGACGTGCTACACAATAAACGAAGGAGTAAAGGGGAATAGGAAACCTCCCTCTGTCACCGCGTAGGTGGGAGCTGGGTTGTCAGCATGTGTCTGATTGTAGCACGCTGTGGATCAGGCCCTGGGGAGCTCTGCTCATGTGAGTGTTACCTTAGAGTTGCCCTTAATAGCTATCCCTGACTGTTTTCTAGGTTACCATGAGTGTTTCCAGGCCCCTGGGAGAAATGGTGGGGACCTTGCGTACTCCTTCTTGGGTGGATGTCTTGCTATCCAGAATATGATTTCTCCAATACAAATGCGTATTCTCTTTCTCACAGGAAGGTAGAGTATATGCAGTTCTACCCAAATGGGTGGTGCAGGGTTGCTGTCCCAGTAGGATAGCCTCTTTTCTTGATTGCGATGATGAGAAAGTGTTTTCATTTAAAGAGGAAAATGCTTGAATGGTTTTCTCATCCCTTGCCCCTCCTCTTGGCAAGCAAACGCACTGTTGGGGCACTGGGTTTATCGCAGGCCAAAGGGGGAATTCTCTTAGGAGCCTCTTGTTGAAATGTTGGCAACACATCACTGAGCAGTTCTAAAGACCTCAGGAAGCCCCAAATTTCTCTGAATTTTCCCACCACCAGCCTTGAATGTAGTTGCCTCTTTGGCCTTGCAAACTTTGGGAGAACATCAAGGAATGCGCTTGCAGCCGCCACAGTGTGCTCATCAGCACAGGGGCAGCCCCTCGGGACGGGAAGGAAAGTTGATTGGAGAAGGAAACCACCCACGTACTACTCTTTTTGTTTCCCTTAGTTATTTTTTCTTCACTTCTTTTCCTTCACAAACTACACTTAAGGGAAAGGCATTATTTGCCAGAATCTTTTCTGGGAGAGTGAGCTGGAGAAGCTGTGCTGCCTTTGCTGTACACAGATTCTCAGATCCTTCAAAAGCCTCTGTCCAGCTGTCTCGCTCTCGCTGCCGCTGTGTGGTGCGGTCTGACTTCCTTCATCTTTTGTGTGTTGCCGCTACAGTGTAAAATCAGGGGGAAATAATTTTCCTCCATTTACACTTGACCATTTTGGGGCAAATTAATTCTACTACCACTTACTTGAAGAGAGGCTTGCAGAATCATGGAGGGAGGCGGGGGAGGAGAGGCAGATTTTTTGTGTGTCTCTGGAAATCAAACACGGTCTGACCGAAGTCTCCTTTTCTCTCTTTTTTTTCCCTCCCCTTTTTTTATCTTTTCTATTTTTACTTAGGTGCTAAAGTTAAGTGTTTACTAAATATAATTTCAAATGACAGTTTAACTTACTATTTTAACCAAAACTGCAATAGAAAAAAATTTTCCCTGCATTGTTAAAATGCAACTCCATTCCTGCTCAGCTACCCACACTCTGTAAACAAGAATACGTATTTGCTGTTGATGTGTGGAATATTTTTTTTTTTAAATCACAGAATGGATTAAGAATTAAACTAGAAACAAGATGAGGAAAAAACCCTCAGAGCTGTAATCAAACATCCATTCCAACAGCTGAAACATGTTATTACATCTTTCAGCTGATTTATCGTACCCAAAGAGATTTCATAATCATTCTCAGTATTAAAACAAGGGGAATAGAGGCACATTTCAATAACAATGATTGTTGTTTGGAGAATGCCAATCATGTCTAGGAGTGTTATTTACATCAGACAATATGTAGATATTGTGCCTCCAAGCCTGTTCCTGTTCGGTTTTGTTCTTTGACTTACACAAATGAATGTTAAGAAATGTTGACAACGAGGTTCAATAGCTAAATACAATAACCAGAGTCCTGCTGACTTCCTTTTGGGAGGAGAGAAATCTTTACCACATAAGTAATGCAATCTGATGTAGAGATAAATGCGGCTATAAATGTCTGAGCTATCTTTGGTATGAAAGGTGGGGAGAAATTGAATCTGTGTACTAATTTTAATTTGTATTCACACATTAGCTATAGCTAATTTGAAAACAATTAAAAGACAGGAATGAGAAAACCAGCTGTGGAGCAGTGGAATGTATTACAGAGAAGCAGGCTTCACTTTGTGTTATTTTCTAACACACAGTTTTATTTTTGCTAGTGTCTGTCACAAATCCTAAAATACCATTACAGAGTTAGCAGATGGTTCCCAAGTATTCATACCTGATAAAGCCTCCTGGGTGATCAAGCACTGAAAAATCAATATATTTTTCAACTTTCAATGGCTAGCTATTCAGTTTCATTACATCTCGCTATTCCTCCATGGCTACTGTGATATGGACACTTACTTCACCATTGCATTAAGCTCTAATCTCTGGGCCGGCTGATACAGGCAGTTAATGAATAGCTAGAGTACCACCTCGGTATGCTTCACAATTCTTCTGATCTCAGTAGGATGTTTCGAGTACTGTGATCTTGTGTTTAGTAACACCCCACTTCTTCTCCCTCTTTTTTTTCCACACATGCACAGACACCCCTCTCCAGCTGTCACCTTGCTGAGCTCTGAAAGGAAAATTCAGTAAATACACATTTTAGCAGAAATATTTTGCTGTGACATTTGACTCTTCTAAATAAATAATATCAGCAAGTCACAGTAAGTCAGATCCATGCCCCCTGGGTGACCATATGAATCACATTCTTAAATCTATCATTTTCAATAAAGCCACAACTAGAGGTAGGTCTTTAAAATGTCCTGCTTTTGTCTCCAGATTATCTACATCCCCCACAAAATAGCTATGCTCTCTGACTGACTGTTAATGCTTTCTTTAAATCATGTTTCTTTCCTCTTCTCCTAACTTAAACTCGTAGTATGGGAAAGTTAACTTGCAGTAAATGACAAAGCGTGTGTCAGCTTTGTAATTATTACAAGTACCTGATTATTGGTCTTTGCCATGCATTTTGGCCTTAATCAGGGGCTAGATTTCTAACATGGAGTATTTCTTTATACTCCGATTTGCAGGAAAAAATAAGTGCAAGTAAAATGCTAGTGAATGCATAAAGTATGTGCATGCACATGGGTGCCCTCAGAAACTGCAGTATCCTATATATTTTAATTTTCCATTAGTATTAAAGATTTCACTGAATTTCGCTATTACAGTTTATTTGAGGTTGTGGTGGGGGTTTATTGTCATTGTTTTTACACATCAGGCAAAGTTCAATGACACAGACCAGGCTTATTTTACATGCACCCAGGCACCATGACATTGGTAAGCCTGGGGCATCCAGAAAACCTATTGAGTCTGATTAAGGCATATCTTAAATTTCAGACGTAGGTCTTGATTCAGTCAAAAGTGCAGAAGATGAGAACCTGTTTGTTGAAAATGGAAGCATAAATATAAACCATGTGACTATTTCCTCTTTCTTAGCTGCATGAAGAGCAAGAGTGAGTCTTTGCGCGTGCCATGGCTGTGTATGGAGAAGATTGATAGTAATTAATAAGAGCTCTTTCTATCATCGGTGTTTGCGCCTGGCAGCTCTCAGGCAGTCGGTACTGGCACTGCCAGCCCCCAGAGACCCCTTCCTCCCAGAGCAGTTAACACAGCAGCAGGAGGAGGCCAGGGCTCCACGCTGTCAAACTATAGATGCACCTGAACAGCCATGGCTCTGCTCTGCCAACAGCAGCGCTCTCCTTTGATGGTGTCCTCTGTGATGTCTTGAAATAGGTCCTTGTTGCATGGTGTTTCATGCGTTGATTCCTGTCCAGTGAAATGCCGTGGGTCCAAACTCAGCAGGCTGTCCTCCAGCTTGATTCCTTGCTTTCATTGTTGAAAAAGTGGCTTTATAAATTGTTAGGTTGGTGGGAATTCGTCACTAAAGTAATTACAAATTTTTGTCCACCAGAGTCCTTCCTTGACTTGGGCTGCAGGTATTCAGCCTGCGCTGCCTGACCACAGGAACCAAATAACTTTGGAGAAAAAGACCTGTGTCATCTGGAGGCGGTTTTATTAACATCTGAAGCACACAATTGTGCCATGTAGGACCTGAGTCCACGCTAGAGCCCTTTCGTTACCCTGCTACATGGCTGGATTTATGCTGGTGGAAGTCCTAGCTAAAAAAGCTTTTGTACAATGATTAATTGACCTTAACAAGTTTAAGGATGCTTATTTGCACACAGTTATGAAGTGTTGCAATATGTCACAAATGAGAGCGGCTTCTATTATAAACATAATGGCATAAACAGTGAAAGCTGGTTATATTTCCTTAAAAGTTCATTGCAGGGAAATGGGAAAGCTTGAGAAGCTAAACAAATCCAGGCAATAATGGAAATGTAGCATGAAATTACTTCTGTAAACAACAGCCATTCATTATTTGAACATTTTTCATAAGAGAGTAAGCAGACGAGTGTTGATGTTAAAGGGTGTGTGCGGAGGGGGAGGAGGAAGGGGGAGATTATGAATTTTGAAAGAAATCTTCCCGGGTTATACAGACAGACGTACATCTGTTTAAAAAAAGAGGTATGTAAAGCACTGATTGATCCCTGAATATTAACAATCGATGCCATTTTCTTCATTAACTTCTGAGTGGAGCACAAAGAAAGGTATATTTGATTTAAGGGGAAGAGAAGGGAGCACTATTTAATGTTGATTTGGTGTAGTGAATAACCCCAGAGAGAAATGTAAATACCAGGCTGCAATAACATGACAGCACACTAATCATATTTACAAACGATATTAAATCTGTCCATTGTGCTTGCCTGGCTGCGGATTGGCCCGACTGTAATTGTCACTGTAACCAGCGCTGGCTTGTGGGAGAATTTAACTGCAGTGATATAAGGTGAGTGCTAGGCTTATTATTACTTTATTATTACCCGGTTTATGTTTATTAAAACAATTTGTCATGCAGAACAGGAATGGGAGAATGGGAACATTAAATCGTGCTGTACTCAACCTGAAGAAATGAGTTACAATAAAATTAATGGCAGGCAGGCCACAGCTGACACTTGTAGCCGTGTGGAGCAGCTACACACTGGTTCGTTTCATTTGCTGGTCGTTTCTTGTTAGGGTCACGCCATTAAACTTACATATTGAGAACTACTGAAAATCTGAGGCAATGAAGGTAAAGTTTATGAAGCAAAAGTGGGGATTTTTTTCTGCTGCTAATGCATTCCTTTCAATTATTACAGAAATCAGGAATGCAGATTGAAAGTTTAAATCATACTGAGTTATTAAAGACGTGTGTTGGAGTGAATGTCCTTCAATTTTACAGAGGCTTAGAGAGCTGAGAAAGAGCTGAGTTTAGGCTAAAGTGAGACCATTCTCTAAAGGCTTTGAGCAAAGAGAACAGCGAGAATAGTGGTCATGAAAGGTCTCATAACAAGTTTAATAAAAGCTGCTTTATTTTCTTTCCCTGGAACTCAAGGGGTCCTTATTTGATATCTTCAAATTTATTTCAGCCCAAATCTTCATTATTTTAAAGTAGAGGCAGGAGGTGATGACCATGGGAATAGCACTGAGGCTCTTGGAATTCAGCAAAGAGGCACAGTGACATAACCCCCTCTCGTGACACAATTACGGAAGAAATTAAAAGTGTCAGGCTCTATGTACTTTAGCTGCATAGAAGAAATCTGGCCTCCTGATGAAACATCTTTGTACATGAAAAAGTAATACCCTGCCCTTGTTTCCCATTATACAACAATGTTAAGGAGTCTTCTGGGGTGATTATTAGGGATTTGGTGAAGCACAATAAATGCTGAAGATTAAATCTGAGCACTAGCAATTAGTATTGGGGGAGGAAGAGTGCTTTTTTTTTTCTTTTTAAAAAGTATTTATTAATGAAGCTATTTAAAGAAAACCGAGCCAACAGCTGAAGTTAGGAAATGTGAACCTTTCATTTCTAGTAGTTTTATACTTGTGTAAGTCCTACAAAGTCCACGGGGTTATTCTTGATTTATACCAGTGTGAGCAAGTAGAAGATCAGGCTGTCTCTGTGGGACTTTTTTTCCTCATTTTCATTTTTTAAACTAAGATAGTTTTTTAAGTCTTGGAGAAAGACTTCAAAGGGGGGATTTAGCCACATGTTCTCTACCTGTGTCCCCAGTCTCAAGGGCTGGACCAAGCATCCAAGAGCTCAGCATCCAACCACTGCAACAGAACACCGGGATGGGAGCTGAACTCTCTGGAAAATCCAGTTTGGTGAAGTGAGTGAAGATATTTAAAAGACCTTCTTTTAGAAAACCGTTTTTTCCTTTTGGTTTTCCAATAAGGGGAATGGCAGATGTTTCTCTTGGAGAAGTAACTTCACATTCAGTCTCAGTGGTGATGCCACAGCAATCGCAAAGGCTGCTCCAAACCTGAGAAAAACCTATGGAAAAAAAAAAATTCCCTGTCGTTACTTAGCACTTCCTCACAAGCTGATCATCTCCTTCAAATAACAGCCACTTCTCTGAGAGCACCAGAAGGTTTCTTTGTGAATGTAAAAGGAAAGACCAAAGGCCTTGACTCGCAGATTATTTTCCCTGGTGAGGTCTAATGCAGTAAGCGTCATCCACTGTGATGGCAAGCACTCATGGTGGACCCGTGTCTTGGAGCCTTAGTGACGTGTGCGGTGGTTCCTATCTGCCTTTTTGACATGGTGCTGCAGTTGCACGTAAACGAGAAGTGGTTTAGAGAAATAGGAAAATCACTGAGGGAATAATTCTTTCCGTGGCAGCGGGCTCTGTGGTTGGTAGGCCTCCTCTGAGGGATGAAGGGAAGATGTGAGGAGGGACAGGTTTGGGGGCTTGGATGGTCTAAGTATGGACAGCTGGCTGCTGTAGTGATGGGTGCAGTGGAAACACAGCAGACAGCAGATACCTATATATTGCTGGCTTTCAGTCCTTTTCTGTGCCCTCTTTTACATTCATTGAAAAGAAAACACATTTTACTAAAACATGTTGACCTGTGTGGCTTGCTAAATAGGCTTTTAAATGTTACAGCAGAGCTCTGACCCAGCATTTTTAAAAGCAGGATTTTAACATAATCTTCCATCTTAATTTGTATTTTTGTAACACTCAGTAAACTTGGGGAGAAACCAGTTAGTCCTTTATTCCCTTATGTGTAAAACTCATGAACTCTAAGTAACGTATACACTGTGTCTTGCTGAATTGCAGTCCTTATTATATGTTTAAACATCCCTTTGACATGAAGGACAAGGATAGAGTATAGAATTCTGAGTCATATTTATCACTTGGATTATTAATAATAATAACAACATTTGGCATCTTTATAGCACTTTACATTTTCAAAATGCTGCATAAACATTAACTAAATGGTAGTTAAGTGTGCATAAATGATATTCAGAGCCATTACCCTCTACCACACCAACATAGTCACTGTGGGTCTGCACTGAAACGTGTGTACTGCTGCTCGTTGGAAAATCTTTACTGCTCATGTGAAGTATCAGCTTTCCTGGAAGAACCAGACTGACCATTTTTCATTTTGTTTCACATGCACCCGAAGGCTTTTGTCCATATTATGGATTAATGGTCTGCAAAATTTCAGTTTATTGGGGAAAAAGAAGTTGTTGATTTTACTTACAGGAGCATAAAAACAAATAAAAATAAAGTAGAGAGCTCAGAAACCAAAACACTACTCTTTTTTTAAATCACAGTTTAGTTTGATTCTTACCACGGCCGTGCATTTTATGCTCTGTTTCCTGGCTGTGGGGCCCACTTCTGCTGCACCACATACATTCAAAGGCTGGATGCTTCCAGGGCTGCGTGCCTAGGGACTAGTCCGACCCCTCAGAGCCACCTGATGTGCTTGTGCATGCATCAGTATTGCCAAACAAGGTGCTACTCGATGTCCATCGAATAGGGACTGCGCAGGGTCCTTTTATGACCCATTGTTTTCCAGTGAAGTGAGACTTCTCATGCATGGCTCTCAAAGAAAATATCTGTAGTTCCTTACATTTATCCCTAACCCTCAATTTGCAACACACTTTTCTGTAGCCACACTAGCTTCTATTACAGTAATGCTTCTTTTTTTCTTGCTTTACTGCCTTTCTGCCATTTCAGTATAAGAGAGAGTGGAGAAGATTTTAGAAGCATCTTGCATCCCTGTCAGTAGCTGCGGCAAGTTTGTACCTGAAAAGAATTTACTGTGTACCCCCATCAAAGAGGAGCAGAAATCAAGGGAAATGTCAAATAGCAGTTTTCATGCTGGATTGCATCAATGTAATCCAGGAGCAAGCGAATAATTCCACTGTCACTTAATTAAAAGTTTTAAGACCTTATGTCTTTGACCTTGTTCTTTAGCTGAGCACATAAAAGCAAAATGGCTTGGTACCTTAATCTTACTTCGTGCCATTGCCCTCTGATGAGAGAATCCTCTCGGTACCTCTGATTTGTCATTGAAGCGAAGGGAAGGGCTACGAGCACTACTTGCTCCTGTCTTCTGCGGTGAGCCTACCTTGACTTTCTCTTGCTATCTTTAGTCTTCTCCCTGGAGCATCTAGCACATCAGGACAAGAGGGATCTCAGCCCCACAGCTTCATTCTGGTCCTGTTAACTGTAACTACTGATGTCGTTTACAAGGATAAACCCTTAAAGCCAGGCCAAGGTAGACAAAGAAAGAACACTGGAGTAATTCCCTTTGGACAGCAGAGATTGGTGTTCAAGTTATTGAAAATCTGTGTAACTCATTTTCTCTTTTGTCATACTTAAAAAATCCATGAAGTTTGGCTGAGTGCAAACAATAAGCTTTTATTGTTGCTGCCCTTCTTCATAAATGTGTAATCTTCTGGGACCATCAGAAAAGCTTTGGTACAACAAATTAAAAGTCTCTAAACTTTCCTGAGTCTCCTTGGACATTTTGTAGACCTGCAAATATCAAGCAGTAATCAATATGATGCTGCTCTAATACTTTAAGGCAAACTGGCAGCTCCCGAGCCAGAGAGCACAGCGCAGCTATCTCATGGCTAGACACAATTCCTGCCGGGGTCACAGAGGAATAGTGCCCGTCGGCTGGCACGGGGAAAACCACGCACAAGAGAACCTGAATTGCAAACTGCGGGGCCAGTTGGATACAGCTACGTGCACTAGTTATCAAGGCTCGCAAACACACTTTCTGCCCCATCATCAGCTCCTTTAGGCAGCAGTGCCTGCAAGCTGTGCCTGAAGTCTGTGCTGTTCTGCAGGTCGCGGTGTTTTGTGATCTCCTGTTTCCTTCACACGTGTCCGTGTGTGCACATTTCCCTAACACGCCAATTATATTGTAGCCAACACGGTGACTTGAATATTCCCTCTGTCCTCATTGTTTTTGGCATAGTAAGCTAGTTTAACAGTACTCTCTTAGTATATCCTTTATTTTATCTCTGAGAGAATTGTGTTATTTTTCTTTGTGGTGAGGCACATGGTATTCAATTACAGAACATTTGCTCTTTCATATCTTGTCAATGGAACAACTTTGTCAGTTTAACAGCTTCAGCAAGGAATATTCAGCATGGGCCAGAGAGGACAAGAATTATGGTTGTATTTTTTGTCTCATCGCTAACGAGTAAACATTTTCAGTCTCTCCCCAACTTAGTGACTATTATACCTGAGTCAAAAAATGCCTTTGCACCCACTAGCAAACAGCAGCTCAAGGTGGGGTAGGGTGGGTGAGGGTTTAGCATTCAGTACCACCACCCAGCTCCTCTCTCATTATTCGAACCATCACCGCTCCCTGGTGAGCTGGGAATGGATTCCCGCAGTCGCTCATGCAAAATGGATGCATGCAGTGATTCAGGTGGGCAGTGTTGCTGACTGGGTGCCCAGCTATGCTAATGAAGCACCTAAAGGTGCAGCAAGCACAGCTGGACCAGAGAGTCCGACCATGTTTTAGCTGCGGAAACAGCTTGTGCAAACCGTAGCCATGTGCTACTGTGAACTCCAGCTGCTGGTGCAGGAACCTGAGTCTTCTGACCTCTGGGCACTCACTGAGGATGAGGTGGCAACCTGGTGCCTGCTCATTTATGGGGCCAAATGGCCCAATCCTTTGCTGAGATGCTGGAAAAAATGGAAGGAAATTTTGCCTGCAAAAAAATTGCCTTAACTTCTAGTCCGTTTCTAATGGCTGCTTATTTTTATAATAAGGAGTGCTTTTTTCTCTAGCGTGGCCTGTTCCAAAGCCCATTTACATCAATATTAAAGCTTGCCACTGACCTCATGGCCTTTGGATCAGGCCCATAGTCTTCTTATCTTCTTCCATATTACTGGCACACCTTAGGTCTTGATTTCTGTGGAGCTCCTTAGGTCAAGCTCTATCTCATTGATGTGCTCGGGCTTAAATTGATTCAGAGAGAAACTGACTGTTCTTCTAAAGAAGTGGTCATTTTTCTTAAGCGGCTTCTATTTTTAGATAAAACTCCTTGAGGCAGCAGGGAGCATTGGTGCCTGGCTGGCAGGAGTTACAGTGTGCTTTGTGAGAAACCCCTTTGGGGCACACCACATGGGTGGCTGAGGTTACCCCACCACTTCCATCAGCAGGTTGGTAACAGGAAAAACTTAAGATTTTTTCGTTCCACTAATGAAGAAAGAAATAGCAGGGTTCAAATTTGATTTAAGTTTTCAGCTGGGTAGGTGCTAAATAATGTTGCCTGTCTTCCTGAAAAGCTTTTAAGTGTGTATCTTTTTTATCAATGGAGACTTTGTTTCTTGAATGACAAATTTAGGACAATTCTCTTAAATGCTCTGTGTGTAATTACAAGATTGGTTTAACTGTTTGGGCAAACTTCTTTAGCATCTTTTGAGGAGCTGGCGTGCCCAGTTTCTGGAATCCCGAGCAGGCCCTCTTCCAGGTGTGAGCTCAACAGGGAAGTCACTGCAATTCATTTCTTTCCTTCCACTCTTTTCTAGCTTCTCCCCTTTTTCCTGCAAGCGTTGCTAGATGTGGAAGCATAGTTGAATGTAATACAGATACAAGCGCTGGGAAAGGGAGTAATCTCAGTTACAAAAAAAAATTTATAGTGCAAACCATAGACTTAATTCTCCTTGCACAACCCTGGTGCTATGGAGCAGTTGTAGAGGCAGTGGCAGGCGCAGAGCCCTGACATGCACGCGCAGCTGGAGTTACCGGGTGCACGCAGGATTTGGGGAAGCACCAGTTTGTGAAGCAGCAGCCTCCAGGTGGCTTTTATGAGAGGTGGCTTGTGACCTGGGCATTCCTGTCAGCTGCCCTTGCCCCTGTGGTAGGAGACGAGAGTGACATTTGGTTCTCAAAGGCCGATTCATTTAAAATTGAGAAACTGTGGAACTCATTGCTTATGGCAAAGTTATAATTTGCTTTGCTTTTTCTGAAAGCTAACAGTTTCTCTGAGGTCAGGGAGGATTAAACACCTGTATTCACAATTATGTTTAAGAATGCAATATCTTGTTCTTTGGCCAAAACCCAGTGGACACTACTGGGGGCTAAGGAGTAACGTCCACTCCAAGCCAATTCTTCCATAACTGTCCACAGCAACATTTCATATAAGCTCCTCCAAAACATTTGCTACTGGCCATTGGCAGAGAAAAGCTACCTACCTATACCCTGAGCAACAGCCCCTTTGTTTTTTAATTGCTTATTAAATTAATCTATATAAAGAAGCATTAAAGAAAAAACAGTAGAGTGAACAGTAATATTGCTGGCAGATTTATGTCAGTAGCTGACACCTTCTTGTGAGGTGGAGTCATAGCTCAAAGTGCCTGTATGATACCAATGCGATTAGGCTGTTTTGTTGGGCAGTGCCATCACTTGATTATTCTGTGAGAAATTTCAGAAATACAGTTGCTTTATGAGCCCAACTTCTATGATGATAAATTTCCAAAAGCAAAAATGTGAATTTAAATTATTCGTATTCATGTGAGCGTGGTAGAGATTTTTGGAATTGCTGCGGCAAGTTATGGATGATGCATGAAATGAAAAAATCCCTGCCCAGTGCACAAGGAATACAAAAAGGGTTCTGCAGCCAGCACTGTGCGGTACTGTGCTATGGGATGTGTGCTCTTTGGGGAGAGGCGTTTGTATTTTTGAAAAGCACCCAGCCATCAGCCTACGCACAAAAGTAAACAAAGGACAGAATGAAAGAAAACAAATAGAAATACCCCCTGCCACCCAGGAGCACCTACAGCGTAAGGCCAGTGCTCCGTTTCCTGCAGCTGGCTTTCCGGCACCCCAGAGCTGTGTGAATCCTGCACACGTGGGGCAGATTCTCCTCACCTGCAGGGTACCTGGAGCAGATTTGCAGCGGATGTAAAGATCCACTGAAGCCAGTTTCGGCTGCTCATTTATATCTTTGTGGTGCAAAAAGGAATGGGGCCAGCCTCTGCTGAGTCTCAGTCTTGTATATCCTTCCCTGGCCCAAGAATGGCATGAAGCAAATGGAGAAAAAGTCTGTTGGGGGTAACACGATCACATCCACAGTGCCCCATGTGTGATAGTGTCTCATTTGCTTCTAGTCTGAAGCTGATTTTGTAAAACAGTGGGCGTCCGGGAAAAAAACTGTCTGAAAAAATACCTGCAGATATTTTTTTCTAAACGTAAGTCTAGCATTAGGATCTGCCCAGTCTTCTAGTCTGCAGGAAAATAGAGTGATTGTTTTTCTGGGACTGCACTCAGCACTCGCGTCTTCCAGCTCTGAATCTTGTACTTCATCAGTCACTTATTTAAGTGATTGCACTCTTAACTTAAATAGATGATATCTGCAAACACTGAATATGATCTGACTTTGTCTTCCAGGAAAGTTCAAATTTAACATCTTTTCTAATTGTCTAATGAAGTCTTATGCATGTGCATGTATTTTTGGCTGAATACTAGTATGTATGATATATCCTTAAATAATTCCTTAAATATCCTTAAATAATTCCGATCTGTTAAACATCTTGTGAAGTTCTTCAATATCTACTGCATTGGGTTTATTTGATAAATTTTCAGACATCTGTATTTTCTGTTTCAGACAGACCCCATATAGGCCTTCCCATCCTGCACCTTCATGTCTTACTGTGTTGCATAGGGACAGCTGGACTAGATGATCGTTGTAGGTCCCTTCCAACTGGAACTATTCTACTCTATTCTGTATCAGTGTGTGGCCACCATGACATCAAATAACACTTAGGTTTTGCTTTTAGTGCTGGGTACTTGGTACAGATGATGTGTGTGTTTGCTCTGTGTTCCTGGACTTCAGTGTCTGTTTTCAGAACACGCTAATTCGTTTCTAATCTTGCAATGCAATTTGTTGAAAACCTCCCGCTGTGTAAATAGATTAAAACATCTAACCAAAACCTCTGTTTTATCATAACCTTTGCCTTCACTGTACCTTTGCTTTACAGTATTCTGCTTACTAGGATACTTTTTGGGGTTATTTTCTCCCCCTCATATATTGTGCCTAGGGTGACTCATTTAGGAAAGGGTCACTGCCTTCTTATCACTTGTACCCCTTTGCTGAACATGGGAGTGTGAGTGCTTCCACTGTTACTGCAAACCAACCTGATCATTTCTCATGGAAGAAAAAAAAGGTTAAACAGACCTCATTTGTGTTTTGATGGACATTAATGGAGATATTACCCTAGTCTTCAAAACCCAAAGTCCAGGTTTCTCCATATCGTGAGCTAGAGGACTACCATTGAGATTTTAATGAATATTAAAAACACAGTAAGAGTTAGAAGCCTGAGAGCGTAGAGTTGGGCTGAAGTCTATGAGCAGTGAGCAGTACCAAGCAGCTACCCACGTATTACATTTATAATTAGCTGTGCTTCATTCTCTTACTGCTTGCTAATGTTTTCTTTTAGGAAAAACAGATTTTACTAATTCTGCAAATATCCGGGCCTATTCCCACAACTTTCCTTTGACCTGTCTTGCGTATCACAGTGTTCTGTCTGCATTAGCCCATCTGCTCAAGTTTCCATTCGCTGTGGATGAAGTGCGTTTCTCTGGTTAATAGTGTCATCTGGCAATTGGTTTTATAGCCTGTTCTGGCATAGCATGTAGTAGTGTGGTCATATTAGCCATATAAAAGGTTTCTTCTGAAGCTGCTGCAACAAGGGAGCCAGAGCTTTAGGTCCAAAGCAGCATCTCATCCCTGTTGCACAGGGATCTACCAAGTCTGCCAGCTTTAGACTACTTTCGTCTTTTAACTGAAGACCCATAGTTTATGCTTTTTCTGTTGACGTTTCAGGATGATGTTTTCTAGCAGTGTCTCTTCCCTCGTGCATTTCCTTGGGAGGCAGCCTGCTGGGTATGGGTGTATCACGGACAGAGACTTGCTTATGATCGTTAGGGCTGGAAGTACTGGGGAAGAGTGTTGCACTCACCTGAGCTTGTCCTTGGTAGTTGGTGGTGCTGAACACATCTCTGGTGTCTGCAGAACGGGCTCATGCAGTGCTGTGCAACATCTGTGGACCGATCAGTTCAGCTTGGCTCCAGTGCAGAGATTTTTGCAGTTGCTGTGTATGTGGAGAGGTGGGCACCAACCCTGATGACACTCTCCACACTTTCCCTGCTGTAGCCAGGTCCTACCAGCTGTGTCCAGATGTGAAGTGTTCAACTGGGTTCATTTGCTTCACATTTGCTGATGGTCTGTCATGCTAGTACTGGTTGTGTGGTATCAGGCAGGGCTTTATCATGTGGCACAGACAGCGTGTGTTGGCTCTGTGGCTGCTATAGCTTGTCAGACGGGAATCTTCTTTCCCATCCCTATAAAAGCTATCGCTCCTCTCCTTAGCACCTTATACAGTGCGGGCCCAGCACTGATGCAGGCAAAGCAGCCACACCAGAGCAACATCAGGTACCTCCTGCCACAGCACACCTAGTGGTGCTGGTGGAGTGCTACAGTTACGTTGGTCCCTCCAATAAATGTGTCCCTATAATCATTAGCATCTATGCCCTGTAACTGATTCCTTAAAAAGGGGACAGTTATCTCCTGGACCTGTTTTGCACCCACTTTGTGCAGGAGTAAATTGCTTATACCTCTGCCCACTGCACGTGTCTCAGCATAGTTTGCACTGGCTGCGTTCTTGAAGCACTCGGAGCTCTTGAGGATTAGTTAGGAGAGCAGCCGTCTCGGAGCAATTCATTTTTATAGGTCTATGAAAACTCAATCCATGAAATAGTTAATTAGAAAGTCTCCAATTACCAACTGAATTTATTTTGCAAAAAGTTACATTTGTTCTTCTCAGTGAGAGGAAAAAAAAAATAAGCAATTCAAATCATTTTGAAGTTCCATTCCTTCATTCATTAGGAGACTTAGCTTGCAAAATCCTAATTAAAAAGAACATTTTGTGTTAATGAAAATGTTCTAATTTTTTACCTTATTAAGTTAGTTACATTTTTTTTCCAGAGCATTCGGCAAGAAGAGGTCTCCTTAACAGCTTTGTTCGTGTTTATATTCTTTGAATGCAAAATTTGTGAGACAAAAGAGAGCTAAACTCATTCTGTGGTGCCCTCCAGTTAACTGTTCAGTTGAAAAATGACCTTCATAACTAAGTCCCTTGCCTTTTCATCGATATCAAGGAGTTACAACTCTAACCTACAGTTGAGGAGGTGGCTTCAGTCTGGTAAACCATCAGAAATTGCATGAGCACCCCGTGGAGTGTAGATATTTATAGATATCTAAGAGGAGTACAGATAACTGAATAATTTGAATCTGAATTCTGAAACAGCCTAGGGCTTTTCTGTTGGCTTTCAAGTCCAGCATCCTCTTGCATGACATTTAGTCATTAAAAGCTGAAGTTTATTTCAGTACCTAATAATTCTGCGTCAGACACGATAATATTGCAAGCCAGAGATCACAGGAGGTGCACATAGGTTCCTACTATGGTACAACACTGAGAAAGACAGCACTTTTTGGATGTCTTAAAAATAGCTCTACTATATATGAGGTTATGTTAACTGTGAAACACATTCATTTATGCAGTCTTAAGATTCAATGCAGAAAACTATGCTGGTGTAAATCAGGGTGGCCGTAAGTTGGTCATGCTGAGTTGAGATATGCTCACGGAGAACCCGACGCTTAAGGAATTTTGCACCTTTGGTTTTGTTGCCTTCATTTTGCCACTAACCTAGCTCTTATGGGGTGGATTTTGACATTCAAAATCTCTCCATAGGCAGAAATTACTATAAAAATCTTTACATTTTTGCAGAAATACAGATCGGGGATGTAAAAATATTTTGGACTTGCTCCAAGCACTAGAAAAGTATTTATTAAAGTATCAGGGAATCCTAGAAGCGTGTAGGTTGGAAGGGACCTCCAAAGGTCATACAGTCCTACCTCCTACTCTGAGCACGTCTGGTGAGAGCAGGCTGCTCAGAGCCACGTCCAGTTGGGTTTTCACAGTCTCCAAGGATGGACACTCCACAGCCTCTCTGCACAACCTGCTCCTGTTTTTTCCACCCTTACAGCGAAAAGCTTTTCCTAATATCCAGTTGGATTTTCCCAAGTTGTAACTTGTGTCCATAGCCTCTTGTCTCATCACTGTGCACTTGCAAGAAGAGTCTGACTCCATTTCTTTGTACCTTCTTATTAGGTTGCAGTAGACAGCAGTAACATCTCTCCTTCACTTTCTCTTCTTTGGACTAAACCAACCCAATTGCTTCAGCTGCTCCTCATGTTATGTTTTTCCAGCTCTCTAGTCATATTCGTGGCCTCTGCTTTACTTGCACCAGTATGTCAGTTCTGTGCAGGGGAACCCAGAACTGGACACCACGCTCCAGATACAGTCTTATCAGTGCTGAATGAGGTGAGGGTCATCACCTCCCTTGTCCTACTGGCTGCGCCCCTGCAAATGCAGCCCAGCGTGCGGCTGGCTGCAAATGCAGCCCTGCGTGCAGCTGCCCGCCTCAGCTGCAAGGGACTCTGCTCGCTCGTGTTCAGCATGTTGTCCACCAGGCCCTCAGCTGCTTTTTCTGCAAAGCTGCTTTCTATCCTGCTGGCCCCCAGCCTGTACTGGTATGTGGGCTTACTCCATCCCAGCTGCAGAAATACTTGGGGTTTTGGTATTGATTCCAATAACGCTGTATCCTCTACTTTGAACTAATTAAGAACCATTGTTGGAGGTGCTTGTACTAAGGAGAGGTGAAAAGCCTTCTTCAGCCCTTTGTGTTATTGTTGAGGATTTGCTAATATTTACAAGTGAACATCTTTCTGCAAAACTTTCTGCTTATTATTTCGTTTTTCCTGATACTTTAGTGGTCAGCTTTCATCCGCACAAGTGCTTGTAAAAACTGAGTGCTGAGCTGGCACACTCAAATTTTCAAACAGGACATGCACGACATCAAACTGGGGGTCAGAGCAATACCGTGTTATGTGTGCAGCTGCTCGCAGCTAACATTCGCAGATGAAACTTCAGATACAAAGTGTCAGGAAAGCACTGGAGACTCCTCACCATCAACCTATACAGGGAAAGAATTACACCATAAAATTGAGACTCATTTAAAGTAATGATCAAATCTGAGGAAAAGGCAATCTGTATGCAGACACTCCACAAGCTGAAAAAGAAGCTAAATTCATTGAGTGAATTATTTGCTGCCAATTATTCTCTCAGCTCTAATATTCAGTTTTAAATATTTAGTTAGATCCACTTTCAACCTAGAATTTCAGTTTTCATTTAACATCATGAGTGACTATATATATGTACGTGTGGACGACACGTTATTTTCATTACATCTCCTTTGAATGCACTTGAATAGTAACGTGAATTGCCTGCCTCCATTTTGGTAGATTTTTGGACAAGGTGTAAGCCTTTTGTCAGTGGATTTTGGTAGCTGTCTGAGTACCTCTTTGATCTGAAAGTGACCCTGCCGTGTTGAAATGTGGACTTGGCTAACTTCATGGCAGGACTCTTGGAGAATTACAAGATGGCTGTAAAGATGCACTAACCCTTTTCAGGACCTAAATTAAGCTTTAAATCAAAGCTAACTAGAATGCCACAAAAGCTTTTCCATTAAGACTGGCTTACACACCCTTGCACTGTGATGCACAGAAAACATCATAAATTTTGGACCTGGACTGAAACCCTGAAGCTCTGTCTTTACTTTCAAAGTTCATGAAATGCATCTTCACTACCAGTGAGCAATCCAGTATTTGTGTGAATTGGTTTTTGAGTGTGAAGGCAGATGCTGACCTAGAAGGCAGTTGGCACTAGACAATTATCACCAGAAACTGAACCTCAGCTCTAGTTCATCATTTTAGTTATGGTGTGCAGGAAGAGCCACGCCACCATTTTAAGGCAAAAAAGATACAAGCATTCAAGGGGTCACTTTCTGTTAGAATAAGCCCTTCTTTGTAATTGATGCATACAGAGTACTGCAGCTTGAGGACAGGCCATCACTGCCTGCTTCTTTATATAACATGTTGTACTTAAAAGCAAGGATTTTTGTGGTTTGTAAACCAAACGTGTGGAGAAAATAGATTTTTTTTTTTTCTTTTTTCTTGTATTTTTCACTGAAGGTAGTGGTGGGGAGCTACACAAGCAATGAAGTAAGACATACCGCTCTCCTGAACATAAGATTTGCTTAGTCATAAATAAGCGCTTGAGAAGGGTGTGAGAAGAGAGGAACTTTACAGCTATTAGCAGCCTGGGGCAGTATCTGCATGTGAACTTTGGCACTAGGTCGCAGTGGCTGTTTGGAATGAAACTGGACAAGGAGCCAAGAAAAGAGTCTGAGCTGGTGTTTACAGGGAAGGGAGGGGGACTCAGCCGGGCCCCATAGCGAGACAGGGGCGGATAGGGCAGTTTACCTGAGCTCCCTGCTCTCAGATGATGGGCAGGCCTGAGTCATTCAGGAAGATGCTTATCAATAACTGCTCAGGCTGAGCTTTGATGCAGAATTTTCTGGAGCTCCATACGCTCCCGTTCAGAAAATGCGGGCGTTATCATTGTGAAATACCATGATGAAATAGTCCATCATACTGCCAATGTTTGGCTTTAAAGCTAGAGCAGGAGAGGAAAGAATTGCTAACGCTCCAAGGAACAGCTTGTCAGCTTGAGGGCCTCATGTGTGCCAGCTGGATTCAAGTTCAAGTCTGGATTTGATCCACTAATGAAACATCATCCTCCAAAAACTACTGGCTGAAGGTGGCAGACCTCTGGAGACCTAGAGGGCTGATTGGAAAGTTGATTCTCTCTTAACCATATGCTTGTGTGTACGTCAGTTATGAAAATGAGTCAGATTTTCAAGTTTTCAATTAAAAAAAAATCCTTAGGAAAAGCATTGGCAAAATAGCTGCAATTTCCCCTTCCTATTGCCATCCCCTTAGTGAAATGGAAACAGTTCTGTTGATTTGAACGGGCTCTAGGGTTTTAATCCTGTCTTGGCTTTGCTGAGGCCAACATTTTACCCCCTGTGGCTCTTGCATTTAGTGAAATGTTTAAGAGTGGAAGAATGTGACATTTTAATAAAAAAGCTGACGGAATCTATGAATTTTCTGAAAAGTCTGGGGTCACTTCCTATGTGATGACAGTTCTGGGCTGAAGCAGACATAATACTTTTGCCTTCCAGCTGGGGGGAAAGAAGGATTTCCATTGAAGAGACATAGTTTAAAATCCATTACTCTGTCCCCAACGTAACACAGAAGTGTGTCTCAGCAGCAGGCTGGTTTCTGAGCTAGAGAATAGAGGAAGAGTTTTCCCCTGGAACCCACAAGGAAGTGAGGGCGCACATTAGGTAGCCTCCAGAAGATCCCTTATACAGCAGACTTGCAAATGGATCCCCCCTTTCCACCCCCACTTCTCCACTCTGCTCGTATAAATATTTAAATAATTATTTTTTAGAGCTCTGGGAAAGCTCTATCAATTGCCTCTATCAGAACCTGTTCTATTAGCTGAGCAACTTTCTACCATTATAGCAGCTTTTCACCACTTTCTATTTCATTAGCATTCATTTTCTTTAGACATATGACACACTACCCACTGGAAATGTAGGCATCTGGGAACATAAAGCTAAAAGCTGAGGTTTGCTTCAGTGCTTGCCAGCCCACAGAATTTTATTACCTAACCTACCTTTATCTAAATCACAGAAAAATGACAAACCTTTTGATGCATGTAAAAAAACCCCTGAAACAGAGTTAAACTGCAAGCTTGACTGATGCAAACTGACATAAAGCATCACAATGGCGCACATCAGAGACAGATGTTTTCTCCAACTCCAGTTTAGTTGCATTTTTGCAGAGTGCACTACTGATTCGTTAAACGTACTGCTTGTAAAAAGATTTGGGTCTGGAGTTCAAACTCAAATCTCCATGAGTAATTGGCGAGCTGATGGTATTATTCTCACAGGTGGAAATGGGTAATGCAAATTTTAGAAGCAGCACATCTGTTCTTTCAGCTAATCGGATATGAGTTCTACAGGAATGGCCGCATTAGCAACCTCAGTGTCATAACTGGAGGGACACAAATCAACAGCACTGTGGATGCTAATGTTGAGGAATTTGAAAATCTGAGCCGCAGATTCCCACATACCTGGCTGATGCTGGCTTCTGCTCACAGAACGTCTGTTGTAAGATCCTGACACCAAAAAGGTCCCCAGCTGAAGGACTATGGTGGAAGGCAGTCCTGGTCTCATCTCCAGAGAACTGTAAAAGAAAAGAGCTTGGAGTGTTTTCGGTAGAAAGTGGTCCCAGCAAGAGTGAGGTACATTCATACAGCTAGGTATCTCAAGTAGCTGTTGCTTCCCGTGCAAGAAGTCCCCGAAAAGAAGTGATGTCACTGACTAAGTCATTAGTTGATTTTGGGGGGGGTGAATCACATGGATTACTTTTGTTCATACCGTTCACCAAACAAATCAGCGCATTGAGGTCTCATTATGCTTATGTGTCTTGTTGCTTAAGTAGACAAGGGACGAGAAGAAACACAGCACAGTGATTGACCCCAAATCACTATTAGTAAGGTGGAGATCCCAAGTCTGCTGACTAGATGGGTGAAACGGCCCATCCCTGCAACCATGCTGCTCCTTAGTAGAGATATATGGACATCCCTTGTGATCGGTTGTCAGCTCCTTTGTTTTTCTTTCTCTCGCATGAAACCAGATGGGAAACAAAAGTAGAAATTGAACAGTTTCATGTTCACCTTAAATGTTCCAGTTTGTGACGTGTTGCAGACTGTTGAGAGGGTTACATTTGTCAACTGTGTACCCTGGACATTCCCTCTTATACATGGTTGGAAACTGTGTAGCCTGAACATAAACACTTCAGAAAACCTCCGAGATGTCAGTCTCAGGATGTGCTTTGTTTTTCATATCTTGCCCTGATGAAGTACAGGGAAATTCAAAATATATTGCCTGGTATCAGCTCCTTGGGACAACAACCCAACCATCACACCCTGTATCTAAAACAAACCTATGCAAAGTTATTAACCCGAAAGCTGGCACTTTTGGCAGTTTATCAATAGTTTAATACACCTGGAGTGATCTCCCAGGCATTTTTGTAGCACATGCTGGGTTTGGTGGTACAGAGTTCTTTTAATTATAACCTGGTTTTATTTATCTAACAAATTTATATCTGTTCCTCAGAACTTCATACATAACATTCACAAACACACACGCATGCACAGAACTCTATGACAGTACATTGCATAGAGTGTTTTAATTTTCCATTTGTTTGCATGTTCTTTTGTCCATAGTTCCTTACATATACTTATTGCAAAGTATATCTAGAAATAAAAGTTATGAAATAAGTTCTTCCTGAGTAGTTCATATGCTTCATCATTTGGAAAATAGTATTTTTCTCCCTAAATGAATGGTGCAGTGATATGAATTTTGGGAAGAGTTCCTCCAAACTGATGATAAAAGTTTCTCTTGTGTATTCAGAAATCTATCCCATATCAGTTCTAGAAAAGCTGACCTAATAGCTAAGTGTAGTACTTCTGGTAGGACCTAAGTGATTTTTATTGTAATAAAGCTGAGAAAGGATCTTGAGTTTTAGTACACAGGTACTGAGAAGCGTCAGGTAGTCACCAAAAAAGCCCCACGAAATTTCATTTTTAGCTTTTGAAATTATTCTTTTCCTTTTTGTTGTTGTCCCACATGACCCATGAGGGTGATTTATTCCAGTTCACAAAGGGAACAGTGGCTCCTATGAGCAACTCTTCAGTGCTCCATAGGAGGACACTACCTCCTTTATCCAGCTCCGCTCATGGCTGCCCAGCGCCTCATACAGAGAGCTCTAAGCTTGCTAAGACCCCGTGAATGCTAATGGATATATTAGCGGGTGCTATACTTAGCCTTCTGGTGGAAATCTGAGCCCATTTCCTGTTTAGTTTTGCATGGTCTGCTAAAGGAAAAAGTATCCCCAAATTCTTTTTGTCTTAATTGCATCCTATCAGCAGGCCAGCATTTTACTCTGCAGATGCCCAAGCTGTCATTTACTGTATGCAAATGTATCAGTATCTTGTTTCAGGTAAGTAGCCTTAGACCCAATGAATTGAACTTAATTGGCATTAGAACTTCTTGTTCAGGAAACTACATGAGACACTTAACTCTATTGCTATTCAGAAAAGCAGAGATGCTTTAGCAAGTGCTAAAATGAAGCATGTACTCCTGTAACAAGAAACTCTTTCCTGAACTAGGCCTGACAAATTATCTTTTCATGTGTTGTTGTACCCTTGTGTCAAACCTTGAATTTTGCACACAGTGTTACATCATTTTCAGGATAAGAAGATGACTTTTTAATCTCTTTTTAATTCTGTACCTGGGAAATGGCTTTATTAACCTATAGTTACTAAGCAATAATATATCTGATGTGCTCTGTGGTCCTGCTTACTTTCTATTGCTCTCCTGCAAAAGTATGATAACCTCTGAAGAAACTCAATGTGCTAGACAGACCGATAGAAGACTGGTTTTAACTATTAATCTGATAGTTTTCAGACACCTGTATTTAAATCACTGTTTATGCTGTGTTCCTCATAAGGTAGTTCAGACATGACATGATATTAAAAAAATGTGGACACCTTTGTCAAAATTTACATCTACAAAGAATACCCCCCATCCAGAGAGCTGTCTTTCTCCTGAGTCGTAAGCAATGCAGTGAAATCTGAACACCATGGCCATTCAAATCTATTGAATATGATCATATAGCATAGTTGGTAAATATTATTCAAGAGGGGCAAATACGAATTAGCCTGCAAGAAGCTGTGGAAGGATTTCCCGTTACCCAATGACTGTGGCATTCCCATTGCTGGATAACTAGCAGAGAAATTCAATGGCAATATAGTCGAAGTAATGCCCACTGGAAAATAAGAGCCCTGGCAATACCTACACATCAAACTGGGTAAGATTAAGCAAAGGCAAATGAGTTTTTACAACTAAGAAGAAATATTGCGGAGTCACAGTGGTTAGGTCTCTAAAAATAGCTACTTATTGCTCAGCAGCAGCTGGGAAAGCAAGCAGAATTTTACGAATTATTAAGCAAAGAGTAGAAAACAGAAGAGAGAACATTTATCCCACTGCATAAATTGGTGGCATGCCCACATTTCAGGAGCTCTCTGTAATTCTCATCGCCCATCTCAAAGGGATGCAAGTAGAAGTCAGTGGAGCACGTGCAGCCCTGCATGCTGCCTCTTCCCTGTTTCAGACAGGCCCGTATGGACACGTCATTGGCAAATGGCTGCCCGACAGTGTCTGCAAACAGCCGTGAGCTCCGCTGCTTTGAAGTCGTGTGAGATACCTCCAGCCAACTTCAGTGTGTCGGTCCTCGCTTTTGTGTGAGGACAACCTTCCAGCTCCCGCAAGCTTCCTCGGGGTCTCCCACTGGTCTGGACTTCTGCAGCTGGGGAGGGCAGCAGCTCCTCTGCCTGCAAGAATTCAGTGGGAAATGGAGAGGCACAGCTTCACGCAGAAGCACAATACCTTCCACCAGTTGCTCCTGGAGAGACAGCGTCAGTCGCTATGGATGCTATAGAGGCAGAAGATGACCTCCAGTCAGCCGATGGACAGTACTCACTTCTGTGTAGGGCCAAGGCTCCATCTCACTCAGGGAGCCATACCCTTATTCCATTTCCTAACCCTCCATTTTGAGCAGTAATGGAGATAGACCAGAAAAGGCTGCAGGGTTGTTTAAAGGTACTTGGTCTGGATACAAGGTCTGGCTCAGGAAGGTGTTTAAATTTTTGGTTTTGAGAAGCTGAGATAGTGTAACATAATTCTTATATTCATTCCTAAGAGCTGGCCACTATGAAAGAGGAGATACTGTGTTAATTGGATTTGCTGTTTGATCTAGCATGGCAGTTCTTCTGCCTTTAGCAACAAAGGAGGAATCAACTTCTTAGATTTCCAGTGCATGTTTATACAGCCCGTTGACATTTTCTTCATCATCTGCTGTCTCATGATTTTGTTTCAAAAGAAGGGTAGGGCTGTGGTTACACATACGCAGGAATCTGCACATCTGGGATCGCTCAGAAGGTTTACAATGCTGTGCGGCGGTGTGTGGCTTTGGTTCAGTCACCTGTGTCTCAACCCAGTTCCCTTGTAAATTGATGGGAGTTTTTCCGTGATATGAAAAAGCCTAGTTCTTTGGCCTGCTTCAAAACAGTGGGAGTTATTCCATCCATCTCAAATGGATTAGGCCTGCAATCCCAAACTGGGGAATGGTAGCTCTTAAACTCTTTGCGGTGATGTTGTGAGGCTTAATTAATTGAAAGGAATTAATGGAAAGGAATTTAAATGGAAGGGGAGACATAAGTGTATTATATGATTGTGTGGAAGAATCTTTTAGTTTAATGTTGAAATAAAAGGGTCTGAAATGTATTCATGCTCCTGAAAAAAGCTGAAGGGTTAAAATGACCTAATTCAACATCAACTAATATACAACAATATGCATTAAAGCAGGTAGATTATTTTTTAAACAGTACTATCCTGCTAAGTGATGCACTTGTGCTCTATGATAGACTGGTTAAAGCTGTAAATGTCATTGTTAAAATGAGTATCTTTAACAGCTAATATCTATTAAAATGAAGCACTTAGGCACCAGAAAAGACAGTTTTAAACTGCTAGGTCCCTAAATTATTTTTGTACAATCAAAATGAGACTCTTAAGGATTAGGTGGCACAGTGGGTTAACACATTACTCTTCTGGATGGAAGATTTACCATTGTATCTTGCTTAAAAATACAAGTCCGCTGAGACTGCTGTTCTTCAGGTAATCCAGCATATGTGTTTCTAAAACACATTGGGTTCACAATTTGGATTGTTCCCTTGATGAGCTGACAAAGGGATGAACCATGCCTTGTTATAGCTCCATTTTCTTCCTACATCTTGTGATACAGCTACAGTAGGAGCTGTAAAAGGTTAAACTCAGCAAGTGAGAATAAGGCTTTTCAAGGCAAGTATGATCATGTGGTCAAAAATGAGTAGGTAGGTGCCTACCTGCACAGGTAGGTGCAGAGGGAAAGTGAGCTATAAGGAAGCATGTTACAGTATGTTTGAATTGAAACTATCCAACTGGCTTTTCAGAATATGTTTGCTGTAACTCATCTGAAATTGCTGGTCTGGCTGGATGCAATGGAATATTTCTTTTGTTTGGTGAAGACCCAAAATCTCTTAGTGCCCAAAATAGATTATTCTGAGTCAGCTGTACTCCTCAGTTCTACTGGAGTTGCTGAAGAAGACAGTCCTTTTCTCAGGCCATTCTTATCCCTGATTTCTCTTTTCATGCCCCTGCTTGGATGCAACATGTCACCAATGAGTGCATACCAGCTGCTTGCTCTGGCTCATTGTGTTTTATCCGGCATCTGAGAAGCTGCACTCCCAGGCAAGAGTCCCTGCCTTGGCCTGAGCTTCTGAGTTGACTGTGGATAGAGGGCAGAGCGTAACACATGGCGAGGGGATGTGTGTGTTGATGTCTTCCTGAAAGGGTCTGAAGAATAGTCTGTCTTCTGAAGCTCAGTCTGTCCCCAAGCTCTTCTTGGGACAAGATGTCATCATGCAGTTACTAGATCAGACCTCAGGGCTACATGTCATCTTCCTGCTCTTGAAAAACTGTCCATTTATCTTAAAAAGCAAAGATGATATTTCTTTTTCCTTTCTTATATGGTATTAAACATCCATAGGTGACGTACACAGTCCCCAACATTTGTTCTCCCGCATCAATATGAGGGAAGACTTTGTATATATTTCCTCCTTGAGTAATTTCTGAAATCATGAGGCCTCAAAAAGCTTACCCTGAGAATCATCAACCGTTAACAACTTTAGGGAAAGTTTCACCGTACCTTTTATGTATGGGTTGATAATAAATCTTTAAACTGTTCCATGGATGTGATGCCATACATTGCAGGAGTGCAGGACCAATCCTTCAGTGCACTCATTTTTTGTGTTGTAACCTTCCCCCTTTGATGCTTATGTCAGGCTGGTGCCATTTTGTCTTTCAGTACAGAGGGAGGCTGTTGCAAAAAAAAATTTACTCTGCTTCATTTCCATAAAGAATTCTTTGTTTTCGTGAAGTTAAATTAAAAGATGAGCAGAAGAGTACTCATTTTGTTGAGCAGAACCTTAGCAAAGGGTGAGTGCCAGAAGGCAACTGGTGTCCTGCTTTTTACAACAGCAGCTCTCTCTTTGTCTCTCAATGCTGCATGCATGTGTGTGCACACATGCTGAGAGAGGTTATTCCCATTTTGGCATGAAGTGATCCAGAATTTTCTTTTGTGCATCCTCCTCCCCAGGATTGTGTGTCAGTGCCAGCAATGTGGTAAGCAGATAACGTCTTGACATGCAGCGTCAGATTTTAGAGACTAAGAGCAGCAAATTCTCAAGCAATAGCAAGGTTAGTTTGACTGAAGTTTGCTCTAACTCTTGTTTTCTGTAAAAATCTCATTCATAACCTTTATGAGCAATTGCATGTGAGATAGCAGGTAACTGTCTGCTTTGTTGCATTCTGTCAAAGACCAGAGCTAAGTGTCTCTGCGGCTCTTCGAATGTAACTCTGCAGAACCAAGCAGTTCAACCTTCTGCAGTGGCTCTCCATAGGAAAAAGCGACACAACCATATGTAAACCAGGAAATTCCTGCCATAGAGCTGTTAAATATACTCATAATTCTCACAGATTAATTTTAAGATGAAATATCAGTTAAATGGTTACTATTTCACAGTAAAAATTAATTATTTCAGGAAAATGTGACCAAGCATGGGAGCAACTGATAGTGCTGCTGCCCTTTTTCCTGGCACGGGAAAGGTAGAATGTAGAGTATGTCAGGTTGTGTCTTTTCCACACACATGAAAAGACAAGTTTGTTTTGCAGAATTGTTTAACTGTCAGCATAGCAGTGGCACTTCTGGGTATATTCATACAGATGAACATAGTGACAGTGTACTACGCTAATTTAAATTATAAGAATAAATTATTTCCTTTTAAATACTGCATCAAATGATACATTTAGACACCACTTGGCAGTATTTTTGAGCTCTGAATAAGTGGCAGCCCACATCTCAGTTTCTTTTAAGCACCCATTTTAGTATGTCAGAATAAGTTTTCTGGCTAATATAAAATTATTTGTATTTCACATTCTTAATTGATGCTTTTAATTACTCTTCATATACTTTAATAGTTTTCATATAGAAAACTGCTTTCTGTGCAGTAAGCCGAATCTCCAATCTGCAGCAAAACTTGCTTGAGTCAGGTTTTTGCCAGTGTCTGTGTACCAGCCCCAAATACTAAATTATGTTGGCACTCTTACAGTAGTCAAGGGAATAATTGTGAAGGCAAAGTTTGTTGTAAGGAAACCAAATTAGGAGGGGAAAACAACATCGCTTAAGAGAAATATTTAGTATGAACTAATCTTTTTGGTCTTTGTCCTCCTACAGTAATGACTGTTTAACCATGCAGTATAATTATTTAAAACATACTGTAGTTCATCCTGTGTAGATTAGAATCCTGCTTTATTAGAACACTAAAAGGCCAATCTTCAAAGAATAAGCAAATTAAAGCACTGTCTCGCTGTTTACAATGCTGGGGTCAGATCACTGATATCTACCAGCTTTAATGCGAAGCAGCCATAAACCCCATTTAGTTAGTTAAACAGTTAATGGCTATTTAAATTGACAGGGGTCTTTTCACTGCCTCTCGTAGTCATTCATCAGGCTATTGCAGAGTCAGGTATCTGCCCTGTTCCAGCTCACATTAGTCACTAACAAATCCCCCTCGGTCTTCAGCACGAACAGGGCTGGTCCTCCTGAAGCATCGCAGTACCGGGTGCGTGTCCCATCATTTTTTCTGAAATTGCACTTCCAGAGGGAGTTCAGGTTGCTCTATACCTTCTGCACAGAGATGAGGCTAAAAGTACTCTCCAGAAACAGTAAAATAGAAAGCTGATAGCGTTTGAGTGCTGTGGAGGGGCTCGACCAGCTGGAACCCACCGGTATTTGCATGAGTAACTTATCCTTTGTTTCTGCTTTCTCCACAAAGGTTCCCCACACCTCCTTTTCTCTGGCATATCATAGGTCTTCCTCTCTCTTCCTCCTATTACCTCTCTGCTTCATGACAAACAGATTCAACACACCTATTTAAGGGAGAGCAAGGTTTTTTAAAGTGTGTTCTTCCAACACAGCTAGGACTAACCTTAGCTCCTGCTGGTATCAGTGAGTGTAAAAATCCCACCCCAGATTGCTAAGACGTGTGAGGCCTTTTGGGCCGTCTCACATGGCATTTCTGCCAACAACAGGAGTCGATCCTAGCTGGGAGGCATCGGTGCACTTTGCCATGGTCAGCCTTTCGCGATTTTATCCCAGGGCCTGTGATGAGGTTGGGGAAGGGTCCTACAGCTCCAGGTCTTGGAAACAAGAGATTTCATGAAAGCCTTTGCTTGAACGTGTAAATAAATAAAAGTGCCCAAGGAGCTCAGAAGATGGAAAATAAAGGAAGAAAACTGTTGTGCTATTGTTATTTTTAAATATAATAATTTTAAAGGCAATTTCATGGTTTTTTGTGGAACGTTGAGTGGCTATTTTGGACCATGCGTGGTTGGTAATGCTCCATTTTGGAAAACCCACAAGTATTCAGATGATTGTGTGGATGCATTTCAGCTATTTTGGGAAAAAAACCTCCCTGCTCAGGCTTTCTCACAATATTGATATTACCTCTTAGTCTTGGCCAGGCCAAATATACAATGAAAATGGCCTTTGTTTCTGGATTGCAATGCTTAAGCTTCCTGTCCAATACAAAGAAGTACAGGAAAATAAACAAACAAAAAAGGGATCAAATTTAAATGCACAGCATGCTTGCAGCTTTGGGTCTGTTTTCTCTGTGTTGCACTTTTAAATGTAAAAAGCATGCTTCCCGCCCAGATAGGGGGTATAGCCGAGAGGGGAACCAAAATGGGGATACTCTGCTTTCTATCTCTTGCACAGATTTTATTGCGTGTTTGTTCTTTCATTGTTGTTTTCTTTAGTCTAAAATAAAGATAAACTAGACAGAAAGCAAAGTGGCCAGGCGCCACTGCACAATTATAATTAATTCACTGTTAATGTTTCAGACATTGTTACAGCGTACATTGGAATTGCTGGGGCGGGGTGAGATTAGTTTGAGCTATTTATGTACATACTACAGGAGAGTCACATTAAATACCCACTCTAATTAATGTTTTCAAAATGAGCACCAAAGGGAACAGTACGACTTGCCACTTACAGAAAAGTTGGTTTGTACTTCTGCTTCCCAAGTTCATGCTGTGTTCTCACCTCAAAAGGTGGGGATTTGAGCACATATCGCGCCATGACCTCAGAGTAAAAATGTGTGCAGCCCGTTCCTAAACACTGCTTCACCGATTATACCATGAGCTTGGAAAGAAGGATACGACTAAGCTAAGACTCAAATCTGAATATCTGCAGACTTAGGAAAATTCACGATCCGATCTGGTCTGCAGAAGCTGTGGAAGTCAAAGGCTTCATTTTGTCAAGAGCAAAAGGGTTCAAGAACCCAAAAGACCAAGTCCTGCAGTGTTTTAAGCAAAACTGTAGAAAGGAAAGCTGGTCTCTGCCCAAAGCTTGTAAATAGCCAGGATGTGTTAAATCCAAGAGCACTTAATGTAAAGAAGAGGTCTCAGCCTATAGACTATTTTAACAGCTAGAGGAATGAAGTAGATTTTGTACCTCCAGAAATATCTCTATTCATCATTTTTCTGCTGCCAGTATTTCCTGTGGGAGAGGAAAGCCATGAAAATTGTTATCAGATACGTAATAATATGTGTATTTATTACAAACCTTCTTAATTTTAACTGAGTCTTCCTGTGAATATTGAGTCAGATTTTTCAGTCTGAGCCTCCAATACTATATATTTGGGCTGTGTGTCTCTCCAATACTATATATTTAAGCTGTGTGTCTGAGGTGTAAAATAGCCCTTTGTATGTTCAGTCTGAAGCCAGCTGAAAGTGTGCCTCTGCTGGCTAGGTTTTATCCGCCAGACACTGAGCTGCTTAGTGAGAAAGAAGTGATCAATGTGTAATTGAAAGTGCTTTAAGCTGAGTTTTTAGGAGAATTTATAACCTGCAAAAATGTTCTAATTACAAATCCTTTTTTGTCTTTTCTTATAATCGCCTTTAAGGAATGACCTGACCACTGTCAGTAAAAGGAAGAAGATCTGGATTTTAAAGCCAAGCAGAGGTTCATGCATTTTGGCAATTTTGGGGGTGGGATGAAGGGGATTGCCATTACATGTATTTCATACCATATCATCATTTATGCAAGATGACAAAATCCACGTTAAATTTCTGGTGAAACCTGGTCTACTGTAGATCACTATTAGAGTACTTGTTAGTACTACATTTTTCATCATGGATGTAACCTGAATATCCTAATTTATGACCATCTGGTCTCCAGACAAGAACAGCCCATGTGCTCAAACTACAGCTTCCCTGGATCAGCTAATACATCCATGCTGTGACTTAAAGAAGATGACACAGAAGTACTCCGTAAAAAGCCTTGAACACCTCTACAGGAGCTTTCAGAAGAGGGAGGTACCCTTACACAACTCCTTGCACAATGCGCCCAGCAGGGCTAGTCATTGTATCTGTTTATTCATTGGTGTTTGTTAATGGTAACTTTCATTTCATTTAGGATTTGATTTGTTTACGAACTAATAAATATGATTTATAAAAAGTGCCTGTGGTTCACTAATTGCTGCACATATGGCGTTTTCATTTTGTGAAACTGGCATTTGCTTTCTATTATGATTATGTCTCCGTTCACCAGTGCTAATTAGTTTGATTAGACAGATAACTTTAACCATTATTAGGACTAGATTAGGGGAACTTTGCATACAGGGGAATGCAGGGAAGAAGGGTACATCACCAGTGAAGACAGGTCAGCAGCACAGAGTTTGTTCCTCATTAAGTATTTTAAAATTACTTTTTGTTTTGTTTTCCACATAGAACTGAGAAGCATTCACATTTAGCTACTTACAAAAATCCAATTAAACACAGTTGTTTAGCATGAATTTGTTAATCAGAGTTAATCTTTCCAATGAATGCATAATTTGGAATCTGTGTCTAAAATGTTCATTTAAGGATAAGCATATTACAGACAAATAAAATAAAAAATAAAATGAGATTCTCTTCCTTGGAATTGACTCTCAATATGGAGAAATATTGACTGTTTTGTGTTGATTGTCCTGCATGCTGAGGGACAGAAGTGAAATTGGATAAAGACTAAGAAATGCCACATGAAAACCAATGCCACCTGGGGTGAGCTGTGTTTTTCCCAAGAGTCTCTGAAAATTGTTGAATAGTGTCATCTAAAACTCTTCAGAAAGAAAATAAAAAGAAAGAAAAACTCCTATTTATTATCTATTCTAGGATAAAAATAGTTATCCAGGCAGCAGAAGTTTGATATCATTTTATTTCTTCAAATGGATTCTCTATCCTAAAAAAGAGAGGCACTTTTTCTTTACCAATATCTTAGAAATTACCTCAGTGCACTAAGAAAGTAGGATGGGAAATACCTGGGTTCAGGCAGTAAGGCACACAATTTGTGATCCTTTGGAAACAGTCACTGAGCGGTGTCAGACTTGATTTCATCCTTTCCCTCAGAAAGGAGACTAACTGATACTCAAATTAAGTAACTGTGGATACTTGTTTCATTAAGATGACCGCTCATTTGACTTTGGATGATCACCCTATATTCACCTAGTTTCTATGTAACTAATTGGTTCGGTGTGAGAGGCAAAATGGTGCCCTGTTAAGGATGCATAGTCCTACTGCAGGCTACTGGGTCTCTCCTTGCTGTGTTAATGTGCCAAAGTCATTTGTGAGTGGCCCTTTTATTTTTTGTCTCTCTCCATTTTCAAAGCAATTTATAAGGGAACAGAAAAGTTCTTTCCCGTCTAAAAAGAATTGTGGGAATATTGAAAAAGACATAAAACTGCTATTGAAGGGTGAACACATAGAGAAGCGGTAAACTAGATTGTTGCAGTATTTACTCTCTCCTTGGCTCTTCTGGAGGATACCTCCTGCCATGCCTTTCAAAGAAAACCCCAGACAATTTAAATGTCAAAGTCTCAAATTTCAACATGCATCATTATTGTTGGAAGCATTTGCTCCAGGAAAAGTTTCGAAATTGCCATTTCTGTATCTTAGAAGAATATGAACAGGATGGCCAGATTCTGAGATGGTATAAATTGGCAGAGGTTCCTTACTTCAGTGCAGTTCTCCTGTTTTACACCAACTGAAAGTCTGGCCCTGGAGAATGAATATTTATGCCATGCCAGAGAGGTTTGAAAACCCTTTTTTTTTAATGAGAATGAATAAAGAAAGGGCTGGGATATCCTCTGTGCTGATGAACCCAAAGCCAAATATGACCTCCCCTTGACCTTTTATGCATTTAAGTTGAAAAAGGCCATTCTGATACATTCCACTGGAGCTTAAAATGCCTATATTTCAATTCCAAAGGTCAAGCTCTCTTCCCAGTATACTGTATGACCTAGCCTTTGTCTGTTGCCCATTGATGTTGCCTGACTATGCTTCTTATATCCCATTGACTATTTACTGTTTTTCTGGCTAATGTAAGTGAAAGAGATAATTGAAATGATTTTGAGCTATGTGTCAGTTCTGATTCTGATTATGTCTCCTGTGCTTAGTGCAGCTTTAGTGGCTCCAAACTCATTAAGTCTCCAGGAAATTTTAGATTACTGTTTTAACTATATCTTAGTTAATGTATTTATCTTAAATTCCACTCAAGCCTTTTTGAAGTTTTCTTTTATCACTGTCTATCTCTAATATCACCGAATTAAGTCATTTTTCTTCAACCCTTCTGTTTTCTTTTACCTTTCGAGGGGTTTGGATACTTTTTTTTTTTAAAAGACCCAAAGTCAAAGGGAACTATTTCCAGGAAATAATGCTTCGGGCATGTTTAAAAGCAAATTGCCACATCTTCAGTGGATGTAAGCACAGCGCCACTGGAATGAAGGCACAGGAACTGGCACTTTTTCAAATCTGCCTGAAACTTTGCATCAGTGCAGCTATGTCAATTTACACCATTGACAGTCTGGTCCAAAATAAAAAGGTGGTCAGACTGTTTCTGTGGCTAGTGGGGCACATGTCTGCCTGCCTTCCCCTGGACTTGAAACAGCCACTATACTGGGTGGTTCCCAAAAAAGGAAATAAGTGCAGTTCTGTCAAACAGGCTGACAGGCCTTGAGTATAATTTCTCCAGATAGAATCACAAAGTAATAATCGTCTCTAATAATCTCTCCAATTACTCTATAGAATAATAATTTATAATAAAATCTGTTTTAGTAGACTGTCTATTTTTACCCTCTCCTTTTGAAGATGAAGTCAAATATATAGGAACTGTAGAACATTTTTTGCAAATCTGGAGGAATGCTCCCACGTAATAACATAACCAATAACAAGTCATGTAAGGATCTTTTTACAGATGTATTGTCATTTCTGTTGATTAACACAGCTCAGTGAATCCTTGGTGATGAATAATTTACTAAGGGCCATAACCTGACACCCTGTTCCGGTTGAGATGTGCCTTACTGCATAGTCCTCAACACACCTGGACCAGGAGGTGTTCTCGTGCCACCCCTTGGCCATGTTTAGGTTTCCCTCCAGTGATCAAATGAGAGGCAACCCAGCCCGACTGGAAAGATAAGACACAGACTCCTTCCAGTGTGAGGAGAATTGATAAGGAGCAGATCGATACATGATCCTCTTCAGTGAGCAGCAAGGCCCACAGTCTTAACAGTGGGACATCCCCTCCTTTTATCCTTCTGCTAAATTGCAAAATTTCTGTAGTGGAAAGAGCGTAACCCTGCAATTAGGTGGTAGAAACCAAACAGAAACATATACTGAAAAAAAAAAGTATATGTATGTATTGAACAAAGGCAAAGCAGTGTATTTTTCTCTAATTTCATCCTTGGAAGGGGCACCTGGATTTGGTGACAATTTCAACAAAGTGGTACATATCCAGGATACCAATTCCAGCCTGAATTAGTAATATCTGGCAAAATTAAGAGCAACTGGAATCACTGGGAAGTGTCAGGCATCATTAAGAGTTGGCGATGCTACCAACTGCAGTTATTTTGAATGCCTAATAGGCTCCTGACCATGGAAAACCACTTGGACAAGCACAGCTGCACACAACAGCTCATGTAAATAGGTGGAATTCTGTTAAAACCAGTATAGCTGCAATTACATACACTGTCAGAGTGCTTGGACCTATGTCTTTAGTACTTTTCTCTGTTTCAGCTATTTGTTCAGCTATGAGATAAAAACCGACTTGCCTTACATTCGTACCTGCCGAGTAGGATTGAAAGGACTATTTGCAATCACAATTCATCCCCAGAACTCAGAGAGTAAATATCACTGAATCAATTGTGTGTCCAGCTGTCGATGTCTCCATCACTATACTTTCTCTTGAAGAACGCACCTGTTGGTTACTCACTCTCTGCCCAGCCTCTGGAGCTCCAGAAGTCCCTGACGGCAGCAAGCAGCCTGAAATGCCTTCCTGAGAACTTTCCATCTGATTTATTTCAGGTACTTCCCAGATACCTTGGACTCCCCTGCTAGGACCCTGACTCGACCTGCTTCAGCTTTCCTGAAAGGGACAGAAAACAATGTAAGTGCTGATTATCTCTTTTCTTTGTATCTGTGAGATGAATTTTACTTGGTATTGTGGTAGAAACATCAGCATAAGCACCACTGAAAGCTTTGTGGGAAACAGGTTAACGCTTTCTCTTACCATTGTTGCTCCCAGAGCAGATATCTGGTATAGAAATCAGGTTAAACAATATAAAGGTTTATTTCCCACAACCATTCCCAGACTCCTGTTCATTGTGAAAGAAAGAGGTTTGATGACTGGGTTGATGGCATGAGTCAGGGAAGGAATAAGTATTTCTCATCCCTTGGATGAAGCAAGCTACTCTTCTGAACTTTGCTTTGGGTTCATCTGAAGGAAGCCACTATGTGGTTTAGTCATTGTTTAATTGAGGGGAGCTGTTTAACTTCTGTTATATTTTTCCCTTAAAAAGGCAAAAGACTCCTTGGATTTACTTGTTATTACTTTATAGCAGCCGCCATAGTGTGTGAGATGTTTCCCAATCAGAAAGTAAATTTATGAAAGGGGTTATGTGATGTTAAGCCTGCAATACCCAGGCTGGACTCGGAGATCCAAGGCCGGTCTTGAACACCAAAGCCCCGCCCTCACTCCTACAGTTTAGAGAAAGAGGAGCTCATAAGGCTGTGACAGGCAGTTGACTCTGATAATGCAAAAGGAAAAAAAATACTTTATGAATACAAGTAATTTATCTGTAGGCAGCATGGCAAAAGTGGGGCAAACAAATTTGCATAGAAAGGTAAAAATACGGATAAGCATGTAGTTAAATCTGAATGTGAGGATGCAGTGTCTTTCTTTTCTCTGAATGACCTGCAACAGAAAAGTAGATGATATCTGGGGGGTTAGCAAGTTTTTTGCCTGTTATACTCCTATCCTGCATATTATTTTTCCTCTTCTACTTTGAAGTTATTTTCCAGGCAGTTTTCATTTTGCCCATCACAAATTGTGTTGTGTGCACTGAGTCATGGACTTGTGTTTTTAGAAAGGTTGTCAGTCATAGCTATTCTCATGCAGCAATGATATGATTAGCTCTGTTTTTTACTGTAAAGTATTAATTTAACCAAAGTTTGAACACAGTGAAAAAAAGAAGCATCAGTGGATGAACATGCCAACTTAAAAACAGAGACACTGTGTTGTATGAATGGTTGCCTTCCTTTGGAGTTGTGGGAAAAGATGGAAAAGAAAAGAAACCCCACATGCGAGAGATCCTTAGGCACTGACGTACATGGGAATATGTTAATAGCCCTCAGTCTGACCAGTGCCTGGGGAGGCTGTGAGCACAGGGCCCTCCGCAGCCCAGTCATCTCAGAAACCTGGTCCTGGAATTCCCAGCCACACATGATCTGCCTGGGGTCTCCTCTGCAGGCTCATGCTTACATCTGGCTTGGGGGGGTCAGTAAGATGCCTGGTTTGTGGGTGTCTCCAGGGGCTTCTCCCACAGGCTATGACACGCGTACCTGCAGTGGTGAGGGCTGCCAAAAAAACAGCAGAAGAGGTGGAACTGCCCGAGTCCCTAAGTGAGCCGTGATTGCCATACTGGTCTCTTGATGTGTCTCAGTGCTGCCTTTTTCTTCCACTGTCTCTCCTATACCTGAAATTTGACTGGTAATTGACCAATATGAGCTGAAAAAGTGGTGTCAGCCTGAGCTGTGAATTGACCTGCTTTTGTCAGTTTGTCACAGTTTTATTGCTGCTTTAGCACAATGCGTGCAAGTTAAAGCCCAGCACTTCTGTCACCCAGAGAAAAGCCTGGCAGGCTGATGTCCTCAGGAACAGTTTCCAAATGCAGAGAGGCCAGGGGTTCCCTTTCTCCTCACCAGCTAGTTCAAACTTCACATTTTCTTTCTAGCCAAAGAACAATCTAAAGCCAAAACAACCTGCAGGTGTGTCGCCTCGGTGTTTCCCCACATCTCCAATACTGCCTGGAATTCATTTGCAATCATGCTCAATAAGATTTCCTGAGAATAACATCAAAATTGTGTCCTTTTCTAAAGGTGACCATATTAGGCTCATCTCTTCGTAAATGTTAAGTTTATTAAAGGAACAATAGGCTGGACTCTTTAAATCAAAATATTTCATAGAATCATAAAATAGCTTGGGTTGGAAGGTTCCTTTAAAGGCCATCTAGTCCAACCCCCCTGCAATGAGCAGGGACATCTTCAACTAGATCAGGTTGCTCAGAGCCCCATCCAACCTGATCTTGAGTGTTTCCAAGGATGGGGCATCTACCACCTCTCTGGGCAACCTGGTCCAGTGTTTCACCACCCTCATTGTAAAAAATTTCTTCCTTATATCTAGCCTAAATCTGCCCTCTTTTAGTTTAAAACCATTTCAAATGTAGGAGATGAGGAATAAGAGAATTCCAAGGCCCTTTATGAAAGACTTATTTTAAAAGCTAATTTAGCTTTCTGCACAGCAGCAAGTGTATCAGTTCACCCAAAAGCTAGCTGAAAGAATGTGTGTTTATACCTCTTATTTATACTGAGATTTCAAAATAAGCTTTTTGAACAAGCTGTGATATTTTATTTGGTTTCCTTAAGCTAAGAGTATTGCAATGTCAGACTCTGTTTTCTTAATTGATTATAACTTTGCCATCCTCATATTGCAGAGCTTATGATGAATGAATAATATGTTGCCCGGTGCCTCTGCAGCTTGGCCCAAAATTTGGCTTAGAGTAACTTTTTTCATATCTTTGTTTCTCACACAAATATCTTTGCTGTTGCTTCTGATAAATGAATAATTTCCAGCAGCTCAGAATGCTTGAAAATCATCATGATCCAGCCAGCATGTCTGAGTGACCCTACAAATAGCAAACATGGGAATGCAGCTCAGCATGCATAAGCAACCCTACAATAATAACTTAGAGTGAGCAGTCCAGCAGGTGGGAACAATCCTAGAACTAGAATGCTAAATAAGCTGTTGAGGGTGTGATGGAAGTAACAGATCTGAGTGACTTCAGACTTTTCTTAGTTTTACATGTGCAAATTTTTTTTTTTTATTGAGTAGATACCATTCCCTAGATTTGCAGACCTGTGTTATTTTTCACCAGCAGCATCCAATCTGTTGCTAAACTTGTTTTTCTGGAAGCTGTCCCTATCTCTCCAGCTCAGCTTCTAACTCTTACCCATGCCTAAGTCATCTTGCACCTCACTGCTTCTTCGGCTGCTCGGCTCAAATCATGAGATCTGTTTGCAAGCAATAGCCTCAACCTCTGAGTATCCTGAACAAGCCCTAGACATTATCAGCTTTGCTCTTGGAGAGGGGTAAAGTAAAGCTCAGAGTGTGAGATGCTAAAAATGATGAAAATGTTATTGTTATTTCAAAATGCTATTCCCATATGTTCAGGAAACAGAACGATGATCAGGTTATGTAATTGACTTTGCAAAAACACCTGCTTGAGTAGGTAGAGTAGGGTGGAAACAGGAAAAAAAAGCATTTAGGTTCAAAAAATCATGCAACGTTAATTTGATGGAAGGACTGACAAAAGAAATGTGAACTTCTGAAGGGAGATGTTTTGATGGGGCGGTGCAGTGCCGTCGACCATCGGGGCTAGGGGTAGACACCTAGTGGTGGGCAGTGCTGGCTACAGCCATTTGAGGGCTGGCTGCGGAAAGCTCTTCCTTCCAGGCAAAGGCCAGATCCTCAGCCGAGGTAAATGTGCGCAGCCTCATCCGCATCCTAATTTACAGCCCCGTGCCCTGGCTGCAGCACACACCCCCCGTCTTGTGCAGCCTTCCTTCAGGAAGGAGGGCAGAGGCTCATTCCCAGAAAGCTCAGGAAAGTGGCAAGGAAATATTCCAATTTAAACTGTTTATATTCTCCTAACCTGGCCCTCAGTTACTCCCCATCATTATTTCCTTCATGTTCACTGCACTGTCGTCTGTCCTGTAGTGTTTGATTTTTTTTTAACAATCTTAAGCAGAGATTTAATTGTGCAACAGCTCATTTCCCAAAGTATTACATTTGGCCAGAGGGCTGCTGTCACTGGGAGTGTCACCTTCCTGAGATATCGTGCCTCTAACCACCCTCCCTGAAGGACTTCTCTAGCCTCATTGATGAGCCACAGTCTCTTGAGGATGTATGTGAAAAGGTTGCTGAGAATTAATATAAAATACTTAGTAATATAAAATACTTAGTATCCCTGTAAGCCTCAACTGAATGAATGCACTAGTCCAGGCTAGAAAGGAGACCGAGCAATAATTGCATGCAGTGCGGCAATTGTGTTTTAGATTGTCCCCTGCTCGTATCAAATCTTTAATTTTAGTTGCAGGGAAAATACTCCACAAATCTCTAGATTCCCTCCCTCTACCCCCACTTGCTCCAGATTGATTATTTAAGCCAACCTTCCTTGCGCTTCTTTTTGTCTGTCTGTCTGTCTCTCTCCCCCTCTCTCTCAAAATAACAGGCAGGACCTATCCAGTCAAATGCAGTGAAACAAGAAAATGCTCGGATATTTTAATACCCTGGAGCTACCCCTTGGCAGATAAAATGACTAAAATGAAATTTAAAGCACATCTGATTTACCTGTTGTTTGTGTGACTCAAATACCTATGTTTAATTTTGTCTATGGATTGGAAAAAGTTAATTTCAAGCCTTGTTTCTCTTGCTAGCAGCAACAACCTTTTAAACTGAGTATTACTGGTGAACCATATAGAGCTGGTTAAAAAAATGCTTTTCAGTTCCACCATGCAGTTGTTCGGACGACAATTATGGCAGCTGAAGTTTAATCATAGTGTTTGATAGCTCATTTTCTCAATGTCAACACGAGGCACTGTTAAAAAAAATGAATTCTTTCATTTGATAAGCTGGCTCCAGAGCACTGGGCTCATTCAATAGGAAAACTCTTTCCCAGGGCTGCAGCACGCATGGTTTTTCTCTTTCCTTTTTTTTTTCTTTCCTTTTTTTTCTTTCTTTTTTTTTTTTTTCTGAAAGCCACCCAAGAAGAGATTAATCACGAGGGGGAAACTCAGCCTCACCCTCTAGCTGCAGGTCGCAATTTTTATTTGTATGGAATTGGCTTTTGGAAAGCTGAAGGCTGCCTGAGGGCAGGGACCTGATATAAGAAGAACCTGAGAATGAAGCAGCAGGGATTGATTAGCCTACTTCATATCCCACACTCCATAAGCACACTCCAACCGCAATCTAACACACCGCTGAGCTGAATAGACAAGAGAAATTGGATTCCTTCCTAATATTTAACCTTCAAGTCAGCTCTAACAGTTGTTGATATGTTGTTCTACCAGCAAGTAACAGTAGCTTTTTTATTCCAGCACCCACCCACACACATATATATACAATTTTGTAAGTTATATGCTATATATTTACATATTTTCCATTTTCAATCTGTTTCAGAGCATGGTTTACCTAATCCATTTCAGTAAAAGTTTCAGGGAAGAACAAACTGACCAAACAATTATGCATAAAATTGTAGTGAGGGAAGGGAGGGAAAGAGAAATAAAAAGTAGAAAAAACTCATTGTCTGTTTCATGCCTTTCAAGGTCTTTTTCACACAGTCGTTTTTCTTTTACCTGTAATTTTCCCAGTTCATTAATTGTAGGAATTGTCTGGATTGTGTCTAGTGATATGGATGCTGCTGGCACTGACGTGGTAGAGGTTTCATTTTAGATTTTTATATGTAAATCAGAGGTGCATTTTGGGAAACGTTTTGCTTTTACTGGAGTTTGCTAAAGCAACAGAAAGTACTGCTGCGTGATGAGGGCCAGTCTGTGAAACCTGGACCATTGAATGCAGTACGAGAGAGACCCACGCCGAGGTTGCCCAGGACGGGGCACACGCGAGGGAGGAGCAGCCACATGCTGCTGGGACCCCTGGCAGCGGACGGGTAGAGGTGCTGCCCCTGCACCATGGCTGGTGCAGCACACCCCTGTGCCCCCATCAAGCCCCTCTGAAAAGCTCCCCTTTCAAGCATGAGAGAAAGCGCAGAAGATGATACAGAATGGTCAGAAAATGATAATTACAGCAGGGCGTTTGTGCGTCTGGGGTCTCAGAGAAAGGCTCTGCTCTTGCAGCTTGCCAATGGAGAAGGTTTTAGTTTACAAAAACCTGGTTCTGGGGAACCAAAGCCCTGGTTTGGAAACATGCCCACCCCATTTCACCCAGGCCTGACCTCGAGGGCAGCCCCTGGCAAGCTGCCCAGGATCCCTAACAAGGCTGCCTGGAGGCTTGCTGACCTCTTCAGGCTACCTGAGCAGCTGGCACTTTGCCTTCCCAGTACTGAGGTTGCAGAGCTTCACCTATCCTTGGGCTCGCCAAGCTCCTTGCGACTTCTGGCCACCCGACTGGTGGGCTATGAGCGGCCTTGGCTTCCTAGCCCCCGCGAGGGCTGGGCTGCTGCCTGCTCTCTGCCACGATCCCCACACACATATGCATATGTGTTGATGTGTGTGACACTCCCTGTGGGTATCCCCAAAGGGTAATTTTATAAAAATTCCTGTCCTAGGGAAAATTCACATTTCTGACTTTTCATTCATGTTTGGAATGAATAAAAAAATGGAAATTTGAGATTTTTCTCAAATTGGTCATTTTGATTCATGCTTAGCTGAATCCTCTTTGCTTAGCTGAATCCTCTTTGAGCAACTGGAGAACCTTTACAATGACTCCTGAAGTTGCCACTGGCTCCATTTGAATTGTGGGGCCCCCTTTGCTTCCACCTGCCACCCCACAGCCAGGCTGTATGCCTCACCAGCACACCAGGCCTCACTCTTGCTATGATTTCTTCATGTGGATCCTAAGTCTTGGATCCAAAGCAATGCAGTACAGAACTTACACCTGCCACAAAGGTGCGTGCTTCTGCGCCATGCAGTGGCACAGCAGCGCCCACGCGAAGTTCAGCACATGGCACCACCTCCCACTGTGTAAATCAGGTGTGGACATCCCTGTGTGTGCTTGAGGAGTGCTGGTGTCACTTGTCCGTAAGTGTCACAGCGTCTGTCTGCACAGCGCGGTGTAGGGCCACGCAGAGGTGCTCCGTGTCCTGACCATACGCTGTCACTGACTGCAGGGCAGTCCTTGCAGGCTGGCTCGAGTATTTCTGTAGAATGTAGCATTGTGCCTTGTCAGGTGTGGCCAAAGAGGCTGACCATGGCGTGGCTGCCTTCTAATATTGATTTTTTTAGAAGGGGAAGGCAGCTGTGTTGCGTAGCACTGGGTTTCCATTAAAATGGGAACCAGGAGGAAAGCAAGGCTGTGGCAGTAGCAAGGACTCTTCATCTTCTACTTGGTTGTCACAGGGGCGTAGACATGTAGGTGGGAAGCTTTGGCTCGGCCATCCTATTTACTTCCATGGCAAGAGAGTGTACCAAGTTCTTCTTTACTCTTTGCAGAAAGCACCAGTGAGAAATAATTGTGACACCTTCTCACACGACACACTGTAGAACCGGCCTAGATCTTCTAGAATTGGGCAATATCATTCTGCAACTTGTGGTGAAAAAAGGTTGCCTTAATATATACAGTCTATTGGGAGAATATGCTGCTGAAACATCTACTGCTGCAAGTAAAGTGACATTTTCATGTAAACATCTTCAAATATTTTTATGACCCATCAGCTTGAGTTTTATAAGTCAATGTATGAGTGAATACACAAAGTTTCCCTCTTTGTTTGCATATCCTGCCTCTACTGAGTTTTAAATGTTCACGCTATGTGGACAAAATCCAACTCTACATCTGTTTATGGCATATGTGGGCAGCATTATCTCCAAGATTTTTTTCAAGTCTAGTTGAGCTCAGTAGCTTTGTGCAAAGGAACTTGCAAAACCTGAGCTAGCTTCCGTGTACCCTAATTCTGATTGTTAATTTCCCATACAGACTTGGGATCCTCTGGATTTCTTGCCATTTCGTGTTCAAATAAGACAGCAGAAAAACTAAAGCTATCCTCCCCTAAGGAAATGGACACACAAGACACCTCTCCCACCAGTGACAGCCCAGATGATAATTATGCCCATGCCCCTCTGACCACAGTGATGTGATGTTCCAACCTGTGGATCTGGAGACTTTAACTCACAGAATAAAGCCACGTCCTGGAAAAAACTAGTAGAAAAGTGCACCAGTAAAGGCTATTGAGTAAGATAGGTTGGCATTAATGAGCCTGCTAGTTCTCCACCAGCTTCACTAGCTTCTCAAGGGATCCTGGATAAATCCTACAAACCTCTCATAGGACAGCATTTCCTTCAGCGTGATTTCAGCATTTAGTCTACAAAATCTATGGATCTGTCTATCCCAGGTCTTATCTCTCTACAGTTTGAACTGATGCTTTAAAACAAAATTTTACCCTGATTTCTTTTACCCCTGGTATGGACATAATGGAGCTATTACACAAGGCCAGGCCTTGCTCACTAATTTGATTATTTCTGTTACTGATTAGGGAAGAAACGGAGTGCGGGAAAGAGAAAATGTTGGGGTTTTTTTTAAATATTTGTGTGACACAGCATTTGACAAGTGACAGAGCACTCTAGCCTTCATGATGGAAAATAGAGATGTAGCAGCCTCAAAACAATTGTGGGAACAACCTTTATTTTGATCAAGATGTTTGAAAATGATCATTATGTTTCATGTTGATACGGTTGAAATGCTTTCATGGGATATAAAGGGTTTGGTTGAAAGGAAGCACTGGGACTATATCCTAAAAAGTTACTTTGATATAGTCAGATATTTTCATTTGTTAGAATTTTTGCTTCGCCTGAAATTTTCACTGTTTGTTCTGATGTGGGACTTTCCTGAGGAATTAAAGCTGTGGCCTTTGATCTGCTCCAATGATATGGGTTGTGACTCACAGGGGCACTGATGGCAATAAACAAAGCAATTCCCTTTTCTGTGCATTGGAAGAAATTTTACCGTTGCATTGGCTTTTTAAATGCACTCATTCTCTGTGTGTGTGTGTACATATACATTTTATATGTTACTGTGTCTCTGACTTGATTCTGCACATTCACAACAATCTGCTACTACTAATGACTCCCTGTGCTGTCTTAGCGATACCTGGCAAGTAATTCAGGATCCTTCCCCTGTGAGCACGCATACCTGATGGCAAGTACATAATACTGCAGGTTATAAAAAAAGACGTTTTATTAAGCTGAAATATAAATATGTGTTTGTATCGTGATCCCAGCATATTCCAGTACGCTGGCAATCAGGGGGAGCGAGAGCGCTACACAGGGGCAGCAGAAACGGAGCTCCTCCTGAAGTGCTTGAGAGACAACATTTTAAACATTTCCCCCTTGTGATATATACTATTATTAAGGTGCTGGTTGCAAATTTTGTAACTAGTAGTCTCAGTTGATATTTCTAACAACTTCTTGGATACTATGACAAATGTAAATAGCATTTCAGTAACACAAGTTTCAAGTTTGTATTAAAGGGAACAGGGCCCTCAGTAAGACATAGCTCCTGCTAGGCTGCGTGCTGTAAAACCTCATTAGAGACCGTGCCTATACCCAGGAGCTTAGAGCCCAGACAGATGAGAAGGATTTCTGTCTTCATTTTTACAAATGAGAAACTGAGGCAAACGAGTCATGAAATGTTGTGTCCAGATTGCATGGAGACGGTGTAATAGAGCCAGAAAATGTATTGTGCTATCTTCCTGTCAAAAAGATGTGTTACTTCCCTGACCTTACTGTTACGGAAACCTTGCGTGAGGTGAGTAGCCTTTCAAGAGTGGGATGCCAAACTGTATTTCTTTTTCCCAAAATAAATTTGTCCATGCCACTAGAAGCTCACCAGTAATCAGGAAATATTGCTTTCCGAAGAGACAAGATGCTTATCAGGTGGCAGTGCCGCACATCTGCATGGGGCAGCCGGTGCCAGGGATGGAGTACGAGGGGAGAGGGTGGGCAGGCAGCAGCTCCTGCCCTTCACAGAGCCCCTTTTTGGGCACCTGAATCCCCTGTGCCATCACTCCTAAGCGCTACTCAAAACCCACCTGCCTGCCATCTCCAGTGCTGCTCACACCTGTTTTAAGCCATGCTATCACTGCTAGTAAACAGGGAAATGGTTGTACTCATGGTATTGCTTGAATTAAGTACAGGTAGTGATCTTTCTGAAAAGAATCATAAAAGCAGACTTAGGCTGAATTTACCGCAGGAAGAAATAAAAAATAAATGCAAGTAGAGGGGAAATGAAAAATGTGCAAGAAATAAAGTAATTGAAGTGACAAAAATGCCGGGTTTAGCTGAAGGAAGCCTTATCTGAAGCAACATCCAAGTGTTGGCCCTAATCTCATCAACACTTAGACCCTAATGCTGGCACCATCCCCATAGTGTGGCTGAACCTTGTTGGACACAGGCTACAGCTTGGCCAGAACAGCCTCTCTCTGCTGGTAATAAAATGCTCTACAAGGTAATTCACTCATTCTGAGAAGCTTAATTTATGATTTTGCAAAAATTGCCAGTCTCTTCTGGGTTTGAAACTAACTTGAGAGGATTTAAGCTGAGTGTTAGTAATGCCACTTCTGTGGCAAAGCCATAACCATGAAGGAAAACAGAAATAGGAAATAATGAGGAAAATTCTGTGTAAAGCAGGAGAATTCTCCAGGTGCACTGGTAAGAGCATGTTTTATTAGACATGATTATTTTCTGTACTGTTTATTCAATCACAGCGTCATCTCCATCCTCCTTTTCCTCAGCTCCTCTGCAGCCACTGTTACTTCACATCATGCTCAATAGAAATAGATACATATTTATTCACCCTGACCCAAAAAGTAAGTTTTATATCATCTGTATCGATTTGTTGTTGTTCGACATGTTATACCAAAATTCAGATTCGGCAAATGAGCAGTGTACCAACTCCAGCAAATAGTGGGTTTGTTCAGTCACAAATCTGCCGTTCATGCTGACCCAGCCAGGTGCCCTGCTGGCTGGCACAGTGGCAAATATGACCTTTTTGCTACAGACCTTATCAAAGAACATGACCTGTTCTCTTTGTTCTTTCCTTACATCCACTGCTTCCTTCTTCCTTTTGGGTTCTGTGCCTGGTTTTCCACCTCTCGGTGGAATCCTTTCTTCAAAGGTTCTGCTTCCTTATGGGACCCTTTGGTCTTCTCTATCTATATCCTCATCCACATAGGATTCCCAGAAAGGACTTCTCTTTATTTCTCAGTTCCTCTTACTTTTTTCCTATTCTTTTAGCACTTACCTATTCACACATGCTCTGTCTCTGTCCTTTTCATATAAACATCTCAAGGATGATGCACTGTACTTGACCCATAGGATCTTTATTTAGTTTGAATTCAACAGTTCTTCCTAACGAAAGCAACCTGAAAACATTTGCTGCTTTTTTCACACCGATTTTTTTTATATCTTCTCTTGCCAAGACACATCTTTTTGACTAGCCCTACTTCTTTACACCTCTTTCCAATCAAATTATTACATTTTTCCCCCTTGAGTCTACCAGTTTCTCTGTGTCCACTCAATCTACCTGAACTCTGGTTACTGATGATATCTGCCAGTAAACTATGCTGGACTACAGGACATCTATTTTATCAGACGCCCATATTAGATTGTGTTCCTTTGCATGTTATACTTACAAATGTAACCCCATTCTACTTAAGAGGTCTTTAGACACTGTGCCAAGTAACGACTACATTACATTACAATTACATATCTGCACTTTGAAGAAAATGCTGCTTCTGTTGTGACACTGTTTTCATCCACTCTAATGGTTTTTATTCCCTAGGAAAGTAAAAGTTCAGAATGCTTCTATTAACCTCATTCTCCTAAATGTTTGAGTAGTTAAATTTTAGGTCAGTATATTGATTCACAAGGCAACAAGTAAATTCCTTGGTTGGTAAGTATCTGCCAGTTGACTAGGCTTTATCCAATTCCATCTTGCGCCTGCAGCAGCATAATATTTCCATTGCAGGCAGCTTATGGGTGCAAATGATCACATCTGCATCTTGATTTATTCCTTACTAGTTGGAAATATGCAGTGTCAAGTATTCAGTGAATTTTGCTAGGTCCTAATGAGGATTCAGTGTAACATGATTTTCTCCAGCTTCAGTCCTGTAGAAAAGTTTTTCTGCATATCTGTCTTTTCAAATCAAAAAAGATATAGTGTGCTAGTATATAGTATATTTCACTTCCAATAAAGTTTTAGGCTATGCTAAAGAAAAAGAGGAGAACTGTGCACTTCAGTCTTACCACTTATACCACTGTGGTATTGACAAGAAGTAGAAAAAGATGGTTGGGCAACTGAGGACTAACTCCTGGGTCTGGCTGAGAAGATGGGAAGAGGGGTTTTTAAGGCCTGTTAACTCTCTTGAACCAGAAGATCAGTAAAAAACAAAGGATGAATAGCAGAATTAAGGGCTCCAAAAGGCTGTCCTGAATTGCTCAATGTACAACAACCCGTATGTCTAAGTGGTTTGTTAGTCTAGTGTTACTAGAACGTATTGTTTTCTTCCCTAAATCCTTTGTTTTCTGACTCATATGCATCGGAGAGGAGGTGAATAGCACCCTTTTTTATGGCACTGAAAGGCTGTGTCTAGATTGATAGGAACCGCAACAGCCTTCGTGGATAACAGGGATTTTTTGAGATGGCAGAGAGTCTGTCCCTGACCACATTATTCACTCATCCAGGCGTTTGCAGTCCAGATGTTTCAGAACTGGTCCTGCTGCTTGTTTGAGAGTGAGGTGCCAAGAGGTGCAGTTGCTGTTATGAAAAGATATCCACTCGGTTGCTGAGTTAAAATCAGATTGTCACTGATTTAAAATTCTGATACCGCTGTCCATCATACTAAAACGTGATAATAGTTCCTGTAAAGTTAGTAATCCTCGTGCTTATGCAGTGTTATGTAGTAATACTCCTGACCAGCGTAAGCACAGAGATTTGGTTATTATGTAGAAGAGTTATAATAAGAAATATGACTGCAAAAGCAGAGCAGTCAGTTGAAATTGGTCTATAATTAAATGCTTAGAAAATTCTGTGCTTAGCTCATTTTAAAATCAAGTGCTTCTTTGTAGCAATTTCCTTTCTTTAATTACAATTTCCTGTCTAGTTTGACATTTACAATGCAATCTTGGGGGACATGTTTGTGATTTATTATTCTTGCTCCTATCAGGATATCACTCGGCAGAAATGAGTTTATAAAATAAGAGCTCAAATTATTATGGCCTTTGACCAATAAAGCTGGCTCATAATTTCAGGCCTGAGAAAAGATTAACATTTTTGACAATCAAATGCAGAATTACCAGTGGGGGACAATTTTGAAAACTATTTCAATTTTCTGAAACATTGTACACTTTTAATAAGGAATATATAACTGGTTATATATTGGAGCACGGGCTTAAGAGTAGAAAGAGCAATAGTGAATTGTAAAGCAAACCTGAAAGGAAGACTTTAACATCGAACATTGTTTAGCCTCCTCTGAATGAAATTGAAACTGCTAAATCAACATTACTTGAAAATTACCTAATGGAAGAGATATAAAAGCTCAGATAAGTTCACAGCAATGCACTCTCCCTTTTCTTTAGCATTCCTGACTCCATAGGGTAATTCATCCGGAGGAGCTGGGGGAAATGTTTCTGTTTATTTTTTTCAAATCTTACTGAACAATAACTGGTTGTTATTCTTCTATTGGGGTGTCTCATTTAGAGAAACAGATGCCCCTGCTAAACTGCATATTACATGATCTATTCTGCTGTCACTGCTTTTCCAATTACTTTCTTTGTCCCCGATTCAGGAAAATGTCATTGTTCAGGACAACACAGAAGTCAAAATGAATTCTCCATGACTTATGCACATGCTCGAAGTGAAATGTGAACTTGTATGTAACACAAAATAGGCATCCTGCCTTGTGCTTTGTGAAGAGTGGGTTCTTAAAATCTCTATCCAAAGTGGTAGGTGTGTTTTTAGTGTTAATTTGATGTAATGTCAAAATGGATGGCCTATAAAATTATATTGAAGGAGAGAGAAATGGTATTGGCAGGGAAGAAAATCTGTATCTTTGGAGATCTTTAAAACAGCTCGTGTACACATTGCTGGGAGGTGCAAATGCTTAGCACCTCTCAAAGTCAGGCTGCTTTTATTTAGATGCCAGCATATAGAGTTAAGAGCCTATTTTTAAGTACTGTGAATTAAAATCATTATTTTAAAGAATCTGTCGTCCCTCATGGCCAAGGAGATGAGAAAACATGGCATTAGTTACTTCATTTTAGTAAGGTGGAAGTGAGAAAGTGGCACGGCTCTGACCCCAGGGAGTTCCTGGGTTAATGACAGGGCTAGGAGTCCTGTCGCAGCTTTTCAGAGCTTCTGGTCCCCAGCTCAGCCGCCTGTGCTGTACTCCTTAGTTACAAGCACACAAAATTTCTGGCCTTCCAAAGCACTCTCAGAGCCAATAGCATTCCATAGGATGTATATTACTTCAGTGACGGGTTCAAGTAAATGCTCGAACATCTCTCTCTAGGGCGCCTGTCTCCAGTTTAATGTAATATTCCATGTGGGGAGGAAGTAATATGGAAATTGGATACACCCGTGAAGAGATGGTAATGAGCGTCTGCACTGCTGCCCTGAGCAGGGTCTGTGTGAGACCTTGCAGGAATGAGGGGCCGCTGTCTTCCCAGAGACAAGGCCCGAGACAAGTCCATGGGCTGGTTAAAATACATAGCTCGGAGGGAGGGAAGAGGAAGGATAAGTCTACAGAAGTGTACTTATTTGCTTAGAAAAATATCTGAGTAGTTCTAAAAAGTAATATGGTGTCTGGAGTCAATACTTGCTAGAAAGGAGGAGAGGAAAGTTGAGTGAGTAATGAGACCAACATATCTTCATCATCCAATGTCAAAACAGATTTGAGTTTTGATGGATGGATACTTTTGACTTTGGACTGCGACCATTAATGGTGACTAGAGAGTCATTTTCTGCAACTTCTTCGATTGCTTAATTATTTTTCTTACAGAGTTACCTTTGGACGGAGAAGTGTTTATTAACCTGTCATCTCTGCAGCTTGATCTTAAGATAGAAAATAATCAAGAGTGCCATTCTTATCTAGTCTGGAAAGGCACGTGTTATGAACTCAAATATCTTCTAGCTATAAAAAGGCTTTATGCAATCATAAATCTGCAGAGTTTACATAGGAGCTGCACATGCCAGTACACATCCACCAAAACTCTCCATTCAGTCAAAATCTGAGACACAACAGGTCATGCTTTGTCACCTCTCATTAGACACGGGCTAGGAGGCCAGTACTGGCAGTTCAGTCCAAAGGCTTTTAAGTTTTTCTAAACTTTCCTTAACTTCTAGAAAACTTTTCCCTATTGAGTAGGATCCAGTTCAGAAATCCCCAATGCGTTCTAATTTGGCTTGAATTCCTAAATTGAAAGAATTAAATCACCTTTCCAAAATCTTCTCCCTTTTCTTTGAGGATTATGATATACTCTTTAATTCTGGGCTGAGTGAACTCCCATACAGAAAGAAAGCCGCATTTATGAGACGAGGCTCCTCAGCTCATGTGAATCAGCAGAGCTTCACTGGTGTCAATGAAATCATGCTAGTTTATACATGCTGATTACTTGGCCCTTAACGTAACAAGATTTTCCCAGAGCTGTATGTTTTGACTCTGTTAAATCTTTCAGTCCACATATGGATAATATATATGTATTTTACTTATGCACAGATGTTTTAGTCCCTGCACAGAAACAGTCATTTGGGTGCTGGCAGAATTCCTCTGTGCTAATGTTATTCTTTTAAAAGTCATACCAGTTACAGTTTCAGGCACAGCCAGTGACAAATACATCAGTGCAACTTTGCTCGGGAACATACCACAAACAGAGCGAAAGAGGAAAACCATTTTGTTGAATGATAATTCCCCTTTGGCATCACCACTGTAACAAGCCTGCCGTAGATAAATGTGTAATAATTCTGTTGTCCTGAGCCACAACTGGCAATTCTGTGGTCATAGCAAACTCTTCTACTTGACTTTGCTGCAGTTGTAGGTTTCCTGATAGACTGAATTAATAAATATTTGTAGGCTTCTCTTCCATTCTTACCAACTACCTCTTATCTAGCATCTAGAGTTTCTGCTTCAGAAAAAGAAATGGTACAAATATCTCAAGGTATTGATTCATTTTTGGTATCTGTGTTGTCTGTGGACAGCAAATGTAAGAACAGTCTGGTGAGAAAACAAGCTTTCTGCTGTTGTTTTAACCTTAGCCTAGAATGCCTTCAGCAACTGTGATATATTAGGAGAACAAGATTTTCAGCACAAGGTACTTTAAAAATCCTCTCCTAAGTTCTTTATTTAGGTATTTATTTGTAAGTGGCCTTGTTTCCCAGAATATGAAGCAACCAGCACTCCTCGCTGTTTTCACCTGGACCTTTGAGATTAGACCTCCTCTCCCAAGCAGTGCTGTATAAACTCATATGGAGGCACAGTCTGTGATCTGAAGAACCTGGGCTTTGTTTGTGTTCTTAACCGTGGAACAAGTCACATTGTCTGGCCTGGACAAAACACCAACTGATTTTAACTCCTGAAGAGAATTAAAGCATTATCAACCATTACCCTCAGAGAGCGCCTTTTGGGTGTGAGCCCAAATACAGAGATGGTCCTTTTCTCCCATAGATCACACATGAAGTGTATCTCATCTGACTCTCCTTGAAATCCGTGGGGGTTCTGTCATTAAGTCAATAGTAAGCCCACAGTTTATTATTTGTAATGTATTTCTTATTTGTTCAACCCGAGCACTGCTTTTGGTATTTTCCGGATAAGCAGAAAGTTCAAGAGGGAACCTGATTCCAATCTCCACCATGTTTTCTATGGATGTAATTCCAACAGCTTCTGATTTACACCAGTTGCAGTTCAGAACGAGGCTCAGCATCCTTGCTCCCATGTTTCGACTCTGCTCAGGAATGAACAAATGCAGGACAGAGACTGGTGTGCAGCAAACAGCAGCACTATTGGCCTGTGAATTTTTGCACTTTTTGCTATTTCCTAATGTTTGTTTGGATTTCACATACTGCCCAGGCAAAATTAATTGCCTGCACATTTCTGAAAATTTAGTCCAATGATCTCTATTTCTATTTCCTGGACTATGTATGCTTTTGGCTGCCAAAAATAACTCCAGGAGACACGTTACATGGAAGGTGGGATTATCTATGGAAAATAATAGTAGTACTCTCATGCACGAAGAATGAGCAGGCTGCCGATTGTAATACGTTTAAAGGGTCAACAGAAATCTATAAGTGGTCAAGAAACAAGACAAACATCGGCCACCAGTCTGATGGGAAAAGCAACATCCATTAAGTCCATTAAATTTAACATTGAAATCAATGTTTAAACCACAAGAAGTAATTAGTGTAATTCATATTACAGACCTTTGGATTTTTGAAACCAGGTTTAATTATATTGAAAAATGACAGCTTCATTTTCCCTCTATGGGTAGGTTACTACCATGTTCCCGATACTTTTATTAGGGCCGGGTGCCGATATCAGGTTTTTAATGACATTAAGCAAAGTAGTGTTTCAGCCATTTGAGGAATAATAAATCAGGTTAGATTCTTTTTGAATGGAGACAACACAGATCAAGTGGCTTTTAAATCATTTTCCTTTATCACTGTGAAGTAGAGCTGTTCACTTGAAACAGCAGCCCATGGGGAAAAAAAAAAAAAAAAAGTTGTAGAGTGATATTTGGATTCCCTGGCTCCCTTTCCCTGCATCAATGGACAATTCATGAGCTACTGCTAAGCTCTGGAAAGGTATCTCTATAATCCTTTGCCAATACAAACACCACATAACTTTTACAAGGTCTTTCATTAGCAGTCTCAGATTTGAAGAAAGATCAAGTGATACTGCATCTTCTGAACTTAAAAGCTTTTAGTGTTGTGGAAGGTGTTGACAAGGATAGTAAATGTGGCCATGAGGATGCACACACAAAATGTTAATTTTCAGAGTATTTTCATTGCTAGTTTTGAGGAAGGTAAAATGTTTATCTTATTTCTATCTTCTTGATGTGCTTCCACACTCTTTACTGGTCTCTTCTTTCTTGAGCCACATTCCTTTGATTCTTCTGTTTAATTGAGGATCTTTTCTTTATGGGCTAAATTTTTGCAAAGCTATCAGTAAAGCTCCTGGAAAACCAGTGATGGCTTCTCTTTCAGCTTCCATTAATGCAAAAATACCGTGTGGGTATGCAAATAATTGATGTTAAAATTAGTACCTCTTGCTCTGAAACTGTTCCTGGTTCTATCCCATATTTGGGGTGGAAGAGGAAGTTTCATATTACCGAGCAATGGGCCTTCTTCACCATTATGCACATGCAAAGAAATAGGAATGTAAATGCTCAGCCTCAGCCTGAGTTTATAACTGAGCGTACTGAAACCACGAGCATGCCCTGATTCTGTTTCTGTGTACCTGCTGAGCAACCCAAAGTGTCTGAGTACAGGAGAGCATGACTGAAGATTGTGTAGAAAACCATCATGGAGAAGATAACTGCTTGGCTTATCTTGGTGTGTGGTCATTCATTTAAACTTATAACAAAAGTAAAGTAAAAACCACTGAGTGTAGGTAGCTTTAAATTGTTTGAAAATATGATATGAAAACCCCAGCTTCTCCCTACATCAGAGAAAATAAATTTCAAGAGATGCAAAGTATGTGATACTTCCTCACAGACACCACAAAGCCTTGGATCTCACTGTTCCCTTCCCGCTGTGGAAGCCCAGGTTACTTACCATTGCAGTCATGGTGATATTTACAGGTTTGTTTTCACCCTGGTGCAGGTCAAGGATACGGTAGAGCAGCGAGACCCTAGGAGAATGCTCTGTCCGGTCTTCGAAAGCAAAAGAAGAAGCTGCCAAGTAAGAACCCAGGAAATACAATAGGTATTTCTGCAAAGAAGGGTGATGCCCCATATGCAGGAATGGCACCATCAACAAGCCAGAGTGATGTTGATGCAGAAGACAAAGGAAAGTAGTGGAACGGTAGAAAGAAAGAGGGGGAGACGTGGTATGATTTGAATGATGGGATCATTTTGTCAATTCTTTGAGTGAAAAACTTGTTTAAACTGGTAGAGAAGCAAGCCCAGCATCTAGAACTGAACACTTCTGAAGTGCTCTGTACCAACAAGTGACTGTTATGAAAACAGTAATTCTCTGTACCACTCAGGAGCATTTTTGCTGATTGTGGGGATTATGAATGCAAGTACAAAATCTCTTTATAGGGTATGGGAAAAAGTCTGCATGTGAAAAGAAAGAGGGAAGGAGAAGGTTCCAGACCTGTACAGAGATTCCCAGCATAGATTACTCTTTGGGCATGTTGATACTGTATGGGTAGATGTACACTCATCCTGCCCATGCTATTCACTGAAAAAAAAATCCTTCTCAGGAGGGATTATTAGCTCAGGCTTGGTGCCAATGCAATCACATGGCTTCTGTCAGCTTGGAGCGTGGGCAGAGCTTGCTCATGGCTGTTTGCAATATGTGGTGTAAACATACCCAAAGAGTAATAGCAGGTGGTAGCAGAGGAGGTGGATAGAAAGGAAGGCTTGGAACAAAAGATGTTAAGCTTCATTTGGTGTATGATGAGCCAAATTCATCATTGGTGTAACGCCCTGAAGTCAGTGGAGTTACAATAATAAAATTAGTCCAAAGAATCATATCCATCCCTGGCACTCCGTGCAACGCCTTTGATCTGACGAGGTATATGTCATGGCAACGTTTTGCCTGCTGAACTCAGAACACGATGCCTCCAGGGTGAAACATTGGAAAAAAACTCACAATGGTACTGGGAAGTCACGAGCTAAGTTTTAGATGTACATTTCAGTGTGAAATCCTGGCAGAGTTTTCTTTCTTCCTGCATATTTGCCCCAAATGTTAACAATATAATGAAATCTTTGGCCACACATTCAGTGCTCAAAATTGGATTAATTTCTTTCTGTTCGGCTCGTACAAATAACTGCACATGAAGAGTTTATGCAATAGCAGAGGGGGTTATTTTGTCTTGGCAATGGTTTTGTCTGGAGCGATGGAAGGAACTGAGGTAACATGAATATTGTATTTAGCTTTCTCCATCCACAGAAGAAAGGCCACTGTTTCATTTGGCACTCTCTACTTATTAAAGTGTTCTTTTGCATTGCTTCCCAGCTTTGGCTCTGCAACTCCTGAGGAGGCCAAAACCAATTCCTCTCACCTCACTCCTCCTTTCTAAAGAAAAAATACCCCAAGAAAAAGCCAACACAAACCCAGAAATACAAACCCAATATCCCCAAGAACAAAGTACATTCTTCTCTCTTTTTCATTATTCAGTAAATGCACTCAGAAGTTATATTGGTTAAACCAGATACTCAGCTGGTTTAAGTTTACCTAGCTTGAGGGAGTTCAGTGAAATTGTCTCAATTTACAGCAGCTGAGAATCTGGCCCTCATTAGTAAAGGGTTTAAATAATATAGAATCAGCTCGCCTTCAGGTCTGTGCCCTATCTTAGCAGCTGAGATTAGTGGTCTAGAAGGCTGAAATGGCTGACCATCAGAAGTGCTAAATTGCAAGGAATGGGTGCTCGGGAACTTCTCTGCTAAGCAGCTACAGCTCAGAAGGGCTTTTACCCATTGGGCTACTCAAAAGCACATTTTTGGTGTTGTTCCGTAAGAGCCATAAGATATTGTTTTCCCTACCCTGTCGCTTGTCCTCTGGTAGGGAAGGGATGTTGCAGATGGTGGCTTTGCTGTATGAAATGTTCTCTGGGCCTGACATCCCATACCTATGGGAACAGAACTGAGCTTGGTGCCAGTGCTGCTCGTGAGCCCTTCGTAAAACAGCTTCTGCAAGGCCAGAGTCGGAGCTCCTATGGAAATGGGATTATACAGGTATGCTCTCTGTGGGTTACTCTCTAATTCTTGAACCCATTGTATAGCCTTGACAAAACTGGATGAGGGAGAGATCTCAAAGTTGTTTAACTCCTGAATTTTATGAAAAACATGGAGGCAAAATTCATATGTACTCATGCACACTGAGACATCCCATGATTAGTAATGGCCTGCTGCCTGCTCAGCACAGGCAGGTAAGCAGGTAGATACCTGAACCAGCTACCGTATGTGCTGTCTTCTCTCTAGCCAGCAAAAGTAGCCAGGGGATTTGGGAAGAGCTGGAGTGTTCTGGGACTACAGAGGCCAGGGCAAAGAGCTTGGGTTAACATAGTGGAGCATATTAGGGACCTATGGCAGAAGTCTTTAGGAAAGCAGTGTTTACATGAATTTTCTTGTTTGTGCAACAGCTCTTTGCAGCTGAGGAAGCTAGAGGCCACATATGTGTCTGGTTCCAGAGAAATGAAATAAAGCTTTTTATTATAATTTTTGCTTCTATTTATAGACTAACTGCTTGCCAGGCAACTCAAGCAGGTTACTGAGCTTTGAAAAAGCACTGGGGTGCAATAGAACACATAATTTGCAATTAATATATCAGACAAAAGTAGTCACTTTTTTCTGCTCTTGAAATTTCTCCGAGCAGATCAGAATTTGGTTCTATGTTGACTCTTTGTTCAACAATCTTTTAAAAGTTTTTTTTCCTATTTTTTTCAACTCCCCTGGGAAGCAATTTGATGCAAGTAGCCCACACTCAGTATTCATGATTTGAGCTGTGTGGCGTCACCGTGACTGGGCAGATGGGTTACATATTTGGATGAGCAAGAAAGCAAGTGCATCTGGCTCAGACGTCACCCCTGAATTTCAAATTGCTTTCCCACTAACACTCACCATATACGAGACTTTGAAATGCATTTTGCGCAATTTATTGTTATTCTGATTTGTATTAGAGTTGTGCGGAGTGATCCCAGACAAGACAGGGCCCAGTATACTTAATTACGGTATAGACCTTAATAGATGCAATCCTTTCTCCTTTGAGTTTACAACTGAGACAGGTAAGGGAAGAGGAGGAGATGGTAGCACAAAGGGGTAAAAGGACTTGGTCAAGGTCACATCTGTGTTAGTAAAACTTGATCACTCGAATGTTCATGGCAAGTAAATATGAAAGGAGAGCAGTCAGCCAAAGTAAATTCACTTTAAAACCTGAATGAAAATAATCAATAGTTTCACCCACTGTGTCCCAGATGCCTGAATCAATTTGATAACAAACAGTTTGTTCACTTTTTTTAGTTATTTGTAAAGAAGTGGCTTGATTGCCAGTGTGCCTAATTCCAGACATATGCCAATTCCCTAATGGTAATGGAGCCGCACTATTGCATGCCAAGACTGAGGCAGATACTCAGCTCTTTCCTGCTAGATTTTTCCCAGAAGATCTGCAGTCAAATCCCTGTTTAACGGCTATCAGACAAACATATGTGCTGCTTTGTGGATCCACTTTCTGTTCAGTGTAAACATGTAACAGTAGCTTGGTTCCTGAACCACGGTTACAGCCCTGTTTCTAAGCACACGCTTTAGTCTGCCTGTGTGTAGCATGCAAATTTAGTGGCACTTGGGTGTTTGCTGGGAGTCATTTGTGCTGTGGCACCTGGGACAACTTCTCCTTCTAGGAGAGTGGCCTGCACCTAGTCCCTCTCCCAGGCGCTGGCTTCATCAGCCGATCGCCTGCTGGAGGAGACTACAAGAGGGCTGAGCTCAGCAGAAACTCTCTGGGCACAAAAAAATAGCTTTCTACAGAAACTGTAAGGCTGGTGTTTCTGGTCTGTCAGCTCAGACTCCCCAAGTGCAGCAGCTGGGCAGATGTGAGAGGCACAGAGAGCGTTTACAGAGACATGGGCACAGATTTTATACTGCACACTGCCACAGTCTCCCTGCAAGTGGGTCCCGCTGCAGGGTTGAAACCCAAAAGACTCTTCTGGCAATTGCATCGTTCCTCAAACTGATACTGATATCAGTTGAGTACAGGTACCTCAAAAAACAGTGGGGCCTTTTTGCGTTAGGTGATGACTTGGCCCATTCTATGCAATCCCCCTTTCTCCCCCTTTCTCCCCCTTTCTCCCCCTTTCTCCCCCTTTCTCCCCCTTTCTCCCCCTTTCTCCCCCTTTCTCCCCCTTTCTCCCCCTTTCTCCCCCTTTCTCCCCCTTTCTCCCCCTTTCTCCCCAACAGGTGCTGTGTATTTTTAAATTTTTGTTTCATTTCCTATTACTTAGATTACATTTATCTTTGAGAGAGAGAGTTCTGCTTACAGTTTGGCTGAAGTTTTCAAAATAAGCAGTCTATTTCTGTTGTTTTTCCTAAAAACAAGAAATTGAATGTATTTTGGAGTACTGAGCATTTGTGGGACCAATACACCTTTCTGCAAGTCATCTGTCCTAAAGTCTACCAGCTGTGTGCTGCAAAAATCTCAAGAGAATACGATATTGTGAATTCATGATTTTAGATCATTTGGTCCAAAACATTAGCCATCAAATATTTCCTGCACTGAGTCTCTATCTGCAGAAGAGCTGTTCATTAGGTCTTTGCAAATTCATATTCCTTTGCCTATCTTGCTAGACTGACATCAATCCTGTAGTGTTGTTTTTCCATCCTCTTTGAAAATTGAGTCACCAAGTCAGCGATTCATGTGGAAAATAACATCACGTGCATTTCATCCTCTTTTCGCTGGCTTGCTCAGGTAAACGACTACCCTTTGCTGAAAGCAAACCAAACCATGAAGTTCTGGACTAATGCTATTGCAGAAAAGGGATGCTTTTTGGTACTGAAACTCCTGGGAAAGAGTATGATATAGCCTCAATAGCAGAAATTTGCTATGCTACACATTTGACTTGCATGGACATCTTTATTAATTGAAAGTTCAAAGACAACTGTTTCCTTCTATGCTCTGTCTTCTGCCCTGTGCAGGGCATCAATAACCTGTTCCTTGCTTCATTCACTTTTGTAACTACCACTGCTATTACCGTTTCCTGTAAGAAACCATGGAATTGCATTTTGAATATTTACCACGTAATTAAAGGATATAAAATACTGTCACTGTAAGCGTCTTCCCTGTTAAACATGCATGGTCATAAAATATTAAGGGAAGCTAGATCAATCTATTGAAGATACTCACATACAAAAGTGGTTTTTGTAGGTCACAGGAATTTATAAAAGAACTTGCTGCATATTATAGAGCTCTGAGCTGTATGACCATGTTATACCCCTGTGGATATGACAAAATTATGCTCATCAAGTTACTGGCACACAACTGAATCTTTACATAGAAGAGTAAAACTTGGTGTTAAATAATGCCTAAAAGCAAATATAAAGCACCTTGTCTCCTTCAAATGGCATCCTCCCAGGAAATGCAAAACAATCAATATATTATAGTAGCTTATGATCTCATTTAAGTGATTCAACACAACAAAATTTCAATGACAACATTTCTTTTTTCTGTGTCTGCTGACTTGCCTTTTCTTTTCTCTCTGAATGGCAGTACTAGGCTTGGATTTTTTTTTTTCTCTTTTCCTTAGGACCATGTTGTGGAAGGCAGTCTGTCCTGAGGAAAAAACATATGGTGTGTTAAGCTATTAGAGATTAACAGAGGCCAAGAAATTCATGAATGCCATGGACTATATAGCTCTATTCTGGGGAGGGGAAAGACCTATGCCATATTAGGCTGGCTAGTCTACCCCCTGGGGCTCATGTGGGATTGTTTCCTACCGTAGATGTCTTGTGTTTTCGTCTAGTCAATCTTGTGTTGATTTTTCACAGAACAAAGGTTGTACCTTTCCTGTTAAATTACCTTATAGCTACCTTATACAGGAAGTGTAGATGGCTTATACTTCCCAGTCATATCAATTTTTATGTCTGTCTGAATGGGATTATTGCTTTGGCCTCCAGGAGATGTTATACTTATTTACATTTGAGTTAAGCACTGATCATCACCTCCTTATGGTTTCACTGCAGAAAGAAGGTGGTGGCAGTGAGCAGATAAATCACAAAAGACACGCTTCATCTGCCTGATCTCTGGTCTCACTTCTGCCCTTAGAAATAGTGCAATAGTTCAAGTTTATGGCCTTGGTGGATTAGAAAAGTACCCTTATGTTGTTGAAGAGAGAAAATGTCCATAAACAGTGTTATTGACAGTTACTACTGTTGTATCACCAAAGACCGCGGCTCATTGTGCTAAGTGCCACGCAAATGTATTTAAGAGGGCTTCCCTGCTATAAACAGCAATATTTTTGTTAGAAGTAGAAGGTCTTGTTATTCCTGTGACCCTCTTTGCTGTATTTCACAGCTCGAATAGCATATGGGCAGTCAGAAGAACCAACTTTAAAGACAGGCACATTTTTGTCATGTGAGTACTTCTTTATATCCTTTGTCTCCACCATGTTTGAAGTTTTGCTATCTTTACTACAGGGGCAATTTACCACACTCCACATTGTCAAAAAGTAACCACCTGAAGAAAACAGAGTGAAGAAACCTAAATAGATTGAAACAAAAATATGAGGTTGTCCTATTTTCAAAACAAATTATTTGGATCTATAGCTTTTGATCTTTTAGAGTAAGTACAGAGTCAGATTAGTCTGTGACTGACTTATTTAGAAGGCACTACAGAAATACTGGAATCAGTGGATGCCTATAATTGCATTCTAAACAGAAAAAAAATGTTCTTTACTCTTTCCGTAGTTTTAGTCTAGTGATACAGAATGCCCCTAACCGACACATGGCTATTTGAATACTTACAGGCAAAAAGGTGCTGTAAGCATTCTAGAAAGATGGTGCTGGGAAGGCCTGAAAGATCAGGTGTACTTTCTATCGCTGGGTTTTTTACTGGAACGTATTTTCTTTCTCCCCTTCCTTTTTTACATGACAACTCTATTACACATTACAAACTACTCTGTCTTTAGTTCTGGTAACAGCATTGCTCATGCCTTGATCCATTCATGGTCCAGGGCTCCTTTCAGTCCTTTCCAGCAATGCTACTGCCTGGCCAATTATTTTATTGTGTTGATGCATCTTTTTCTTTCCCCTTTGACCAACTCTTATCTCTCAACAGTCCTCACATTTTCTTTAGTGTGTCCTCTTCAAAATGGAGAGTTCTTTACTAGGTCAGCATCTGTAAGAAAGGTGAGCATGGAGTGAGTGGAGTGCTAGTCTGCGCTCAGGAGCCTCCTTGCCCTTTACAGAAAGAATCTGTCACATTTGCTCAAATTTAATCAGCTTTTAATGGCCTTATTTATTAGTCGCTAAGCTGTTTACTTCCGGAGAGCTAGAAAACATAGCTGACATAGTAAGATGTTAGTATTATGTGGTTAGGCACAACTTCAGAATGTCTGAATTTGTATCTTGCTCTTTTTGGTGGATTAGGACAGCACGAAACTTATTCAGTAATATCTGGGTTTAAGAAGTGGGAGTCTGGATGAGATTTCTGGCTCTAGGGCCGATTTTCTGAGTGCCCTTGGGTGACTCAGTTACTTTGTCTCTGTTTCAGCTCTCTCTCTGCCAGACTGATGTAATATTACATGCCTAATATAGGTGCTGAGGAAATAATAGATGTCTGTGAAGCATGCAGATCATTGATGTACGGATCGGTACTTCTGAGAGACACCAGCAGAAAGTTTGTTGGGAACAGAGGTTGACTTGCCAGGTGGAAGAGTGAGAAAACCGTCCAAGAAGTGGACAGGAGGCTGGTAAAAGGAAGCGAGAGAGAGCTTGGAAAAATTCGGGCTGATATAACAAAAGACGTTCATGAGCTGTTACAGAAACTATAAAGAAATTTGAAGTTTGGATGTTCCCTTCAAATTTGGAGACTTAGAGCTCTCAAATAATCCCACCAAAGTTGAGTAGAAGTCTAAAGGAAGACGTCCTGAAAGTCACTCAGGCACACAGAAAAATCTATACACATATCCACATTAAATAAGCCTTTAAAAATGCGCACAAACATAATCCAATGAAAAGCTACATTGTAATCCTTCCTGTATGAATTATAGTACATATACAATAACTGCAATGAATTCTGTAGGGAATGTGAGAAAGTAGGTACCTATTCAGATTGGAAGCCATAAAAAAGGAACCTCTAATGACAAGTGGATCCGAACATTTTTTGAAATAAGTAAAATAAGAAAGGGAGTAGAGGGAGTGAATTGCATAAGGAGCAGAAAATCCTGAACCCATGCTGGCCCGAAAGAAGTGTCAGAAAGAAAGAGCTCCTTTAAGTAAAAACACTCCCAAATTAGACCTTTGTCTGACCAATTCAATAAGAAAGGAACAGCGAATAAGGAAAGTCATTCAAACGTATTCATTAAGTTGCCAGAGAAATGCTTATTAAAGAAACCCTCATCTTGATTCCTTTTTTTGGGAGGAGGGAAAAGGAGAAGGAAGGGAAAGACTTTTTTTATTTAACATTAATTCTTCAGAGACATTCTTCCTATTATTCCTTCTATTTTGACTTGCTGCGTTTGAAAAATATGTTGTCTTTTAAATAGACTTATTCCTTTTAACAGCATTTGACATCTTTTGTCAGAAGTTCCTTCATTTTTCCACTTTATTTCTTTAACATGTATTTGTTTAAGTGGCTTCCACTGTATTAATTGATGTGTTTGTGTCTGTTCAGAGCAAATGCATTCTCCTCACAGGGATTTTAACAGGCATTTGTTTAAGTGGGTTTTGCTTTTCTGTGTCTATTTCTGCTTGTTTTTCTGGTAGAGAAGGAGACATTACTAACATGCAGCCGACATAATGAGTCCCATTAACTCCCAATTCAGCTTGCTTTTTGACCACCTCTCTTTTAATGACTGTACTTTTCTTGACTGCAAAGTTTGGGGAATTGGAAAACTGTTCGCTCTGCTGGATTTTAATACATGTTTACATCCTTCTTTGCAGAACAGCACCACCTCTCAATTAATGTTACTCTTAGCCTTAAAGGAACACTTGGTAATAAATAAATAAATAAATAAATAAATAAATGTGAGCGTGTGTGTGTGTGTGTATTGGAAAACTGTGGTGTGAACCAGAATTTTTACAAAGGCTGCTGAGCATTTTTAGAGACTAAGCAGCATTTGTGTTCTAATATTTTAAAGCTTTTACATTGATCTCCTGTTAACTGAGAAGCAAGAATTAACCTCAATGACAGTGCTAGTAGCTCTGCAGTCTATTTTGGCCTGTTCTTTAAGTAAAAAGAGCAACCTAGATGAGAATTTTGTGCTTCACTGGATATTGAAAGATGAGGCAATAAACTGCTAAACTTGAGTAATCACACACTCCCAGAGGAATGCCTCAAATGGGGTTGGTCAAAAACCTTGAAATTCTAGCCTTCTGCACACTGCCTGGGCTTTAACATTTGATGAGAGTCATTATAGTGGGGGACTGAATACAAGTGTCTTCTGATTACAGACCTTCCATTAAAAGTTCCCACCAGTGTGCCTTTCCATAGAGAAGCGTCAATGGGATTAAAATCTCAATTCACCCCAGTCAATTCTCCAGTAACACGATTTCATTAGAGGCAGGCAGGGAGGAAAATGGACTAGAAAGCACTGAAACAGCTGGTGTATAAATTATAAAGTGTACTTTCTACTAAGTGAACACACCTTCCGCTCAGCCACATTACTAATTAATGTGTAGGGTAGCCGATTTTATGTAAATTGTATTCTTCCTCTCTCCTGTGCTTTGGTTAACAACAGGTTCTTCTAAATCTTGGAAAAAGAAAGATTATGCAAAGCTATCATCATATGAAAATAACATATTAACATACTGCCTGTGAACTGTATCCAATCAGTTCCTTTTCACTGGCGTGTGTACAAAACAATTAAAATCAAATTTATATTGCACTTCTTTAATATATTCTGGCATTAATATAATCAACGAACAAGTGTTAAAAAGTCTTACAGGCCTATTCTGCTTTAAAATGATATGTTTGTTCTCAGAGTTAGTGGATATTTTCAGCTTCTTTAAAAGGATACTAAAAAAGAAAAGTTCTAGCTGTACGAACGTGACTCTGGCAGCCATGAGTTCACGTGGCGTCTGCCTCATTTTAATGGCAGCCTGTTGTGTTAATTTTTTTTATGTGGTGTCTTTACTCCTGGACTCTGTCAGCTGTTCTCCATGTTACCTGCAGCATATTTGTTTTTAATTATTGGATGTTGCTGAATAATTGCTCATAAAGGTTATGAGACCACTGAATTATCTGGATGACCCGCAGGCTGGTTGTGCTACCAGCTGTTCCGGTGTCAGGCAGGCACACACACCTGCACACCCAGGAGCGGGCTCTGCTCGCATGCCTGCCAAGCCCCAGTATTTCACCTGGAGTCTGAGGGACGGCTCACATGCCATCAGTATATCCTTATTTTCCACGTTTCGTGCTCTGAGGCTATGTTTTCCCTGCCTGTTTTCCTTGCTGCTTTTGGCGTACTCTCACGTGAGATCAGATAGGAAGAACTGAGATATTTTGTCATTGCTCTCAATGGAGCAGGCTAGAAGATCTCAGAAACCAGCAAATTGGTGGAAGGGAGTAAAACGTTTTTGTCAGTCACAGGGCTGGAATGTCTATCGAGAGGTTATTCTGTCCCCAACCATATCTGCATCTCCCCAGGAACAGTCTCCTTTCAAGCACCTCCACCAACCGGGACTCCACACCTCCTCGGCAGCCTTTCTCAGTGCTTCTCTAGCTTTACTGTTCTTTAACATCTCTAGCTGCAGGTAAGCCCATTTCTTGTCCTATTCACTAAGGACACAGAAGAGATTACTCTCTTCCTTGAATCTGCCCTATCCTCCCTCAAACACATACACAAATAGACTAATGCTAGTGCCCAGCCAAGAAGATTCTAGAAACCATGATCATGAATCTGCAAATGATTTTTTTTCCCCTCCCCTGGCAGTGCTGACCCTGCCTACAGAGACACATCCCTCTGAGGAGACCAGAAGAGAACATATTTCCTAGGAGAAATAAATGAGTGAGAGCCTCATACCAGTTCAGAGCCTTTTTCTAAATCAAAACTACTCGTTATGCCAAGAGGCAGTTGAAACTAGAGACTTTGTGTGCACGTGTGCATGAGGAGGGTAGTCTTGGGGAGTCCTAGTGTGTTACAGCCCTGCGACCTACTTTTGCTTTTATGAGGAGAATTCTTTGACTTAATGTTGAATCTTATAATTTTGTAAATGGAAGGGCAAGGGTCTGTGCATGCTCCCTCCTCCTTGACTTGTACAGAATTAATTTCTGTGGTGCCTTTCCAGATGTGGGAAATGTGCTGTTGAAGTCAGTGAGGATGCTGCTAGGGTATGGGCCGTGGAACTGAGTCCATAAAATCCTTTCTGCAGCATATGGATTCTTTATAGTAGGGGGCGAGAAATTGTGACAGAGGCAGTTTGTCCACTGAAAACTAGGCTGAGACCATAAGCTCACTTCAGTTTGGACCAGAGGATAGTAATAAACCATGGATGAAATGTCAGTGCCTTTCCGTTAAGTGACCCCATGTCATCCTTATTTATGACTTCCTAACAATGAATTTAGCCAGATGGCCTATGTGATTGGCATAATTCCATTTTGAAACTGCAGATTTGAGTTCTTGAAAGTATAAATGGTTGTGTATTTAAATATCCAACCTGTCAGGAGAGAAACTGTAGGATACTTCTAGGTTATGGTGTGTGTGATAAAAACAAGCCACCTGGAAAAGTATGGATTGGGAATTTATTACCAAAACTCATTACCAAAAACCGCTTTTTAGACTTGCACAATTTTTTTTTTCCCCTTCCTCAGCCTTTGGCAGCAAAGCTATGAAATGGGGGAATGCAGAGGAAAGAAAAAAATGCTAGGATCCATTGCTAATTACTTTCTTTCTGCCCCTCATTTCCCACTAGACGATTGGGAGCGCAACCAAGTCCAGCAGCCAACTGACTGTGTACCTTGTACTAAGCACTAGGTCAGACCTGCTGCAACTTTTTCCTCCTTGATGGTGTTGATGGCCTAAGTGGTATCTGCAGACTGGCCCTCAGCCATGAGGCTGAGGACAGGATCATCTGTAGATGTTTATAGGAAGAGAATATGAAGAGAGGAGATGCAAATTCTGCCCTTGGTCACAGCGTGGAAGCCCATTAACTGGGGCCACCTTAGTATCAGTGAGAACTGCACGTAGCCGAGGAGGTCGCTACGCAGAGCCACAAATTACAGTAGTTATCTTCCCTGATTGCTCAGCACTTAAGGCAAATGTTCTCTATCTCACTCCCTTCAGCTCTAACTCACTGTTAGACCCTTCTCCACTGGCTGATGGACAGCTTGGTGCCACTCTCTCCAAGGCTGTCAGGTCTTGGTAGTGCTGTCATGGTGCTCTAACTACTCGCTAAAGGAAAGAGGACAGACACAGCACACTGGTACCCGGGTTTGTTTTCCCACTTACAGCATCAGAACAAATGCTCTGTTGTCCTTTCAGAAATACTTTGCTGATGAACCGTGGCCAAATAGGGGTGGTCAGAGTACCAAAAGGAATAGGCTGACCCGTGTCCTCTGCCTTCGGGCACCGGTGGCAAAAATTCTACAGATCTCAAGGGTGAACAAAAAAATCTCAGGAGCCTCTGAAGGTGATCCCCCAAATAGCTTAACAGGGCTTAACAACGGCTTGTCCGATCATTTGCTGTGTTGCTCTTTTTGGAGAGGACATGCATATGGAAACATAAGTTGTAGTTATGATTTTCTAGGCAGATCAAAATATGGTTAGAAAGGAGAAAAGAAGCTTCTTTTTCTTTGGATGGTGTTATCAGGAAGGTTGAAAGCTGACGAGTAGGTTCCTCAGTGATTTGGGGGTTGCATGTCTTCAGTCAAGATGATTCTTGCATTCCTGTAATTTTTACAAGGTTTTTTTTTACGAGTGCTTTTTTGTTGCTGTATTATTTGTATCAGTGTTTGCTGGATTCATGGGAAATTATCCCATTCGTCTCCAGGGGATGCTGCATAAGACTCAAAATGAGAAACACGTCCATAAAGTTTGTTAGGATTCAATATGGGGGGGTTTTTTGTGATAAGGAAAATGAAAAAGATGGTTGTAGTTACATTTTAATTACATGGATTGAATACTCACATTGTCTAGGACCTAGAATATCTCTAGCATGATGGAAGACAGCAAAAGAATGGGATTAAAGCAGACATGAAGAAAAGATCTCAGGCCTAAATAGCGATACAGAGAGGATAACCAATTGTAACAAAACCAAACTGAAACGGTTGAAGTTGTCTAGCTTTAGGGGATGTTTCGTTTCTTAGCACAAATTGCCTGTAATAGATTTTAATTTCTGCATGCGTTCTGTAATTATTTTTGTTTCGATGTAACTGTGAAATTGAGTGTTTTGCTTCTGCTGTTATCAGGTCACTTCCAAAAATAAAGTGTATCTCAGAGAACAGCAGTATTATTATTAGTCAAAGGCTACCTGTTTGGGCAATTATGCAAACATTGTTTTACTGTCAGCCAGTAAAAACCTTTGTCAGAATACCTGGGACACTTGAATTAATTAGACTTCTCATCTCTTCCTTTGAATGCCACCTTGCAAGGGGGCCACCTCCTGCCCAAACCCACGCCAAAAGTCGTCGTCCCCCCCCGTATATCCAGGCCACTTTGCCACGCAGCTGTCCAGCTGAGTGGTGTTCTGCAATGAACAGTGTTGCTCCTCTAATTACTGAGTACACGCTTATATATGTACAGTTCTGCAAACTTTATGTGCTGTTATAGCAAAAGTCAACTAAGTGCAAAAAGTGTGTAATCTACTGTAAGCAGCATTGCTTCCCTGCAAGAAGGAAGTACAGTTTCTGTGGCCTAACCTCAGAGACATCAGAGGCTGACTTCCCATTTCCATCATGGCTGGAAGTTTAGGAGCATAGTTTATATGAAGGCAGCTGGAGAAAAAAGGCCTGGTGGAAAAAAAAACCCACAAAATGTAATGATACTAAATTTAAACAGGACTGGTTTTTTTTTCCCTCCCTAAGTACTCTTAATGGGAATAAATGGTTTATCTTTTCAGATCTGTATATTTCTGCAGAAAAATACCGTTGGGAAAAGGCTGCAAAAATTCTGGCCACCATGTAAATCCCACACTGAAGACTCACTTGGGAAGAAGAAAAGACACAAGATTTTGTGCTGACCCTCTAAGTGAAGGTGAGTATTGTCCTACGTATGCTCTAATGAGAGCAAAGCCCAAATTTCATTGCAGAAGCAAACCAGTGTTATGTCAGCCAAAGCCTTCTTGATTTTTATGAAGGTGGAGACCTTTTCTCCCTTTGTCTATTCTTACTTCTTGGTAAACAGGCATGTATAAAAATGGAAGGGGTGGCATTAAAATCCTCTGTCTTTGTGGCCCCCCTGGCTACACCCTGTGTGTGTGGTACTCAAAAGGGCAAGTGTGTCCCACAGGGAGGAGGAATATTCAGCATTCTACAAATGGCTTTGAACAAGCTGCACATCACACAACCACCCTGCTGAGCCACTGGATCTAGGTACTCTTGCTGGGACAAGTTCATCCACGACTGTATGGGGAGCTGCTTAATTGAGCCTCATTACTTCAATTTCCTACTGACACTGTGCACCCTATGAGGTGCTGCTCAGGCATGCGTCAGGGGCAGGGGGTTGAGCAGCTGCCATTTCTTACACGGAAGCAGTAGAGGATGAGTGATAACAGTGCCCTAACCCAGCACTATTGCCTCCGTGGTTGGTACCACTTAGGAGGAGGAGCGAGCTGCTAATTTGACCCCCTTAGACAGGAGGACGCACCTGCATCGGCCATTGCAATCGTCTCCTCTCCTGGGCCTTTCGCCATAGAGGATGGTGCACTCCCGACAAACTGCTACTGGCAGGTATTACCTTCACCCCTTTTGGATCCCTGGTAACCTATATGTTTGTGCCCTTTTTAAGAAGGTTTCATGCTTGGAAGCATCTCAGCTAAAATGTCCCAAAGAGGAGTATTTCCTTATTTTAACAGGTAACATGAGTCATCTATTTTTTTCTTATTCAGGTTGTGTAACCTGCACCTGCAACCTCAGTCAAGCATCCCTCCAAAGCCTCCAGCTCCGATTCTGTTTCTTCAAGCACGCAAGCTCCAGCTCACAGGTAGACATAGCATTCCTGTTCATCCCTGGTCCTGTGGAAGTCCTGAATCCCTGCTGAGGGCTTTGTTTCTATGAATAGTCTTATTTCCTTGCAGACATTCTTCCAGTTCTTTGATGTATTGTCCTCAGTTTTCATTGTTAAAGGGGACCCATTATGGACTTTTGCTCCTATAGGTAAATATGCAGTATCGGCCACTTAATGTCAATATTTCTAGAGCACCACAAGTGCTGTTAGAGGAATTAATCACTTTTTGATTTTCATGGGACAGTGGACAACATGTGAGAGAGAACTTAAGCAATGATATCCGTTATTATCACCCTTCTAAAACTCACCACCGCTGAGTGAAAATGAGTTTTGTGAAGGTAATCAATCACTGGTCACCACATGTGTTCCCTCAGTATAACATTAAGGGTAAAACTCACCACTTTGAACAGCATCAGCGCAGTCTTGTGTAACACCAATTCTCACTCGCCCACTTCTGCAGGGGAGATGAAAGAGGTATCTGTTTACCCAGGGTACTCTGGCTTTGCATTTCACCACTACCAGTGCAAGTAATGACGTGCTGGACAACCATCAGACTAGCCAGACAAGGACTTTGTGCTGCAAGGTGGCATGGAGCTATCGTAGCTCTGCACATTGAGTGAGAAGTCAGATAAATTCTAACACCCAGCATCACAGCAGTAAAAATGACAAAAGTAAATACCATAGTATTACAGAGAGTTCCTTCCTTCGCTGCTGCCTTTAGTCAGGTAGTATGCAGTCAATTCACAGAATAAGAAATTATTTCAGAACACTCGTTATACCAGAATGTTGTATTACCCCCGAAAACCCCTCCATAAGTTCCCCCAGAGGGCATTTTAGAATTGGTGAGGAATGCATTCAGATAAATGGTGGTGTCCATTGCGTTAGACCCTACATATTGAACATTTGGCAACCCAGAGACAAAAGATATGAAAGGGCCATGCTTGTGAGCAGAGGCTTCTTTTTGGCAGCATCTGAGAGCAGAGCTAAGCTGGTGAAGACATTTCAGTCTGGGTCTGTCTTCTCTGCTTATGTGTATGTAAAGATGCCCAGGTGATTTTCATGGCATAGGCTTTGCAGGCATGCAGTTGCTGCATCCTGTCGCTGGAGACTAAGAAGCAGTGGCAGGTCATCACGAAGAGAATTAGCTCATGTATTTTGACAGGTGAAGCTAAATAAAATGAGATAATTTGACAGGAAGTGAAGCCAAAATGCAACAAAGGAATAGACTTGCAGGAATATCAGGTTACCAGAGGGGAAAAAAAATACAAGGATGAGAAATGTATATACAAATAAATAAATAAAGATATAGATATTTTTATAAATCTGTTTCAACCTTGGTAGTTGGACTAGCTCAGAGTTCTCTGTCCCTTGGCCTATTTGGGCAAGGCAGTGCTACTGTCACAGTAAGCACTTCCACTTCTTAACACAAAGTAAGGGGACTCTTTGTGGCTGCTCTTCCCTAAGGGAAGAAAAGAAATGCTATATGGGGCACGAAAGCAACAGTGGATTTCTTAGCATATGGTCTTTGCCAGTGTGAGAACAGGCAGCTTTCTGCTCTAAGGAAACAAGGGAGAACTTTGCAACTAGTATTACCAAGTGGCTAGAGACTTCCTTGACACCGTGTTGCTGGAAAAAACACAGACAAGCAGAAGAGAAAATTTATCCAAAATTACAGCAAAGAAATGCCTAACCTTTGCATTAGAAAAAGAAAAAAGCTATAAACTACACAGGCAGCATGGAAAGCAATGGTGGGTTTTCTCATTAAAGATCCTGACAACATAAAAGTAGAAAAGGCAACGTGTCAATACAGCTGTAGCTGGTCACAGCAGTGTATAGCTGGCCTGTTTCAGAGAACCGCTGTTGTGATCCTTGGGAACGGTGTACAGATGCATGGCAGTACCCAGCCCGATTAGGTTGTACCAGCCTGCAAGCCTCCAGCCAAACAGCCTGCCATTTAGTGGTACACGTCCCTTGGCTGCACACAGCAAACACAGGCCATCTGTGAGAAAAGAGGATCCCCCTCCTGTGCCTGGGCAGCGGCAGTGACACCGCCCGGGGACTCTGCCGGACCACAGGCTGGCACGCAGTCAGGTCCAGGGGGCAGGGGTTATAGCACTAGAGGCGACTGTGAGATTCGGCTTTGATAGCTTGATACCCAGAGCCCCAGGAGTTTGCCTGAAGAAGCGCAGTCTCGTGTGTCAGCGGCACCGAGATGTACAGAAGATGGACTCTCCAGTAGGAGAGTAGGTAGGAAGAGCACGTGTCACCGAGGCAGCTGAAGAGATTATGGGAAAATGAAAAGAGAGTTTAATGTTGTATGTATTTATACAGGTGAAAGCATGATTTGGAGAGCTGGGCAGAGGACTTATAATATGAATAGGTTTGTTTTCTTTCAGAGAGTGTTTTTTAATCTGTTTTGTTCTGAAAATATTGTGTATTAAGCACTTTGTTGTTATTCCTGTTGTTTAGACTTTGTTATGGATGCATATGAAAAAATCCACTTGTTATCTACTTTACTTGGATGAATTGCTATCTGACGTTAACAGGAAATGTAGGCAGAGTCCTGCAGGAGTCATCCTTTGCTGTAAGTGTGCAGTCTTACTAATCACTTTAAAATATTTCATGGCTCTCAGAGATGACAAGATCTCTTTCAAATCTGAACTGAGTGTGAAGCAATGAAGTAAGAAGGTCCACTTGAGTTTGGAGAGAGTCTAAAATAAGAGCTCTAGGAATCGCAAGCTGCTCTATTAGTCTCATTTCAGGCCCACGGGCTGCATAGGTTTGTGGCCAAGAAACTGCCAAAATGCCACAGAAGGGACATTTTCATTTGGAATTTGCCACATCAATGTGCCTAGCACCAAAAATGGTGGTGTGATGGGAGGTGAGGAAAGAGTCCAAAGCCAGGTGCTGTGACACCTTATCCCCCACACAGCATGGACGTATGGCTCTTCCGCCTGTGTTACTCACACAGGTGGCCCTGAAGGCCATGCTCCCGCCCCGCTTGCCGTCCTTCCTGGCCAGAAGCTGCCTGCAGCAGCCTCTTGCCCAGTAGCTTTTCCTGATAGAGCGTTTCTAACAGCAGTACAGACTTCAGGATTGGAGCTACGGGCCAGTTTGCAAGCGGGGAGAGCTGAGACCTGTGGGAATGCAACCCTGGTAGCAAAAGGAGCGGGTGCAAGCCAGGAGCTCCCTCTTCCTCTGTGGCCTGGGGCGGCAGGTGGCTCTGACCTAGGCTTACCCAAGCAAAGGCTCGTGGAAATGGGTCACCTCAAGGACACAGTAATGAGCCCTTTTTTGCCAACAGTTGACTAAATTTATACCTCTGTGTGCGCCATCAGATTCGAGCTATTGCTAGCCAGATTGTGTAGTAAAGAGGCGATGGGAAAGGAGGGCATTTCTAGCAGCCAGGATAAACTAACATTAGAAGTGATTTTAAAAATAACATTACTGTGGAATTTACCTGACACAAACCTCAGTCTCACCCTGATGCGGAGACATGAGGCACTGCATAGCTTCAGGGAAATAAACAACGAGCTGCCCTTAAACCCATTCAACATGAAAGGACTTTGCTATTCTTCCCTGAACAACTAGACTTTGAAAAAAAGGATGATGACAAGATAAAGTATTATAAAAATATCCTCTTTCAGGACCTGTTGTCACAGCTTGACTCAGCTATGAGGGAAGTACCCTTGATATTATTTCTGTGTTCAGATGCTTTAGACGTTTATCAGAGATATTGATGTGGAATACTTATGAGTCAGGTGGAAGATCCTACCTAGCTTGCCTCAAACTTTAGGCCAACAGTCTTTGCAACTCTGTTCTTGCAATCCAGCCAGCACAGGTCTTGCTCCTAACACGCAGGTCTACCCTGCCATTGCATCTATACACAGATTGGTAAGCTAGAAAAGCAAAAAGCATAGGAATTTCAGATTTAACCTGACTTCTGCTCTGTTATTTAAGGATTATTTTGCATTGTGTCCATCACATCCATTTGAGCAGAAAATTAATGGTTAATTCTGCAACCGTTCTTGTAAATAGGCCTCTTTTTTTTTTTTTTTTTTTTTTTTTTTTTTTTTTTTTTTTACGGAATTGTAAATCTTGCAGAGAAATGAAAAGCAAGAAAATAAAGATGTATTAGGTCCACATTTTCAGATACTCTAAGTGAGCTTTTGCTGAGTGGGAGCCATAGAAACACACAGACTTTTCTTCCTCACCAGCAGAGCTATTCAGCCGGAAGCTAGGCTGATTTCAAACCAGTTTTTGCCAAAGACCGCTGGTACCTCCAACCGAGATCTGCTGGAGGGTGCAGGCTTAATTATAAAGTGTATCTTCCCTACAGCTGCAGAACGCTAATCCTGATTCACCAGAGTCCAATGCCTTTGTTTGGTTATGGAAACTATTTTTTGGATATTTCTGAGTTAATCTAACCCTGATCTAAGCCATATGATGGACATACAGTAGTCTTGGAATACATTTTATGTTCTTAATGTGCACAGTCAGGACACCTTTATTTTTGTTATACCTGTCTACAAGCCTATCAGCCAGTGTAACAGTGAGTTCAGCTCAGCCCTGTGTTGCTATTTCAACAGGACACAAGGTCTTATCAAACCACACATGTAAATTCTGTAAAGCAGGAAGTGATTTTTCTTCCAAGGGAAGAACGTTGTGTGGCGACAGTCACCTAGTACGTTCCTTCCAGTAGCGTCATGTCAACACGGACACGCTTTTGTACCTTGTTGCATTGATCGGTTACTTTGCTGGATGGCGGTTTCACCTAAATCAGTGGCTTTGGGGAAGTTGGACTGGCCCCTTCACACTGGTGAAGAGTGAAAGGCAGGTTGGACTCTGTGTTCGCCGGGATCCAACTATTCATTCTTCAGTAGTGAAATAGTACCCATCTCTCATTCAATCGACAGCCATTACCTGCAGACATTCCAGTTTTGTATGACTTGTAAGGTCTGTGGCCCTGAAAGTGTATTTCAACATTTGGAAAAGACTTAAGACTAAATTAGGCACCACAGTGAAAGGATTTAGTTTTTCCAGAAATCCCTGTAACTTCTGTAACATCCCTACCTTTACTGCTTAGACAAAAATAGCTTTTTAAAGTTGAGGAACTTCTTGAGACTTGAATGTGACTGAACTGAGGACAAAAAGAACATTCTTTTTTCCAGACGTTTTGCAGGATTCTTTCCTTGTTCTCTTACCATAAGTGTTGAACAGATCATTGTAATATATATTTTGTTTAGTGCACTATAGATGTGTCACAAGTCTAATTAAAATCTGAAACCACCGCTTTTATATTATTTATAATACTTACCATAAAAGAACACAGTATCATAAATGAGAGAAAGTGATTTGATCTTAAAGTTTTTCAGGTCAAGCTCGGGGTAAGGGGGCCCTGAACCATTTGGAAATTTTGAATGAAAATAGAGGATAGGTATTTATTATTTAAAAAAGTAATTCCAGCTCTCCCATAATCTTAGCCACTATGGCCATTATAAAGGAGAATGAATTTTGGTATGCGAGTAGCAGAATGGAACACAGACACGGTGTTTTGCAAAACTACCTTGGCATGATATTAAAAGCTTAAAATCTGTACACTAGAATTGCTTTCGCCCCCTCAATCCACATTGTAGTTTTCAAACTTAAGAAATCTATAAGAAACTTAAACCTAAGGTAGGAGAACCCTCTTTTGGAAACCTAAGGCCTCTCTTGTATTTATATTAAAACCTTTTTACAGTACTCTGCAATATAAAGAGTTTTTAAGTTTGTCTAGTACAACCAAGAGGTTGATAGCTTCTTCTCTCCACTCCTTTACATTTAGGGATGACTGTGGTTTTAATGAAGCAGAATATTCCAAATACTAATGGATCTTAAATTGCTTATTCTTACCAAGAGGTACTCCAAATAGCACATTTGCCTCAAGTGATATAAAGTGATGAGTTAATTCATGTACTTGTGTCAATTGCTTCAAGATACTGAGAATTAGCTGCATTAGTGATATGCCTTTTTGTTTTTTTCCTGTACATATGTATAGGAAAGTGCATAGGAATGGAGATCGATTTAACCTCTGCTGCACAGAGGAGGGGAGAAATCTGGTGGATGTCCTACAAATGTCATTGACAAGGTTAGTAAGATCTTCCTCTTTGCATTCTCTTGCTATTCCTTGTACTTATGCTTGAGGTACTTAAGATTTCTAGAGTAGTCTGTGGCAGCAAAATTTCTGACCACAGTGAATTAACCAAGAAGAGTTTGTCTTCAGGACAGCCACATCAAATGGTGCTTGAAAATTCTTCCTAGTGACCTGCACCAATGCAGTGCTCAAGTTGCTCCAAGGACCTCTTCTCCATTTGGACTTCCAAACCCACCTGCATCATGTCCTGCAAAAGTCTTCAAAAGCAAGAAAAATGTGGGGATAAATGCACACCCCTGATACCTCAAACTTCCCTGGAGATCAAGGGCCAGAGCACAGTGCGATTCCCCAGCCTCAGGGTTCCTCTGAAGTAGCACAGAGCAACAGGTGGCGGCTGTTAATGTGCTGAATGTGGCTTCCCTCT